>OX457036.1:64075257-64537757 GCA_949752735.1 Lumbricus terrestris
TCTTATTAGAAAAACATTGAACCAATCGGAACCTGCCACTTCATGCTCGCGTCACACTTTTTGTGGAAAGTTTTTATTGAATGTCACAGTGCAAAGAAATGCGAGTTTTCTCACTTCTCCGGGTGAAAGGCCAAAGTAAATGGATTAGGCTTTTTTATCTACTCTGTCATAGTACCTCCTTCGACGTCTGAAAAAACCTGTCTCTTACTTCCGTATCCAACGCTCGGTGCAATATCGACATTGCCGACATCTCGTGACTGCTCCTTTATTAACCGGTAGAGATTGACATGACAGATTTCCAATTCTTTTGCAACGGAGCGACATGACTGATTTCAGCTAGTAACTCTGTTTGCCCCTTTCTATATTGTTTCCAGAGGAGTCATAGGCTACCTTTCGTACATACTTACCTTTTCGTATTTGCGCTTGTTATTCTCGTTCTTTAGGAAGGACTCTACCCTGCAGTAATAGACCCTATTTAGGCCTAGGTCTCAGTGGCGTAGCAATAGGTTGTGCAGCTTGTGCAGTGCACAAGGGCCCCCGGCTGTCAAGGGCCCCCGGGGTCAGAGTCAATTTTTACTTTAAGGATATTCAGAATGTATTCAAACCTACATGTACAGCGTACACAGCACGCACTAAATAATTTTTGGGGTTCAGTTGGAAATTGTATACTTTTTAATTCTCGTAGCCTACGGCACTCTCTTTCTGTCACCCCAAGTTATGCCTAAGTCCTATTTAAGTGGCGTTGCCAAGCGTCAAGCACAAGAAGAACGTATAAAGAAGACCGTCAAAATACAAAAATATCCGGATTTAGGCTAAGCGTGCGAAGAGCGTGCTTGTACCGATGACTACATTAGACTGGGAGGCAATAGGTCGTGCAGCTTGTAGGCCTACAGTGCACAGGGGCCCCCGACTGTAGAGGGGCCCCTGCAGTCAAGTAAATTTTTACTTTAAGACTATTCAGAATATATTCAAATGATCAAATCCACATATGCAATGGTGGCGCAGGAATAGATTGTGCAGACAGCACAAGATCCAGATGACTTCATCAAGCCTGGTGACAGAATTGAATTCAGTTTGATCAATGCTGAGGTGGTGGTGGCTTTAGACATCGACACCGAGCACAGAGGCACTTCGGAAATTATGGTAGCCTAGTATGCCAGTTACTTTACAACAGAGTTCTGGAACGAAGGCATCTCAATTATTTTTGCGCAAGAGAATTCTCCCTAAGGCATTCGCCCAAGCGAACATTTTCAGCATTTCCGAATTTTTTAATTATTCTTTTCGACGTATACCTTAGTAACCCAAACTTGATTAGCTTCACATTATACCAATTTATTAAATGGTTTCTTTTTTAGTCAAATAACCCAACTGTTTGATAAAATTACAGTGTGGAATCGTGGATGGTTATAATTCATACTACAAGAGAGGAAACAATGTTTATAGATACATCTTGTTCAGTAGGCTACTCTGGCAGCCTAAAGAAATAGAAAATGTCTTATAGAGCCAAACGGAAGAAAATAATAATAATATTGAAATAAGTTAATTTTAAAATTTAATATCGAGTGTGAGCTAGGCCTCTGCAAATAGTCTAAGCTTATTGCAAAAGCCAGGCGCTTGTGCACAACCTTATTGTTTGAAATCTTGAGGTTCAAGCATTGAAGGGCCCACCACGAAAGCCCTGCACAAGGGCCCCCCTAAACCTTGCTACGCCACTGCTATATAGGTCTACTTTAAAAATTCTATCACCTACAATCATGGGCTTACTAATAGAAAGTAGGCTATTAGGCCATATTATCCGTTAAAAATGAATCTGGCTTAAGGATCCATTTGGGGTTTGCAACACTATAGGCTACATTGGGGCGGATTGTAACATGCTACAACCAACTCCATGCAGCTGATGTTGTACAACCAGGTGACAAATCCGCTAGCAGTAGGCTATTAGGCCTGGTAGTTTTAGTAGGCCTATAACGCCACTAAGTGTTAACAGAAATCGTTAGCGTCACCCTCCTCATACATCCAGGCTTGGGACTGGCACTGCCTATGTACGAGCAGTTGCGGAGTTTGAAACCGCTAGTACATAGATCTAATGTTGATTTTATATCTTTGGAATTCGTCAAATTCCGATAATATCGCTATAATTATTATGCATGAATAACAACTCTTCTATTCATGACAATCATCAAAAAATATAACACGCAAATATCGTGAGCCTTAATTTGGAAAAAAACCTTAAGATATCTCTCATGCACTAAAATCTTGATTGATTTTTTTAAAATCAATTTTCAGAAAGTCTGTGCAGAAATTTTTTCATGATGCATTGTCGACAAGTTCGACAGGCCTACCGTCCGATTTAGATGTAAGGTGGTTCCCTGCCATCCAGTATTACGGCGCTGCGATGTTTGTTGCATTCAATCTGCGTTGCTTTCGGCCTCGGTCTCCCCTATAATTGAGATCGCAAGTCAGTGGCGTAGACAAAGAAGGTTTCGGGGGTTAAAAGCCTCACATTGACTAAGGAAAAAGTTTTTAAAAGGTTACTCACCTAGGCCTACTTAAATAAGAAAAACAAAGCAATTGTTTGTAGTAACAATAGTTTCTCTTACTTTATTCCCTTTTCATTTACTGCAATACTGTTGGGTCGGTGTCAGAAAGGACATCCGGCCATGCCATAAAACCCCCAATTCCATGGGTCATCGTGCATTGTTCAATCAATCAATCACATATTTATATAGCGCTTCTTCGAGATTTCTACTCAGATTATTGTGCTCCAAATATGGATAGCATCTGCAATAATATATAGCCAATATTCTCTTCAATCAGACAAGGTGGTCCTGCTGCTTCAAGATGTTAATGGTGTGGAGCAGACCTGCTGACCAGACCGGTTGTAGCTGGGTAACATGACGCGAGACAGACTCAGACAGAGAGTGGCGTCGGACTCCTATACGGGCACTGTGCCTAGGGATATTGATATTGATATTGATATTGATAACACGCAATTTGATGCCGCTTGCATAGGTATGCAGGTATTATTTGAGTATCTTAAAATGGTATTGCTCCTATAGATATCCTGGCAATGTCGCTCAGACAGCCATAACTGTTAATAATATCTAGAGAGGAACAAAGGCATGGCTGGTTTAGCTTCATGGGAAATTCAGTCTTCAGAATTGAGCAAACGGACATCGCAAATTTCTTCTCAAAATAAAATCTGATCCAAAAGCGTTAATCTCTTGAAATGAAACGGTTCTGGTCACATGTAAATTACTAAATATTAATCCCAGGGCCCATAGTCTATAAAATTAATGTAGACTTATCTATATAAATTATATATTGTATCCTGCAACTGGTTTCGTAAAAGGCAATGCAGAACGTTTCTAATTAATCAAACAGTTAATCAGTGCTTCAACTACTGCGACCGCATTCAGTGACGTCGTCAATAGCACCGGATTACGTGCATGGAGGCGATTAGCACAACCATAATACATGCGCAACGATGCGAGGCGAAGCACTAACCGATGCGTGACATACACATTTTGCGACTATAAGCTGGAATTCAATTTTACTGTAGATCATCGTCAATACAGCTAAGTAGATTAATCTGAGGATGAATCGCCCATATATATATATATATATATATATATATATATATATATATATATATATATATATATATATATATATATATATATATAGTCTCCTGTAATGTGTCCACAGTGAATCTATCTTAGTTCAGCCAGGTAGATCATTGAATTTACTTTGGGCAAAGTCTTTATCAATTGCTATATCAGCGTACCATTGTGGCAATCCTATTATCAATCACATAATTAAATATTAATCACATAATTAATCACATGCATGTTAATGTGTCGGGTGCAAACTGAAGCGCTGTAGCTTCTCCTTTGGAACTAGGTTGACTTCTTTCCAATCCAATCACTAAGGTCTAAGGTCGATATAATATCTGTTCAATTATGGCTTGCTTAGACGTCTTAAAGTATTTCGTTGACTTTAACTTTAGACTTATAAAGGCTACATGACTAATTTCTCTATAGTCTATAGGCTAGGAATAATTCATTTTTTAACCAATTAATGCTCACTACTTTTAACCATGCATGACTGTTTTCTTTTAAATATATATATATACACAGTTACAGGCAGTTTCTGAGACATCGGTAACAACACAACAGAAGAAGAAGAAAAGTCCCTTTATTCTAAATCCTAATGGCTGCTGTGCATGGGTGTTAGGTGATAGCGCCTTCACTTTCTTAGCCTCAGCATATGAGGACGGGTGGCCAGTTCCCTCCCTCGTACATATACAAGTCTTATCTTCACGCTCGCCTGTCATTTAATCATCATATTTGAATAGGTTAGACGCCCACGCTCAGTTGCAGAAAATATCTAAAAATTAAACTGCCCTTGCGGCATGGGATTCGAACCTCGACCTCTGAGAGTCTATAGACTAACTTGCACGGTATGCCAAAAATTATGAGGTAGGCCAATCTTACACCACCACATGAACGAAGGCACACGGACAAAGGGACAGGGACAAAAAGGGAAACGGACAAAGGCACAGAGACAAAGGCACACCGACAAAGGGACAGGAACCAAGGCGTGCACACGCAGAAACCATGCATGCAGCTAGCGATATATCCGTCCTCTCCTACAGCATCTGCAGGTTGTTTTCCGCGCAATCCATTTCCTGTCTGCGCTCTGATCTCGACTCAAGGACGATCGAGAGTTTCCCTCGGCGGCGAAAGGCGAATGGTAGCCATCCAAATTTCCTGTTCGGACTCAAGACGGAGGACACCGTTACTTACTCTAATTATTCAATGCCACGATTAAGAAGAAACTCAATAAGGTGACGCTTGCTATTCTGCAGTGCAACAGACCACTCACTATTTGACAAGACTCAAGCGCTCGCATTAAAAGGCCGTGAAACCAACTGATGTAGCCTACATGTGCAATGTTCATGTAGGCTTAGGTGGGTTACGTGGGTAGACAGCATTTTCAGTATTAAACTTAAATGCGGCATCGCTATCGGTATAAGTTTACGTCGACACTGTCTGCAACTAAAATATATCTATAGAACCTTTTCTTTGTATTTTGATTTAGTTTAACATTTTAACGTATACACGTATAATAGACGCATTCTTAGTTTGACAATGACATAATTATATAAGAGCTAACAGATTAAATTGAAGCATAGCTTAATTGAGCTATAGAGATAATAAAGTGCAATATACATTGGAGTGATCGATAGCGTGTATATAGTGGTTAGCCGGACTGTCAGTCGACAGGTCGATGGTTCAAATCCTTGCCAGGGCAGACATTTCTTTTGAGATCTATATGTTTCACTTGCGTTTGCTATCAAACTCAGTTGTAATGAGTTCGCAAACCACGCGCAGTCGATGAGAAGATGCAACGGTGAGGGACAGGACTGCAGTCCTATGAGGCTACGTTGCCATGGCAACGTAGCCTCATAGACCGAAACCAAGAAAATTAAATCGCTGGAATTTCGTACCTATATACGGCTAGCTTAAGAGAAAACTCTTCTTCGTCGTCGTCCACATCATCATCATCAGCATCATCAACATCATTATCATCATCTTCGTCGTCGTCGTCGTCATCGTCATCGTCATCATCATCAGCATCATCATCGTCATCGTCATCATCATCATCATCAGCAGCAGCAGCATCATAAGCATTATCAGCAGCAGCAGCATCAGCATCATCAGCATCATCAGCATCATTATCATCATCTTCGCCGTCGTCATCGTCATCGTCATCATCATCATCGTCATCATCATCATCATCATCGTCATCGTCATCGTCATCATCATCATCATCATCATCATTATCATCAACTTAGGCAATGTGCAGGTTTACTCAATTCACTTGTATGATCACCACAAGTTGATTTGTTCGGGAACAGGTCTGGTTCAAAAATCGAAGAGCCAAGTGGCGGAAACAGCGACGAGACGAAGTGTCATTACGTCACCACCATCACCATCACCACCACAACCAGCATCAGCATCAGCACCAGCATCCGGACCCTCAGCATCACGACAAAGATTCGCCCATCACACAGAAACAAGTGGCTGCTACACATCCGGAAAGTAGCGATCACTGCAGCTGTAGTTGTAATGCCAACTCGTTTTAATTCCTATTGAGAAACATTTGCTAAAGTGATAAACTAAGAAGCGGGAAACATACAACGAAACGAAATCAATTTTAAGAAGAACCGTCAAAATCAATTTTAAGAAGAACCGCACAGCGTGTTTTTCTACAATTATGCAAGTTTTTCTATTGCCTCGAGTGAGTTTATGCAATGCCGAATTTCTTGAAATTTCCACCAGACAATGCACGCATGTAGACGTCATATGACGCTGCTCCTGACGCAGTTTAAAAGCGCTTTCGTATTTCAATGACGCCTCTGTGCCATCGTCACCACTATCATCAACGACTGTCATCAACGACTATCATCAACGACTATCATCAACGACTATCATCAACGACTACTGCTCAGTGGCGTAGACTCTCATTCAAATTCTTATCCTGACTATAAGCCAACTTCTGCCTGATGTCAATCCGACGCATTCGGCCATCTTGACCAGCAGGCCTATTAGTACAGCGTCATTTATCATGGTCTCTAGAAGGCCTACAAGACGAAGAACACCTGGTATACCCGATGGACTGAATGAGTTGACCAGGGTTTCTATCAACCGACTCAGAGTAGTACAACACCCGTTGAGCTATTATTTTCCCGTCAATCCCTCTATAGATCCGTTGACCGTTTATCTTAAATGATGCAGCGACTGCTGAAACAGCTTATGACTCGTGAAATAGGGAGATGGCGAGTTCTGATATATGCAGCACTGGTAGACATCGACATCAATACTTATAGTCAAGTAATTATTGACTATTATAGAGTTACAGCATAGACTGTAAAATAGCAAACATGTTTTCTGGTGCAACTAAAGTTGTGGTATGTCCTACTCTACATAAATTGGCAATCAAAGGTGGATGTCAAATGCATATGAAACCATGCGATATTGCGATATTATGAATGATGTACAGTCTAACCAATTTAAGTTAACTTATTTACGTACTAGCTGGGGTACCCGGCGTTGCCCGGGAAGTTTGGGATTCGTTCGTTCCCGGCCAATCCCTCCCTTCCTCAACCCCCAATTTTTTCCCCCTCCAATCCCCCATCCCCACACCGACCACCACACGACACCCCACCACACTCCGCCACCACACTCCGACCTCCACCGGTACGCCACCCGTGAAATAGAGATTTTCGGGGAAAATGTTCTTCCCCCCACACCCCCCTACCCCCACACTCCCCACCCCGGCACGACACCCCACGACACCACCCCACTCCACTCCCTACCTCCTACCCCACCACACACGACACACCACGAAACCCACCACACTCCAACCTCCACCGGTACGCCACTCGTGAAATTTAGATATTCGGAAAAATTTTCTTCCCCACCCCCACCCCCCAAACCCCTCCACCCCCACACGACACCCCACGACACCCACCACACTCCAACATCCACGGGTACGCCACCCGTGAAATTTAGGTTTTCTGGAAAAAAATTACCCCACCCTGCCCTCCAACTCACCCCCACTTCCCCATTCCTCACCACCCCACCCTCCACCACCACATTCCACCACACCCAACCACACTCCGACCTCCACCGGTACGCGATCCGTGAAATCCGAACTGGCAAAAGCGCTTCCCTTTTCATCCCCGCCCCCTCCCCACCCCAACCCCTTCCCGCACGCCACACCCCACGACACCCACCACACTCCAACCTCCACCGGTACGCCACCCGTGAAATTTTGATTTTCGTGAAAAAATTATCCCACCCCACCCCAATCACCTCCTCCAACCCCAGCCCTCACCCACCCCCCACCACAGGCCACGACACCCACCACATTCCAACCTCCACGGGTACACCACCCGTGAAATGTTGGTTTTCGGGAAAAAAATTATCCCCCACGCTCACCCCCTCCCCCACACTCCCACGACACCCCACCACACTCCAAACTCCACCGGTACGCCACCCGTGAAATTCAGATTTTCGGGGAAAAAATTATTTCCCCAACCACCCCCCTACACTACCCCACCCCACACGACACCCACCACACTCCAACCTCCACCGGTACGCCACCCGTGAAATTTTGATTTTCGAAGAAAAAATTCTTCCCCACCCCCCCTACCCCACACCCCCACCCCACACGACACCCCCACGACACCCACCACACTCCAACCTCCATCGGTACGCCACCCATGAAATTTTGGTTTTCGTGAAAAAAATTCTCCCACCCCCACCCCAATCACTCCCTCCAACCCCAGCCCTCACCCACCCCCCCACCACAGGCCACGACACCCGCCACATTCCAACCTCCACGGGTACACCACCCGTGAAATGTTGGTTTTCGGGAAAAAAATTATCCCCCACGCTCACCCCCTCCCCCACACTCCCACGACACCCCACCACACTCCAAACTCCACCGGTACGCCACCCGTGAAATTCAGATTTTCGGGGAAAAAATTATTTCCCCAACCACCCCCCTACACTACCCCACCCCACACGACACCCACCACACTCCAACCTCCACCGGTACGCCACCCGTGAAATTTTGATTTTCGAAGAAAAAATTCTTCCCCACCCCCCCTACCCCACACCCCCACCCCACACGACACCCCTACGACACCCACCACACTCCAACCTCCATCGGTACGCCACCCATGAAATTTTGGTTTTCGTGAACAAAATTCTCCCACCCCCACCCCAATCACCCCCTCCAACCCCAGCCCTCACCCACCCCCCCACCACAGGCCACGACACCCGCCACATTCCAACCTCCACGGGTACACCACCCGTGAAATGTTGGTTTTCGGGGAAAAAATTATCCCCCATGCTCCCCCTCCCCCCACACCCTCCACGACACCCCACGACACCCACCATACTCCAACCTCCACCGGTACGCCACCCGCGAAATTTAGATTTTCTGGAAAAATTTCTTTCCCAACCACCCCCTACACCACCCCACCCCACACGACACCCACCACACTCCAACCTCAACGGTACGCCACCCGTGAAATTTTGATTTTCGGGGGAAAAATTCTTCCCCACCCCCTACCCCACACCCCCACCCCACACGACACCCCCACGACACCCACCACACTCCAACCTCCATCGGTACGCCACCCGTGAAATTTTGGTTTTCGTGAAAAAATTCTTCCACCCCAAACCCCCCAACCACAACACCCCCACCCCAGCTCTCAGCCACCCCCACCACAGCCCACGACACCCACCACACTCCGACCTCCACCGGTAAGCCACCCGTGAAATTTTGGTTTTCGTGACATTTTGGTTTTCGTGAAAAAATTCTCCCACCCCCAACCTCACTCCCCACCACAGCACCCCCACCCCAGCCATCAGCCACCCCCCACCACAGCCCACGACACCCACCACACTCCGACCTCCACCGGTAAGCCACCCGTGAAATTTTGGTTTTCGGGAAAAAAAACTATGCATGGCAACGGCTGAAAAAGTAGGGAAAATGAGGGGTTTTACCCTCCCCCACCCTGGCCCCATGGTGGCAGAGATTCGCCGACCCCCCAATAACCTGTGTCGGGTCGATCCCGAACCCCCTGCAAAAAATTGGGGTCGATTGCTTCAAAACTGTAGCCGTGCATAGCTAACACACAATCAAACAATCAAACAATCAAACAAACACACAGACTTACTGAAATATATATAAGATAGATCTACCCTATTATCTTGCCAGATCAGAGGTACTGATTTGGATGACGATGATGTTGATCATATCAATCAAAATAATCAAAATACTAATTCGTGCATTGTTTTGAGAATTCGCAATTCTTATTTAAATAATAATAGTGAAGGATCGTAATTATGCATGTCACGTGCTCACTCTCTCTCTCCCTCTCTCTCTCTCCCTCTCTCTCCCTCTCTCTCTCCCTCTCTCTCTCACTTTCTCCCTCTCTCTCTCTCTCTCTCTCTCTCTCCCTATCTCTCTCTCTCCCTCTCTCTCTCTCTTTCTCTCTCTCCCTCTCTCTCTCTCTCTTTCTCTCTCCCTCTCTCTCTCTTTCGCTCTCTCTCCCTCTTTCTCTCCCTCTCTCTCTCTCCCTCTCTCTCTTTCTCTCTCTCTTTCTCTCTCTCTCCCCCCCTCTCTCTCTCCCTCTCTCTCTCTCTCTATATATTTCTCTTTCTCTCTCTCTCTCCCTCTCTCTCTCTCTCTCTTCCTCTCTCTCTCTCTCTCTCTCTCTCTCTCTCTCTCTCTCTCTCTCTCTCTCTCTCTCTCTCTCTCTCTCTCTCTCTCTCTCTCTCTCTCTCTCTCTCTCTCTCGTAGCATTGCTTCTCCAAACACAGTCGCTAAACCACTTCTCAAAATATGCCTCAATATAATGACATCTTGTCTAACTACTATACTAATACTATACCGCTTTCTAAACCCTCGTTTCTAATACGCTGTATAGGCTACATGTAGCCTACGTTCGTTCACTATCATACTCATCCAATTCTTACATATTATAATCTGAAGAATTTCTTACGGCTGCACTCTCTCTCTTCCCGTAACATCAATTATTTACGTTTCTCAATCAGCAAACTCATTTCCTCCTCCTCCTCCTCCTCCTCCTCCTCCTCATCATCATCATCATCATCATCATCATCATCTCTCGCTTATGACATAGGTCTACAACTACACATCTCACTCTCACTCCCTTCCAACTTCCAAGGCTTCCTTATGTCAGGAGTGCTACATGGATGCCCACATACATTTCTGCAAGACAGGCAAGACACATTATTGTTAGCCTACTGTAAATTTTTTAAGCAAGATCTTGAACGATGCACAGCAGAAAATTAAGAACTGGGATTTTTCATAGAGGTTTCTAAAATCTTTATAAAGGTTTCTAAAAACTAAAATAATATAATTATATATATATATAATAATATATATATATATATGATATTCGGTTCATGCTTAAATGTTGTTCATGATTTTTATAGATGACATAGGCCTATAGGTGATGGAATTGAATCTAAAATTTCTCAATTTGCGGCTAGTACCAAACTCTGTAGAGCAGTAGGTGATGAAGAGAAAGAGGAGAGACTAGACCTAAGAAGAATGCTCAGATTGACACTGCAGGACTTGCAGACTATTTTAATATGGAGAAATGTTGATCAGTGATGCATATGGGGAAAAGAAACAAAGACTTTGTTTATGAAATGGGGTTAGATATTGCAAGTGGATTGAATTCGGAACTGCTAATGCACAATAGTGCAAAAACTTTCAAAGATATTGAGTTGAAGTGGTTAGATATGATAAGACGAAAAAATTAATAGTCACCAAAGACAAGACTGCATTACTGGGGGCCTGTACAAATCACACAAGACTGCATTATTGGGGGGGCTGTACAAATCACACATAAATCCACAGTTGGGATACTGCATCTGGATGTGGATTCTATACCTGAAATGTGACATGGAAAAGTGGAGAATGTGCAAAGAAGAAATACAAAACTGACTTCGGGTCACAACGATCTGAGCAATGAAGAAAGGAGGTTGAGAAAGTGAGCACCAACAACATTGGAGAGAAGGAGTATAGCAGAGTGTATCTAATTGAAGCCTACAAGATTATTACCGGAAAGTTTTGGACTTTTTGTATAGTTGTACTTATGGTACCGCGAAGAAGGGACTCATAGTTAGATCTACCACTTACCAAGGTGGCGGAACATAGAAGCGACGCATTCAGCGTATATATACGTCACGATTATCGACCTGCTCGGTCGGCTGCATTGACTTCCAATAGAATCTAGAATCTAGAATATGATTGAAACAAATCTGTCTGACCCATGAAATCCTGTAGCACGCCTATATTAGTCTAGGCTTGGAATCTCAAAAGAGCTCTAGAAATCACTGTTAGAAGCAAATCATGTAACAATTTGCTAACCGGTGTTTCTAGACTAATTTGACCCTGCTGAAAACGAAAATCGCGGTTAGCAAGCTGGATTTTTGGCCGTTCAATGGGAAAACAAGATGGCGGACAAAATGGCGGTCAGTTGCTTCAAATGGCTATAAGTAAAGTATTGTATGTGACAGGAACACGATTTTAGACTCTAAATTAAGATTATAGGGTGCAAGGAATACAATGGAACCAAATACACATATGTAGCACTGCAAGAAAATCAAAATGGCGGACAAAATGGCGGCCAGAATCTTAAAATGGCTGTAAGTGAAGTTATGTATGCAGTAGAATCATGATTTCAGGGTCTAAATCAACTTTTTCAGGGTCAAAGAATGCAATGGAAGCAAGGTAACATATGTGGCATTGCACAGAAACCAAGATGGCGGACAAAATGGCGGACAAAATCTTAAAATGGCTATAAGTGAAGTTATGTATGCAATGGAATCATGATTTCAGGGTTTAAATCAACATTTTCGAGGCCAAGGCATGTGATTAAACCAATGTGACATATATAGCGCTGCCTGGAAACCAAAATGGCGAACAAAATGGCGGCCAGATTCTTGAATTGGCTGTTAGTGAATTTCTGTATCTAATAAATACATCAATTCAGAATGTAAATGAGAATTTTCAGGATTAAGGAAAGTGATAAAATTAAAAGCACGGAATATATTATGTGACACTGCCAGAAAACCAAAAACCAAAATGGTGGACAAAACTTCAACTGGCTATGAGTGATGTCTTGAACATATGCGATGGAGACTTGATTTCAGTGTGGACTAGTAATTTCCAGGTCATGTGCTTCCAACAAAATCACATGCAATGTTATGCAGTGAAATTGTCATACCTATAGTGAAGATTTTTAGTAGCCTATGACTGCACTGCAGTTTAACTATTGCTGGCTTTATGTATATACAGGATGCATGCTTCAATGTTTCATAACTTGGCCTATCAATAGTTTAAACTTTTCATGACTTGACGGATATAGGGTACCGTAGAGTCAATTCAGGCCTTGTTGCTGTCAATGCAATTGCACCTGAGTGCATATGACAAGATCGCACTTCGATAGCTGCAGGGCCTGATGTTGCGTTTGTCAACTCCACATGATTTGCTGTAGACAAACTCTATAATGTGGCTTTGCCGCTTTGGCGCACACTGGTAAAGATTACTTTCTTCCGCCACACTCCATCCGATGAAGGTGAGGATGATATCTGAACATCAATATCTAGAAAAATGGGTCTTTCCAAACTTACAGCTTGCAATGAGCTCATAATGGAATGTTCCAAATGTAGAAAGTAGGTGGGAACTTTTAAGTAGTTTATTCATGCATTCTTTCAGCTGTTGCTGCTAAATATGTCATATCACATCCAGTTGTAGCATGAAGGACACTCAGTTCTTCATAGTTACGTGATTTGGATGAGCTTCCGTTCCGCTGATGTTCCTGACATCACCAAAGCACCGTTAAATATAAAGCAAACACATATGACCCGGCAGTGGACAACACCTTATCTTTTTTCACGTAACCACCAGCAACCGCTCTAGTCCATATCTCTAAATGTGGCTGTTGAGAGCTGAATAGACAGGAATGTTCAAAGCTAGATCAGTCTTTCTTTCAAGCATAGGGCCTACCAAGAACATTCACCCAATTTTCTGACAACGAAGTATTTCAGGACTCCACACAGTGACAGAGTTGTGGAGGTAATTTTCTGTACAATTTCACTTTTTAAAAGCAATGTCCACTATATCTTTCGAAGGCAATAATTATGAACCCTCTTGTAGCCAATCGAAAGTAGGCTACCTGTGCACAGGTATCCACTGTATCTGTCAGGTCACCAAATGTCTTCGCGTTTGGAGGTTCCCTATTGCTTGAACCATTGCTTGTCCATCAATAATTTGACTGCAACAGGTTGGATGAACTGCGTCGCGACTTATGGGCATATCACAATATTTTGTCATGTCCCATACAATATGCGGGATGTCTTGCATTGGCCCCTTTCCCGCAGCGGATGCCTGCAGGGTCTGTGTGTTGCTTAGGTAGTGCCTTGATGGACTAGCCCCATTATGTCTGAAAGAACTCTTGTTTTTCAACCTCGGATGTCCAGTGTCGATCTACTCTTCGGTTGGCGGCCCAAGCTGAGCTGGTTCACTCGCGGTCTGCTATTCGACATCACCTTTCATTCTCTGTAGCTGGTACTAAAATCTGGAATGGGAATGGCCAAGAGGCACTACGTAAAATATTCTAATTAAACAAATGCTATGACTCTGCTATAGAAATGCGGACTGGACAAGTTACTTCTGCAGAGAGAATCCAATCCCATTGGTTTTGAGAAAAGTCCATGGCACAATCGTCTTTCCAGATCCATGGGACAGTCAGCTTGATACGATCTAATAAGGAGCTGCATGATATACCAATCTTCCTTTATAATTTTTTCAGTGTTCTTTTGAAGAACACTCCTTGGTTTTAGACTTGCTGAAGGCATTGCGATAATTTGAATGAGCATATCTGGTCAAATAAGGGAACATTGTAGATAAATTCAACTGCGCAGGTTTCAGCGACCATCTTGCAAAGGGATGGCAAAAAATTTGAATCAAGTTCCCATTGCATGCATGACTTCACAAACATCCATTTTGAAATTCTTGCCGTCATTTTGTTCGCCATTTTGGTTTCCAGGCAGTGCTATATATGTCACATTGGTTTCATCACATGCCTTGGCCTCGAAAATGTTGATTTAGACCCTGAAATCATGATTTAGTTGCATATATGTCTTCACTTATGACCATTTTAAGATTTTGTCCGCCATTTTGTCCGCCATCTTGGTTTCCGTGCAATGCCACATATGTTACCTTGCTTCCATTGCATTCCTTGACCCCGAAAAAGTTGATTTAGACCCTGAAATCATGATTCCATTGCATACATAACTTCACTTACAACCATTTTAAGATTTTGTCCGCCATTTTGTCCGCCATCTTGGTTTCCGTGCAATGCCACATATGTTACCTTGCTTCCATTGCATTCCTTGACCCCGAAAAAGTTGATTTAGACCCTGAAATCATGATTCTACTGCATACATAACTTCACTTACAGCCATTTTAAGATTCTGGCCGCCATTTTGTCCGCCATTTTGATTTTCTTGCAGTGCTACATATGTGTATTTGGTTCCATTGTATTCCTTGCACCCTATAATCTTAATTTAGAGTCTAAAATCGTGTTCCTGTCACATACAATACTTTACTTATAGCCATTTGAAGCCACTGACCGCCATTTTGTCCGCCATCTTGTTTTCCCATTGAACGGCCAAAAATCCAGCTTGCTAACCGCGATTTTCGTTTTCAGCAGGGTCAAATTAGTCTAGAAACACCGGTTAGCAAATTGTTACATGATTTGCTTCTAACAGTGTCATTTTGAGATTCCAAGCCTAGACTATATACTCAGTTTTTACCTCTTCTTGCATTCTGCGATTCTTCACGTCTCTTGGATTCGCCACGATGCATGGCTCTCTTAGACACTCGTGCATTCTATATTATTGTTTATCATACACTTCTTCGCACACAATTCAAATTCAAGTGACTCTAATTGATCAATATAAATGCAGGTTAGTTCGTCAGTTTTGTCAACACATTTTGTGTTGTATACAGTTTGAATAATGTCCATTTAAGCTGCATATGTCAGTAGGTCTCCGGTAGCCTACTATGTGTAAGATAAGGAAAAGACTGCAACAAATGACTTCTGCTGAGCCCATTAACTTCTTAGGCGCCGTGGTACTTAATGCACATGTCATGGACCACGGACACACAAGGCAAGGACATGAATCCAGTCAAATATCTTCCGGTCATTCCACTCACTTAGTGGATTGAAGGGATGACGAGGCTTTCGAATGATGTTAAGTCTCAGTATATAAGGCAATATCGTCTAAGGCATCCGCCGTCTGTATACACGAAGATTAAGCAAGACATCGAAAGGTCTTAACCGACATCGGGAACTAAGTCGGCAACAAGCAGTGCAGTATAGATTGGAAACTAAAGAGATTTGAAGATTGCAGCAGGCAAGAGAATAGGATGATGCGCTTTAGCATATAACATATGCTAAAGCGCACCATCTTATTGTTTATTTATTGACGCATGTCACTTCAACATTTACATAACAGTAAAACACATTATGACCTACAACAAATTTCAATAAGGATTGCAGTAAACTTAACAATTAGAGTAGCCTAGGTCAATGAGTCAGCCAATAAAGGTCTAAAAAACCTGCTAAGACTCAGCTGGCTCATTTACAAAATTAATTCCTGCATAAGTAAATGTGAGGATCAATAATTATAACCTATACACATCAGTCACCAATTCATAGTGAGACAATGAGTTACCGATGCATATAATTTATTATGTTACGCTGATTATACAGTGGTTCACGAAAATAGCAAGGGCCACGCACTGCTACTGATTGCGATCACAATAGCATTTGCCTCGGACAAGGAGGAGGCATTCCAATCAGGAAATTCGCATTATAACCTACACATAGCCTACATAAAAGTCTTTTAATTTACTTTTAAAGTGTTTGATGTATACAGCAGTTTTATGTTCTCGGGAAGGAAGTTCCATACCGAAGGGCAAGTTCATTTAATACAGAATTGTTTAAGATTGATTCTTGCGCTGGCACACCGGTAGTCTACCTATAGCTGTTACCGTCATGGTCATGGTTATCAGATCCAAGGAAAAAATCCATCAAAGTTGGGAGGCAACATATGTCGATGATATCTGAACATAAATAGTCCAATTTATAATTTAGCAATATCACCTACGTTACGTATAGAATTTTATGTTTAAGAAATATAGATTTGGTGCTTGAAATCCTGAAAAGGACAATTAGATCTATATTATCACACTGATAGCACGTTTCTCAAGAATTTCAAGTGGACTCAGGCGACAGTGATAATTAGGCCTAGAGTCCATGAAATAATGCAATATGATAAGTACTGAAAAATAAGGGCATAGTACAGACTGATTAGAGAGGTTCATGGTAAGCAATGCTTGACACGAGACAATATAGGCCTACCAATGTTTTGGGCAATTTTTCTCGATATAGCTTATGGTTAACGTGGTGGTCCTTCCATGTCAAATGTTGGTCAATATAATATAGGCAACACCTAAAGACTCATGCATATGCATGCCATACACGCATAATGCACACACACATACATATAAACACATACTTGTATATGTATAGGCCCATTTGTATAGGCTATGTATAGGCCTATACTTGTATATATATATATATATATAGGCTTACAGACACACATGCGTATGAAAACTATGCATGCTTATGCAAACAATGATGTTGATGTTTTCTTCTGCACTGTATAGCATCTATTGATGCTCTGAGACGATTATCTGGTAACAATGACATATTCCACAGTATTTGTATCAATGATCCGTTGCGATTAACAGATTTAGTCGAACAAATTATTCAGGGAGACGGGTAACTTTCTGCCTGACAAACAACTGGACCAGACAATTGCTTTTGTGTATAATGAACATAATTGTATCG
This sequence comes from Lumbricus terrestris, assembly GCA_949752735.1. Lineage (NCBI taxonomy): Eukaryota > Metazoa > Annelida > Clitellata > Crassiclitellata > Lumbricidae > Lumbricus > Lumbricus terrestris. The sequence goes on from OX457036.1 coordinate 64,092,803, forward strand.
ATGGAGACAAACACATGCGTATATAGAAGAGTCCATCTCTCTATATAGGCACATTATAAACAGAGATATATACGCAGCCATGCATATATACATACATATATAGAAACATACACATAGCTTTCGTGACGACCTTGTTATATTTATATCTTGACGAGCTTGCTATTTGATTTCGTGTACAGGCTTAGGATAAGTGGCGATGAGTCTTCATTCCCTGCGATCCTATAAAGTGTGTAAGCTTTAGAGCATCGTCATCAGTCGCTGGAGTCGCTCCATCATTGTTCTGTCGCTGAAGCTGAACTCCAGTCGTTGTCTATTTGCTAAGCTATCGTCGAATTATCGTCGGTAAACCATCCAGACGCCGCACAGCAGCGATCACTTCTTCTTCTGCTGCTGCTGCTGCTGCTGCGTGCCACAGTAGCGACGACGGCTCTCACAGTCATCACCCCCACCACCGTTGGACACCCGTGTAGTCTATCAAAGACCGCTGCTGCTGCTGGTGGTGGTGGAGCAGTCGTCGGTACAAGAGAATGAATGGCTGTGAAAGTCACCCTGCATGCATGAACACTGCAGTGATGGTCTGATCAATTCTCTAACATTGACTTCGACGTGTAACCAACCTGCCTCAACTTGTCTATAATCGTTTCATGCAATGCAAAGCATGTGCGCTTATCAGATGCAAAGGAAGGCTACTTAGTTTTACTCACTTACTTACTTACTGACTTGAATTATTGGTTTCAGTTTTGCAGAAGTAGGATAAACGTAGCTCTCTGCCTGCCTGCATGTGTTGTCCGCATTTTCTAATCAATTGTTTCTGCATCTTTAGTCATCGCCGCGCTACTCTGAGACGTATTATCAACGTCTATATAGTTCGGTCCATATACAGGGTGGGCCATAAAAAGGAACCCCCTACGGATGTTTTACCCATATCTTGTCCAAAAGTAAGAATATCGAAATGAAATTTTACAGGCTCATAGACAATTCATATTTACACGTGATGGCCAGATTTCAATAAAATATTCCAAACAGAACAAAAGTTATACAACTTTTATTGAAGCCACCCACCGTTTTTTGACGATTCAAAAACGCGACGCAACAAAAAGTATCAAAAACCAATTCTATTATTCTGGCCGATATCTTGGCCAGAAGTAAGAATATCGAAATGAAATTTTACAGGTTTAAAGACAATTCATATCTACACATGATGGCCATATTTCATCAAAATATTTCAAACAGAACAAAAGTTATACCACATTCAGTGAGGCCACCCACCGTTTTTATGACTATTCAAAGACGTGACGTAACAAAAAGTAGCAAAAACACGATTTTATTAAGTCTCATCTCAAATAATTGTTATCAAATAGGCTTTGATAATGCCAGATGATCATTATTATTACTATATAAGAAAGGAACAGGGTACCAGCGTAGCTGCACGTCACTGAGAAGTCACTTAACAAGATGATAATCAAATTGGTAAATAAGAAATCTGTCAGATTAATCAACCGGTCCATCAAGAACTTTGCAAAGAGACTCAAAAGAAGTTTTGGGCACTGGTGGTGGGCACATTGAACACATGTTGTGAATCACTATCAAGTTCAGTTCCAAACAGTTATTTGAGATATGACTTGATAAAATCACGTTTTTGTTACTTTTTGCTGCGTTACGTTTTTTAATCGGCAAAAACGGTGGGTGGTCTCACTAAAAGTGGTATAACTTTTGTTGTGTTTGAAATATTTTGATAAAATCTGGCCATTATATGTAAATACGAATTGGCTTTAAACTTGTAAAGATTCATTTTGAAATTCTTACTTATGGCCATGATAATATCAAAAAACCTATTTTTTGCGTTTCGTTTTTGAATCGTCAAAAAACGGGGGTGGCCTCACTAAAAGTGATATAACTTTTGTTCTGTTTGAAATATTTTGATGAAATCTGACCATCATTTGAGTATAATCAACGTAACATGATGTAAATATGAATTGTCTTTAAGTCTGTAAAAGTTTCATTTCGAAATTCTTACTTCTGGCCAAGATATAGGCAAAAAACCTTAGGGGTTACTTTTTATGGCCCACCCTGTATATCTAAAAGAATGCTCCTCAGGGACGCTCCGAAGTGACAGAAGAAAGTCTTAAGTAGTAAGTTAAAAGAAGCAAATGAATCTCACGAAAGAGAACGCAGGTCAGACTCACAGTCACTGTCAGAGGAGAGACTATAATATTCCAAGGCCGTAGCTAATAAAATAATGTAAAAATGAAACCACATGAGCAAGGTAAGGATGTCCATCCTGCTAGAAAGACTGAAATCACAAGTGGAGGAACATGCACTTGGCCGTGGAACAGGCTGGATTCAGGAAGGATCGTAACACAGCGCAGCAGATATTAAAACTAATTCTCATAGGGGAGAAAGCAAAAAGGAAGGGAAAATTAATATACAACCTCTTCATTGACTCAGGTCATTTGGAGTCGGAAGGAGCTAACACAACTGCTCCACTACGCGTGTACAGAGGCGAAATCAGCAATTAGAGTGGGTAAGGAAATTGGTGAATGGTTCCAAATCTCAGTGGGCGCCAAACAGGAAGATCCGATCTCCCCCACCGAATTCAACACATACCTATAGAGTGATGGAGAAGATTAATCGTAATCGTAATCGTAATCTCCTAATTTCTAAAGCGCCACTGGAAAGCCAAGCGCGGGGCACCGGCTTATTCACGAGCGCTGCGTTGAGTTAGAAGGGTTGTCCGTGAGAGTAGTCCGTGGTGGTCCGGGTCGAGTTACCATAGGATCAGGATCAAATGCGTTGAGTCAAAAGGGTTCTCCGTAAGAGTAGTCCATGGTGGTCCGGGTCGAAGTACCGTAGGATCAGAGGGGTGGAACAGCTACTAAGGTGGGTGTCGTCTGAGCCGGGAATTGGAGGGTAGGGGATCAGATGAAACAGGATAAGAGTTCTTGAAAAGGAGTGTCTTTAGTTTCGAGTGATTAGGGAAAGAAAAACCGGGATTTCCATACACGGAACGCTGATCAATAACCTCGCATTCGCAGACGACATAAACCTAATAGAAGAAGACATCAGGAACATACAAGAACATCTAAATATCTTATGTATGGAAGGAGAGGCGGTATATGCTTAAAAATTAACCACATGCAGCAAAAACAAACAACGACCTTTGAAGAAAACACGAACATGACATCTATCGAGGTTAACGGGGAAGTCTGGAGAACGTGGAAGAATTTGTATATCTAGGAAGCCTGCTGATATAGGACAATGACTGCGGAAAGGAGATAGGTAGAAGGATATAGCAAAAGCAGCGGGAGCATTGGCGACCCTCGAGAACCTATATGGAGAAGTCGCGAAATTAGCATTAAAAAATAGAAATTATAAAAACGTGCATATTTAGCATATTACTATATGCATGCGAGACATGGACTCTACGTATTTGGGAAGCAAGCAAACTGTTGGCATTTGAAATGCGATGCTACAGGATGGTATTACACATCAGATGGGAACAGAAAAACAGCAAATGTGGAGGTGCGCGCAAGAGTGGGAAATAAGAAAAACCTTAAACAAATTATAATGGAAAGACAACTGAACTTTTTGGACATGTTTGCAGAATGGGAAATGAGAGACTCATCAAGCAAATTATCTTTGGGATGATGGATGGAGGGGGGATTAGGGGAAGGCCGTGTAGGGAATGGCTGGACGACGTACATCACAGACTGGTGCGAAATGGAGATCGACATTGAGCAGAATGGCACAGGAGAGAGACAAGTGGAGACGTATGGTGAACCATGCGATTGACACCAACGAGCACTGAATCCATGGACCGCAATGCTGCTGCTGATGATGATGAAAAATGAATTAATGCATTTACTAGCACATTTTACTGGCACTTATTTGTTTAAGATTTATTACGCGTAGACATTCCTGTCATGGGCGGAGACTTATGGGGGGGGGCAGAGAGACGATCCACCTCAATGGATGCGGTGGGGGGACGGCCCATGCATTTGCCCCTCCCAAATAGCGTTAAGTTGTTAGGACACCACACACTTGACGTGTACCGTATATGCATCAGTCCAATCGGTTATCGTATTTATAATACTGTTGTGGTCTGAACCTTGTGGTCTCATCTAGGAAAACGCTGGATGAGCATTATGGAGTTGTCTTCTGTATTTACCTCGTATCAAGATCCGCTTAGAAGAGTTTAAACACGGCTGGTATAATATGGTTTACGTTGAATTGAGCGCGCACATTTCGCCGATCTTCATCTCAGCGACCTCAATTCGCCGCCGCGAAACACAGCGCCTATACAATTCGCCGCCATTCATTTCAGCGACTACACAATTCGCCGCGATCAAAGACAGCGACTACACAATTCGCCGCCATTCATTTCAGCGACTCTTATGATAATAAGGTCCAAGTTTATTTTAATGGAACAACTTTTAAACAGTTTAAATGTGGTACACAAAATACTTCAATATGAAAAAATTCAAATAGTTAAATCGTTTGTTTATTTAGGCCTATTCAGTTCCATTTTAAGTAGGCAATAACTAAACCAGGAGTTTATGAAATCGTTTGTTCAGTTATTTAGATAGGCTACTTGTTATATATATAGGCAATACCTAAATCTGACTTTTGTGAAATCGTTTGTTCAGTTTTTTAAGTCACATGTTCAGATGGCAATAGCTAAACCTGCAGGTTCAAGTTGTGCGCGATGCCACGCAAATAGTCCAGAAGCGGTCGATTGTCATAATCGAACACGATGGTTTTGATGCGATCCGCTGTGTCTCTGTAGATACATATATAGATATACATATATATGCCAATTAGCGGTCATTCATGCATGGACTTGTGCATTCGTGCAAGAAACCGTACGCAAAAGAGTAGCTGTATGCAGAGCAGTTCATTCGGCTGAATACAAAACACAGAGCTGTTCAATTTGTCGGTGGAGCGCAAGATGATCTAAGGCTATTTTGCAACCGCATATCTTTCCATTGACCTTTTCATTGGTGCGCTGCAGTCATGAGTCAAAAGCATATTATTACTATTCCTACTGTAGATAGGTGAATATGCTGATCAGACAATGCCTATTATATTTCTGTTTCTTTGTGGCGATGGCGAAACGCGGTCCATCTACTGAATTGTTTTCCTAAATACCGACCGATCAACTGCATGTAAATGATACAATTATTATAGGCCTGTATACGTTGGGGTTTATCTCTATTTTTCAACCTTTGTATGCAACGAGACCAACGTTAACTATTAGAATATAATATCGTCTTGCTATCGGATGCAAATGTGACTGAAACTATCAGGTTATGTATGGGTGTGTCTGGTAATCGCAGCCAGTCTTATATGACTGTGGCCATCAGCGGAGCATTTGTGTCTGATCACAAAGTGAAGCCACTATAATTATATGCTGCTTCATACATACGTTATGGAGGTTGGCACATGCACCAGACAATTGCTTTGGTATTAGGTCTCTGCCCAACCGGCGTTAGCTGTTCTCACTAGACATTATCTAGTGTCACGCAATCATGTCGCATAAAAGGCTTCACGACCGGTTCATACGCTCCGTAGCTCAAGCTAATTGCCCGTAATAAACTTTATTTATCGTCTGTCGGCTGCATTCAGCAATTGACAGTTTTACCTGGATATAGAGAAAATGATCAACGTAGCCCCTAATGGAATTATACATCATCAGACGACACAGAGTCGTTTAGTTTGCAAGACCAGACTGAATTAATACGATGGCGCTTTTAAGGTCTAATGCAAGTAAGATAAAGCAAAGATAGACAAAGTAAATGAAAAAGGTGAGGGAGTGCAAGGCAAGAGAAGGGACGGCAAAACAGAGGCTAGCAAAGATACGGAAATGCAAGGTAAGAGAAGGGACGGCAAAAGAGAGGTTAGCAAAGATACGGAAATGCATGGCAAGAGCAGGGGATGCAAAACAGAGGTTAGCATAGACAGGGTGATGCAAGGGCAAGTGAGAGAGGGCAAGCTAAGAGACATTGCACAGCAAGGGAAGGCGAGAAAATGCAAGAAAAGGAAGTGAATGCAAAAAAGTAAGGAATGCGAAGAAAGTGAGCGAGTGACAGTGAATGGAAGGCAAGAAAGGAGGAGGAAATAGAAAAGAAACGCGAAGGGAACAGATGGAGAGCAATTAACATTTATGTTGCGCCGCTAAGAAAGCAGCAATTATATAAACGAGACCCGTTTCTAACACCGGAAATCTTAGGTAAGTAGCCTAATATTAGACGTTCCTTCTACATTCGAAGAACGAAGAAGCTGTGAGTGACCCGTGGTTCTGTTGATCGTGATAGACGCTAGGCCGATGTTCTTGATCATAATATAAGAAAAACGAATAAAACAGGAACATCAGTATATATGCTAGATATATATAGTGGAGCAGTTCAATCAATTTTTTCCACTGTATTCAGCCGTATTTTGAGAGTTCTAACCATAGCCACCATGCAGCCAATGTGCATAAGCCCATCAATAATGAACCATAAAAATTATGCACCGTTGACTGTCTCATGTATGAACAGTCACGAACAATGATCTCCTTCAGTGAATGCTACCTGCAGTGTTCCACTATACCTATTGTCTACACAGCCGACGTAATCGCGTGGTGTTTGCGTTCATTCAAATGCTGACGACACACAATTATTGTGTCAGTATAGGCTACCCACTGTACCCAGATACCGTTTCTCTTCCTACACAATCCACCTCCAAATAATTTTTATCAAGATGTACATTTCGAACTTGAACTGCACGATGACGTCAACTCGTTTGAACTTGAAAACGGGTCAGACACATTCTTGTATCCCGTGGTATACAGACTTACAGACTTATAGACCAACAGCCACGAAAACTTTCATGTACATGTATATAGCGAGATTGAACCCGATGGTGTATAATTATGTGTTAACATAACATAACATAACTTGGGTTTTAAGTGGTTCAGAAGACGCTGGGTATGTGTTAGAACCACTGCAAATTAACCTGGAACATTTAATAGCCCAATTTGCCTAGCTTCCTTTTAAATGCTGAGACCGTGTCCACCGACACAGTGCTATCATCCAAACCGTTCCATATGCCTACAACTGAAGAATTTCTGTCCCAATGTCCCTTTCGCCTTCTTAAACAATTTGTACTTATGACCCCGAGTTGCTTTGTTTGGTGCTAATTCAAACTTTCCCAACCTAGTGCTTCCTTTCCAGTGATTATCTTTTATGCTTCTATTAGATCTCCTCTGCTACTCCGTCTCTTCAGTGTTGTTAGCCCACACCTTTCCAACCTCTCTTCATAGCTCAAATCTTTGTAACCCCAAATCATCTTCGTAGCTCTTCTCTGCACTTTCTCCAGTTTTTCAATGTCCTGCTTCAGGTATGGATTCCATGCCTGAATGCAGTATTCCAACTGTGGCCTAACCAGTGATTTATACAGCCTCAGTATAATGTATCCTTGTCTCTAGTAACTATAGTCCTTTTTATCATGCCTAATGTTGAATTTGCCTTTTGCCTTATTATACACATTCCAATTAATCAATTACATGAATTTATGTAGTGCCCTTTAAGATCTCTACTCAGAGGCACTCCCAACCCAGGCTGCATGGTCAAAAAGAAAAGGTCTTCAGAAGACGCTGGAAGGAGCCAGCAGAGCCGTGAGAGAACACGAGTGGAGAGCAACACTGAGGTAATTCCAGACAGAATGCGAATACTCGGCGCTGCACGGTCGCAGTACGTGAGAAAGGAACAATGAATTCGCCACGGGCAGCGCAGCAACCGGTGGCACATGGAGACAGAAGCCAGAGTATAAACAGTTCGCGTAGGACGCCGTAGGTAGGATGGATCTTGAACCTCATGGGCGAAATACCAAGCAATGGGCGAAACTCTATAAGAAATGCGTTGCTGCAGTGTGAGCCAGTGGAGGTCGTCACTCATGAAGGCAGAGGCATGAGAATATCGAATATCGAGGGATTCCACTAACCAAGTGTGCTGCGGATAGAAGGATCCTAACGAAATAGGCCTAGTTCAGACGACCTGTTGAAGGCAAGCATATATAGAGAAGAGTCCAGACGGCTGCAAACAGAAGCATGGACGAGAGCAGAAGAGGATGTGAACGAGAGAGGTACACGATACCGAGCTGTCGCGATTCACCTAGATTCATAGCGTGGCGCTCCCAACTCCAGTACAGATATATATAAAATTATATATATATATATATATATATATATATATAGAGAGAGAGAGAGAGAGAGAGAGAGAGAGAGAGAGAGAGAGAGAGAGAGAGAGAGAGAGAGAACAGATTTGAGGAGAGAAAAGAGCGCAGGAGAGAAGACATAGGCTACATACATGTAGTCACATCTGCATTACTGATCAAGTGTGCACGGCTTGGGATTCAACACCTATTCGGCCAAACTTATATGCACTACTCATTATAAGCCCTATAGTCTTATACACATAACTCTACCGTCGTTCAAACATCGAGTCGTGAAATGGCTAATAAGCTATTAATATCTCTCCCTTAAATAAGCCAACATAAAGTTGTTGTCCTATACCACCATTAATCGATGGACCAAGGGCAGAAGAAAAATAAGACGCACGCCAGTAAAACAGTTCCCTGGAGAGGTTGGAGTCCTGGATTTATGTGGAGGTGCTTTCCGTAATAATATCGAAGCCTATATACCTGAAGGATTTCAAGTTTCACTGAGTAGGTCAAGCTAATTATCGCACAACTGTCACTTCGTTTTATCTAGCAATCTGTCGTAAAAACTTTACACAGACTTAGGCCTACTTTTAAGGAAGAGGTCTCATACATTGCAGTAAATCTCTCTAATGGAGACTCAAACCTCCGCCCTTAGATGACATGCAGACACTCTATTCAACCGGCTATCATAGTCCATGCCCCATAAACCTGCTGTGACTACGCGAGTAGCCCTATACACCTCATAGATTTAATACATAATAGATTTAAGAAAATTGTGCGAAGAGCGCAGGTCCTAAACTCATCTCAATATCTCTATGGTTACGACATGTTTTGCGGTAAGAGCTTTGTATACAAGACTGCGATACTACATGTAGCGCTACACACAAAGCGCCACGTCCGTATACCTTTAGCCTTTTACACGAAACTCCACGCTGTGTGGCAACAAAACGGTAGACCATGGCGACCTATGTCTACAGTGTCTAAGCTTACACCCACACACTTAATACGCACAGCCCTCGATTGGACCATCCATCAGCAGATAGCCGTTGCTGCTGCTTTGCCTACTTCGCAAGAAGACCAATCGCTGACGAGGATTGACCGCTATATAAAGGCAGGACGCCGAGTGTCAGTCTAGTTGGAGCGAAAGGAAGAGCAACACGGAAGGAGAGAGACAGAGATAGAGGTGGACAGACACGCAAGCATTCGTCAGCAGACGACGCTCCTTCAACGTCACCAGCGAGTCATATCCGACGTCATCTTTTGATATCGTAGATCAGCTGAATTTTCGTCAGCAGAAGAGAGAGTTCGAGAACCGCTTGCACAGTGCACGGCCACGACAACCGATCCCAAGCAACCCGAAGGTGTCACAGCCACAACTGTCTCTTCGTAATACGTAAGTCAACGGATCGTTAATATTTTTTCTCTGAGGTAGCATTATTACTTTTTGAGATTGAGATAATGTGTGGATTCAGATTTTAGAAGTCAAGTTGTTCTGCAGGAGGGGGGCGCGAACGTTGCGTTGATTAGGCCTAATTATGAGACTGAGGGTGATGGGTAAAACTCTGAATTCATTTTACAGTAGGAGGGAATAGCCTACTACCACACTGCTCTTTCAGTTCATTCGTTCTAGAAACATCAGTGTTTCCCTTGTTGATGACTTTTTTAACCGTTTTCACAAAAGCTGAACGTAACTTGCCAAACTCCGTGAGATTTTAGATTTTCTGAATAATATTTTAATTTTTATCTGTGCAAAGAATTTATTTCGCACCCAGAGTCAACAAATGCAATGCTAGGCCTATACAATACAGCTGATGTTTGATAATGACCTTCACAAGGAGGAAAATCCGAAAGGATGTGGTAGATGGCATGAGAAGCGCCGTACGTTACCACGTCGATATAAATCAATAGCGGAAAGCATCCGAAGACGCGACACAACATTTTTAAAGGTGTTTCAAAGCTAAAGTCACTAGCCTACGTTAAACTATACTGCGCTGATAAAAATTATAATGCGTATGCATTTATTCAGCTTTTAGATGGTGATTGTAGAGGTTTGACACTCATTCAACAATGCATTATTTTTGCCATCAATAATAATTACTAATAAATTAGGCCTATGTTCCATTTTAGGCAACCTCGCCCATAAGATGGGACAATAATTATTTTCATAATGTCAGATTATGAGAATTTTATTATCATATTATGCAGTCATGTAATTACAACAGAGCTGCTCGTATGTAGGCCTTTGTTTCAAATTTATCTACAATAAAGAAAATAATTGACTCTGTGGAATGCGGAGGTGTAGTGGTAAGTTCGGCGCCTTGTGACCGAACGGTCGCAGGTTCGAATCTACCTCAAGACACTGCGCAGCGATTTTGGGCAAGTTGCTCGCCCGCAAGTGTCTGTGAGGAAGGCAATGGGAAACCACCTCACTCACCTCATCCTCAGAGGCGTAGGCTAAAAGCCAATGAACCTGCCTTCGGGCAGAGTACTCATCATCAATTGACTCTAGGATTTGCTAAGACTTTTTTTTATTTCAATGCCGGTCATTGGTAAATAATAAAAATAACAAGCAGCCAATAACGACTAAGAAGCATACCATTCGGATGTTTTAAATAAATATCTGACTTTTAAAAACAGATTGTGCAAATAAGCGGCTGTGGTTTCAAAAGTTAAAAAAATTGTGTTCAAGGATATCACTTCAGTAATTCCATTGTATGCTTTAAAGAGTAAACCCCATATAAAGCATGCCCATAATAATTTAATGGATGTAAAGTCAGTTCATCAAGGGGAAATTGGGGATCTATTATCCAGCCTGGCGGACGATTTTACGAGTGAACCGAAGACATAAAAAATTGCAACTGCAAGATTTTTGCATGGACTAAGCTTATATGGCAATGGATTATGTGTTCCGCTTATCTATAGGTCAAAACTCTTTGTTATAGGATTAGCTATGCTGCTATAGCCTAATGAATCTTAGCCAACTGATGTCTAGCATTCCACACTATCCATGCACATTACACATGATACACTATGAACACCAATAAGGGAATCAAGGGATCATAAAGTGGTTTAGATGTCCACAAGTGCTTACGCTTTGTAGCCTACAAAAGCAGAGCGAAAAATTAAATTATCTTTATGGTAAAAGACGATTAAATCTCCAGAAACTCATGATGCGTGACGAAAGTAATCGATGTCCTCTTCATTATTATTTTTCCACCCAAAATGATTTTTACCGAAACTTAAGATTTAAAAAAACTGCTGCGGTAACGTTTTTGAATTTCGAATTGATATCAATAGCATTATGATAATGATTATGATCATTGATAATGTTCAGTATTTTTATTTTTAAAAAAACTGGAATAAACGTCTGGTATTATTATTACTAATAATTATTATTTTTACACTTTTATAATAATTAAACGCGCCATTTTTTTTAAAAGATACTGCAGGAAAAGTTGCTTTGTTCTGGAGTTAGCGGTCATCATCACCAAACAACTATGTGAATGTGCCTCGAAATACAACGGCGTAATAAGTATTATTATCATTATTTTATAATTTAATTCCATCCGTTCATGTATGTTATCGTATGATAAAAAATTTATTCGTCGTTTCAGGTCCCATCATCAGCAGCTGGCATTTGCCTTCAACCCAATTCTCTTCTTCTCTATTTAGTCTCATTCTTCTTCTTCCCTTTCACTTCTATTTTCTATCGTCCCTCGATCTACTCTCTTTTTCATCTCTCTCTCTCTTCGCTCTCTCTCTCTCTCTGTCTGTCTGTCTCTCTCTGTCTCTCTGTCTCTCTCTCCTCGCTCTTCTCTTTCGTCTACACACTTTCTCCTTCCCTCTCTCTTTTCTTTTTTATGCTTCTTCTCATTCGTCTCTTTTCTTCTTCCTTTGTCTTTTCATTTCCTTCCCTTATTTTCTTATGATAATTATTAAATGATGAGGAATGACGATTATAATATACATATAAGCTATTATAAACTACAGGTCTCATTCTTAGACAATCGTTAATGAGATATTGTCGTGCCATATTAGAATACATAGGCCTATATACCCATAGCCTATCTGCAATTGAGTTCATAGAAAAGCCTGATATGCTTTCGTAGAAGGTATTCGACTTGATTGGATGTATAAGCCTATTATTTTGTAATGCACTCTACTCATAAAAATTCAGTTGTAATAGCAGTTTGCCATATAATGTTAAACTCTTTCCTCTCCGAACATTATGATCTAGAGAGGTCTATAATATCCTTACGTGAGCATTCTATAATAAACTCGACCATGAATTGCAACGATATATTTATATTAACGATCATATGAATTCATTTGCTCATTCATTCGTTCGTTTGTGCTGATGAAACAAAACGACCGGTTTTGCTATTAAGATAATGCAAAAACTAATATGAATTAATTCTCTAATGCACTGCTGCGGTTTGTCCCAAATCACAAACGCGGAATCGCCTCACGTCCGTTCGTATGGAAACAAATTTCAACGTGCTATGTCACCACACGCACTCTCCTCCACTATATACATATATACAGGCAGGCAGCAGCATTTGTCCATCTGGTTGGCTTGCTCCGTATCTCTATTTCTACGTGTCCCTATGTCCCGTCGTCCTTCTATTCATCCTGGTCCGACCGTTTCCGTTCGCTCTTCTATTCTCGCTGAGTTACCAACCTCATGCACTTTCATTATATGCACCAGGAATCCTCGGCAGATCAACGGACGACTGAAGCAAGTGCATGTCTGCGTTTCGTGTCCTATCGGTCATATTTTGATTTTAATAACGTCCGTTTATAATTATATAGCACCGTGAGTAGTGAACTTATTTTAGGATGTCAGTTGTCAGATCCAGTGTTGAGAGATAAGTAACAGACGACAGACTTTCAATTACTGTTCGCTGAGAGCGTTAATTCACGGTCAGTCGGCCCCTTCTGAATGGGCCTATTTGTGTCGGCCTTCTGGAAAAAAACTATCTGTCGCTGGCTGAGACGTTACTTCTCGCTCACACATAATTCAAACCATTTCTTTTTCATCACCAATGAAATATTTGATGAAGTTGTAGGCTTTTCTTCAGTCAGAATTTTTCAGTGAGGGATAAAAATTCTGACAAGCTCAGCAGAGAAGGGTAGGAATTATATTTTGAGTTTATGCTACAAAGATTACCACTGCATGACAATGCGTAATACAAAATTTCGTTCTAATAAATATTATGATAATGATGATGATGATAATAATGGTAATAAAAATAATAGCACTAATAAAATAATAGTAAAAACAACAACAATAGCAATAACAGCAGCGGCAGGTCTAATAGTAGTAATAGGCTATTAGTAGGTTTGGAATTATTTTTACATCGGGTACAAAATAATAATATGCCTACTATTACTCTAATGATACCAATGCATAGGCCATAATTGGCCTACCTGAAGCGTAATACCGGAATATTAGACAAGTGATTTAAGTTAGTCAAGAGCCTCTTCTAATCACGTCGTGAAAACTTCATGAACAATTTACAAATACTGTAAAAAATTTAAATGAACTGTCAGAAGTCGATGCTGACAAACCTCAGCTGCTGTCGTGGTTCGTGGTATACCTTAGATTTAAGACACATATGCCGTATGGTTACAGGTTTTTAACTGAGCGACTGTGACACTGTCTCATCTTGAACTTGTTGAATTTCTCAACAGATGTCATTTCACGCTTGCAAAAGAAAGTAGAGCAACTGCGAATAGTTTGATGTCTCTTTAGAAAATAACGCTGCGCTGCAAAAAGACAAAATAGATTGTTTGAAATGGTAAAGTTTCGATGGTTCGGTGTATAATTCTGGCAGCATCTAACGTCAGTTTATGACGCTGAGGCAAATGAAGAACAGCTACTCAAACAGTATTCAAACTCATTAAGTGGGCTATGTATGCGAAGGTGATGATAGGCATATAGGCCTAAGCCTACAGTTGCTACCGTTACGACATTGGGAAGAGATTTCACAAGCATTTGCCAAAAAGCCAGCAGTTGCTGTAGCATATTTCAATGACCATCATTAGGGAGGTCTATTCCAGGTTATATATGACGTTTCCTTTTCCTACTTTCTAAAATTTAATGATTAATTAAATTAGCAAGAAATTTTGGAACAAACAGACATTTTCTGGAAAAAACCTTCCTGACAACGAAGTCTCACTGCTGTACAATTAATCAATCTGCTCTAACAAGCAAATGATACGAAGTAACATCAGCACTAATAGTAGGCCTACTTAACAGTTGTAGAGGCCTACTTAATTAACAGTTGTATATAGAGATGCAGAAGTACGCGCTCTGTGCTAGGTCAAAGTTTACTTACGTTGCTTCCAGTCAAAATTTCAGAATAAGCCGTTCCATTTTGACCATTTTGACCCAAATGTCCCAGAGGGTAGTTCCGCAAGAGTAAAAGGGACTGTAAATGAGAATGTGGTTTATAACTATAGCCACATCCATATATATGTTTATTGTCGGTTCATGTTCACTCGTAGTCGCAGGCGTACATATGCATTATGCAAAAATATATATAGATATACATATACATTATATATGCAAATATGCATAATTGTAGATGCACATGCATATGCATAATATATATATATATATATATATATATATATGCACACTGCGTGTTCATGTATCCACACACTCACATGTATAGAATTATAGATATTATATATATATTCCAACTTAGAATAATGTATTCATTGTTTCATTAGCGAACTGTTGATGGCAGGATGCAGGACAAGTGAATGGCCTCTTTATGGCCATCAACAGACGCAGCAGCAGCAGAAGCAGCAGCAGCGCTTATAGTCCACCGGTCATCAACTTCACCTCCATCAACTCCATCACCTCTAAACGCAGCCAGCAGCAGTGACCTGTTCAAGTCATCAAGTGGCGTGATCCGCGAGACTTTCTTGTCCCATTGAATTACCCTAAGTACGGCTGTTCGGGAACTAAATGCAACGCCGTTTCTGTTCACCTTTCTATCATCCCGGTCACTTGTCACTCTCTCTCTCTCACTCTCTCTCTCTCTGTCGCTCTGTGTGTGTGTGTCTCTTTATGTGTCTCTCCCGACATCCCATCCTCGCGTTTCCTCTCCATTTTAGCTTCATCAATGCCCTTTTAAAATGTCCCACCTATATACTCTTTTTTCCTCTTCCTTCCTTTCTCTATTAGGTTTTGCCTGTGTTTCTGCCAATCTCTGCTTAAAGCGTCATCGTCTCATTTGCAGACAATGGAAGGCGCTTTCGAAGAGTCGCTTAGCGATGCGAATCGACGGTTGTCAACTTGAACGAAGCCAGTCAATGTAACGAATTGGCAATTGAGAAACACGAACAGATTTAGTCTGGACTGACGATGGGATGCATGGGGGATGGATGGGCGGAAAATTAATTGGATGAACGAGCGAGTGAAGGACCACCTGCATGCTGATGGACGAAAGAATGGATGGATAGATGGGAAGGACGGATAGATAGATGAATGAATGGATGGATGGATGGATGAATGAATGGATGGATGGATAGATGATGAACCAACATAATGTGTGGGTGGGCTAACCTATGGATTTTGCGAACGAATTGATGGACGCAGAGAGTGAGGGACGGAAGACTGGATAGGTGGATGGACGAATGGATAGATAGATGGACAAACGAATAGATGGAATAAGGGTTGAATATGCTAATTTTTAAATTACGAATGCATGCATCAATATGCATAATTATATAGCGCATTTTAAGTTCTTCACCAAAGCGCTGTATACCCATGACTACCTAGCGCGTCTAAACAAGTGAACTTTTTAGACAGCCAGCAAAGAGTCAAGGTCAATGATACGTCTATGCAGTGGAATAGATTTCCAGATAACGGTCCAACACATGAGAATGCGCGATGTTGATATCCAACACCCCAAGGTACCTGCAATGTCCTGTATATCTCCACTGGTTGTTGAGCGCAGCGATCCCAGCAGACGAGACTATAGAACACAGAGCTCCCTGAGGTATACATTATACATACACCGCATTAGTGCCAACAGTTGAGGCACGATTGGGTGGATGAACAGACAGACGGACGGAAAGATGGATGGACAGACAGACAGACAGACAGACAGACGGACGGACGGACGAGACGGACAGAAGTCTCACCATGTGTCTCTGTCTTTGTGCGCCTGCATGTGTTTCTGAATGTTGATCAGATCATACGCTGTCTGTCTGTCTGTCTGTCTAATTGTCTTTCTGTCTGTCTGTCTGTCCGTTCGTCTTTCTTCTTCTACGCATAAGTTGTCTGTATTTAATTTGCTTTCTTTCGCTGATAAGCGACTGATTTAAATCTGGAATTCCTGCATTCCATAATCTTTTCTGCCCAACATATTCAACTCCGAACGCGCAATAATTGAACTAGGACAGGCAATTTCTTATGAAGCAAGCACACAGCCACACTATATGTGCTCACAATCAGACAAAGCCGAAAAGACAGACAAAACCAGACGAACCAATATATAACGAAAGAGACAGAGATGAACGGCAAGGACGACTAGATCTCTGAGCAGAAGAATCAACCGACTGAATGACAAGACGCAGTCGTCATCGTCATCATCATCGTCGTCGTCATAATCATCGTCATCGTCATCATCATCGTCGTCGTCATCATCATCGTCATCGTTATCATAATCGTCGTCGTCATCATCATCGTCATCATCATCGTCGTCGTCATCATCATCGTCATCATCATCGTCGTCGTCATCGTCTAAAGTGACTAAAATTCCCTTAAGATGGCGCGTCATGCGTCTGTCATATCAAGTCTTTGTTCTATCCGAGGATATATACTTATATAGGTGTTGGTCAATTATGGATCACACTGGACATACATAATGTTGGATCCATTATCGTGTGATCTTTCCCTTCCCTATTTGCTGCAGCAAACCCTTGTCCTCTTCTCTTGGCCGCCGCCATGAGCACCGTTAAGTGCCGCACTTTAACTCCAGATCACATCTTCACCTTTTCCACGTCTCCACCTTTTCCACGTCTCCACCTTTTCCACGTCTCCACCTTTTCCACGTCTCCACCTTTTCCACGTCTCCACCTTTTCCACGTCTCCACCTTTTCCACGTCTCCACCTTTTCCACGTCTCCACCTTTTCCACGCCTGCTGCAGTCTCCGTGCACCTCCACGTCAAGTTATCGCGTCCAATTTAGTTGATGGAAGTCTCCTATGGACATACACTTCATTCATGTAAATGTATGATGCAACGCTGTTCAATCTATAAAGGCCAACAAATGCTTTTTATACGCTCATATATTGATTTGCGTATATATATAAAATCATATACATGTAGAGTCTATGTATTGATGATTTACGTAAATATATATATATCATATGATTATATGTATTGTACCTGCCTCAATGTACAATGGTACATGTGCACACATAGTCATATGTAACCATTATAACATAGGACCACAAAATTATACAGTTCCGCTGTGTATCTGCAGTCGACCTGTGTACATTGTATAGCCCAGAGGTCTCAAACTCAAGTCAGCATGTGGGCCGCCTTTGGAAATTTTGATGACTCGCGGGCCGCAACATAAAAATTAAGGCTAATCGTGCACGTTAAACTGGAATTAGTTATGTGCCATTGCAGCATACAATACTGCAATGACGATATAGCCCTGTAAAACTCACATTATATTATATAATATTAAGTGTAACTATAATGGTACAGTTGGTACTACAAACAAACTTGGAAAACCATTCTATCGTAGCCTAATTATCGAAAAATGTGTGGGCGCTATAATTGAAGAAATTATGATGTAATCGAAATTTAAAATGACTCTAATTTTTTAAAGTATCCCAAGAAATGTTCAGAGTAATTTAACTCGAATTTAGTTAGGCCTAGCGACTCTCAGTGCTCCTAAGTGTTCTAAATTAATGTTCTAGGTCCTCTAAACCAAAGTCACCAAAATTATAGGAATAAACTTAGTGTCATTGTTCAAAACCAAGCAAATGGAAGTTAACTTGCAAAAATAAGCACACGCGGAAGTGACCTTTTCAGTTTCACATCATCTGGGAAGATACGAATCGACGATTATTGCGGGAACACTATATTTTGCGACACCGACATACAAACTTTGCTGTGCATTCTTCTGCTTCGGCGTTGTATCGCACTGAAGGTCCACTAAATCCATCTGCATATAGCCTATGCCTAGCCTATATCTGATGGACTCAATGTCCAATCAAAAGGAGTACAAAGTATAGTTTAAACATTGGTTCAAATCGTAAAAGAACTGCAAAATTCTTTTAAACCGATTTCTAGCTTTTAAAAAATCAAAAGCCAGGAAGCTGTTCGCGGGCCGCATTAATCGGGTTCGCGGGCCGCATGCGGCCCGCGGGCCGCGTGTTTGAGACCCCTGGTATAGCCTAAGCATATATCTGCCTGCTGCCTGTTGTTGGTGTGTTTATCTATCCGTCCGTCGACGTATGCTAATCATCTATGTCTCTATCATCCATCCATTCATTCATTCATCCATCCGTCTCTCTCTCTCTCTTGCCCTTCGTCTGCAAATAAATCCATCCATCCATCTATCTATCCATCTATTCATCCATCTATGATCTATCCATCCATCTATCAATCCATTCATCCATCCATCTATCCTTCTATCCATTCATCCATCCATCCATCCATCCGAGCATCTATCTTCGATTTTGTCTTTTTATTGTTTTCTTATTTTAACAGGTGAACAAGAGTTTCTTTTAGCGATGTTTGATTCTCGCATGGAGCTGAACGTTTGTTCCGTTAAATTATGTTTAATACTGGGATGGAACGGAAAGCTGCTCACTGTTTTCAGTTATGTTTGGTTATGCGATGAAACGGAACACTCGTTCCTGTTCCATGAATGAATCCGGGTGAAAAAGTATCTTCTCGTTCATTTGAGTTTGCAAAGGACCAAGTGTTGATTCAGATCTCAATATTCGCAACAGCGTATATACTGTAGCAAGGACATCACAACATGACACACACACACACGTTCATACACACACCACTGACACCAGATGGAGACAATGTAATAGAAACTCGCTGTCTAAACAGCCCCACAATATATCCTCTTCCTCTCGCCTTCTTCCTTTCCTCCTCACCTTCCAATCCGCTCCTCAACCATCAATATGATTTCACAAAGCACCACTTCTTCAGAACGATCTGCTTACAACTCTATTCAATAAACTGGTCTCAGCAAGACTCATGACTTTTTATTTACTCAACATCTTCGTCGCATATGACACTAACGATCACAATTCCATTCTTCATCGGCTATCTAATTCGTTTGGCGTACTATCTGGCGCTGCACTACTTTGGTTACAGTCTATACTTTCCTTCCAGATCCTTCTATGTTACAACATCCAGCCACTGCTCGCAACCTCTCCAACTCTCTTGTGCTGGCACTCAAGGGTCCGTCACCGGTTCAATCCTCTTCATCCAGCACACGACACCAGTAAGCCATCTTTCGTGGAATCATTTATATAGGGCCTATAGGCCTACTCTGCTGACCACCAGCTTTACGCAGACGACACTCAACTCTGCACGTCCTTCATCCTATGCTTACTCTTTTTCACATCCGTTACAAAGTTACTCAACGTGGCTAACCTAATCGCTCAATGGGTGTCACCCAATCTCCTTATGAGTCTGCAACTTACCCTAAACTCAAATGCCTGAGCTGTTACTAGAAAGTGAGAACATGGTTATATCACTTTCATCCTAAAATCACTTCATTGACTAAACATCCAAGAGCAAATTCACTTCAAAGTCCAATATCACTGAACACCACACGACACGACAGACCAACGTATAGGCTACCTCTGCGAGCTCGATCTGACCCATTCCACTCGGTCAACATATTCCTGTCTCAGTCTTTCTCGAACCTCAACCACCATTGGTCTCAAATTCTTCAACTGAATCACATCCGATTTAACATCTGCACAACGAGTCTGAAACGATCTCCCTCCTCCTGAACACCGCAAATAGATCGATTCGATCTATTCGTCGTCGTCGTAACTCACCAATCAGCATTCGTCTCAGGCTCTTCTGTCCATCACCCCACTTTCCACTCAAACCAAAGTCTCACATTATCAAGAATTTCAAACACGAAATGATCCGAATCTACTCTTGAAAAACTCATCTGACTTGACGCAGTAAATGAGCTGGTCCTGAGGTCCTCTGCACTTAACTTTCGAGTGGCGCCATAGAAATTGGGAGACTACAATTACAATTGAGACGACGACTTCGTATATACACACAATTCCGCATTATTTTTACCCCTCCATCTTCATTTTTACCCCTCCATCGCTGCTTTTGCTATCCAAGTCACGAAAACATTAGGCCAACCGAGGAATTAGAAAAGCCAAGAAGTAAGAACTAGCGTACAATAAAAATTACTCACAGCAACATAATGATTATGTTATTATACATTGAGTCTTCTGTGCATTCCTCATACATGCACGAATGTAAATGAATGTCTGTCTAGACTATTATATATACTCAGCGGTCGGTATATCTGCGAAGTTAAGTTATCACTCCCAAGAAACGACGATGTATTCATATTTTATCGATGATTAACACCAGTTGTCAGGCTACGATTACACCGATTTATGGACATCACTTGACTGCTATGGTTCTCTATAGAGTCCATTTCGAAGCATTGGTGCAGCAAAGGTTGAGATGACCATAGAGCTTAGTATGATGAATAATCATTGCAGTTGTATTTTACAGATTTATTTAGCGCCTCTTCGAGAGTCGCTCGATAGCCAGTATATCGTTCAATAATAATTTATTATGTGCCGACCTGAGAAAATGTATTATATATTGCAATGCCTGTTACCGGTGACAGGTCATACAGTTACACCTCGTAGCAGCTTATAGCTATAGGTCGACGAGAGATGCCACAGGAGATTGATGAAAAGTGTCGTATAGGATGAAGAAAAGTGTGTGCAATTGTGCACATGTGCAATTGTGAACATGTGCAATTGTCCACATGTGCAATTGAGCACATGTGCAATTGTGCACATGTGCAATTGTGCACATGTGCAATTGAGCACATGTGCAATTGAGCACATGTGCAATTGTGCACATGTGCAATTGTGCACATGTGCAAGTGTGCACATGTGCAAGTGTGCACATGTGCAATTGTGCACATGTGCAATTGTGCGCATGTGCAAGTGTGCACATGTGCAAGTGTGTCTGTCGCTGATCAAGAAATAATATTACGGCTATAGAGACTCAGATATGGTGCGCAGTTCGTCTTTGAAAAGTGCACATAGTGCGTTTAAGTCTGTCGGAAATTGGATGCATGTTCTAAAAATAATGGACGCCATTGGATTGTATGGTATGTATGCATGTAAGACAGTAAGGCAGCAGTTAGATGGTGCAGTTAGATGGTTAGTAGGTTACAATGCATTTACTTACATTTACAAATTACAATAGGCCTACCAACTGCAGAATACGAGAGAACTGATCGAATTATGTAAGAGGCAAATCGGAAATGTTATTAAGTGTTATTAAAGTAGATAATAGCCACAGAATACTTCCCGCAAAAGAAAATGGGAGTACGAAATGACGAACCTTAGCACCAATGCTGTTTCCCGAATCTTGCATACAGTAATTAGGTCTACACTTAGAATAAGCAATACGGAAGTTAGGGTTAGGGTTAGAATAAGACTTAGAATAAGCAATAGGCCTAAGGACGTAAGAAACAAATTACAACGGTCGTCAAAACGCCTGCGACTTCGTATATATATATATAGGCTATATATAGGTTAATTATATATAGCCTACATCTTTCTTTTCGAGTCTCTGCATGTTTCATGATCTGAGTACATGTTATTATACCAGTATATGTATATCTCTCTCTGTCCCCTGCCCTTCTTTGTACCTGTTTGTCTTTCTGGCTTTCTGCCGATCTGTTTCGATGCATGGCTGCATGTCTGCAGGGTGCAACTGTAACCCAACCAAATTAATGATTGAGCGCCTGAGATAAGCTGCAGAGGATGACAACTAAGGTGTTGCTATATACGCTGGTCACAAGATGCGACTGATTAGCTATAGATGAATCTATCTTTGGAAACAGGACTTATATTAAACTTCATTCTTCTCTTTCTTTTGCTTTCTCTCTTTATTTCCTTCCTCTTCTCCGTCTCCTTTAGTATCGCTTGAATGCGGTTCAACCCACACGACTTCAAAACAACTCTGATTAGTCTTTGCCCTAAAGACTTGTTCGCTATAACTGAACCGACGAGAGGTGGGGATGGGTATGTGTGGATGGAGAAAAGGAATCCCCTGCTAAGCCGGGCGAAACAGCAACAGGCCTGGCAAGACAGACAGACAACTGACAGACAGACAGACAGACAGACAGACAAAGCCTCTGTCCGTTGAGTCAATCCGCCGCCTCACCTTTCCTCCGACTAATTCGCTTTCAAGGAGATCAGACTTTCTTCGAATATGCAACAACATCAATCAAATTTTTTGTGGAATTCTCTTCAGACCAAATGTATTAAAATGAAAAAAATATTGATAGACAATTATTACATATACACAGGGTAGGCCAGCAAAAATGCACCGACTTTGTAGGCATATAGCTCCGCCAATTGTTGGAATTCATTTATAGGGTATACCCAATGCGTCAAATTAAACGTCTAACAGATAGGCCTACAAATCTAAGTTTTAATTAATTGCTCGCAACAGTGCCAGCTACAATATTTTGTTGTCATTACTGACGCAATTTGACGAGTTGTGATCCATATAATCCACATTTTGCAAACTGATAAAGAATTTAATTCGTTTCAAATGATTAAAAAGCTTGCTAGCATAGGATGGAATTAAAAATAATACATTGAATCGTCTGACACAAGAAATTGACAAATCAGGAACTTCGAGTCGTAAACCACGCGAAACGGAACGCACCGCGCGCACACTCGCCAACGCTGCTGATGCGTCCGAGTTAATGTGCTGCAGTGAAAACGATGACCCGGGTACAAGCAAATTTCTCGGGAAATTCAGTGCCAAGCAGTCATTTCTGGAAGTACCGTAAAACGTATTGCAAAAGATAATCTAAAGTTGAAGATATTTCGTCGATGTGCATGAAGTATTGAAGTCCACACAGCTCTCCGACTCTGTCGCAAAGAAACGGCTGGCTGCATTGCAAGCGTGGAAGCAGCGCATGACTGTTGATAAAATTGAAAGGACATGGTTTAGCGTTGAGTAGATATCCATGGTGCAGACTCTTACAAACACCCAAAATGATCGTATCTACGCTCATGTTTGCAAAGCACGATATGTGAATTTTCCGGGGAATTGGGGCCATATTGCGTCACTTATGACAGAAAAATATGGTTGCTAGCGCTGTTCCGAGCAATTTATTACAAACTTAAACTAGTACCATTAAAAAAAACTAGTAAAAAAAACTAGTACCGGTACTCTTATGTCTTCATCAGTGTTCTTTCGATTGTGACTCGTGTTGTTGTTGTTTTTTGGCTGCGTTATTACTCTCAGATGACTTTGTTTGCTTGTAGCGACTGTTAACATCATAGGCCGTGCACTTTTGTGCAAAACGTGTTTTGTCTTGTTAAAGCACGTTAGAAATAATAAAATGTATTGTATTGTTTTATTTAGTGTTAAGCTACCCGCTGTGTAGCCGACCTGTGTGTCGTGTGAAGCGGGCCGTATTTCGTATAACCTGTATCTGTAATCATTCTGCGGTTTGTCAGATTGAATTTTTATTAAACGAATATACTATACCAGTTAGAAGTTTTCAAGGTTACCGTAATAGCCTACTAGTGAGAAATTTCTTTAATTTGACGCATTAAGTATAAATAAATTCAAGAAAATTAGCGGATATACATGCCTGTATAGTCGGTGCATATTTGCTGGTCCACCCTGTGATGTTATATGCTTATCTATATAAATAAAAATGTAAAACGTTACTTTTTGTGGCCTCAGAACTCGATAAGTTCTTCACCGATTCTTATCAAAATTTTCGCAAACCGTTCCATTCGAACATAAGCGTGTTGTTATAATGCCTTTTGGGGAAAAGCGCAATCTTTTCGACCAAAAAACACAACTATGCGAACGATTTGACCGATCTCGATTTCAATTTCAAACCGACGTTGCTTCCGACTGCGGCCGTCTATTTATAGCACATATAGGCTACGTGCGTTCTTTTTATAGCGCAATTCTTCTAGCTGTTGATTTCTACAGTAACAAAAACTAACGTTTTACATTTTTATTTATATAGATTTTCGAAACCGTTCCATTCGAACATAAGCGGGTTGTTATAATGCCTTTTGGGAAAAATCGCAATCTTTTCGACCAAAAAACACAACTATGCGAACGATTTGAGTGATCTCGATTTTTACAAAATCAAGGATCTCGGAGTTTTACGGACGGACGGACAACGGACGTACGGACGGGGAGGGACAAAGGAGAGGAAGAGAGGGGTGAGTGTGAAAGGGAGGGAGCGGGAGGAAGAGGGAGGGAGAAAGAGGAGGGAGAGAGCGAGGGAGAGGGATGGAGGAAACGGGAGGAGGACGGGTGTGAGGCAGGGAAGGGGAGGGGAGGGGACGGGAGGACAGAGGCAGGAAGGGAGACAGAGGAAGGGAAGTAGGGAGTGAGGGTGGGAGGGAGAGTCTTTTCAGTCACAGCAACGCGTGGCGGGGTACAGCTAGTTATTTATATATTTTCAACGGGTTGTGTGTGTGTGTGTGTGCGCGCGCGCGCGTGTGTGTGTGTGTGAGTGGCTCTAATAGTTAAATGAAAAGCCTCAAGCCTTACTTATGTGGCGCTGTAATCATCTATGTGGAATATGACTAATGCAACGCATTCGTCCTTTGACCAGATAAATCTTGCTATTCGTTGGTTGCTTCTCATCTCTCTCTTCCCTTCTCCACTTCCGACTCCTCCATCTTCTCCTCCGACTTCTCCATCTTCTCCTCCGACTTCTCCATCTTCTCCTCCGACTCCTCCATCTTCTCCACTTCCGACTTCTCCATCTTCTCCTCCGACTCCTCCATCTTCTCCACTTCCGACTTCTCCATCTTCTCCACTTCCGACTCCTCCATCTTCTTCTCCGACTCCTCCATCTTATCCTCCGACTCCTCCATCTTCTCCTCCGACTCCTCCATCTTCTCCACTTCCGACTCCTCCATCTTCTCCTCCGACTCCTCCATCTTCTCCACTTCCGACTTCTCCATCTTCTCCTCCGACTTCTCCATCTTCTCCTCCGACTCCTCCATCTTCTCCACTTCCGACTTCTCCATCTTCTCCTCCGACTCCTCCATCTTCTCCACTTCCGACTTCTCCATCTTCTCCTCCGACTCCTCCATCTTCTCCACTTCCGACTTCTCCATCTTCTCCTCCGACTCCTCCATCTTCTCCACTTCCGACTCCTCCATCTTCTCCTCCGACTCCTCCAGCTCCTCCGACTTCTCCATCTTCTCCTCCGACTCCTCCATCTTCTCCTCCGACTCCTCCACCTTCGCCTCCTTCATCTTTTCTTCTGCCTCTTCCGATTCTCCATATTACTTCTGTACTTCATAAATTTCTCCGTAAACTTCTTTCTGCACCTCTAAATATGTAAGTAAGTTGTACATATATGCAATGCAGACTATGCATGCATATGTGTGCATGTCACTGGTAAAAATTGTTTTAACGGCTAATAGCGTTTGTCGATCTATGGAATTCACGCAGGATGTCTGAAGGTTTTTCTTTTCTTTGACCTAAGCTGATCTTTGCTCTTTTGTTACAACGATCATCTGTAATAGCCGTGTATCCTTGTATACACGGCTATTACATGGCCAGACAAACACAAAAAACTGAAATCCTAAATCGTTATCGCTAGCACGTGTTTTGTTTTAACGTGCATCAATTGATTGAACACATTATCACCACGTGAGATGTGTGCTCGTCATTGTAAACGTGCCGATCAGCAAATTGCATCCCTGCGCCATTTAAACACTCCGCCATATATTATACACCGGAGTGAAAGCGTGACGTGCGCGAGAGGCGCATCGTAGACAACGCTGTGCATTGTATTGTGTTGAAAATAAAACACGAGTCCTGCAGATAGAACTATTATCCCCGCGGCGACGATTGATCTGCACCGCCGCCGCATCAGAGGGAATTGCAGTCGAGTGAGAGAGAGATTCATTCAATGGCTAATGCAGATGCATCAGTTACCAATGCCAACCACCGTCTGCAGCAGCAGCAGCAGTAGCTTTTAGCCGAATATGCAACTCCACGCTTCGTTTGTTCTATTCTATCCATACAATTATTATGACGCTGCAGCTTTAGATGCATTTGGTTTGGGACGCACGAGAGAAGAGGAGGCGTTGATATTATTTTAATCGAAGACGACGGAATGAATCAAGCGACCGTGTTTATATTGTTTATCGTCTGCTGTCACTCGTTGCTATCGTTTCAACATGCGCTGATGCACGTATAGACTTGTATAGACTACACGCATGCTTATACAGTGACGCACAATAGACTTCTATTAGCTGAGGTTTACTTTTCCATTGTTTCCGTAGTGTATTTCATTTTGTTAGTCAGTTATGCTCATGACGTTGAAGGCGTTATATGAACCAGCATACAATCATAGGCCTATTATAATCGTAACAATCACCAATTCATTAAGCGTAGGAAATCAGTCAATATACAAGAACAAGAACAATGCGTAAAGGCCGAGTGATTATTGCGTGCGATCGCCATAACTTTGGTATTTATTGGAAAACTATCATGTGCTACATGTATGCTCTACATAATTATGCTTTGAGGAGAGGCCGGTGACGTTGACGGGTTAGCGACAGGTAGGACGGACGCGTGGATCAAGGGATAATTTTTCTGGGCCATGGGAGATCCTTCGGGATTTGAAGTGCAGCATGGGATTATGGATCCGATGCAGAATTTTGCATAGAAGATGCCAGGGCTTAAAGTGTGGCTGGACGGTCATGGACGGCGTCCATGCACTTATTTTAAAATCTGAACGCCGTCCTACCACTTATTGGCCAGTATATAGACTTGAAAAATAATAGGCGTCCAGGCACTTCTTTTAGAAAGGTAAGGGCAGGGCTTAAAGTGTGGCTGGACAGTCATGGACGGCGTCCATGCACTTCTTTTAAAATCTGAACGCCGTCCTGCCACTTATTGGCCAGCACAGCCTGGAAAAAGATACGGGGCGTCCAGGCACTTCTTTTGGAAGAGCTAGGGGTGTCCAGGCACTTATTCTCCCACACTTTATGCACTGGGTAAGTGGCGTCCAGTCACTTATTTTCCCGCACTTTAAGCACTGGAAGATACGTAGTATATAGTTTGGTGATGGGTAGGAATAGATTGAGGCAAAAACGTGGTCGGTAAGAGCGAGGGGTTTAACGGATAGCGACGAGTTTTCGAAAATGTTGCGAGTTGTGACTCTTGCAAAACGATATAGGTGAATGAAAGTAGGCTACTTTGAATTAATGAATTCGATAATTTTGACCAATAAAGTGTTCGAATAGATGTCGTATAGAGAAGCCGGTGATGGATTTGGCAAGTGAATGTAAGATAAAATGGAGACGATTAGTATCATTGGAATCAAGTTTCAAGATGAACAATTACAGAAGCCAAGCTCGGAGTGAACAATTATAGGCAATGGCCTTGTAAAAGTACAGTTTAGAGCAAAGAATCGATTCAAATCTGTGATGGTAATGGAGGTTTAATACTTGAATAAAGATGATACAAGCGAGATTTTAGATGTGATTCGAAAACGAGAGATCGACGTCGCATGTACCGAATGTGATGGCAAGATTGCAGACATCAACTGCACTGGCGCATGGAAGAGTCGGAGGATTTTCCGCTCCTTTTGACTTATAATGATGATTTCAGTTTTGCTATAGGGTTGGGGCTGAGAAAAGGATAACTTTAGGCCTACATCTGTTCTGAAGCAGCTTTCTGTCAATTGATTTCAATATCACTAAACTTGCCACTCTATAGACTCTATACTACATTCTTGCTTCATATCAATCAAGAAATCCAGTTTCATATATCTACAAAGTATAGGCTATTATGGGTTTAATATATTGCGTAATGTCGGATTTCCTCGCTTCTCTGGTCTCTTCATCTGGGTGAACGCTTACATGTACCTAAATCAACGAAATCGTGTCTTTCAGCTATGAGCGCACGTTTGATCTTTCTGCAGACTCAATATTTGACGAAAGACTACACACCACAATATGCTGAAATACCGAAATTTATGCCATGTTGGCTTTAAACAAATTTTGCGCCTATACCCGGATTTCTTGAAAAGGATCATTTTTCATTCATTTCGTATCAGCGATACTCACATGTGTGTAGCGCCCCTTCAATATATTATCTACGCAGGACCACTCCAGACCAAACCTCAGCTAAAAAGCAGTAGGCCTATTGAGTTATAGACGCTGTTCAATATCTTCCAGTAGCTTTTTATGCAATCCAACTCTATATATTTTCAGTTGTTTGTCCTGCGCGCAAATATCAAATATCATCAGCACCATCACTCAAGAAATCAGACTGCAGAGTGAGTTTTAAAAAAGTGACCGTCGTGTCATTTCTGATGCTAGGGAAGACCCAACTAAACACACTGCACTCGATCGCCGTGTATCAATACACGGTGCAAACACTGCTTGTAAATAATTATGTCAGCATACGCCACGGCCCGCAACCTTCCATCTACAGGGTGGCGCAAAATAAACCGGACTATTGGTTTGGCATTTGATATAACATTGAATGAACTGTAAAATTTCAGAATTTTCTGAATTTTCTGAAAGCGTAAGAAATTTCAGTCAAAGTGATGTTCAATATGTCCTCCGTTTGCTGCGATAACCAATGATAATCGCTTGCGAAACTGTCCAACAGCCCGGTTGATAGTGTCCTCGCTGATTTCGTCCCAGCATGCGGTCAGAACTTCTTTCAAATGTTCAATATCTCGAATTCTCTGCCTGTAGACAAGCTGCTGAAGCATTCCTCAGATGGAATAGTCTACGGGATTCAAGTCCGGACTGTTCGGTGGCCAATTTTCTGGTTCAATGAAGTCTGGAACGTGAGCAGTGAGAAAAGCAACTGTTTTTCGTGAACGATGAGCAGATGCTCCATCCTGCTGGAAAGTGAAACTGTGACCAGAGTGAGCAATAATGTCTGGCAATAATTCTTGATGTAGGACGACGAAATTTTACAGTTCATTCAATGTTATATTAAATGCCAAACCAATGCCATTTTTCTGTGTCATTTCTGTCTAATGATAGTTTTAAGGCGATAATTACTTTGATTATTCAAGCGATGCAATTGCAAAAACTAATAGCCCGGTTTATTTTGCGCCACCCTGTATTAAAGGCAGTGCCGGCGCTAGCACCCTCCGTACCCCCCGGCCGGGGGGCCCCGAGTTTGAAGGGGGCCCCCAAATTTAGCTGGTCATTATGCCTATTTGTGACTGTATAGTGTATAGATCCGGTCTGGTGCATGCCCCAACTAACCATACGGCACTGACATAGCAGATCTAATGCAAATATCATACTGATTTTGGGCGTAAGTATAAAACCATTAGAGTTTGAAAGGGGCCCCCAAATTTAGCTGGTCATTATGCCTACTTGTGACTGTACAGATCCGGTCTGGTGCATGCTTCAACTAACCATATGGCACTGCCATAGCAGACCTAATGCAAATATCGTACCGATTATCGGCGTAAGCATTAAGCCATTTAAACTAACTCAGGCAATTTCGTCCACTTTCTCAAACACAATGTTTATAAATTGTAACTTATTCTAATTGCTAATTGGATGAGACCTCCAAATAAAACATGCGTGAGGCCCAAACATTAAAACCTGTGTAGGGTCCCAGATGTCCTTGATATGTGTCTGATCTCAAGTTTGCAAGGGGCCTCAAATGTAGCTGGTAGTTATACCTTTCATGACTGTTCACTCCTGAATCACGCACCGAATTATGTTTTAACGCAAATCATACAAAATAGGCCTAATATTACGCAAACTAATAGGGCATTGTCCTTCAACCAAAGAGGAGACTTTGGGGGTGTGGACAGGGCACGGCCTCACAATTTATGGTTGGGACGGAATCCTTGTACCCCCAATATTTCAGAAATATTTCATAAGTATCATCCACTGCCCATCAATAATGATCAATTTTGTTAAGATGACAGCCTTTAAATGCTACCATTACAGTTGGCAAATCGGACAAATTTAAACAATGGACAGGGGACACTCTGAAGTCCTAAACCACGACTAACAGCAATGAAAAATGAACAATTTTTTTAAAGATGACAGGTTAAAATTCAATACCATTACAGCATGGAAATTCCCAAAAATTTAACAATTGGGATACATTTATTGAAGTCTTACACCATCTCTTTCAGCACTTATATTATGAAAATTTTTGCTGAGATGACAGCTCAAGGTATGGGGGCCCCAAGTTTTTTTTCGGGGGGGCCTCAGGTACCCTAGCGCCGGCACTGATTAAAGGCTACATATTGCCTATAAATTCGGAGAAAACAAGTTGGGGTTGCTGCAGCTTAAATGTAGGCTACTTTGCTTCATCTCGTTTCGATCATGAAATTGATCCACGCCTACATGCAGACAGTAGGCCTAAAGACTGTAGAACATTAAATTATACGATTTTTGACAATTTTATTTCGAGTGCTAAATACAGAGTAGCCTATATATAGCTAATAGCCTACTACTCAATAATCTCGGCTCAAATGCATTTTCAACTGCAGAACAGCACAATTTTTCAGCCAAACTAAGTCTGGATTAGAAATAATTTCATGTGTTTTTTTTATTTTAAAAAGACTAAAAGAGTTGAGAATGCATTTTTGATAGATCTGTTGCTGGGGTCGATCAATGGTGTCGATTAGTTGTTTGGATAAATTAGTTTTTAAAAAATGCATATTAATTAAGGCTGTAGTTGTAGAGAGTTGGGCGTGCTAGTTAGGCTATAGTTCTGATTGAAACGGATCGTTACAGAAATTTCCTTCATAAAGTAGGTGTCGCCTTTTGATTTCGTATAAATTGCATTGTATTAGACTATATTGTATTGTATCTGGCATATGTAGTGCGTCTTTCATAGTGGGAAGCGCATTCAGCGTGGGACCCCGGGAAAATAGAAACGTACGTCTTCATATAGAGGGTAAAAACGGAAGAGACCTCTGCTAGTAGCCTACCTTGGAACTGATCGAGAAGGGTATAGGCCTACACCAATCCAATGTGAAGGATCAAAACAGCAAAAGAACGATGATGCGCCATTGCAGTTCTTGTACGAGGACAAAGAGTCGATCTGCAGATCGGATGGGACAGAGAGAGAAAGAGAGAGAGAGAGAGAGAGAGAGAGAGAGAGAGAGAGAGAGAGAGAGAGAGAGAGAGAGAAACGAGAAACAGAGAGAGAGAGAGAGAGAGAGAGAGAGAGAGAGAGAGAGAGAGAGAGAGAGAGAGAGAGAGAGAGAGAGAGAGAGAGAGAGAAACGAGAAACACAGAGAGAGAGAGAGAGAGAGAGAGAGAGAGAGAGAGAGAGAGAGAGAGAGAGAGAGAGAGAGAGAGAGAGAGAGAGAGAGAGAGAGAGAGAGAGAGAGAGCATATAGTGTTTTATGTATTGAATCACATAGATACTTAGGAGCCCGTTCTTGCCGTGTTCTGAAAAGTAAAAGCAAATACCTGTAGGCTACTGAATTCGAGAGAAGCGATAGGAAGTCAGTGCAGATCCTCATCACTTATAATTATAGACTATGACGATGAGATATGAGACAAAACGTGGGCGGCGAGCAATGACTGGAGGCTGAGTAGGGTCACATTAAATAAATTAAATTCATCAGGCGAAGTTAATGAGAGAACAAGAAGCTTGTCCTCTGGTCTTGACGACACCCGGGGGCCGGGGCTTTCTGTTTAATGCGTGAAAATTTAATCTATGGTCAGGAAGAACAGCATGGATAGAACGCAGGAAGAAGACACGATGGATGCAAGGATAGAGATAGACAGACGTGCATAGACAGACAGACAGACAGACAGACATGTATACAGACAGACAGGCATGTATACAGACAGATATGTATGTAGACAGACAGACAGGGACTGATTGAGAGGCGCCTGCGTCACAGGAATCGATATCATCAAAGGGATAATAAATTATCATCATTCAGCAGACTAATAATTTATCGTCACGTGACAATTGTGAATCAGGGTTAGGGTCTTATGCGTAGGCGTGGATGAGTGCTACCATAGCAGACTTCCTTACAATGTGTAATGTAACATGGACAAGCAGAAGCATAGACTTACGTATGATAGGCCTAAGGTAATGTAACAAAGCATTCATATAAGCGTGACTTTGCGTCATCAGTAACTCTGTGCTCAGCTGAACCAAGAAAAACAATAAGCTTATGTATAATTATTGGTTTATAACCTAATTAACTCAATGAAAACTGTTTAAAATAAAGACCTGTTATGTGCACGCGCACGACAAAGCTAGACGAGCTCGCATTAATGTGCGGAGGCGACGAAATTGCAAATCTCCACAGCCAGCAGAGCACTGGGTTTTACATTAATTGTCTTGTGTAAAGCATGTAGCTGTTATGCTATCTTAACTCTCAACTACAACTTAAGCGTGGTATGGCCTACTGCAGTGGTTCCCATCCTCGTCGACTTTAGGGCCACTTTTTCTAAGTTGGAGGACACGAGGGCCACTTTTTTTTAATTGAAGGACATTTACGGGCCACGAGACTAAAATTTAATTAACTGAATGCATCTAAAATTGTTATGATTCATTCAAGATATAATGTTTTATGTTATTTATGGACGTCAACATAAAATAATTTTAATAGAAAATAGTTATGTGTTCTACCTTGTTCAAATTGCCAATTTTTTAATATATTTTTGTTAATTGTTTGAGCCGCGGGGCACAGGCTGGGAACCGCTGGCCTACTGCATACACAGAGTGACTGAGCGAGGTATTCTAAAGCTTGAGCGAGAGTCAGTAAAGTTAATTGCGATGATTTCCAGTTATAACCTATAAAAAGGATTATAGGTAGCTACCCTTTTAAAAATTATTTGGAGATTGCATACATTATGAATTTCTGAGGGAATAGCCTAATATGGCTCCGCACTAGAATTCCGAATGACTTCAAATGGTGAAGAGACGAATGTTGGAGCGAGTTCTAACAGGGAAATAATCTTAAGTGTTCACGTTTCCTGTGTAATAAAGTATAATTATATCATCATTGTTATTAGCGTGTATACAATAATTGCAATTTACCTGTATGATCTCGTATACAATTGCAAATGTGCCGGTACCAATGCATCAAGTAGGGTCATGTAGGTATAGCCTATTGATACGGCCATCAATGCGCTCGCTCCATTACAAAGCTGTATGATTACAAATGACATGAGGCTGCTACAATATCATGACATTATAACAATAAATTTTATTGGCCATGTCACGTTCACAAAGGCCTAAGACATCTGAGTGGAAATTAGCAGAATATCCGGAATGCGCAGATCAATATCATCCAACCTTTCGATGAACCGATCTCCATAAAAATGGATGCAGCTAAAGATCTGAGCAATTACTACAGCCACCGTCGAAACACATGATCTATGTTCTTGTCACGTGATCCATGCTCTTATCACGTGGTCTATGCTCTTATCACGTGGTCTATGCTCTGAAACGGAACTAATATCGCAGCAGCTGCATGTTTGTTTCCGGTATACCGTAACCTTGTACAAGACTTAGTGGCTTTCTCCTGTAAAGCTTGAGCGTGTTGCTATGACAGCAACGTTCAGCAATAATTAGGTTCCTATCTTTCATACTTTCTTTCCATTTCCTCCACCTGTCCTTTCTTCCTTCGTCGCCTTCTAAAGTCTTTCCAGTTTCTTGTTTCGTCGTCTTCTTCTTTTTCTTCATCCTCGTCCTCCTCCTCTTCTTCCTCTTCCTCTTCCACTTCCTCTTCCTCTTCTTCTCCTTCATTTCTTCTTCTTCTTCGTCATCTTCTACTTCTTCTTCTTCGTCATCTTCATCATCATCATCTTCTTTTTCTTCTTCTTCTTCTTCGTCGTCGTCATCGTCGTCGTCCAATTTGGTCATTCTGAGATCCGTCGTTTGTGGCTCAGCTGCTGCTGCGGTTGTTGCTGCTGTTGCTGCTGCTGCTGCTGCTGCTGATGTTGCTATAAGACATGTAGACAGAGGTTTTGTGTCCGAACCGACAGGAAGGCGACGCTCTAAGTGGATCAGCGTCAAAACATTCCTTCGTATGCAGACAGTCATAATCATATATAGCCACACGGCGACTACTGCCATGGCTGGATGGCGGAATGGCTGGATGGCTGGTTGGATGGCTGGTTGGATGGTAGAATGGCTGGCTGAATATCAGTTCTTGTTACATCCTCATAACAAATTCAGAGACCGCATTTGTAAAAGCCTATGGACTTCGAAATTTACTATTTTTGACTCCACCGAAAAAATTACTGTTTTGTTGTTGTTATTGTTGTTGCTATTATTGTTGTTGTTGCTATTATTATTATTTTATTATTATTATTATTATTATTATTATTATTATTATTATTATTACTATATCGTTATTATCAATATAAAAATCGTTGTCATCATCGTCGTCACCATCATCATCATCATTAAGAAACACGGCAAAACAGTACCCACCATATAACAAAACAGCATGATCATGTAACGAAACTTGTATACATGTTGTCTATGTTGTTTGTTGCAGGATTTGCATCTGATTGGAAGATGACGATCGAGAAAGTCTTCGTGATGTTGGCCACCTTTCTTCTCACATTCTGCCAGGGTCTGTCCATTGTTCAGCCACACTACAGCAACTACCTGGCTCACAAGAGACTCACAGACGGTACCGTTAACGTACTAGTTGTTATAAATCTTTACGCAATCATTCATTGGCGATATAATTAATCAAAGCGTCAGCATAGCTTTATTGTCTCAGAGCTGAATCCCTCTGTAACTACGTGTGTGCACGTAATTATAGAACGGCTGGTGTATTAAAAATAGCGCATTTGCTTCGTCTAAAAGAGATTATATATATATATACATATATATATATATAAAGAGAGAGAGAGAGAGAGAGAGAAGCATATATAACTAATCTTCCTAACGGATGATTAACCTTATATGAGCTGCTTGAAGAATTTTTTTATTCCATCAGGTTATCAGGTTGAGAGCGCTTAATTCTCAATGCAAAATGCAGCATGAACCTGTAAACCGCAGTTGAAATAGGGGCCTAATTAGGATCTCATTGCCTGGCTGTATATACATTATACAGTGACTAGAACGCGCAAGTCCACTATACACCTTCTCTGCCTGAGCATACCTGTCGTCATTCGCTCATAGCTTATTATTTGACATGTTTGAATTTCAGATTTGTTCGTCTCGTGTAAGTCTGAGAATATATGGACACATTGGAGACCCTAAGGAAAACGGGACAATAACCCAGGACAAAAACTTCTGGGACAGTAACGATAACCCCATGCAAAACCCCCGGACAACAGCCCTCTCTTTGCTAATACAGTGCAGTGGGACACGGTGGTGTAATGAGCATGTTCATTGCCTTGCAGCTGAAAGGTTGTAGGTTCGAATCCACCTCAAGCCGCCATGTAGGGACCTTGTAATTGTAATTGTAATTGACCAAGTCCTTCACTCGCAATTGCTCATCTAGCGCGCTACGGCGTGAAACTCCGATTCAGTGTCCGCGCTGTAGTCGGGAGCGCTTCTGAGTAGATATCCTGAACGGCGCTATAACAAGTGCTCATACAAATATGCACTAAAGAATAGAAATGAAATAATGAAAGCATCCTATAACTAAATATTGGACAGCGGGGCGAAGACGTGAAATTTACCTGACAACGACGAATACCCCAGAGAGGTGGGGCTCGGTGGGGAATTCCAACCCAACCCCGGGCGGATGGGGGCTGGGTGGGGCGAAAAACAAAAATTTCCCGGACGACGTCGGGTATACCCCAGCTAACATAGAAAATATAGCCTATATATTATATTGCAAAATCTTACTAAGATCTCGGTGAACTATATATCGCCATGAGTTTGTTTAAAGTCTATTTTTATAGGCTATGCCTTTGTGGCATCAAAGGATTATTGTCTTGTAACCTTAACGCCTAGTTGTCCTTGTGCTGCCATCGATTAAATTGCCGCGCTATATTATTAAAGAACGCAATATCTATTATAGCTTAGCCTACTTGTGGATGAGTTGTGCCTTAATAAACCAGACACACAGTGCACATGGAAATACGAAAGCGGTCTATGAACATTTAGAAGTAGATATAGTTAATCGGGATTCAGTTCACACGACTGGCATTTCCATATGTCACATCAATCGACCAAATGCTCGCTCTAAGGCCAGAACAACTTCACATATTCCGATTTCATTCACCAGCGACCACAGATGATTTATAGTTGCGAGTAGCTTATACATATCGAATTTTTGATTCAGCTGGAGCTGATATATAGACGTCGTTGCTAAAAATATTATGTCTATTAATTATATAGATCTACTTGACTGAATATGCTTATTAGATGGGTGTATATAAATAGTTATTTGCCTATAGATTTTTGCTGCTATATTTCTAGGAGTGGGTATCACTGGGAAGGGTTGTCGCATTCATTGCGATTCTTTTTAAGTTTACTTCGATGTAGCGTGATGCAAAAATGCATTATTTTCTACACAGTATATTTCTTCCGATTCTCTTCCACCAAAAGTTCTGAAAGTGGAAGAATGGTTGAAAAATAGTTCCGACGAATTCACTGAAGTGACTACAACTTTCCTTTCAGGTCGCACATGTATATGCCTACAAACATAAGCCTGTTAATTCCAAATGCACTTGGATTTGAACCCCGAACACAGAGGCGGAGAATAAAGGCAGCAGTCGACCATCCAGCCCTGCAGTGCACCATCCCTCATTCATCCCTCATTCGTCCGTTGATGGAATGAACAGACACACGCAGGTCCCAAAATGATGGTCAGAAAGAGCAGAGCAGATGTTAACTTAAGAAAACAATGCCGGTCAGTGAGACCACCGACCACTGACCAGTGGTCAGTTACGTTCGCTGCTTATTTATTAATGAGCACAGCGTGGTCAGTCGTCCGAATGAAAACCGGAAAACATCGGTCATGGACGGGGATCGCGTGGAAATCGACTGAGCAATATAGATGGAATTAGGCTTCTTGCATTAGGTAAGATAAGTCCAAAGAACTTTCATCGATATAATTATGCTGCGTCTGAGATTCGGGAATGACGTCGAAATGACTACGTGTAAATATATACACTCAACCTCAACGAACATGAAATCCAAGCGATTGGAAAATTCGACCATTTGGTCGGTTGACGCGACAATTCAAGATGCTAGCAGCATATATATATATTTACATATATATATATATAAATATATAAGTATATATAATTTATATATATATATATATATCCGGTGGCCACCAAACAAGCAATAAGAAAAAAGTCTAACACTGGTTATATGCATCTGACATGACATTATAATGGATCACTGCATGCAAAGATCAGTTGTTAGCTCTAGAGTCTAGACCATCGGACATCAACCATCTGCTGCTGCTGGCCCATTGTCTGTTATAGGCTATTGTCTTTATTATTATTATTAAAGATGAATCGATTCGGAAAGGGACGAGAGGGCGCCTGGTCATGCAGTCGCGATGGCACTATAGAATCGTAGAAGGCATCTGACCCTCTGTTTGGCCATGGGCACAAACGGGGAGTCTACAATCACCATCGCTGTAAACCACCGAATACCTGGCATAATAATAATCTTCGTCTTTTATTTATTTATTTATTTATTTATTTATTTATTATATTAACATTCAATCTGATAGACCGCAGAATGATTACCGTACAGATACAAGTTATACGAAATACGGCCAGCTTCGCACGACACGCAGGTCGGCTACAAAAGACTCGGTAGCTTAACACTAATGGCCTAAGTGCTGGAACGCTCCTGGCACAGGAGTGGGAGGGGCGATCTTATTTTCAACGGACCCGAGGCAAACTACACAACAGAAAACGCCACTGGCAGCTAACAGAAAAATTAAATAATTTTTGCCCTGAGCGAGGCTTGAACCCAGGCCGCGATAATGACTACTCATAGTATATAGCCTATACTCAGTTTATCGACCAGCGCTCTTTCAACTGAGCTAAATGAAAAACATTCACTTCGTTTATAAGCGGAGTTCGAGGTTTAAATCCAACCAACGAAATCGCTGAATCGGTTAAATTGAAAAGTAAATTATTGCTTAAGTGTCGCCGTCTTTCAACCTCAAATTTCGTTGTCATGCTAGAGAGAGAGAAATGTAAACTGTTTTCGATTGGAGCAATTCGGTCAGCTGACAATTCTGACTGCAGACCTCGGCTGAATTGCGTATCGTCTTCCAGGCTTCTTTCACCCATGGAGCAACGTCCTCCAGGGATCGTTATTCTGGCTCTGATGTAATAATGGCCCTTGGGATATAGGCCTACAGTGGTATATTGGTTCAGTGTCTCAAAGCTATTCAAAAAGACGGAAGTTCAATCCCCGACGGACTCGGATTCACTGCCCTCCTCTGCAGAGAGGGATTCAATCGCTGATCAGCATATTTAAGCAGCTATAGCTTGAGCTCCTGCTTCAGGATATATATATATATATATATATATATATATATATATAC
The DNA here is from genome assembly GCA_949752735.1 of Lumbricus terrestris. NCBI lineage: Eukaryota > Metazoa > Annelida > Clitellata > Crassiclitellata > Lumbricidae > Lumbricus > Lumbricus terrestris. The sequence continues at coordinate 64,131,769 of OX457036.1, forward strand.
ATTGTACAGTATGCATAGGCGAGTACCGTATATTGTGGGAGTTCGCTGTTCAATTATTGATGGCAGAAGAACTTGGCTGATGTCTTATTGCACGATTCAAATTCCTTAGTCGACATAAGGTCAAGTTGGTCAACAGACTGTAGTCAACTCTAGAATTTGGAACACGCATGCGCGCAGAGATACACACGGGAACAGAAGAATCTATAGCTTAAACATATATAATTATATAGGTTAGTAAATAATAAATAACTGAGAGCTACTGAGAAAGAAATGGACTTTAGGATAATTAATTCTCACAAGTGCGTAAACATTCAAGACGATGCATGCAATGAAGTTGCAAAAATGACGAACATCAAGCGGGACAAACAATAACATCGTTTCTGTGCATGAAGAGATCTACTACGTATATATATATAGCCTACTCCTGGTTTTGCTGCTCGTATAAATATATATATAGTTATATAACTGTATGGCAGTGTAGGCCCATGTGTAGGCCTAATTGTATGTTCGTTGGGAAACAGAGCAAACAAGTCATTTCAACTCAGCGCCTCCTTTTCATGTTATCGTAAAATTCCTTAATGGAAACTTGCATGAACAAAAGAGCTGCAACGCTGTATGTGATATGAAGACTGATCAGTTTAAAAATACAATAGACTTCCTTACGGTTACGACCGAATTGTTCTCGTCACGAATACAGTTCTTGGTATAGCAGCAGATTAAACAACCTGAAAGGCAGTGAAAGCCTAAAGAATTGTTACTGTTATAGAACATCCATTAAACGAAGTAAATATAATTATATGTAGGCCTAATGGTCGCAGTGCAAGCAATATTGCATGTAATGATGAGTATATATGTATAATAGGCCTATATATATATACGATACAGGTTTTTGCATGCAAAGATGATATGACAAAGAAATATTGTTGATAATATAAGAAGTTTGATCGTTCGTAATCGTAGTCTCGAGAGTTATACATCGCCCCCAAAGCGAATCACTCGGAACCAGTTTATTCATTCGCAGGCCCTTTATCAAAGCAGAATTGATAGCCGGGATGGGTAAAGATCCAAAGGCGTCATGAGGCAGGTAATCAGACGACCAGTGGCATTTATAGATCAGATATATTTGGTGTAATTATGTCGATAGTTTACTCCAGACCGGAAGAACAGCTTTGGCTTATGGTCAATGTGGAGCCACTTGCGCCGGTGTCACGAAATAAAGTCTCCCCCGATACAAAGTCTCCCCCCGAAACAGAGTTTCCCCCTGGCTGAAAATCTGTAAGCTTATAGGAAGACATTTTTGGTGTAAAAGTATACATATGTTCGTAGGCCTATTAAATAAATTAGCAACGTAAACTAACGGTTTAATACGCTGATCTATAAATTTTATGCGACTGTAGCCGATTTCGCGCTGAACGGGGGAGACTTTGTCTCGTAGGCAGAGGAAATATTCTCTCCCCCGGAGACTTTATTTCAGAATATAGTCTCCCGGGAGCGAATTTATTCTAGAAACAGATCCACCGGGGGAGAATCTGTTTCGAAATAAAGTCTCCGGGGGAGACTTTTAGGGGGAGACTCTGTCACGCGACACCGGAAGTGGCGAGAATGGCTATATAAGGCGAAAGAGCAGTGGGTTGGGCCAAGCGCAGATAACACCTCATATATTCTGGGCAAAGATCGATAGGTCTAAAGTTGACCATAGCTTGACGATGCGACGATGCAAGCGACCAATTGTTCGTATACAGCTTATTATATCGACCGGAGCGATAAGCAAGTCTTTTGAGACGGTAACTTTATAACGCTTTGACGGCATGACTGCCATATTATTTTTATGAGCCTATTTATCCATCTGTATACAGGGACACTTACATGTGGGCTTCTATTTGCATAATTACATGCGATACCGTTTTGTGTAGATCTACCTACGTCCGCTGCGAGACTCATAACTGCGAAGAAACGGTTGATTAGACGCATAAAATTGGTCCGTGTTCTTTCATAAAGAGCAGACTATAAATACACACAGGTCAATGGAGACCAACCCGTGCGGAGACACTATCACGATCACCAACGGACAGCGTTACACCGTCGTCGTCGTCATCGTCGTCGTCGTCGTCGTCATCATCCTCGTCGTCGTCGTCTTTGGTTAATCGAACCATGAGTTTGCTGAGCAGAAGTTTAAAGAAAATCTTAGGATCGATTGAGAAGCAGAGAGTGTAGGTCAACGGAAGAAGTTGTTTTGCAAGTCAATGCACATTGTAGCCGTGATAACGGTTTAAAAAAATTAATAGGTTGTTCTGATCGAGGTCGAAAAGGAGAATGTATTATAGGCTTAGGCTTTATTATAGGCCTCTATAGGTTCGACGAGAAGGCATTCAATTGATTGCCGTAAATAAGACATAAGAAGAAGAAGCCGAGGCAGGCAGGCAATCGCGTTGACAACCAATGTGGTCGCTCCGTGGTCGCCACTACGGAAGCAAAGGGATTAATGTAATGGACTGGGTCGTGGCCTCTGCCGCTCGATCTCTGCACCCTACGATTTCTCTGGCACAACACATAAATCCATAAATGTTAGCACCACAGAATCTATCAACAACATAGTTGGCACCATAGACATTAATGTCGTGCACGATAGCACCATAGATATTTAGGAAATGGCGCGCAAGTAGGCGGCTCCTTTGCGGTGCATGGATTACGCGTTATACTCGCTAAGCATACGTGCGCCATCTCTCGGCGCCAGTAAAACAGCGCATGCGTACGTCGTGCTTCGTCCTGTTCAATTTCCTGGACGGCGAAAGGACAGAATAATATACAAAGTCTTCTAAATAATTAACACTCTGACCCGATGGATGCCGTCGGATAAATGAGGTTTTGCCTTAACCCTTTGCGTGTCATATATTTCAGGCCTTGTTTTTAGCCCCGACTAAATATTTTTAGGGTTTGCCTACATGCAAATGCAATGCAAGAATACGTTTCATATATATATATATATATATATATATATATATATATACCGCCGTTTGCTTGAAACATACCAATTCCGGTATAGGAAATTCCTATGCTATACTTTTAAAGCTGATGACATTCTTTGCCGATTTTTTTGGGTGAGTGAAAAATGTTAGGTCTTTCATGTTTCTGGTTGGGGTGGTAGGCCTACGTAGGCCTATATAGACCTCCTATATAGACCTACATGTAAGCAACACCTCCAGAATTCTTTTGAGGGGAAATGTCATTCCAAGGGAACTCCCAACCCCCCTCACCCCAGAGACGTCTGGATAAAACAGTAATTTAATCGCAAACTGCAAATCTCTAACTGGCTGTGCAATCGCTTGGACTGCCTCACTGCCTCCCACGAAGGCTGATCGATCAATTTGGTCAGTTATCGCCGATGCGACAGATTAATCGAAACAGCGTTCGTTCATCGAACGAACACTTGAAGCTGTGGCTGGACGCGTGACATTGAAACACTTTTCCAGAGGACAAGTAGGAATGAGCTTAGTATCAGGACGTGAGTTTTTCTTCGACGAGGAATGAAAAGATGAGCACATGAACTTCTTTTGAAAGTGTTGTTGGATGAAAGCAATTTATAACAATGAAAAGAATCAGGATGAAGAGATTTACAGGACGTATACAAGCACTGGCCAATTCTACCATATAGGCCTAGGCTATAATTCCAGAAATGTGATCTGCAAATGTTTATTGGTAGACTCGTGAGTTAGTCCAGGCAATCTAGCTCAAATATATAGTGAACCTGGGCAAAATTGCAACACAAGCTTTTAAGACGGTTTCCTGCTCAGAATTTTCTGCTGAATAACATATCCAAAATCCGACAAAATCCGACCATGGGGTCACCCCCCAAAATGGGGTTCAAAATTATGGGTTTTCGTGCTTTTTTGCATTGAATTTCGGGTTGCAGTACAGAGGCCTGGTTAAAAATTGTTCACTTTGTGATACAAGCATGAAATTTGGTACATTCTACGAGCATGCCATAAGAAAGAGATTTGGCTATAGGGCCTTCGCATATTTGACCCCTGGCCCCAATGGCAGCCATTTTTCAAAATGGCCCCCGGTTTACAGAGTTTAAATTATCTCAGCTTCCAGTACACTTAGAATCGTCATCTTGGTGTCTAAATATACATAGTTAGGGGCGAGGATTCCAACAGAGCCATTACAAATGTTCACAATGGCTCTAATGGCGGCCATTTTCCAAAATGGCCGACCCAAAAACCGAATTTTCAATATCTTGTCTTCCAGTACACCTAGAAACGTCATCTTGGTGTCTAAACATACATAGTTAGGGGCAAAGATTACAACAGAGCTATTGAAAATGTTCCCAACGGCTTCAATGGCGGCCATTTTCCAAAATGGCCGACCAAAATACTGATTTTTTGATATCTCAGCTTCCAGTACACCTAGAAACGTCATCTTGGTGTCTAAACATACATAGTTAGGGGCAAAGATTCCAACGGAGCCATTGAAATTGTTCCCCATGGCTTCAATGGTGGTCATTTTCCAAAATGGCCAACCAAAATACGGATTTTTCAATATCTCAGCTTCCATTACACTTAGAATCGTCATGTTGGGGTCTACACAACCATAGTTAAAGGTCAGGATTCCAATGAAATTAAATACAAACGTTTTGTTCACAAGATTTGCCGCCAAGGAAGTCAATGATGCGGCAAGGTAGAAATTTCCTGCTCATTTGAAAATCAGCTGTTATGAGCTCATGGTGCGTCAAGTGTAAATATGGTATAATCCAAGCTATTTGTTGCATGAACTATTTCTGAAACTTGTTATTTTGTTCATGTTCATTTGGCAATGAAACATGTTTAGGACTATATGCAATTCAAGATATTATTGATGTTCTCGTAAATGTGTATCGTGACATATTTAAGTCGATATTTGGGAACCTTTATCCAGACAAAGTAGCCTACTGATCACAGAATTATACAACTTCATCCATGTCATTCGCGGTCACATAGGCCTCTACAGAGACAGAGACCAGTACACTGTAGGGAAGCTTTTACACATTTGCACTGTCCCCAACAGCCCTTCTCACAGCCACATATAAGCAGTTCATCACAGGCAGGAGACGCTTCGGGAAGTGTTGTCCACTCTACTTACCACCCTCCTTCATTCGTTTGCAGCAACTCCCAATGACCAGGACGTGGTAGTTTAGGATCAGTTATGAACATCTGTGCCCAACGTGACCTGCTTGGTAGGCAACTCTCCCTCTCTCTGTATTCCACCAGAGCAGCCTGAGTTGGCGGAAGGCCATCCATAGGTCGGTATTTCTGTGCGAACAGTTGGTTCTTTGCCTCGTTCACCACCTCACCACTGCACAGTCATAGCCTACAGCGGAACCACAAAGCGCTCGATTACATCGAGCTGATCATAAACAGAGCTGGGAGTTGATACTAATGTGCAGAAGGCGGGGTGACTTTGAATGTCTTCCAAATGTCCGAGACAGTTATTTTTTCCGCGGCCAGCAAAGGATGATGCTGTGTCACATCCGCTGAATGCGTGTAGGAAGAGCAAGGAGGGCACGTGCCATCTCATGGGTTGATAGGTATACATGTAGGCTATCTGAAGCTTTTGTCGCGTCTCATCAATGCTCAGCTGCTGTGACCAACGTCTGAGCGTATCATCACTTTACGATAACCATGTTTGGTGGTTCCGGAGACATGCAGAAAAATCCTTGTATCAGCTTCCTTCTGAGTACACGGATCAAGTCCATTTGTGTCTCTTTGCAGAGTACAGACCTTGTGGTTATGTGGCTATGATCTGCCTTCCTGTTTCTATTAGTTTTTGTATTTGTAAAATTGAGAAAGAAAACAACTTTGACTTGTTTTCGTCGTTCCTCAATAATTCCTGCCAGTTTCTGGGTAGAGCACTAGAAGATTCAACGGCCTTCGACCTCCCTTATACCCTCACACTGTGTGTGTATGTATTCAGGCTGCCACCCACATATTCACTCAATATAGCATCTACTCTATGCACATGCTCTAGCTGTCTTGTGATGCTGGGCAAGGAAATATGAGAGGCATACTCTGAAAAGGTGCATACATTGCCAGGTTTCAGTATGTTGACTATGACGGCTCCATCCAGTATAAGAGGGTCAGCAATTGGAACACCCAGTGAATGGCATGACTGGATATCTGCCGTGGCCATATTTGTTGAAGTAGTAATCAGTTCTTCTAGGCAACTCACAATGTCTGACTTAATTCCTAGCCATAATTTGCTCATATTCGAGACCGATGGGTGGCATGCATGGTTCTCGTGAGCAAAACATTTGTCCAGGTCTCCTTCTCGTGTCTGACAGGATATGTACAACCTGCAGAATAGACTGAATTGTGAACACTGAACAGTTCTTATTCACCGATGACAAATGTCGTTTTGCTCGTGACTTGTCCCGTAAGGGTGGACGACTGAACAGAGGGAATTATTTCCTTTTATTGGATCATTAATTGACTGGTCGCGCTTGGTTAATAAGACGTTCCTTGACAAAATTAATGTTTCGTGCTGCTCTTGTCCAGTTTTCTCAAGGTTGCACAATGGTGTTTACGACTGCTCGATTGGCCAGATCTCTGGTATCCAGGACAAGTAGGTCAATGCTGTCGATGGCAGAGATAATGAAAAATCCGTATTTTGGTTGGCCATTTTGGAAAATGGCCACCATTGAAGCCATGGGGAACAATTTCAATGGCTCCGTTGGAATCTTTGCCCCTAACTATGTATGTTTAGACACCAAGATGACGTTTCTAGGTGTACTGGAAGCTGAGATATCAAAAAATCAGTATTTTGGTCGGCCATTTTGGAAAATGGCCGCCATTGAAGCCGTTGGGAACATTTTCAATGGCTTTGTTGTAATCTTTGCCCTTAACTATGTATGTTTAGACACCAAGATGACGTTTCTAGGTGTACTGGAAGACAAGATATTGAAAATTCGGTTTTTGGGTCGGCCATTTTGGAAAATGGCCGCCATTAGAGCCATTGTGAACATTTGTAATGGCTCTGTTGGAATCCTCGCCCCTAACTATGTATATTTAGACACCAAGATGACGATTCTAAGTGTACTGGAAGCTGAGATAATTTAAAATCTGTAAACCGGGGGCCATTTTGAAAAATGGCTGCCATTGGGGCCAGGGGTCAAATATGCGAAGGCCCTATAGCCAAATCTCTTTCTTATGGCATGCTCGTAGAATGTACCAAATTTCATGCTTGTATCACAAAGTGAACAATTTTTAACCAGGCCTCTGTACTGCAACCCGAAATTCAATGCAAAAAAGCACGAAAACCCATAATTTTGAACCCCATTTTGGGGGGTGACCCCATGGTCGGATTTTGTCGGATTTTGGATATGTTTTTCAGCAGAAAATTCTGAGCAGGAAACCGTCTTAAAAGCTTGTGTTGCAATTTTGCCCAGGTGAAACTGTATCTTGCCTGGACTAAGTAGACAAGAGCACAGCTGCAGAAGTCGCATTTAACTCAATATGCAGATGCAATAATTTATTGAAAGACATCCGCGCGGACGCGGTCTTAGGTGAGTCAGCGATTAAATTAGTTCAATATATGGAGACTTGGCAGGAGAAGAGAAGAAAGAAGCTGTCGTACAAGAGATCACTGTTGCTTAGATCTAATAAGGTCTGATGGAATGCGATGGTGGCGCCACTATCATTCGTACGCCGACTTCTCCGGTAACTTACCCGAGGATGCAGCGGCTTAAGCAGAACTACTAACGCATTTAAGTCATATATATATATATATATATATAATATAATATGACTTAAATGCATAATTATTAATTATATATATATATAATATAATATGACTTAAATGCATAATTATTAATTATATATATATATAATATAGTATAATAAACGCGGGTCGATAATATTTAATATAGGCTAGTAGCCCAGTATGAGAATTGTCGAAAAATAACCGAAGGGTCAGCCATTGATTAATGTCGAATTTTGGTCGGCAATAAGAACTTTCATATGGCGTCCTAAGAAAGACTGAGGTGTTGAACCCACACCACCCCCGGCAATTCTCACCCTGTAGTAGTAAATGTAGCCTATGTATACAGTAAATCCTGCACCGTTGATGTCGTGGGCTGCGTATTAATCAGCTAAAACAGCGCAGAGATGAATCAACCCCCGTTTATTTGACCGACGCCTTTCTAACCAATCACCGAGCAAGAAGCACAACGTACAGAGGTCGACGTCATCATTCATATCGTTGTTGTCAACATATGACATTCTAATGCATCGTATGGAAAGTTAGAGTGATTACACTTCAGATATCAAGCGATCAATTTCGAGATTCCATTAGTCTGAGTAAAAGCGCAATTCGCACATTTCAACCGACGATCGATGGTTGATATCCTTTTAGATTATTACTCCAAATCAATTCTGACGATCAAGAAACAGGTGCAGACTGGGGCGGGGTCTTCTCGTGAGATATTTGTACCACCCCACCCAACACCCAACAGTGACTCATGACTTTTGACTTTTGACTCTGCTATATCGATAATTATTATGGATGCAAATGTCATGCAATAAAGACTATTTTCCAGATTGATTTCGCCACATGCGGTTGTCTCTCACGAATAAAACCCGTCACCCATAGAGCCAATTCGTTATGGGATTCGCGCCATCATGGTTCGCTGTCTCAGACATTTCGTAGTTACCCAGTAAATTCGCAAATTTCGGTAGTTACCCAGTAAATGGATGACTGACACTGTGGCCAGAATTCATACGAAATGCGTTGACCTTGAAATGCGTTGCGTTCCGGCCATAGACCTAAAATCCTATAGTTATGTGCGCGTCATCTCTTTGTGCAGACCTAGTTCCAATATCTGAATCACACAATGATTTTTATATAACTCTGCAATAAGAATATCAAGCCCGCTTTAATCAATGTAGACATCCAGGTGAAGTAGGCTACAGTAACTGTTGAGGACTTGAGGCGCCGTACAAGAGTCCGCACGCCTACCTCTGAAGCCCACACTCTGCAGGTGGACGACACATGATATATCCTAATGCTAGAGATAGCAGACTGTGTATACACAAGAGAGGTGAAAGAACTGCTCAGAGCACCATTGATTGTTACAGTCATATAACATGATCTGCCGAGAAGATCACAAATTATAATGCCCAGCATAAATGCAGCGTACACAAGATAATTGGTATTAATTACCCATACTTCAAGCAATGGATGTATGCATAGTCCCACTTGTAGAATCGTAAATAGGGTTATAATATTGTCGGTTTAAAAGAAGAACCAGCCGTTAACCTACTTTGTCCAGACGCTTTATAAATATGGCTTTGTCATATAATAGCCTAGAACAATTATTATACTTGCAAGTGTAAATGAGCATAAATTCTGTTCATTCGTTGCCAATGGTTTAATGGACTGACAGGTAGACCTAGAAATTAATCAGACGGCCTTCGAGTCTCTTAATAGGATATAATATCCTGGTAGTGGTTAATGATATGTGCAACGTGTACATGTACATTGCACATGTACACGTACGTATACATAAATCAAGCCCTTCTCCTCTGGGCTGATCAAGGCTCCTGACTCGACCGTATAATTATATATATATACTTCGTTTATTCAAGAAAAAACTAAGTTGACACACCGCAACTTATTACATGAAACAAAAACAAAAAGTATTTTAAAGAAGTAAATAGGCTGAAGTAACGATTGTCCACAGAATTCAGGCTGGAAGCGAAAGATAGATTACTTTCTAGTTCTTAGAATTTACACTGCGAACAGTCTTAAAAAGAACACGAGAGATGAAATTAAAGTCCTCTTTTCTAGGCAGTTCAAAGTTGTAGGCTTCATCAGAAGGATATGTGCCTGATGCGTAGGCCTATAGACGACACATGTGAACAGAAATAGCCTCAAACGCATAAATCCTTGTCTTGAATAAGCTTAAGTCTGGAACGCAAACATAGCGGAAGAAAACTCCAACATGTCCGAAGTTACTGCAGAGCTAGTTCTGCAATTTATATGTAGCGCCCAGATATATTTAAATAAAAGAAAGCTCATAACATTCGCTTATTTTTTCGACTGGTTAAGACAATGTACATAATAATAATAATAATAATAATAATAATAATAATAATAATAATAATAATAATAATAATAATAATAATAATAATAATAAAGTACCTCAGGGCATAAAAAAAAAAATAATAATAATAATAATAATAATACGCCATAGCCTTCCAAAAAATAAAAATAAAAAAAAATAAATAAATAATAATAATAATAATAATAATAATAATAATAATAACAAAATTAACAATAATTATAATTATTATTATTTTTATAATAATAATAATAATAATAATAATAATAATAATAATAAATTATTATAATAATAAGATTCGCTAATTCCAATTTTTAGAATGGAAGATGTCCACCACTCAAATAAGTTCTTGGTTCGATTATTTTGTTGTTGTCTGGGAATGTTAAAGAACCGCTAATTAAGCCTTGGGCTAAGCTAGCTTTCTTAAGACGCCAGCATGCATGCAGAGATGAATTTCGTGTGAGCAGGTAATCCGTGTCCTGAGGCGGAGAAGCCGTTCCCTTGCAAGACGACTCCCACCTGTATTCCAATGGGATACCTTTGCGACGACAACCAGGACTGCGAAGACGGATACGACGAGGATCCAGAAGTCTGTACTGCAGGTCTGTATTAACATTTAACACCAAGTATACGTCTCAGATATAGGACTAGGTCTATAGCAATCACATTTACAATTTACATTTCCGTCACATATGCTTACAAATACATTGTGCCTATCCAAGTACCGTAGATCAATGATAACTGGACAATTAGCCTACACATGCTTACACCCCTGTGTAGTTTGTGTACACCTACATTTCTACAATGTAGGCTACACGTATAGCCTATATCATAATGGTAATCTCGAGACTTCTACAGCGCCCACAAAAGCCAAGTCGCGGGAACCAGCTTATTCACAGGCGCTCAATCAAAACAAAATCGATAGGCAGCGGGTCAAGTCCGGAGAGTCAGGCAGGCAGATAGATATAGATCTATGCATGAAAGCAACATACATAAGCCTATTGTCCCTGTAGGCTACACACGTTTGTTAAGCCTGTGGCAAACAATCACTGCGCTTTGACCCGACCTACTTAAAATGATACTTTGTGTAGATGCGTTTAAACAGGAAGAAAATAAATGTCCTTGACTCTCTTGAGTGACGACTGCATGCATGCTGACTGCTCGTAATGCGAGATCGATGATCGTCGTCATCCTCTTCTTCCTCATTCTCCTATTTTTTTTACTTTCGCCGTTGTCATTATATAGGCAAATTAGCTAATCAAGGAAAATTAAATTATTATGGTTATAAGTTGAATGCGTGACAAAGGTCGACATGCAAGAATCTGCAGATGCAAAAAATTATTGCTGACGCACAGGATTAAGGCGATTAATTAATTCAGAAGTTTCTGTCGCTTGTGAACTGAGAAAACACTTCGTGTCTCAAATGCCTCGAAATCCGGGTCAGAACAGAAGCAGTTCAATAATTATTATTCATTGTGCATAAGACTTCTATAATAATATTGTAGTTCATCTCTTAACTGTCTGATCATGAAAATAATAATTCTGAATAATTGATCTGATGTTTGTGCCTCGCAGCGCATCGTCCACCGGTCGAAGACATTCAGCATTTCTTGGAATCCGAGAAAAGTTGGATTCTGACGGAACTGTTTGCTGGAAAGAACATTGCCAAGGTCGCCCACGGCCTTGCAGGTGAGTAATGAGATAGATGAACGCTTCGACCTCCACCACTATGTCCTCGGTACCGCCTTTGTCGTCGTCGTCGTCGTCGTCGCCATAGTCTTCTTCGTTGCATTCATCTTCTGTTGTTTCACTTTGTTACAGTCTTTCTCTGTTTTTCGTCTTTCTTCTTTTAATGCACCAAACTAGACCCAAACTAAGAATAGGAAGAGAGAGAAACGACGGAAGAATCATTCTTCTTTTGCCTCTTCTTCTGCGTTCTCATTCTTCTCAAACCTTTTCTCTGCTGCATAGAAGGAACGATGAGCTGGTCTCTACGGTACAACCGGTAGCCTATACCAAGGGCGGATACAGGAATTTTCGAAGGGGGGGCCAAAATTTTTGGTATTGTGAGACAATAGAAAAAATTTTAGTCATCGACCAAATTTTCCGGGAAAAAGATACCAACTTATCCGCCAAAAAAGTTGATGACCTTTTTTTTTTTTTTTTTTTTTTTTTTAGTCATCAACCAATTTTTTCGGGAAAAGGAGATGTCATTTCCGAACGGGGGGCCACGTCCCGTACGATTTTTTTAATAGGGGGGCCAGATGTCCTGTTTTTCCCTCCCACTACATGTTTTTGAAACCAAATGGGGGCCACGTTCCATGCAATTTTTAAATGGGGGGGCCATGGCCGGATTGGCCCCCCCTGGATCCGCCCCTGGCCTATACTTTTAGGAAAGCCATGGTCTGAAGTCCCGTTCGACGCACAGGATATTGACCTAAGACTATACGTGTTGCTAACTTGCTTTAAACGGTCTATTAGGGAGACTGGAAGAAGACAGATCAAGGGCAGTTCAGATCTCTGTGCCTGGCAGACAGCCAGAAAGACCGACTCAATGGCTTCAGTCAATCAACTGATTCTTCAGTCTGCGCACGTCAGTTATCCAATTGTTAAGAACGAAGAAAGATAAACGAATCGCCCCCAAATGAACCAACGGCCATTGAATAGTGTAATGTATGGATGCCCTGATCTACCTAACCGTATATATATACACTATATATACACATATATACACATTACACACGCATATAATTATATGATTATATATATATATGTATTTATGTATTGTATATACATATATAAGAGGACAGCGCTGAATCAGATGCCCATGGACTTGAACACCGCATGCAAGATTTTTTTGTATGGTCGAATCTATAGTCGACAGAATGTATTGTATAACCTAATTGTTCTGGAAAGTATGACAATATATATATATTTTATATATTTTTCATACGATACAGTTAAATGTATACGAGAGATCAGCACTAGCAAAAAATTGTAAAGCATCATCGTTCGTTTCATAGGAAAGATGAAGTATTTACCAGGTCTTGCAGAATATTCTTACTTATAATACTTACTTCATTGCTGACGCGACGAGCACAACTTATCGTAGGCCACATGCAAATGATTTCTTGGTCTAGATTTGATTAAGCAGAATTAATAATCATAGATTACAACACTCCACGCAAAGGTTGCGTCCATTATCAGTATTCTTATTGGTCACCCGGGATTCCTGTGACTAAAGACACTGGCAGAATCTCATGCCAACGACAGTTAGACAGTGACATGAGTGAGCCATAACAGTCCCTTATCATAGCGCTAGCAGCGATAACAACTGTTACAGTGACAGTTAACAGCAAATTAAATCAATTATGGCATGTTGACTGGACTTGAATTCGTTTTGCTAAATTTGTCATGCTGTGCGATGCAGTCATTTTGGTGATTCGAACGACACGAATTGATGCCAGATCATCTTCCAATTGCATGACGAAACTCCTCTGCACACTGTCTTAATTCCTTGAATTAGGTTAGTAGGGTGGACCGTATATATAGGGCCTGTACATATAGGGGGCCGTTGTGTTCCGACCACCTCAGCAAGTTTTGCTCTATGCTGACTTGCTGAGCCCTTTGTTGTAGTGACCTTCGAGTCATTTAACACTTTGAAGACGGTCGGCGATGGTTTCCCAACTACTTTTTACCCTATACATTATAATAATATTATATTAGGACTATGGCGTCATTAAAGTAACTAAACAATAGAACAATGCTGTTTATAGTTCCTCAACAAACGACGATATAAAATCTTGATTACAATCACATATACACTGTATGATAAGAATCAATGCCTATTCGACACAATAGATGTGATTGACCATCAACATTGGTCTCACTAGGCCTATCCATTATATTATTAATCAGTTATTCTTATCAACATTACGAACAAAACACATGGTTGCATTTATTCTCATGGGTCGGTCTCATCACTAATGCGCACAATAATAATTATTATTAGCAATTTATCTGAGCAATGCTAGCAAGGTTCACTGGTATTAGTGTGGTACAAACACATAAAAATTACAAATAGGCTATAGTCAACGCACGTATGCCTAACAGTTTGTCTATACGCTGCCTTGCAGACTTCAATAAGCTTTCTAACAAGTATCTTCATGCGCCGTGTCACGCAACCTTTATGCAGGTCGAGAAAGAATGAGACAGAGCGAGGTATACAGAGCAAACGATGGAGTGGGAGAGATAGAAACAGAGAGCGAGAGAGCTAGAGAGTGGAATTGAAGGAAACAAATCACTGTCACTAACTTGCGGTTGGCTACACATTATAGGCGATCGTCTTTTTGTCAAGTTCTTCTAACAGAGCATCGTCGACATTTGGTTGGACATGTGGCATCAGCCACGTACGGTGGCAGCGTCGTTTCGCAATCCTCTTCATTCATCACAAGAAGTCTCATTAAAGTCACATGATCTGAACATCGGAAATGTTCATCTGCCACAAAACTAGGACTATTCCTTCGCTACAACCAGTTTATGGCAAATCCGTCCACTATATTCCAAGTCTGGCCTTGCTGCACGTGGTGATCTGTCCGTAGGTGCATCGTGCATGGAATGTCTCTTGGTGATCTGTCATTATGATTCTGCCTCTTGGTGATCTGTCCGTTATAGTTTTTCGTTGGTGATATATTTGTTTGTTCTTTGGTGATCTCACTGATCTGTTTGTTGGTGATCTTTATGTTGGTGATCTGTTCGTGGTGATTGCTTCTTTGGTGATACGTCCGTTGGTGGAATGTCATCGGTAGGTCTATCTATTGACTATAGTGACTCCTTTGCTCTGCCGGTAGGCCTACCTATATAGGCTAAAGGTTTTTTCCAGTTTGTTATCCGTCGTTAAACATTCTTTTCGCTGGTGGTTTGTTCACTGGTGATCTGTTTCGATGGTGGTCAGTCTGTATAGTGGTCCTAATGGTCAGTCGTCCGTTGGTCGGTCCATTTAACTGGTTTCCGCTGCCGGTGATTAATGTATATTTGACGAAGGCTGCTGTGCTGCTGCAGTCACTCAGACACACTGCCACAGCCTTCGTCAAGTCGACTGCAGAGATTGTTTGCTCCGTAGAGAAAACGGATTTGACGAGATTTCGTCAGCGATGGTAATTGCAACCGAAGGGATCATTCGTCGTCTGATCGTCTGGTCTCATTCTGGCCATGATCTGTCTGCTTTGCTGCTGCTGCTGCTGCTGCCATCTTCCGTTGCTTTAGTCACATGATGAAGAACCGCTTCTTCGTCTGAATAATGGACGATGCAGTTCGCACCTGTAACGTCAGCATTTCTGTTTATATCACGTGTCGCAAAAAAATTCTTCTGCAGTAGGTTATATTATTATCTAAGCGATATCCCCCGGATAAAAAACATTGCAGCCGTTTATTTTCATTTTGTGACTGATAGCTCAACACCTGTGCGACATGAGATATGGCAACGCAGCGTTCGTGATGTAATCACATCAGACCCCCTCCCTCCCTAGTAATCAACTCAAAACTCATTTATATGAAATGAACGAGAAGGCAGCTCGCTGTTTTAAAGGAATTTTTAGAATCGTAATCGTAATCGTAATCTCGAGACTTCTACAGCGCCCACAAAAGCCAAGTCGCGGGAACCAGCTTATTCACAGGCGCTCAATCAAAACAAAATCGATAGGCAGCGGGTCAAGTCCGGAGAGTCAGGCAGGCAGATAGATGGACGACTAAGGTGGGTGATGTTTAGAGTTGAAGTGGCGGAGGATGTGAGGAGAAGAGGAAGAATCAGGATAGGATTTTTGAAAGAGCAATGTTTTCAGTTTTGAGTGAAAGACCTGTGGGGAGATAGCGAGAGGTGGAGTTTTGGTGAGTTCGTATGATGGGTCGGAAGTTTGCCGAAGTGCTGGCGGAAGTTTGTTCCAGAGAGGTGGAACGGCAATGGCTATGGAGCGGTTTGCGAATTTCAGTGATGAAGTGATGGGAGGGCGAAGCAGTGTAATGGAGGATGAGGAGCGGGTTGAACGAGGTGGCTGGATGGTGAACAACTGACGAAGGTAGAACGGCTGGGATGATTGAAGTGTATTGTAAGTGAGTGAGAGGACTTTGTATTCAATGCGTTCAGGTATTTTGAGCCAGTGAAGTGATTTCAGGACAGGAGTGATGTGGTGACGTTTGGGGGTTTTCGTCACTGCACGGGCGAGGGCATTCTGGATAGCTTGGAGGCGGTTAATTTGGGTTATATCAATGTTTAGGAAGAGAGAGTTGCAGTAATCAAGTTTCGCATGAACTATGGATGTGGCTATTGTGGATGCAGTTTTAAAGTCGAGCATAGGTCGGATTCTGCGGAGATCTCGTATGTGCATGAAACAAGTGCGGGAAAGTTGGGTTATGTGGTCGGAGAAGCTAAGATGCTGGTCAAAGATTACACCTAGGTTTCGGACAGGAGAATTTGCGGAGAAAGTGTGGTTGGAAGAAGAGTCATTGTTGAAGGAAATAGAGGGATCAGGAATTTTCTTGAGTTGTTCTCTGAGGCCAATTAGTATAAATTCTGTCTTGGAGGGGTTAAGGCAGAGGAGATTTGAGGTCATCCAAGAGGTGATTTGGGTGACCACGGAGAGAAGATTGTCTATGGAGTCAGAGAAGCTGCTTGGAGAGAAAGAGATGAATAGTTGGGTGTCGTCAGCATATAGATGATGGTCGACTGTGGACGCTTTTATGAGTGAGCTGAGTGGAGTGGTGTAGAGGATGAACAAGAGTTACAAGAGGGGTCCGAGGACAGAACCTTGCGGAACACCACAGGTGAGAGGGCATGATTGAGAACTGCACAACCCCTTCTTTTCTTTCCAATCCTCCATGGTAAATTACTTCCAGTAGGATAACACTGACGCGCGTACCCTTTTTGCTAGTTTAACTTGCAGAAGTGCTTCTACAACTGCCCAAATCCGTTTAGAACTGCACATTTTGTGTACAACTGCACGTTGAAAAAGCCCTGCGAGAAGAATTTGGAAGTCAGAACTGAAAGTCACTTATCTTGGCTTCCTAAATCCTAAACGTCTATTCAGAAGGCTTAACCCCTTTCCCGGCAACCCCGATTATAATCGTCGATTTTATAGCGACTATATGCCGGTTGCATGGCCGGTAAAGAGATTAATTTGGTGTGCCGCTTCAGTTATGTCCGGTCTGCGATCAAGAGTGCAGACCTAAGTTAATTGGTGTCTTGAAAGTCGAGCTTCGTAATTAAAAATTGGCATTTGTAGGCCTAGGCCTACAATTCTCTCGCAGTAGCCTAACTGTCGAAACGCTAACATGCATGACTAGCCGTCCTGTGGTCTATATAGTGAGAATATATATACCTAGAATGTACAGCTTAGTTATACCAATAAGGCAATGCATGCGTTAGTTGGAGTACTTTATTTAATGCACACAGTACAAATGTTATAGCCCACTGCAGGGTAGATTTATACCTTCCCACTATTGAGTTGATATAATTATGGGTCTTGCTCGTGTGATCGGCAATATCACCGAAGCGTGACGGCTTTAGTCTTTCCTCTGCAGTCAAAGACCGTAACTGCTCTGATGTTCAAGCTGCGTGGATGGATGGATCGCCCTGCAGCAGCAGCAGCAGCAGCAGCAGCAGCAGCAGCAGATTCTGATCATCCACCTCTTCAGTCGGAGTTTGTTATTCTAGTAGCCAACCCGCCATTAACATCGATCAAAGAATCGCCCGCTTTAAAGATGTATTTGCGCCGACATTTGAGCTGAGGCAGAGGAGAGAGGAAAACGATCTCATTGATGAAAGACAGATCTCAGTCACGTGCAACTGCAGTCTAGACTTGTCCACTTCACACGCCTAGCTCCCACGGTCTTCGAACTCATTACATGTATATACATATGTGTGTGTGTGTGTGTGTGTGTGTGTGTGTGTGTGTGTGTGTGTGTGTGTGCTCTTGTATTCACTACCTTACGCTGCCTTTCATGAGTTTTAAACCTACCTTCTGGGTACGCAATGTCTTGTGGGTACATTTTTCAAGACCCCACATGGAATTCATCAGCAATCCTCTGATTTGTGCATATCCAGTGTCCAATTGAGGATTCCTTCTGGGGTCATGTCCCCATAAGGTGTGTGCATAGTGGGTGAACTGTGTGCACACACAATCCACACACTCTGCCCTGATGAACATTTTCGTGAAATCCGGCCATCTGGTGGGAAATATGCACTAATATATTCATTATGTAGCCTTCCATCAATGCCTTGTAAGTTGGCTATCTGTTAGTGTATTGTACCCACACAAATTCCATGTGGGTACAATTTGACATTTTACGGGTTTTGTAAAAGTACGCCGAAAAAGAAGTGCCACACACTGTCCCCGCAGGGCTTGCCTGTGGGAGCTTAAGTGTGCAGTTATCCTGTTTACGCTTTCATAGAAGATGCCAGATGAATGAGTCATTACAGAAAGGGTTGGCTATGACCCTAACAGAGGTCAAATCGGCCAGTCTGCGCACAAAGTGCACTGGACAAAGCGGGACACCAGTATAAGTCTAGGTGTTATGGTTGTGGAATCAATCATGTAAACGTTTGTCAAAAACTTACCAACCTAGCTTACATGCCAACATCAGACAACAAAAACTAGTAGAGCGGCCTGGTGAAAAATTGTTCACTTTGTAATACAAGCATGAAATTTGGTACATACTACGAAAATGTCATAAGAAAAAGATTTGGCTATACGGCCATGGCAGATTTGACCCCGGCCAAAATGGCTGCCATTTTTCAAAATGGCCGACCAGTTTACATATTTTAAATCATCTCAGCTTCCAGCACACTTAGAATCGTCATCTTGGTGTCTAAACATACATAGTTAGGGGAGAGGATTCTAACAGAGCTATTGAAAATGTTCCCCATGGCTTCAATGGCGGCCAGTTTTCAAAATGGCGACCAAAATACGAAGTTTTCAATTTCTCAGCTTCCAGTACACTTAGAATCGTCATCTTGGTGTCTAATCATACATAGTTAGGGGACAGGATTCCAACAGAACTATTGAAAATGTTCCACATGGCTTCAATGGCGGCCAGTTTCCAAAATGGCGACCAAAATACGAAGTTTTCAATTTCTCAGCTTCCAGTACACTTAGAATCGTCATCTTGGTGTCTAAACATACATAGTTAGGGGAGAGGATTCTAACAGAGCTATTGAAAATGTTCCCCATGGCTTCAATGGCGGCCAGTTTCCAAAATGGCGCCCAGAATACGGATTTTTCAATTTCTCAGCTTCCAGTACACTTAGAATCGTCATCTTGGTGTCTAAACATACATAGTTACGAGAGAGGTTTCTAACAGACCTATTGAAAATGTTCCCCATGGCTTCAATGGCGGCCAGTTTCCAAAATGGCGCCCAGAATACGGATTTTTCAATTTCTCAGTTTCCAGTACACCTAGAATCGTCATCTTGGTGTCTAATCATACATAGCTAGGGGACAGGATTCCAACAGAACTGTTGAAAATGTTCCCCATGGCTTCAATGGCGGCCAGTTTCCAAAATGGCGACCAAAATACGAAGTTTTCAATTTCTCAGCTTCCAGTACACTTAGAATCGTCATCTTGGTGTCTAATCATACATAGCTAGGGGACAGAATTCCAGCAGAACTGTTGAAAATGTTCCCCATGGCTTCAATGGCGGCCAGTTTCCAAAATGGCGACCAAAGTACGAAGTTTTCAATTTCTCAGCTTCCAGTACACTTAGAATCGTCATCTTGGTGTCTAAACATACATAGTTAGGGGAGAGGATTCTAACAGAGCTATTGAAAATGTTCCCCATGGCTCCAATGGCGGCCAGTTTCCAAAATGGCGCCCAGAATACGGATTTTTCAATTTCTCAGCTTCCAGTACACTTAGAATCGTCATCTTGGTGTCTAATCATACATAGTTAGGGGACAGGATTCCAGCAGAACTATTGAAAATGTTCCCCATGGCTTCAATGGCGGCCAGTTTCCAAAATGGCGACCAAAATTCGAAGTTTTCAATTTCTCAGCTTCCAGTACACTTAGAATCGTCATCTTGGTGTCTAAACATACATAGTTAGGGGAGAGGATTCTAACAGAGCTATAGAAAATGTTCCCCATGGCTTCAATGGCGGCCAGTTTCCAAAATGGCGCCCAGAATACGGATTTTTCAATTTCTCAGCTTCCAGTACACTTAGAATCGTCATCTTGGTGTCTAAACATACATAGTTACGAGAGAGGTTTCTAACAGACCTATTGAAAATGTTCCCCATGGCTTCAATGGCGGCCAGTTTCCAAAATGGCGCCCAGAATACGGATTTTTCAATTTCTCAGTTTCCAGTACACCTAGAATCGTCATCTTGGTGTCTAATCATACATAGCTAGGGGACAGGATTCCAACAGAACTGTTGAAAATGTTCCCCATGGCTTCAATGGCGGCCAGTTTCCAAAATGGCGACCAAAATACGAAGTTTTCAATTTCTCAGCTTCCAGTACACTTAGAATCGTCATCTTGGTGTCTAATCATACATAGCTAGGGGACAGAATTCCAGCAGAACTGTTGAAAATGTTCCCCATGGCTTCAATGGCGGCCAGTTTCCAAAATGGCGACCAAAATACGAAGTTTTCAATTTCTCAGCTTCCAGTACACTTAGAATCGTCATCTTGAGGTCTAAACATACATAGTTAGGGGAGA
This sequence comes from Lumbricus terrestris, assembly GCA_949752735.1. NCBI lineage: Eukaryota > Metazoa > Annelida > Clitellata > Crassiclitellata > Lumbricidae > Lumbricus > Lumbricus terrestris. The sequence continues at coordinate 64,152,572 of OX457036.1, forward strand.
GGATTCCAGCAGTACTATTGAAAATGTTCCCCATGGCTTCAATGGCGGCCAGTTTCCAAAATGGCGCCCAGAATACGGATTTTTCAATTTCTCAGTTTCCAGTACACCTAGAATCGTCATCTTGGTGTCTAATCATACATAGCTAGGGGACAGGATTCCAACAGAACTGTTGAAAATGTTCCCCATGGCTTCAATGGCGGCCAGTTTCCAAAATGGCGACCAAAATACGAAGTTTTCAATTTCTCAGCTTCCAGTACACTTAGAATCGTCATCTTGGTGTCTAATCATACATAGCTAGGGGACAGAATTCCAGCAGAACTGTTGAAAATGTTCCCCATGGCTTCAATGGCGGCCAGTTTCCAAAATGGCGCCCAGAATACGGATTTTTCAATTTCTCAGCTTCCAGTACACTTAGAATCGTCATCTTGGTGTCTAAACATACATAGTTAAGAGAGAGGTTTCTAACAGACCTATTGAAAATGTTCCCCATGGCTTCAATGGCGGCCAGTTTCCAAAATGGCGACCAAAGTACGAAGTTTTCAATTTCTCAGCTTCCAGTACACTTAGAATCGTCATCTTGGTGTCTAAACATACATAGTTAGGGGAGAGGATTCCAACAGTACTATTGAAAATGTTCCCCATGGCTTCATTGGCGGCCAGTTTCCAAAATGGCGCCCAGAATACGGATTTTTCAATTTCTCAGCTTCCAGTACACTTAGAATCGTCATCTTGGTGTCTAAACATACATAGTTATGGGCGAGGATTACAACAGGGCCGTTGAAAATGTTCCCCATGGCTTCAATGGCGGCCATTTTCCAAAATGGCGACCAAAATACGAAGTTTTCAATTTCTCAGCTTCCAGTACACTTAGAATCGTCATCTTGGTGTCTAAACATACATAGTTAGGGGAGAGGATTCCAACAGTACTATTGAAAATGTTCCCCATGGCTTCATTGGCGGCCAGTTTCCAAAATGGCGCCCAGAATACGGATTTTTCAATTTCTCAGTTTCCAGTACACCTAGAATCGTCATCTTGGTGTCTAATCATACATAGCTAGGGGACAGGATTCCAACAGAACTGTTGAAAATGTTCCCCATGGCTTCAATGGCGGCCAGTTTCCAAAATGGCGACCAAAATACGAAGTTTGCAATTTCTCAGCTTCCAGTACACTTAGAATCGTCATCTTGGTGTCTAATCATACATAGCTAGAGGACAGAATTCCAACAGAACTGTTGAAAATGTTCCCCATGGCTTCAATGGCGGCCAGTTTCCAAAATGGCGACCAAAATACGAAGTTTTCAATTTCTCAGCTTCCAGTACACTTAGAATCGTCATTTTGGTGTCTAATCATACATAGTTAGGGGACAGGATTCCAACAGAACTATTGAAAATGTTCCACATGGCTTCAATGGCGGCCAGTTTCCAAAATGGCGACCAAAATACGAAGTTTTCAATTTCTCAACCTCCAGTATACTTAGATTTGTCATCTTGGTGTCTAAACATACATAGTTAGGGGAGAGGATTCCAACAGAACTGTTGAAAATGTTCTCCATAGCTTCAATGGCGGCCAGTTTCCAAAATGGCGACCAAAATACGAAATTTTCAAATTCTCAACCTCCAGTACACTTAGATTCGTCATCTTGGTGTCTAAACATACATAGTTAGAGGAGAGGATTCCAACAGTACTATTGAAAATGTTCCCCATGGCTTCAATGGCGGCCAGTTTCCAAAATGGCGCCCAGAATACGGATTTTTCAATTTCTCAGTTTCCAGTACACCTAGAATCGTCATCTTGGTGTCTAATCATACATAGCTAAGAGACAGGATTCCAACAGAACTGTTGAAAATGTTCCCCATGGCTTCAATGGCGGCCAGTTTCCAAAATGGAGACCAAAATACGAAGTTTTCAATTTCTCAGCTTCCAGTACACTTAGAATCGTCATCTTGGTGTCTAATCATACATAGCTAGGAGACAGGATTCCAACAGAACTGTTGAAAATGTTCCCCATGGCTTCAATGGCGGCCAGTTTCCAAAATGGCGACCAAAATACGAAGTTTTCAATTTCTCAGCTTCCAGTACACTTAGAATCGTCATCTTGGTGTCTAAACATACATAGTTAGGGGAGAGGATTCCAACAGTACTATTGAAAATGTTCCCCATGGCTTCAATGGCGGCCAGTTTCCAAAATGGCGCCCAGAATACGGATTTTTCAATTTCTCAGTTTCCAGTACACCTAGAATCGTCATCTTGGTGTCTAATCATACATAGCTAGGAGACAGGATTCCAACAGAACTAGTGAAAATGTTCCCCATGGCTTTCCTGGCGGCCAGTTTCCAAAATGGCGACCAAAATACGAAGTTTTCAATTTCTCAGCTTCCAGTACACTTAGAATCGTCATCTTGGTGTCTAAACATACATTGTTAGGGGAGAGGATTCTAACAGAGCTATTGAAAATGTTCCCCATGGCTTCAATGGCGGCCAGTTTCCAAAATGGCGCCCAGAATACGGATTTTTCAATTTCTCAGCTTCCAGTACACTTAGAATCGTCATCTTGGTGTCTAAACATACATAGTTAAGAGAGAGGTTTCTAACAGACCTATTGAAAATGTTCCCCATGGCTTCAATGGCGGCCAGTTTCCAAAATGGCGACCAAAGTACGAAGTTTTCAATTTCTCAGCTTCCAGTACACTTAGAATCGTCATCTTGGTGTCTAAACATACATAGTTAGGGGAGAGGATTCTAACAGAGCTATTGAAAATGTTCCCCATGGCTTCAATGGCGGCCAGTTTCCAAAATGGCGCCCAGAATACGGATTTTTCAATTTCTCAGCTTCCAGTACACTTAGAATCGTCATCTTGGTGTCTAAACATACATAGTTACGAGAGAGGTTTCTAACAGACCTATTGAAAATGTTCCCCATGGCTTCAATGGCGGCCAGTTTCCAAAATGGCGCCCAGAATACGGATTTTTCAATTTCTCAGTTTCCAGTACACCTAGAATCGTCATCTTGGTGTCTAATCATACATAGCTAGGGGACAGGATTCCAACAGAACTGTTGAAAATGTTCCCCATGGCTTCAATGGCGGCCAGTTTCCAAAATGGCGACCAAAATACGAAGTTTTCAATTTCTCAGCTTCCAGTACACTTAGAATCGTCATCTTGGTGTCTAAACATACATAGTTATGGGCGAGGATTACAACAGGGCCGTTGAAAATGTTCCCCATGGCTTCAATGGCGGCCATTTTCCAAATCGGCGAGAAAAATACGGATTTTTCAATTTCTCAGCTTCCAGTGCACTTAGAATCGTCATCCTGGTGTCTAAACATACATAGTTATGGGCCAGGATTCCAAGAGAACTATTTAAAATGTCCCCCATGGCTTCAATGGTGGTCATTTTACAAAATGGCGCCCAGAATACGGATTTTTCAATTTCTCAGCTTCCATTACACTTTAGAATCGTGATCTTGGTGTCTAGACATACATAGTTAGGGGCAAGGATTACAACAGGGCCATTGAAAATGTTCCTCATGTCTTCAATGGCGGCCATTTTCCAAAATGGCGAGAAACATACGGATTTTTCAATTTCTCAGCTTCCAGTACACTTAGAATCGTCATCTTGGTGTCTAAACATACATAGTTATGGGCGAGGATTACAACAGGGCCGTTGAAAATATTCCCCATGTCTTCAATGGCGGCCATTTTCCAAAATGGCGAGAAAAATACGGATTTTTCAATTTCTCAGCTTTCAGTGCACTTAGAATCGTCATCTTGGTGTCTAAACATACATAGTTATGGGCCAGGATTCCAACAGAACTATTTAAAATGTCCCCCATGGCTTCAATGGTGGTCATTTTACAAAATGGCGACCAAAATTCGGATTTTTCAATTTCTCAGCTTCCATTACACTTTAGAATCGTGATCTTGGTGTCTAGACATACATAGTTAGGGGCAAGGATTACAACAGGGCCATTGAAAATGTTCCCCATGTCTTCAATGGCGGAGTAGGAGGGGAGGAGAATCAGAAGGTGGAAAATGGTGGTGATTAGGAAGAGGAGGAGGAAAGAAGGTGTCAAATGAGAAAAGAAGGGTCAATCCAGCCTCAGCGGGTCCATACGACCCTTTTGGATTCATCCTTTGACTTATTCACCAATCACTTGAAAGTTATTGAGTTTGTACGGATTGCTGCTATTTTGTGTTTGGTTGATGCTTTGTCAATAACCGGCTACAACTACCATTTAAGTCACCAGATCATTCTGCTCAAGACATGCACAAAAGAGAAGAAGAAAAAGCAACTTTCCTATTCCATTATCCTTTCCCCCGATTTTATGTATAAAATATTTCCCAGAACAGAGCCTATCTCACTGCAATTAGCCTATTTCTGCATCTAATTGATAAGGTTTTGTTAAATGAACTGCTAACGTTCACCGTCAGACAGAATGAGAGACAAACAGAGAGACACAGACAGAGACTGCCAGAAAGACAGACAGACAGACTGAGACAAACAGAGACAGACAGACATGCACACAGAGAGGCACATGGAGAGACAAACAGGGACAGAGAGAAGACAAACACCGTAGCCACTCCAGATAGCCATGAATATTATTCAAACGGCCTGCGCACGCTGAATACGAATCTTGAGATGCGACGGCCCGGAATCAGGTCACACTACACCGAGTGACCACTGCACTGACTGACCACAGCACCGCTGGGGGGAGGAACCCAAGCCGGGTAGCGGGCGGCCTTTTGATATTAGCGGTAGGGGTGTACCACCAGGCAGCCGATAGTGGACGCACATCTGTTACGGAGGACATCAGTGCCTTTGGGAGGAGGGGTGACGTGCCTCAATTCAATGGTATGATTGTCTGACACGCACGTGGGGTGGGGTATTTGACATAGTTTGCACACCCAAGACTTGTATGGGGTTAACAGGTCTCAAAACCTCTATGTGAATGAATTTCCTTTAAACTCTTGACCTGCTAACTTGAACCTGTCAACGAATAATCTGACGTAACCGCTATTGTTATGCATGAGATGAACACAAGCAGAAACGAAATAGCAAAAGGATAAAAACACTAATTTTGACCAATGACTACGGGGTATACTGAGTTCACCCAGAAGTTTCATAGTATTTGCCCCGGGAACGGACATTAGCCCACCTCGAACAAAAGCCTTCCGGGCAACAGCTTCCCCCGGACATTAGCCACCCCGGACAAAAACCCCCCTAGTTAGGACATTAGCCCCCTCCGTCTATTATCATTACTTAAAAATGATGCTCAAAATGTAACAATAGGCCTATTATCAATTATTTATAATCTATAGGCCTACATTGCACATTACTCTAACATTGTAAGAATATGCCTAGTTAATTGAAGGTTTACTATGCATATTATAAAACATTTAAAGGCATTAATTGTAGAACGCGACGCGAACGGGTGTAGGACATTAGCCCCCCGGACAAAAGCCCCCCGGACAAAAGCCCCCCGGACATTAGCCCCCCGGACAAAAGCCGCCCCCCCCAATTTTACCTAGGACATTAGCCCCCCGGACAAAAGCCCCCTTTGTGCAAATCATAGAATTTTGCAGTAGCTGATTACTTGTCACTGGCATTCACATGCAAACGAAAGTTCTTAGTGTCACTTAGTTCCTAATTGTGTCAGTAGGCATAAGCTTATAGACTTCGATTTGAAATGGGCACATGCTGTCTATTTGTTTAGTGTCCTACTGTAACAACGAATCGTATACAGTAAGTAGGCCTACTTGTTGGTGTCAGCTTTGGCTACAACGGTTTGTTAAAGTCAGTTAGGCATGAAACTTTTATCTAGATTTCACAAACTTTGGACTTATAATATAATTTTTTACATTTATGAGAAACTTTACACAATGAGTTGTTCGCATCGTTCTACAATTAATGCCTTTAAATGTTTTATAATTGGCCTATGCATAAAAAACCTTCAATTAACTTTGCATATTCCGAAAACGTTGAACTAATGTGCAATGTAGGCTTATTTGCTTAACTTAGGCCTATTGTTACATTTTGTGCATCATTTTTAGGTTATGGTATAATAGACTGGGGGGCTAATGTCCTACCTTGGGGGGGCTTCTGTCCGGGGTGCTAATGTCCGGGGGGCTTTTGTCCGGGGGGTTTTGTCCGGGGGGGCTGATGTCCGTTAATTGTGTAAAGTCTCTGATACATTTAAAAATTAGAAGAACAAAGTTTGTGAAATCGTTGTAGCCAAAACTGACACTAAAAAGTAGGCCGACCAACTGTATACGATTTCCATTCGTTCATTTCTCTAATGTATTGAATCTAATTTTGAATTGAAGCGACGCTAATAAGTCTACGAAGCTGAGACGTAGCCTAATTGACGTTAACAAACCTTTGTTGTAGGACACTAAGCAAATAAACTATTGACCCTATACGATTCCTATTCGTTTATGTCAAATCTAAGTCTATAGACCTAATGACACAATCAGGTTCTAAATGACACTAAGAACTTTCGTTTGCATGTGAATGCCACTGATAAGTCATCAGTTACGGCACTATTCTATGTTGATCTGCACATAAAGTAGGCGCTTTTGTCCGGGGGGGCTAATACCCTATGCAAAATCGGGTAGGGGGGTTTTGTCCGGGGGGCTAATGTCCGGAAGAGCTTTTGTCTGGGCTAATGTCCTACACCCCTAATAGCAGCCTACAAAGCACGTCTATCAAACGGAGCTTCGGGAATCGAATATACCTCCGCTGATCTCCCTGCCAGTGTGTTATCAAAAGCGCCAGCGCCCCCCCCCGACCCACCTCCATGATGATGACGTTGATGGTGGTAATGATGATGACAATGACATAAATGAAGATGAAGATGGAGCCGATGATGACGGTGATGACAATGATGATCATGACGACTTCGACGACGACAATGACGATGATGATATAGATGATGAGTGTGACTAAGACAATGATGATGACGATGCCAATGATGGCGATGATGATGATGATGATGATGATGATGATGATTATGATTATGATGACGATAATGAATGATAATTATGGTGATGATAATAACGACGATTAGCATGATGATTATGAGGATGAGAAGTTGGAAGAGGAGGAGGAAGAGGAGGAGGAGGTGGGAAATGATGAGGATGATCAATATGATGATGACGTCGATAACGATGAAGATCATGAGTGAGAATATGACAACGATGATGATAATAATGATGATGACGAGGGTAATTTCAGTCATATAAAAGCTTTAATTTAAGACTGTTGCCCTTCACGGCCTACTTCTGTTAATTCCATACAAGTCATGTGCCTGCAAACTTCATTATCCCAGTTATTTTTAAAACTGGCCATTGCACAGTTCATAAACATCCTCCTATAGTTTTAAAGTTCTTGGACTTAACCCTCAGGCTACCAAGCTTTTTGTGGCATGAACTACCAAGGAGCGGGGTGGTAACCACCCCATGGATCTTGGGCTTGGTTTGAGATATCATAACATGCAATACACAATTGGATAGAGCATTCATTTCTGCACAAAATGTTATATTTAGGTTTAAAATATGAATCTACTTCGGAATTACATAATTTTTTTACATCGGGACCCTTTGATTCCACACACGTGTAATTATGCATGGGCAAAATATTAGATTCTATGTGCTTTGAACATGTGTGTCTATAGCTATGTATGTATTTATGCATGTATGTAAGTATGTATGTATGTTTGTATGTATGTATGTATGTATGTATGTATGCATGTATGTATGTATGTATGTATGTATTTATGTATGTATGTATGTATGTATGTATGTATGTATGTTAGTAAATATATATGTATGTATGAATGTATGTAAGACATTATAAAAACCCAAAATTTTCACACATTTTTAGTTATTTTGAGCACTTCCGGTCATCAAGAGTCAAATTATTTGGTATGAAAATAGCTCTCTATAGAATGACACAATTAATTTCTCTTCAAAAATAAAATATGGATACGTTATAATAGAAAAAACATGAAACTTTTACGAAAAAACCTTATTTTATATATTTTAATTTATTTTGACCACTTCCGGTTATCAAAAAACAAATTGTTTAGCAGGGAAATGTAGCCCTATACATCCTTCTATAGAATGGCATAATTTGTGTCCCTTCATATTAATTGACAGATAAGATATAGTCGATAATCTAGGGGTATCCACCCCTCTGGTACCTTGGGCATATCGGGTATAACTTATGAAGAGGAACGGACATTAGCCCCCTGGACATTATCCCCCGGACAAAAGCCCCCCGGACATTATCCCCACGGGGTAGGGCATTATCCCCCCAGTCACCTAAAAATTATGCAAGAAATGTAACAATAGGCCTATGTTAAAAGAGTATCTATACATTACACATTAGTTTAACATCCTGTTAGAATACAGTATGTTATGATGATTGAAAGTTTATAATGTATATTATACAATTTGTAACCACCCACACTGCATATTTAGTTTAGGACATTAAACCCCCGGACAAACCAACTCCGGACAAAAATCCGGGAGAATTCCCCTCTGATTTAGCCGAGGACATTAACACCCCGGACAACTTGGGGTACGGACATTTCCCCTGGACATGATGATGATGATTACGATTATGACGAGGTGCTGATACTGATGATGATAAGAAGGATGAGGACGAAGAGGAGTAAGAGGAGGAGGAGGACATGAAAGGAAGGATGAGAATAGGAGAAGGAGGAGAAGGCAAAAATGAGGCGAAAGATGAGGAGAAGGAGGAGGAATGAGAGAAAGATAAAGAAGCAGAAAATTATGAGAAGGGAAGAGGAAGAGAAGGTGTCAGATGATGATGATGATGATGATGACGATGGTGATGGTGATGATGATGGTGGTGGCTGTGGCGGTGGCGGCGAAGGCGGTTGCGGTTATGATTATGATCATGATCATGATTTATGATTATGACGATGATGCTGATGACGATGAGGAGAAGGAGTACGAAGTGGATTAAGAGGAGGAGGAGGAGATGGAGAAGAGGATGAGAGTAGGAGGGTAAGGCAAAAATGAGGCAGAAAATGATGATGATGAGAGAGGAGGGAGTGTCAGATGATGGTGGTGATGCAGATGATAATGATGATGATGATGATGATGATGATGATGATGATGATGATGATGATGATGATGATGGTGGTGGTGGTGGTGGTTGTGGTGGTGGTGACAGTGGGTGTTAGTTTAGTGGTGGTAGTGGTAGATTTTAATTACATGAACGGGGCTCTAATTTAAGTTGCAAACGACATTAACAACTTTTTGATGTAGACCTAATCGATCTATAATCTTTAAGAGATTATTTCTTATACTGTACTAACATTATTATAGATCTAGCTAGCATGTCCTAGCATTATAAATGAATAACTGATTGTCGCACACGTCTTGTTTACATCTCAAAGATTGTAACAGGTCTTTTCCATATGACTCCAGTAAAGAACACTTGACACAAAGAATAAAACCAGGACAATTACGCCATATCAATTATGTGAAGAAAATCAAGAAATAGACTAATTGATCTAGGGTGATTTTGTCCGGGGGGGGTAATAATGCCCATGGAAAGTTTGACTGGGGCGGGACTGTTGTCCGTCGAGATAATGTTCGATGGGATAATGACCGTTTTGGATTATGTCATAACAAGCCAACAGATACATCAAGAATATGGGACAACAAGCAATTGGTTCCATGGTGAAGAGTGCGGAATGTGTTTTTTAAAATTCAAGCTAAGTTCATGATATTATGTGGAATATAATCATGTCCACGTCATGCTTAGTGTGCTTCATATAGGGCCTATATGATTCTCATGTGACTAAGAAGTATCTTTTCGAGTGGAATATTACCGGTACAGCAGAATGCTCAGAAATGTTTTGTCAAGACTTTACAAGCAGTAGTATTGTTGATTATAATTTGGTGAGAGAGCAGTTCAGGTTTGTAAATAGGGCTTACTATAGATGTCAGCTCTGTGTTGTCACCTAGGTTTTTTAAATTAGATTTTAGGGCATAAATCTTTAAAAAAAACTAGTTTTGCTGCCATTGTTTGCTTCTAGTCAGGAGGAGGAGGAGATGGAGGAATTATTTCATATTTTATATGGAGGAGTTATTTCTGTATTTATCTGATATATATCGATGTGACATCATATTAAAATTGTTTGTTAGGTACATACATAATCCGCTCTGGCAAATGGACCGCAATTTGATAACAGGTAAACTGACATTACCCCCACCCGGAACCTATCTCCCGGGGTAGGACTTTAACCCGCCGTTTTATATTTCATAACATAAAGGCTACTCAAATGCATCCAATTAATCTATTCAATGCTATAGAAGGCATCATCAAGATGTAGGCTTAGGCCTACATGTATTATCATCCTCCTATCTCTCCAATCTCCCTTACAAATTCAACATCTCCTTCGCTTGCATTCTCCTTTGCTGCTTTGCATTCACGACTGAAAAGCGAGCTCTTCAAGCTATGCTACTCGGGGAACGGACATTAGCCCCCCTGGACATTAACCCCCGGACATGATCCCCCCGGACATTAGCCCCCGGACATATTCCCCCCCCCCCCCCCGATTTTTCGTAGGACATTGTCCCCCCCGGACATGATCCCCCCCCCGTGTGTAAATCGTAGAATAATGCCGTCACCGATAAGACTTCGAAAGTTGGTAAAGTCAGTTAACTACACCTGAGCTTAGTAGCCTTATCCAGCGTCTATTTGTAGAGTTGAAATGAACGAATGGGAATCGTATTTAGTGTCAGTTCACCTTCGTATAATCTATCAGTTACGTATACGTATCAACTGTGTCAGCAGGCCTAGAATTCGATTTGAAATTAACGAATGGGAATCGTACTCAGGGCCTATTTGTTTAGCGTCAATTCAGCTACGTAGCCTTATTAGCGTCGTTTCCATTCAAGATTAGATTCAATACAGTAGTCAGTAGGCCTACGAAGGTCTGTCAACGTCATAGGGCCTAATGTCCTACACCTGTCACAATGATTTGCTCGCATCTTTCTGCATTTAAGACCATTAAATGTTTTACCATAATTATACATATCAAACCCGCAATTAATTGACCTTTTTACAAAGATAAACTATAGTGTGATGTATAGATATTAACTTCACATAGGCCTATTGCTATATTTTGAGGATCCATCATTTTTTAGGTAATGATATCTTAGACTGGGGGGGATAATGTCCTACCCCGGGGGGACTATGTTCGGGGCCAATGTCCGGGGCGATCATGTCCGGGGAGATAATGTCCAGGGGGCTAATGTCCTACACCCATGCTACCCAGATTCCAATCAGGTTCCATCACCCAACTACCACCATCACCGACAACCACCGTAGCACCACGCTGTCTCCTCTCCGGATTTTGACCTGGCACCGGAACGAAAACGGCAGCTCTGGCTATTGCGGACTTGATTTGATATAGCGCCGGTGATAAGCTGGTCTCCCCGACGTGACTTTTTGTGGGCGCTGAGAAATTCTCGAAGATTTACATTACATTACCTGTATAGGGCCAATGTCGAATTTCAATTTCTGCATTAGAAATTTTGGGATATTTACAGGGCAGCAGGAGGTTATTTGCCATATCTCAATCAAACAGCGGTCAGGCTATTTGTAGTTACCAGATTATTCATTAACAGGATGACGCGAATTTCAGTCACGTAAAAGTTTTAATTTGTCTGGAAACTATGTGAACTAGCCCACCCCGTATGCAATGTGCAAGTCAGACAACGGGACCATTGTATCCCGCCACCCTTCCTCCCAACGTCAAAGGACGAATACCGACCTGGGCAGCTCTGTTATCTGAGGGTCAATGACCTAAGCCGAAGACGCCGAGTAAACCAACAGGAGCCTTGGTGTATCCATGGTCAGGCCATGGACACCGGTATAAGCGCTTATACCGGTGTCCATGGTCAGGCAGAAAGGATGTGAATGAAGCTAGAGGGAGATAGACAGACAGACACACATAAACACAGACACACACATACACAGCATAGCATTAAGACAGAGGTACTTGTACTGTAATCGGATGCCAGAAGAGATGGGGGCCACAGCGACTGACCGTTACACCGCTGCGAGCCCAAGCAGTAGCAGGCTAGCCGCTAGCCCACTAAGCAGCCGTTTGCAGTCCGTCTGTAGTCTGTATGATTCAAGGCGGAGAGACGATGATGATGATGATGATTATGTGGTGGAGGAGGAGGAGGAGGAGGAGGAGGAGGAAGAAGAGGAGGAGGAGGAGGAGGAGGAGGAAAAGAGGAGGAGGAGGAGAAGGAGGAGGGAAAGGATGCGTCAAATGAAGAAGAAGAAGAATATGATGATGATGATGATGATGATGATGATGATGATGAGAAGGAGGGGTTATTGTCCGGGGTTGTTGTCCGGGGGTTTATTGTCCAGGGAGAAATGTCCTACACTCCCCGGACACACCCCTTTGTGCAATTAGTCTGCTTTTTTTTATTTAATTGACAGAGCCTAATTGCACAGGTATTGTCAACTTGTTAATGACAAGACTTGCTACTACCATTCAGAAGCAAAACTTACAAGTGTCATGCAGTCATTCATTTCCAATGCTAGGACTTGCTAACTAGTTTCATTTTGGTCTACAGTTAAGACTTGTCTATCTGTCTGTCTGTCTGTCTGTCTGTCTGTCTGTCTGTCTGATCTGATCTGATCTGATCTGATCTATCTATCTATCTATCTATCTATCTATCTATCTATCTATCTATCTATCTATCTATCTATCTATCTATCTATCTATCTATCTATCTATCTATCTATCTATCTATCTATCTGCCTCCTACCTACCTACCTACTTACCTACCTATACGTACCTACCTACCTATACCTGCCCTTTTGAGTGTAGACCCGGACAAACCTCTGACAAAAACGGATGTAGGACATTTCCCCCTGGACATTTTCCCCCCGGACATTTCCCCCCTGGACATTTCCCCCCTGGACGTTTCCCCCCTGATTTCGACTAGGACATTTCCCCCGGACATTTCCTCCCCCTTTAGATCAAAACATCGGACCGCTGAATGTTGCTAAGTACACAAGTTAAATTATTGATTAAAAGAATTCTCGCTAAATATAAGCCGGATTGATACACAATAAATTTTACTTAAATGGAAGCTGGATTGATGAAAATAGTCTTGTTTAAATTGGAGCTGAATTGATGAAAATATTCTTGCTTAAATTGGAGCTGGATTGATGAAAATGTTCTTGCTTAAATGGAAGCTGGATTGATGAAATATTCATGTTTAAATTGGAGCTGGGTTGATGAAAATATTCTTGCTTAAATTGGAGCTGGATTGATGAAAATAGTTTTGCTTAAATTGGAGCTGGATTGATGAAAATGTTCTTGCTTAAATTGGAGCTGGATTGATGAAAATATTCTTGCTTAAATTGGAGCTGGATTGATGAAAATATTCTGGTTTAAATTGGAGCTGGATTGATGAAAATATTCTGGTATAAATTGGAGCTGGATTGATGTAAATGTTCTTGCTTAAATTGGAGCTGGATTGATGAAAATATTCTGCTTTAATTGGAGCTGGATTGATGAAAATATTCTGGTTTAAATGGAAGCTGGATTAATGAAAATAGTCTTGTTTAAATTGGAGCTGGATTGATGAAAATATTCTTGCTTAAATTGGAGCTGGATTGGTGAAAATATTCTGGTTTAAAAAATGTTTTGAAGACGATAAAAGCAATGGTCTCCGCGGGGGGGGATGTCCTAGGGTAGGGGGGAAACGTCCAGGGGGAAATGTCCGGGGGGAAATGCTCGGGGGGGGGAATGTCCGGGGGGAAATGTCCAGGGGGGAAATGTCCGTTCCCCGACAAAAACCACAATGGACAACCCCGCCCCATTTAGATAGGAATCTAACCCCCGGACATTAAAACCTCCAGTGTGCAAATAGCCTATTTCTGTAGTTAATTTGTCCTAATAAAAAGCTATTGTCCAGTTTTCTGCGCGGTGTCAACCAATTAACTTGTGTACTGAGCAACATCAGTCGAGCTTCCATTTAGGCAAAAATCCTTTTAATTAATCCAGCTTCTGTTTATATGGCAACAATTATTTTTATGAATCCAACTTCTGAATAAATACCAGCTATGCTTAACCAATCCAGCTTCCATTTAGGTAAAATTCGTTTCCTCAGTCCAGCTTAATATTTAAATTCAAACAATTGTTTTAATCAATCCAACCTCTATTTAAATGAAAATTATGATTCATCAATCCAAATCCACTTTTAGGAAGATCATGTTCGTCGATCCAGCTTCCATTTATGCAAAAACTATTAATTTTTGCATCAAACTCACATATACAGGTTGGTCCAGCATAAATGAACCAACTTTGAATGCATATAACTCCGCCAATTTTTTGAATTTATTTATAGTTTAAACGTCAAATTAAAGACATTTCACTCAAGTATATGCGCTGCAAAAATGGAACTGGTACAAGTTTAGGTTTTAATTATATGCTCGGAACAGCGCTAGCTACCATATTTTGCTATCATTTGTGACGAAATCGGGTGCCGTTGGCAAACGATGATCGCGTTTTGATCTTGATTTTCCGAACTGATAAGGGATAAAATTCGGTTGAAATGATTTACAAATTTTCTAACAGTGGATGGAATAAACAATACCTTGAATAATCTGCTACTGAAAATTGATAAAAGCAGGACTTTCTAATCGTAAACCATGGGAATTACGGCGCGCATATCCGCTAACATTGCTCTTGTGTCCAGGTAAATTGGCCGTCAAAGACAACGACCCTGATAGGCTCTTCAGTCTATAGGCAAATCTCCCTAGGTCATTCAGCGCGAAACAGGTAGTCCTAGAAACACCGTACAACATATTCTAAAAGATGATCGTGATGTCCAGCAGCACTCCAACACTGACGCAAAGAAACGACTAGCGAAACAGCTGTCGTGCAGCCAGCCGTTTCTTTGCGTCTAAAACAGCGCGTGGCAGCGCGCACGGCTGTTGATAAAATTGAAAGAACATGGTTTTGCGACGAGAAGATATTCATGGTAGATACTTCTAAAAACACCCAAAATGATCGTGTCTATGCACGTATTAGCGAAAAACGATTTGTGAATATCCCGGCGAAACGGCGCCTTATTGCGTCACAAATGACAACAAAATATGGTAGCTCGCGCTGTTCCGAGCATATAATTAAAATCGAAACCTGTACTAGTTTCATTTTATCAGTACATATACTTGAGTGAAATATCTTTAATTTGACGCATAAAGTATAAATAAATTCCAAAAATTGGCGGAGTTATATGCATTCAAAGTTGGTTCATTTATGCTGGACCACCCTGTATTGAGCGAAAGTTAATTTCAAGAATCCAACTTGCGTACGACCAACAGATTATTTTGAATTTAGAACCGACGTTCGGAGGATTACAACTTATACGCAATATGTTCTACACCTGGGTATATCCTCTCTAAGGGGAGGCCTTTGTACGGAGTCTTTGTCCGGGGTGGTTGTCCGGGGGTTAATGCCCGTTCCGCTACCATCTGCATATTTAGCTGCCTGTCATATTTTCATTTAAGACGTATCAGAGTCAATCGTCGCTCTGCCTCCTCCTCCTCT
The DNA here is from genome assembly GCA_949752735.1 of Lumbricus terrestris. Taxonomy (NCBI): domain Eukaryota; kingdom Metazoa; phylum Annelida; class Clitellata; order Crassiclitellata; family Lumbricidae; genus Lumbricus; species Lumbricus terrestris. Next base: position 64,168,200 of record OX457036.1, read on the forward strand.
TCACTACCTTGATTAGACCTATTCATATGTCCTAGAATTGACTACAGCAATGCTCTCCTCATTGTACTTCCTAAAGTACGTCTTTCGCCGATTCAGTCGGTTCTCAACCAGGGCCGGATTAAGAAATGCGGGGGTCCTGTTCAAGAAATTTTTGCGAATCCTCTGCCGAAAATTCTGATGACTTTTTTAGGCGTTTAGTGGTTTTTTTAAGTCGTTTGGTCATCCGTAAAATAGGCCTATACCGATTTATTTCTGCCAAAAATAGCTGACGACCTTTCTTTAAGCGTTTGGTCGAAATTCGCTCACAAATATGCATTATATACAAATTTTGCCTGACAGAAATTTTTTCGCATGTGTGATTGTGTGGGCCCCTATGAAGTGTGAGGGCCCCTGTTCGGCCGAAGAATATCTTGAACATGCCTTAATCAGACCCTGTTCTCAACTCAGCTGCTAGACTGATTGCCCGCCTTAATTCCCAATTACTCTCTGCCTTTATGTTTTATGTACAAAATTAGAAGTCTAAAGTTTGTGAAATCGTTGTAGCCAAAACTGACACTAACAAGTAGGCCGACCTACTGTATACGATTCCCATTCGTTCATTTCTCTAATGTATTGAATCTAATTTTGTATTGAAACGACGCTGATAAGTCTACGAAGCTGCATGAAACTACCGGTAGCCTAACTGACGCTAACAAACCTTTATCGTAGGACACTAAACAAATATACTGCATATGCCATATACGATTCCCATTCGTTCATTATTAAAATCTAAGTCTATTAATTATCCTACTGACACAATTAGAACCTAAATGACACTGAGAACTTTGGTTTGCATGTGAATGCCAATGACAAGTCATCAGTTACGGCACTATTCTATGATTTGCACATGGGGGGGTGCTTCTGTCCGGGGGGCTAATGTCGTACGCAAAGTGGGGAGGGCTTTTGTCCGGGCGGGCTAATGTTCGGGGGGCTTTTGTCCGGGAAGGCTAATATCCTACACCCATTGTACAGGTTATGAAACAATCTCAATTAACTATACTGACGGCCTGCAATGCAAAAGACCGCTAATAGCAGTCTATCCTACACGGGAGGATCGGTAATTGAACATAGCTCCGCTGATCTCCATGCCAGTGTGTTATCCAATGCGCCACCGCCCCTCCATGATGATGACATTGATGATGGTAATGATGATGACAATGACATCAATGAAGATGAGAATGACGACAATGATGATAGTGATGATGCTGACAATGATGACCATGGAGACTACGACGACGACAACAACGATGATGATGATGATGATAAAGATGATGAGTGTGAATATGAAAATAATGATGATGACCATAACAATTAACTACTTACAGAACGGACCGCCTGCAATACTTGGCGCTAATAGAAACCTACTGCGAGCGATGATGATGGTCATGGCGATCGTGATGAAGACGATGAGTGACGATGCTAATTATGATGATGACGATGTTGATAGTGACGATGATTATGAGGAGGAGTTGGAGGAGGAGAATGAGGCGGAGGGAAGGAGGTAGGAAATGATAATAATGATGATTATGACGATATATGTAATGATGGTGAAATTCAGAATATGATGATTATGGTGATGATGATGACGACGAAAATCATGATGATCATGATGGCGAATATTGTATGACAATGATGATGATGATGATGATGATAAAAATGATAATGATGGAAATAATGATGCCGACAATTATGATGAGGATAATTATGCTGATGACCAATATGATTATGATGATGGGGATGACGACGACGAGTTTGATGATGAGTAGGATGAGGAGGAAAATGAAGCTGAAGATTTATGAAGATGATGATGATGATGATGATGATGATGATGATGATGATGATGATGATGATGACGATGATGATGACGATCAATCTGATGATGATGATGATGAATATAATCATTATGATGATGATTACGACTACAATGATGATAAATACGAGTGTGAATATGACAGGATAGGGACGATACGTCCAATTTTGTTTCACTAAAACGCGGCTATTAATTTCAAACTTTGTACCTGGACAGAATCACCCGGTAGAGGGGTTGGCGAATCTCTACCACCATTGGGCCAGGGTGGGGGGAGTGAAACCCTAATTATCGCTATAAATTTCCATTCCCTTGCCGACGGCAATGATGATATAGATGATAAGTGTGACTAAGACAATGATGATGATGACGATGACAATGATAGCGATGATGATGATGATGATGATGATGATGATGATGATGATGATGATGATGATTATGATGATTATGATGACGATAATGAATGATGATAATTATGATGATGATAATAACGACGATTAGCATGATGATTATGAGGATGAGAAGGAGGAGGAGGTGAGAAATGATGAGGAGGAGGAGGATCATTATGATGATGACGACGATAACGATGAGGATCATGAGTGAGAATATGACAACGATGATGATAATAATGATGATGATGAGGATAATTTCAGTAATATAAAAGTTTTAATTTAGGACTCCGTTGCCCATCACATCCTATTTCTGTTAACCCCATACAAGTCATGTGTCTGCAAACTTCATTACCCCAGTTATTTTTAAAACTGGCCATTGGTAGGTGGAGGAGGGGAGAAGGAGGAGGGAAAGAAGGTGTCAAATGATGATGATTTTGACGACAGTGAATATAATGACAACAATTGTGATGAAGGTAATTGATGAATACGATAATGATGACGAGGACGACGACGATGATTGCTTAAATGGTGATATAGTTGGATGAGTTGCGGCGGTGTTAGTTGTTTTAGTTGTGTTAGTAGCAGTTGGTAGAATGGTGTTGGTGGTTGCTGGTTAAGTTGTGCCAGTGTTTGTCGGCTGAGTATCGTATCGTATCGTACCTGACCATTTGTAAAGCGCTTCTTGCAGCAAGAGCCTTTCAGAAGCGCTCCCAGTGCGTGCAACTCCGAGAGAAAAGGCAGGTCTGTAGACAAGAGAAAGATGACGAAAGACTACCAGAGAGGAGTGTAGTTAATGGTTGTTGATTTAGTGGTGTTAGTTGGTTGAATGATTGCTGTGGTTGCTGGTTGAGTAGTATTGATGGTATTAGTAGAATGGTGTTAGTGGTAGATGGTTGAGTAGTATCAGTGGTAGTTGTTTGAATGGCGTTAGTGGTTGTTTCAATGGTGTTAGCGGTTCTTGGCAAAAGAAGATCTAGCAGCACAGAACATGGACGTGAGAGATGCGGTGGATAAAATCAGAACCAGAGCAAGCTGGAGACGGCATATTGAAGCCTCATCGTTGGCGTAGGACCTACGTCTAACGGAAGAGAGACCAAGAAGACCAAAGAGAAGAAGAGTGGTTTTTGGTTGAGATGTGTCAGTGGTGTGTGTAGGACATTTCCCCCTGGACAAATCCCCCGGACAAACCCTTCACCCGGACAAAACCCCTCGCACAATCCCCACTGATTTAGCCTAGGACATTATACCCCCGGATAAGCCAACCCCGGACAAAAAAACGGACAATTCCCCCCTGACTTAGCCGAGGACATTAACCCCCGAACAACTTGGGGTACGGACATTGCCCCTGGACATGATGATGATGATTATGATTACGACAAGGTGCTGATACTGATGATGATGAGAAGAAGGAGGGCGAAGAGGAGCAAGAAGAGGAGGAGGAGGACATGGATGGGAGGATGAGAGTAGGAGAAGGAGGAGAAGGCAAAAACGAGGCGAAAGATGATGATGAGAAGGAGGAGGAGGAATGAGAGGAAGATAAAGAGGCAGAAAATTATGAGGACGGAAGAGGAAGAGGAGGTGTCAGATGATGATGATGATGATGATTATGATTATGATCATGATTTATGATTATGATGATGATGCTGATGACGATGAGGAGGAGGACGACGGCGAAGTGGATTAAGAGGAGGAGGAGTAGTAGGAGATGGAGGAGAGTAGGAGAGTAGGAGAATAAGGCAAAAATGAGGCAGAAAATGATGATGATGAGGGAGGAGGTGTCAGATGATGGTGGTGGTGATGATGATGATGATGATGGTGGTGGTGGTGTCTGTATCCTTCGTATCATTGCTGCATTAATGCAAAGAAATTTGTTAAAACCCAAAGGTAGTAGTTAAAAACAAAGGGGGAAATTTTCCAGGGGGCAAGTGCCCCCTTGCTCCTATGTGTGAACGCCCATGTTTATAGTCTGTGTGAATAAATTCAAAAATTAAGTACAGGGAAACACAATAATGATAGTAATAAGCAGAGGGTGGTTAGGATAACAAGCACCGTCATTATACCAAGATGGACAAATTAACGATCACAAGTGACCCAGTAATACCCATCAATTCAGACGTTATACCTTATGCATCAGACGATAATAATATGTAAAAGAGACTTATAAATTATACAACAAAGCAAATAATCCAAATTCTTTGAGAAATCGTTTAAGTAAGCTTTTAAATAGACCAAAACAATAAGCAAGTAAGGTCACCAGGCAACCCATTCCACAGTGAGGACCCAAATATTTAATTGAGAACTGCTTGATTCTTAAGTGAGCAAGTTCACTTCTGTATGAGTGCGAGTGCCTGGTGAAATGATCATGGATGTCAGAGCCCATAGTGAAATAATGTCTAAAAGACATAGGCAATGGTTTCGCTCATATCTTACTGACCGTACCCAAATGGCTATGCTAGATGACTCTCGCACCTCATGTGTTCCTGTTAAATTTGGAGTTCCTCAAGGATCCGTACTGGGTCCACTTCTTTATATTTTGTTTACAGCTGATATCCCTCTTCTCTTTGCTAAACACTCAGCCTCTGGTCACCTCTATGCTGATGATGTCCAGACTTTTGTTCACGGCTCCTCTTCTCAGCAACTTGTTCTCAGCTTGCTCTTGCTCTCAGCTTGCTCTTTGCCAGTCAATTGAATCTCTTTCTGCTGATCTCAATTGTTGGATGTCCTCAAATCGTCTCTCGCTCAACTCTTCAAAGACCTAATTTATCTGGATGGGCACTCATCAACAACTAAATAAAATTGATTACACTTTACTTGCCGAACGGCTTCCTCAATTTACTTTCTTCACAAATGTTCGTAACCTGGGTGTTACTCTAGACAATACTGCTTCCTTCTCTGCACATATCTCTAATCTTTCTCGGTCCAGCTTCTACCATCTGCGACGTTTACGTACCATTAGGCGATCTGTCTCTTCATCGATTTTTTCTTCTATGGTCCATGCCTTCATCTGTTCCCGCATTGACTACTGCAACTCGTTACTCATGCCATTGGCCTACCTAAACTCCGCCTGGCTCCTCTTCAATCGGTACTTAATGCATCTGTACGTTTGATTGCCCGCCTCCCTGGTTTCTCTCACATTTCGACTTTCATGACTGAGCACCTTCACTGGTTTCCTTTGACTGCCCGGATTCAATATAAAATTCTTTCTCTTACCTATAAGATGTTTTTGGGTCCAGCGCCTCGCTACATTTGTGATCTTATTAGGAAGCCTTTCTCTGCTACCGTTGGACGTCCTCTCCGCTCTTTAGACCGTCATGATCTTCTTGTACCACGATCTCAGACTGCCACAGCCCAACGTCGCGCCTTTGCCTCTGTCTGCCCTTTACTGTGGAATGGCGTTCCTCCTATTATCCGTTCCCAGATTTTATCTGGAGTCTTTACTTTTTATGCCCGTTGTCTTAAGACTTTTCTTTTACCAGGAGTTCTTCGCACTGGGAGCGCCTCTGATTAGGTTGTGCTGTGAGAGGCGCCTTATAAATCCCCAAATAGAATAGAATAGAATAGAATAAGTTTAAACTTGAGCCCAGTGAAGAACCGGATGGATCTGATCAAGACCTTTACACTCGGTGGAAGGTGGATTCTTCAGATCCGATTATGCTTGCAACTCACAATGGTCAATTAGAAACAGAGGGAGACCCGGCTCGAGAGGGGTAGCAGAGTTATTGAGCCTGATAGTTGAAAAATTTGAATAAGTGAGCTAATCTAATTTTTTGCGTAACATTCTCATTTGAACAACCTATCCGCCAGTATACAGCTTTCCACATTATATTGTGTATAAGATATATTTGTCTGCATTCAAAATCGTTCTCAACCTATCGAGACACCCGATAGCATATAAAATAGGATACCAATAATTGACATATTTCCGATTCCTTCCAATTGAAGCTTTGAAATATTGGTCTCTATCGAGTATGCTATGGACACAGATGTAAGTTTTCGCAAATCTTCAAGCCCAACAAAAGTTACACCACTTTTAGTGAGGCCGGCTACCGTTGCGTTTCGTTTTTGAATCGACAAAAAACGGTGGGTGGCCTCACTAAAAGTGGTATAACGTTTGTTGGGTTTGAAATATTTTGATGAAATCTGGCTATCATTTGTAAATATGAATTGTCTTTGATCCTGTAAAATTTTATTTCGATATTCTTACTTCTGACCAAGATATTAGCAAAAAATTATTTTTTTGCGTTTCGTTTTTGAATCGTCAAAAAACGAGGGGTGGCCTCACTACAAGTGATATAACTTTTGCTCGGTTTGAAATATTTTGTTGAAATTTGACCATTGTACGTAAATATGAATTGCCTTTAAGACTGTAAAGTTTCATTTAAAAATTCTCATGTTTGGCCAAGATATGGGCTAAAAACCGGAGGGGGTTACTTTTTATGGCCACCCTGTACATACGTGTGACAGTATGTCTTCACAAAGAATCCTTGTGGAGACAAACGTTTCATCATTCGAATACAGTAGGCCAAAGCATGGTCCCACACACACACATACGTGTGTCTTCGCAAAGAATCCTTGTGGAGACAAACGTTTCATCATTCGAATACAGTAGGCCAAAGCATGGTCCCACACACACATACGTGTGTCTTCGCAAAGAATTCTTGTGGAGACAAACGTTTCATCATTCGAATACAGTAGGCCAAAGCATGGTCCCACACACACATACGTGTGTCTTCGCAAAGAATTCTTGTGGAGACAAACGTTTCATCATTCGAATACAGTAGGCCAAAGCATGGTCCCACACACACATACGTGTGTCTTCGCAAAGAATTCTTGTGGAGACAAACGTTTCATCATTCGAATACAGTAGGCCAAAGCATGGTCCCACACACACATACGTGTGTCTTCGCAAAGAATTCTTGTGGAGACAAACGTTTCATCATTCGAATACAGTAGGCCAAAGCATGGTCCCACACACACATACGTGTGTCTTCGCAAAGAATTCTTGTGGAGACAAACGTTTCATCATTCGAATACAGTAGGCCAAAGCATGGTCCCACACACACATACGTGTGTCTTCGCAAAGAATTCTTGTGGAGACAAACGTTTCATCATTCGAATACAGTAGGCCAAAGCATGGTCCCACACACACATACGTGTGTCTTCGCAAAGAATTCTTGTGGAGACAAACGTTTCATCATTCGAATACAGTAGGCCAAAGCATGGTCCCACACACACATACGTGTGTCTTCGCAAAGAATTCTTGTGGAGACAAACGTTTCATCATTCGAATACAGTAGGCCAAAGCATGGTCCCACACACACATACGTGTGTCTTCGCAAAGAATTCTTGTGGAGACAAACGTTTCATCATTCGAATACAGTAGGCCAAAGCATGGTCCCACACACACATACGTGTGTCTTCGCAAAGAATTCTTGTGGAGACAAACGTTTCATCATTCGAATACAGTAGGCCAAAGCATGGTCCCACACACACATACGTGTGTCTTCGCAAAGAATTCTTGTGGAGACAAACGTTTCATCATTCGAATACAGTAGGCCAAAGCATGGTCCCACACACACATACGTGTGTCTTCGCAAAGAATTCTTGTGGAGACAAACGTTTCATCATTCGAATACAGTAGGCCAAAGCATGGTCCCACACACACATACGTGTGTCTTCGCAAAGAATTCTTGTGGAGACAAACGTTTCATCATTCGAATACAGTAGGCCAAAGCATGGTGTCACACACACATACGTGTGTCTTCGCAAAGAATTCTTGTGGAGATAAACAGCCTCTCTGTGTCTGTCTTTCTATATTTCTATCTGTATCTGTGTCTCTCTGTCTCTGTATGTCTACCTCTGTCATTGTCTGTATCTCTGTCTCTAACTGCCAGTCTCTCTCTCTCTCTCTCTGTCTGTCTGTCTGTCGGTCGGTCGGTATCTCTCTCACACCCACACACACTCACGCAAACACATGTGTGTGAGTACCCGTATTGAATCTTTGTGGAGACAAAGGTTTTATTATCTGAATTGAGTAGGCATAGTCTCACACGCACATTGGTCACATCATTTAATTCTTGTGGAGACAATAATTTTATCTATTTAATACGGCCTGCATATGATATTCATACACTCACACACTATCCTCCCTCACACAGTGATTCTTATTTAGAACAGATTCATGCCATTCAGGACAGCCGGCTCTACTAAATAGGCGAAAAAGGACCTTAAGCCTATACCAAGTATTAAAAAGATTTTTAAAAATTAATATCCTGGTTTTAGACTGGATACGGGTATTTAAACTTGACAATGATTTTCTTCTCAGTTTTTTTTTACTCAAGCTTTTTAATTTGGTGTGCAAGATTTATATGCAAATCATGCTCATCTTATACTCAACATCATCGGTATTCCGAGAGTAAAATTATTCTTGTTTGAATATCACGAGAGTGGAAGAAAAAATTCTGCCACTGCAAATATTTCATCTCACACTTAGAACGCCGTTTCTGAGGCGCAATAATTTTCTGAAATCGTTTTATTGTATCTATACAGGCTAATAGTAATAGGGAACTCAAGTATAACATCGTAGTGTGTAGAAAGCATAGATCCTTGTACCTACATGCACTGCTTTCGGTAAGGTATGTTTTGGCACTATTCACGCACACACACACACAACACACACTCCTGACTCCATAAGACATCCATATGGAGACATGTGTGTGTGTGTTCGACACTGTAATGAATATTAATTAGATGTGTGAATATATAATATAAGTAGTCCCTTGACCCCAGAGAGTTAGGTGTACTTTAAGGCATGTTTTGAACTCATGAATTGTACCCACAGCGAATGTCCGCTTAAGGTAGTGTATGCGGGTATGTGTGTGTGTGTGTGTGTGTGTGTGTGTGTGTGTGTGTATGCATAGAATCCTAGAGCAGGGGTCTCAAACTCAATTCGGCATGTGGGCCGCATTTGAAAATTTTAATAACTCGCGGGCCGCAACATAAAAATATGATCGTGCACGTGAAACTATAGAATTAGTTGTGTCATTGCAGCATACAATACTGTAATGATATATAACCCTGTAAAATTTACATAATATTATATTTTAAATGCAACTATATAATAATACAAACGAACTTGAAAACCATTCCTTCCCAATTATTGAAAAATGCGTAGGCGCTATAATTTAAAAATTTATGCTGTAATCAAAATCCAAAATTAATTGACTCTAAAATGTTTTAAGTATCATAAGCAATGTTCAGAGCAAGGCAACTCAAATTTAGGCTAATAAGAGACTCTGAGTGTTCTTAAGTCTTCTAAATTTTCTAAGTGCTATAAACCAAAGCCACGAAAATTATCTAGTAGGAATAAACATGCCTCTTCAAACATTGTTCAAAACCAATCAAATGGAAGTTAATTTGCAAAAATAAACACTCGCGGAAGTGACTTTTTCAACTAGCCTAGGCCTACTCATCATCTGGGGATATACGATTCCAGCGTGAGAATTAATTGTGGAAAAATAACTGGAGGTTGGACTATGATCAACTTGAAATTGGCCTAGGGTGTGAAAAAACAATCTTTAACGTGGGGCTCTAAGAAAGACGTGTTGAAACCACCCACCCCCCAAATCCCCGGCAATTCTCACCCTGGATACGATTATTACGGGGATACACTATTTTGCGACACAGGCATAGGCCTATGAACTTCGCTGTAGCCTACTTCTGCTTCGGCGTTGCATCGCAATGAAGGTCCACTATACAACTCCGTCTGCATAGGCCAGGGCCTAGGCCTATATCGGCTGTTGCGGACTCAATGTCCACAGCAAAAGGAGTAGAAAGCAGTTTAAACCTTGGTTCAAATCGTAAAAGAACTTCTAAACTCTTTTAAACCGATTTCTTTCTTTAAAAAAATCAAAAAACAGGTGGCTGCACGCGGGCCGCATTAAACGGGTTCGCGGGCCGCATGCGGCCCGCGTGTTTGAGACCCCTGTCCTAGAGTATAGACTACAGGGTGGCTCAAAAAAAAACGTACCACCGGGGAAAATGCGATATCTTCGCAGCCGATCGAACTTTTTCTGCGAAAATTTTCCAATTTGTAGGGGAATGAATTTCCAACAATACCTGAAAGTTTCATTTGAAACTTTTCATGTTTGCAAAAGTTACAGCTGTTCAAACTTAAAATTTCGTTTTTTCAATTATCCGCGGAAAATTGACGTCACTTGTAGATTTCCAAGTCAAATGATATCACTTTTCACTACGACCTCAGCATTCCGTTTTGCAGTTTATTGTAAGGTATAATGAGAGTGTCCACTCCCTGCCTTAACACAAGCTCAAATTCTTTTTGTGAAGCTCAGTATGGCCTTGTTGGTCGGGTCCTGCGGCAACTGACCCCACATTAGCAGCAAGACTTGCTTCAGCTGGCCAATGTTCTCCAACTTGGGATTAAATGTCTTGCAGCGTTCCAGCATAGCTCCCCAGACGTGATAAACAAGAGGGTTAAGGTCTGGCGAGTTTGTAAATCATCTTTGCCAATGCATTTACTTCAGTTGATGTCAATAAGGTAGCGCCATCATAATCAACCTTGCCGTGCGAGCAAGCAGGCGCACTGTCCTGCTGCATAATAAAACCAGATGTTAGAGCATACCTGGTCTTCAATGAGTCTGGGTAAGCGAGTTCAATGATGAGTTTGACATCTAACCTACTGAATGGGATTAATTGCAGTCTTTTCTTGCAGCCGCAACACACGCCGGCATATCTGATGCCGAAACCACGATTTGCTTTGCAAACTTGACCTTTCGATTACCAAGCGAATTTCGTGAAAATCGCGCTTTTTCCGTCAGATCAAGCGACCACTTCCTGCCTCTCTTCCGACATCTGATCTTCGTTACATAAACACGTTTGCAGATAGTCTTCAATGTGCTCAGGCTCCACTTTTCACTGGGTATTTTGCTATGATCACGCGATGTCTCAGTCTCTGTTCATGCAAAGTCCGAGTTCCCATTTGATCTTTTGCAGAAACTTTGCCCATGACGTTCATTGTTTGGGTTCACCAATTGAGACCTTAATCTATAAAATATCACCAAATACCAGCAGATTGCTTCATAAACAGCTTCTTTACAGCTCATAGTGAGGTCGTATGACATCATCATCAATGTGTGTGTGTTGTAATTTGCCAAACATCCTAATGAAATCACTTGTATTGGAGCATGATTCTCCGGATAATTGAAAAAACGAAATTTTAAGTTTGAACAGCTGTAACTTTTGCAAACATGAAAAGTTTCAAATGAAACTTTCAGGGATTGTTGTATATTCATTCCCCTTCAAATTGTGAAATTTTCGCAGAAAAACCCCAATCGGCTGCGAAGATATCGCATTTTCCCCGGTGGTACGTTTTTTTTTGAGCCACCCTGTATGTATGCGTATGCCTTTATGGTAGTCTATTATATGTTACAATATAGGCCTAGACCAGTTAGGCCTATGTATAATGTCAGTGCGTTTGATCACACAGCATAAATAACAAACAGTAGGCCTACGTCGACTCGCATTGCTGTCTGTTGACTAGTTTTCCTGGTCAGCGCCATTTTTAAAGAGTGAATTTATAGCTAGATAAGATAATGCAGTAGAATGAGCCCTTATTAAAGTGTTGCTGTAGGCAACATTCATTGTGACGTCGTACACCACTCGCCCTGAAGATGGCGGGCTCCGTCAAAGTCAGGCACGCATTCTGACTGCAACAGAGGCTGGGAGTCGACGTAGACCTACTGTTTGTTATAAATGAATACTGTGGTAAGAGTGTGGTTGGATGTTTAACTTCTCTAGTGGATTTCGACTAACGCTGTGCCCAAATGTTACAAAAACTCACCCCATCTGGACCTGGTTTGGGACTATAGACGACTGTTTGCTAAACGACTTTCTATTATTGCTTGTAAAATTCTGTGCCTATGCATAGGCTAGCCTACTCATCTAGTGATCGCAACCCAGGCGTCACACTCGACTCCTCTGTTACGTTCACTGTCCAACCATAATTAATTATTTCAACCTAACCAGTTCCTAATTCACCACTCACCATAGGTCGAGAACCTGTCTAATTCACTATTGACTATTGACCTGCCTTTTGACTTGCGAAAAATTCGTTGGGATTTCTAATAATTATATTCTTTACATATATTTCTTCAATGATTATAACATCTGAATTATTACACAATGTATTTGATTTTGTTTAACGAACAGTGAGCCCAACAGTGGAGGACTTCAAGAAGCGTCTGGGTATGTCATCTAGCGAAGTATCTCCACTCAAGACCGCCGTTGAAGCAGTCAAGAACGGTCAGGAAGATGAGCTGATCTCGCTTGGAATGCCACCATCAGCCTGGAATGAAGTCTCCTTCATCTTCTCCAAGCTCATCAAGAGTGGCTTCACTGCATAACGTTAACCAGTGCCACGACTTCGATGAGTCTAACATGTCAGACACGATGATCTGTTTTATAGTAGCCGCCTGTCAACAACTATTTCTTCATTTTAGCAGCATAGTTACTTCCACGCAGTTTAGAAACTTGACATGTGACGACGAAACACACCACCGACCCGTCTCTACTTATATGTGCTTCACTTTAACAACACAAAGTCTGATCATTGTTCTTGTCATTCATTACTGGCTTTGACATACTTTTATTACCTATAGGAAATGACTGAGACCTGTTCTCAAACAGCCATTGCTCCGTTCGTCGCAGCCTAAGTTCAGGAACTTTGGCGATAAAAAAATCCCCATCTAGATTCAACTCAGTAATGGTTGGTCTGGCGCCAGAGTACATTAGGGAGCTCTGCGTTCCCGTCTCCAACCAACCAGGTCGTTGGTCTCTGCGCTCTGCAACTCGTGGGGGACTTGATAGTCCCACGCTCCCGTACAGTGATGCGGGCCCACCATGCCTTCTCATGCATTGGACCGTCATACTGGAACAGTCTTCCTTTAACAATTCGTGATTCTGCATTGAATGTATCTCATGAAACATTCTCACGGTCATTAAAGTTGCACTTGCTCAGAACTGTCGGGTAGCTATGTTAAGCACCTTCAACAGGTTATTGTAAGGTGTTATATAAATGTTCATAATCATATACAAATTATACATACATACAATGTCTAAATGAACTGATATCATATTAAGGTAACACAAATTCATGTGTGACTGTACGTAATTGCAAACTATAGATTTTAAAACATCTGGACTATGTACAAAATTAACTCAGAATATATGGGCCATTCTAAGCAGTCAGATGCGTGGCATAGATCACATTTCTCAACAACCATATTTCTCTCCTTTGCTAAGCACTTTATACAGCCTTTTGAACACCTTTAAAGGACACATTTCACTAAACTAAATTATAATTATTAGTGGGCCACAGACATGTGACACGAAAATAAAATTCTAGTTCTACCCTCAACCGAACAATAAACCCTTCATTCAGTTTCTCTGTGCAAATCACTTCAATATGCTCCTACACACAATTTAACAAGCCCCCTTTATTTCCTGAATCCAAATAAAAAATTATGTGATTTATGTCTCTGTAAGACTGTACAATAAGCCAAACTTTCATTTGCACCATTCACAATAATCATTGGTAAAGCAGTTTTGTTTCATGTGCGTGGCGGAAGAATCTGTTCTACAACTACACAAATCGTAATGAAAACTTATCTGTCACGTTTCTGTCAATGCTAATCTCTTTGTTCCTCATCCAAAGCATGTTTCATGTTACACAGCTCCGAAGTTTTAGTAAAATTTTATCAGTTTCAGATATATAACTCATCTTCCATTGTTACATGTCTACTCAACTTACACGTATTTCAGGCAGAGGCAATGGCTTTTTAATTAACAGAAGCATCAAAATTGAGTTGTAACCAAATATTGATCACCAACGTAAAAAAAGAAACAGAATGCATTTCTTTGCATAGAGCTTTGGCACAAGTTCATAAAACTGATAAACTCAAGATGATGACAATAATAATAAGAATTAAAATAATAATAACGATGATGATAATAATTACTAATACATGCAATAGTAACAATACTACTACTAATATTAATCATTATCATCATCCAGCGGCAATAGTACAACACACACAAAATGAAATAACTTGGAACTTTCTTGCATGCAGCATTAAATTGAATTCCCATACTTAGTTGAGAAACATGACAGGCATGCAATGGTAATGATTTTCAGCAGATTTTCAACACACCAATAAGTCTGGTCCAGTTTGATACATTAGAATGATTAGATATTTTCTGAATGAGAAGCCAGAGTGTGGCTGATTGATAACAAGAACAAACAATGTCAGGCAGACGAACAGAAAGCAAATAATAATAATAATAAAAATGCCGAGGTTGAAATTTAACTGTTTTAAAAAATATATTATCTTAAAATCAAATTTGGTTACTTTATAAGTCTTTAATGAACCCTGTTCGATGGTGATATTTTATTTTCAATAAAACAGGCGTTTTATTAATTAAGAAAAACAAATCAGTTTCCGTTCAGCGTCTGGTCAGTTATCACCAGTAGATCGGTGGATCGGAAGGACCGAACTTCTTTCTCTTCGATCGAGTGACATGTGTCGATTTTTTCACACGTTTTTTGATGTTGGTCTTGGAACTCGTTGGACTCGGTTCACTGTCACTGATCGGAGACAGAAGGATTGGCACATCATCGTCATTGACGCTTGACGCTGCAGCTGTTCGCGATTTCTTTCCTCTGTCAACAGACAGCACTTGATTAGTTTACTGCATAATCCAAACTGAACATAAAAATTTAGTGCTAACTACTAACATTCTGATGGTCTTATGGCTGAAGTGTTATCTCAAGAGGCTGATGCCATGCTGTATCGAGGTGTTCACAGATTAGAAAGTCTTCATGTCATCCGTGACCTCTGCACACCGAAGCGAGATCCATTATACAACTTTTGACAAAGGCTCACAATTTCACCCTCCTCCAATAAAGACTTGATGAACTTTATACCAAGGCTGTTATATTTAAAAACATGTACTAACAAACTCAACCATAAGTACTAAGTAGTCATATCAATTTTGTTAATGTACAACATTGTATACATACAGTGTTTTCAGTGGAAATATTTTTAGAAATATACGAATATCAATACATGTACACAAAACATAGTCAACAGCAATATCTAAAAGTTCTCCTGTAATTTTCCCTGATGAATAATTATAACCATGACGTGAGTTAATTCCTGCAGAATCCAAGGCTGACACAATGCAACCTAAAAATTAATAAGGCAAGAACTTATCATAAAGGGTCAACAAATAAATTGCAATTTTAAACAAATGGACAACAATCTGTACCCAGACCATACCAAAACAGAGGCTAGGCTTCCAATATTTTTGACAAAACAGCAATAAACTGAGAACACAACATAATTGAGACAATAATTATATAAGAAGCCTAAAATTAGCCTATATCATGAGAATATTTAATTAACTTGTAACAGATGCCTAATTACTCGCAGCATTGAAGAATAACATCCACAGGCGGAGAAAACCATCTACAAAAGCAAGTGTTCACTAAACACCTTCAGTGTCTTCACTCCTTAAACATTCCAACCTCTTGGTAGCTTTCACTCTTCTTCCACGTTTAATTACTTTCTCCTCATCAGCATTCTCTCTTTCCGGAAGCATCGGTTCTGATGAAGTGGCAGATGGAATAACGTCATGTTGCTCAACAGCAAATCGGTCTCGTAGTCTCGTGTGAGGTGGTGAAAAGATGTAAGTGGAATGGTGTGGAACTGGATCCTCTACATCCATAGTTGCATCTAAAAATAGAAAATCACTACTGTTCAAGACCAATTTTATTAGATGATAGAACTAGATTAATTAACGTGCAAATAACATTCAGACTATAAATGTTTTTCTCATTTGGTTGTCTGCATTCGGCAGCACCCGGTTCCCATGGTGTCAGGGGCATAGACTGTTAACCATCGGCTTCACTGGGGAGAGCATCTATAATTTTTTTTCACGAGCAAATCATCTAAATAACAAATAAACTTACAGGCTTTACCGGTTTTATCGGCTAAACTGACAGCAGCAGGCAAGAAAGTATATTCTTTACTATGATCACCTGTATACCCCACTTCGATTTACAGACCGATGAAGAGCAGGTGTGATATAGTCTTTCGAACATATGGTAGTTCAAGGTAGTCTTGCAATCTGATATATTATTCTAGTTAGAGGAAGCAGTATGCAGTGGGAGACCATAGCGTGTATAGAGTAAGCAGTCAAGACTTGCTAGAAAACAGCCATGTGTCGCGTTTCAGTGACACTGAATCAAGAGTAGAATGAAGCTGTTGAGCTGGTTTTGATAGAACAGCAGGTGTTTCAAAATATTCATTATTGTTTTCTGCACATCATGATGCAGCGTCATTTTTCCAACAACTACTTTTCCAACCATAGATTGAGTATTCGTGACTTTAGGGTTTAATATTCGTAAATATTCGTGAATATTAAGTTTTTTTAATATTCGTAAATATCCGCAAATATTCGTTAATGAATTAAGGTGAACGATCGAAACTGCAATGTTACTCGGTATAGCTTACAGGAGTTTAAGTTTCTGTATGTCTCTACGACATTCACTCGCATCCAGGGCAAGGCTGAATTAAAATATGCAATGCGCTTAACATGCTCAGTCATGCTGAGATCAGGATAATTTTTACTTGTAATCTGGCACTATTATTTCTTGCGTTGGTATTTATATCTACTCATCCTGCTACACTGATATAAAATTACTTTATCAATTTGCAGTTACAATTATAGTCAGTTTAAAGCTTATTGCTAATTTGAGCCTACTATTGCTGCTACTTGCCAACTGCCATCGGTGACTCTGCCTCTTTTCAGTTGGGGAGGATGGCCAGAAATCAGACAAAGTGACTAACATTAAGTATCGAATGTGATATGAATACCGCATGGTCACATTGGCCAGACCCAGAAGAGAACTTGAAGTTTTTTTACAGTAAATCTATTAAAGTTATTGTCACTTACTGATATAGGCTTATGCGTAGGCCTATAGGCTAACTCAATTTTGTACAATTTATTCAGTGAAAGTTAAACATTTAAATTTTTCATAAATAACAAAATAAGAATTAAGAATAAAGAATTTCCTGAAAGAACATTATATTTTACGAATATGATATTCGTTGGCAGTTTTAATATTCGTTAATACTCGTGAATATTTGAAAATCTTAATATTCGTAATATGCGAATACTCAATCTATGTTTCCAACAATAAGAAAACTTAAGACTTCTGAGCACATCACAAGTGACTTGAGTGAGTGAGTGAAACTACCTAATGAAATGGACCTGCAGCAACAACAGTCAAAATCAAACTAAGTAACGATGCACAGTGACCACTGCAAGGGAGCACTGCTGTCAATTACCTTTATTGCCAGCTAAGAAGACAGGTGGAGAGAAGACAAACGCTGGACCAGCTGCTCTTTCAGTTGCTTCACTTGACTTGGCAGCTGTTGCATCGTCCACTGTAACAGCTATGGAGGCAATTGATTGTGACATAGGTCCAGAAACAACAATATCCATTGGAATCTCTACTTCCACAGCTCTGTTCTTAGCAGGACGTCCGGGAGATTTAGGCTTTGACTGTACACTTATCGTAAATGACACTTCGGTAGGTTTCTCATCTGATTTCAGATGTTCCCTTTCCCGAGCCTTTCTAGCTTCACTCTGAAAAACGACAACCAATCAAAACATTCAGAACAGGAGTTACTCAAGAAGAAATAATCTAAAACACTGAAACCTTAAACTTCCTCTTGGATGCTGGTAAATGCTTTGTAAACACCTATGCACAATGCACATAATAAACAATGATGCCCTACTCTCTTCTTTCAAGCACCCTAAAGTCTACGTTCAACTTCTTGGGTAACCGTTTGTCTCTTACCACCAGCACACTCTAAATAGTTACACACAATTGAGAGCATTTATCAACGATTTACCTACATAATCTTCAGATTATAAGCCAATCCTCAGTCTATTCGACGAAATAAATCTCCCTGCCAACTCCTCCCTGCCGCTACCAATATACATTTTACTCTCTCAATGAAAATCGAAGATGACAGAATAAAATGATTTGTTTTGGAGATTCTCTGTGAACGATGAGTGCAAACTATCACACTTCTGCGGTGCCTACACTACTGCTACCTACCCATCATCTACTCACCCTTGTGAGAGGCTTTCGTTTCTCTTCAAGTGACAATACAATAGTTTTGGAAATCCTGGGTGTTTGATGTTTACCAGTCTATGTAGAACAAGATTATAACATTTAACTCCACATGCAACAAAAAGTACAATACGTCACACAAAATTAATATTTATGCTAGCATAATAATAAGCTAAGTGTAACAGACGAGGGCTCTGTCGTATAGTGAATCGGAAAGTGCTCAACAAAATTTCATAGCTCATGAAACGCATGCAAACAAGCAAATAAAGATGATCATGCAACATATCCAATCGGCAACTCAATTGCATCTCACAGAGTCAGTACAAAGAGTGTGGTATTATCATGCAACACATTATCATGCAACACATTCAATCTAATATCACCAACATTGAACTACTGGTAAATCAAGCATTAAATGTAATTTTTGAATCTAATTCAAAATTTGTGACATCTAACAAACTGGTCAGAAAAAATACAAATAAAGGTAATCTATTCATGCAAATAAATGTAATATATTCATGCAAATAAACGTAATCTATTCATGCAAATAAACGTAATCTATTCGTGCAAATAAAAGAAATCTATTCATGCAAATAAAAGAAATCTAACCATGCAAAATAAGTAATCTAGCCATGCAAATCAAGATAATCTACAGAAGTCTTAGGATGGAAATTATGCAAGTGATGAGCAGAAGGTTGTTTCATATGTTCACAGCAAAAGGTGTGGCACAAGTAATAGTTACGATGATAGCTGCACATAATCAGTTTTATTGAATTCTCTTTCTGACAATATGTTTCCAAGTGATTTTTTTATATACATGTAGCAGATAAGAAAACATTACCAAATAGAGTTCTAAAAGTCAAAGCAACAGTGCTCAACTCTTGCATCTACATATTGCGAGTTGCGATTAGGATGCTACACAGAAGAGGAAGAATGCTCATAACATGTGCAAAATGACTAAAAAAAGTCATTCTGCACTGCTCAGCAGCGTGTTCTCAGCATTATCAATCGTTCAAAGTCATTTTACTGAGTTACAAGCAGTCAGCAAGCAGAGCTCTTATAAATGCAATGAAGAGAAAGATATCAAAATCTATTTGAGGATTTTTTACAAGATGCATTAAGTAACTAAGCATTAAGTAATTAAACCTTTCTTCAATTACTCGCGAAAATTTTCATATCACCATTTCACAAATTACGTATGTTGCAGCCCAGCCTTAATAAAACAGAAGCAATCAATTCGAGCATTGATGACAGCCGCATTAATAAACTATGATAAGAGAAGGCGATGCGGAAAGTCATTGAAGAGACAACACATTGGAGATGCCTTGAATTGCATTGCTGAAATGTAAGAGCGTGAACAACCTAAAGTCTTAAAGCAAAGACATCTTAAACCAACCAAACCAGAGACAGGACAAAATTGAACCTTCCAGGCAGGTAGCTGTCATTCTCATCTTACTATGCCATGCATTGTCAGTATGCAGCATGCTCAGAGTTAACAAGCTATAACCTTCATAAAATCAGAAACCACTAGATTTAGAAACTACGAAGGAGGTAATAGCTCTGCATGCAGCACATGGAAGACCTTGCATAGATGGTAATACAATACAGTAATTGATTCTGATGCAACTCAAAGCAGCAAGAAGCCCATGCTTCACTGACTATGTGTGACCAAGTAAACTGTAGCAGCAGAGAGAGAAATTGTGACGATCTAAATATCTCACCAAAAGACTGATTCCTCAAGTCAAGGATAACGTCAAGAAATGACACAGATGAAAAAGCGGATGAAAGTTAGTAGCTCTAGCAGGTAAATTTGACCGTTGCCAATTATCAACTATTGAGAATTATCAAATACAAAAGAGACAATTAAAAGCAACAAAGCAGAATAAATTCAGCAAAAGTCGTGAAGTCCATTAAAATAGTAATACCTTAAAACATCTCACGAAGTCAAGCTAATGTTAACAATAATGAGCAAATCTAATTGTCGAGCTAATCTTAACCAATCCAGATAACTACAATAATATATTTAACCGAATTTCAAAGTAACAAATCGACCACCCAAAGGTACAAGACGGTAAATATCAACACTAAGCCGAAGCAATAGTTTTAACTAAGAACTGATGAAAAACTTAAATAAACAAAGGCATTGTTTAGATTGACTAAACACAACATTTGTAGCAAATAATCACCAACCTCTGCTTCATTGGGAACGAGGTCACTGCTGCTCGTCTTTCTGCCTTTGTTCGCTTCTGGTGAATTCTGAAGAATTGACATGTCACCCAAATCCTTTTCCTCTGCTTTCTCTAGCTTTTCCTTTTGCCTCACGGATCGTCTCACGGGTGTCATAGATATGTCGAGTTTATCCGCAAAAACCACTCGCTCTCTACTTGGAGAACGTACAAATCGGCGTCTTGCAGCGGGTGTAGCAGCCTGCTGTTCTTCCACAAGCTGATTGGAATCTTTACCCAGTGATGAATCATCTGGTGGCACTGATGTCCGAATGATCTCACGACTTGGTGATGCACTTGCTGCTCTTCGTTGTGGCGTACCTGTCATGACATCATCAGATTCACTGTTTCCAGGTAGCAACTTATCTGCTGCTGAAGTCTCAACAACTTCTCGACTTGGTGAACGAATTGATCGTCTTCGAGTGGATACGCTTGGCTGGACCACAGTGGCACCAAGTTCTTCTGCTACAGGTTCACTAACTGCTCTACTTGGCGAACGGAGTGACCTTCTTCTTGCTGGTGTGCTGGATTTCTCAACTGCCCCTGATTCCGCATGGGCAGGCTGAGGAATCTCCCGACCCGGTGACCCAAGAGATCTCCGCCTAGTTACCATACCTGGACGATCAACCGTAACTTCCTTGTTTTCACTATGAACACTCTCCTCCACTAAAGGCTCAACGACTTCTCGACTTGGAGAACAAACTGATCTTCTCCTTGCTCGTGTGACAGGTTCACTCGTAGTGTCTGCAGAATCTTGGACAGAACGCGAAGTGACATCCCGACTTGGAGAGTGAAACGATCTCCTTCTTGTTGGCGTGTTTGGTTGCTCAATTGAGGCGCTTGCTGCTTCCGTTTGGGCAGAATCTTCCCCTGAACGCTCCGTGACTTTACGACGACTTGGTGAACGCAAGGACCTTCTTCTTGACGAAGTGGCTTCCTCCTCTTCTTCTTCAAGCGACTTCTCTTTACTTCCACTCTGCGAATCCTTTTCAACTACAGGCTCCACGATTTCATGACTAGGAGAGTGAATGGACCGTTGTCTAGTTCGCGTTTTTGGTTGTTCAGTCAGGATGACATCTTTCACTTCACTTCCTGCAGACTCATCCTCTGTCGTAGGCTCACTAACTTCTCGGCCAGGGGAGCGAACTGATCTTCTTCTAGTTAGCATGCTTGGCTGGTCGACCACGTGATCTTTCATTTCAGAACCGTCAGCGGCCGGTTTACTAATCTCCCTTCCAGGCGATCGAAGAGATCTTCTTCTAGTTGATGCGACTTGATCGTTGTTAACGTCAGGATCCAGCGTGACTACAACGTCATAAGACGGCTCACTAGACTCCACTCTTGTCCTGCTCAGCTGAACTGATGCAGAGACTGACACTTGCATCTTTTCATTGGCGGAATTGCGTGTAGCGCCATCATCTGCATCATCATCTTTCCTCACTTGCAGACGAGTGGAACGCCTGGTTGGTGTTGGTGGAAGACTAGACACTTTACCTGCTGCAAAATTGCAATGGTTGCAAACATTTTAAAAGTCAGTCAGTCAATTAATTAACATGTTTTTAATTCCGTCAGTAAGCAAAATTTTAACAATCAGTCTGTCAGTTAGCAATTCGCAAGCATAACACCATGAACCGTAATGTATTAGCACTGGATAGATCCAGTGCTAATGGCTGACCATCAGTATGGTCTGGCCACTGAATTAAAACTCTGTAGAACGAGTGACTTTCTGTCCAATGACAAATGGCAAGATGTCAAAAAATTATTCATGTAAAATAGTGCGTGCAGATCGGATTAACTATCAAACAACCTCCGTCACAGTACATAGACACCAGTCATTCAGAAAGCATTTATAGTCTCAATGTTAAAGTTCATCGTAAACTAGATAGTAAAATCAAGTTTTCCTATCACTGGTAAAAATGAAAAAGTATGTGGACTTTAATTTTCTTATTGCAAAAACTAAATAAATAAATAAAGTCACTGCAATAATGTTTGTACCTTTTGATAGATTTTTAGAATGCACTCTATGAAAGTACAGAGATACATATTTAGGGCTCAGTACAAGCCATTTGGAAGAAAAATGCGGAAATTGTGAATCCAGCATGTAATTATAAAATGAAAAATCTTTCTAAATTTTACAATATTAATGCTAATATTGTTTCACCAATAAATTCATAATGCTATTTTCTGCTAGTTTTATCCTCAAAGATCATAGCTTGTCAAACATAATTTTCTTGTCCAATACAGATTTTGAAACAAATAAAATTACCATATCCTGAAGATGGGGTTCATTTGGGGGCAATGGCAGGAACCTAATTCTTATATTCTCAAACACTGTGCATGAAATGTTTTTCAACAGGTAAAAAACAATGCATAAAACATTTTACATGATGTATTTATGTTGAAATTTTATGGAGATATTGCAAACACTGGTAAAACTTTTCTTTGCCCCTGTGCAAACAAAATTGTTGGCCTGTGATGGAATCATTCGAAATCATTGATATGTCAGTGATTTATTGTTTGTTTATTTTTTAAACGAATAAAGGTGGCAAAGTTGTTTCAAAATGTGTAAATAAAATGTAAACTCTTTAGTCGTTGTGCCAGCAGAGGTTTTGTTCTGCATGTGGGAAATGACTCACCAGCATCAACTCTTCTAGATGTCCAAGTACTACATGCTTACTTAGGAACTCTCTTACAACTGAACTTCAACGCCATTTACGCCAGAATTGGCTACGTGTCTAGATAAACTACATGTTGGTCTTTATATTTACCTGGCAAACTCTTCTCAGGAACCATTTCATCGTCAGAGTCTCTTGACATAGATGTTTGTAGGCCAATGTCTGTTGAGTAGATGGGATCAATCTCAGATTCTCCTTTCCTACCCTCCTCCTGGTTGCCAGAAATACTGGTCCTTCCTAGATCAGGTGACTGCTGTGGATAATGATGACTTGACTCCCAGAGTGGTGGTCTCTGAAGTGAATCTGAATGCGGTGAGCTGCTATTGAGATCTTGACCAGCAGGTTGTTCCTCTGCAACATCATCGACTTCCATTTCATTGCTTTTGGTCTTCGGTATAATATACCTGGGAGTAACATCGTCCATGTCAATGACGTTAGGTTCAGCAGATGACGTTGAAAGCTGGGCTGAACGTTGATTCACATTCTCATCTAACAGCAAGAATTCAAAACAAAAACATTAGCAAAGTACCAATGAAATAAAACAAGCGGAGTATTTCTCAGATATGGTCAACAGATCTGCACAATGAGAAACACAAGCTAACAAACAGATCTGCACAATGAGAAACACAAGCTAACACAAAGGCTGCACAATGAGAAACACAAGCTAACAAAGAGGCTGCACAATCAGAAACACAAGCTAGCAAAGAGGCTGACAAATGGATGAATTTACAGGACAAAGGCAGCAGTCTATAAAACATCTAAAAGGCAAAGATTCAAAAGCCGTGATAGCCTCATTAACTGTTTAGCGACTGGATGGTAGTACTCGCAGGCAGCCAGATGGTAGTGAATAGCATTAGGTCATCATATCCTACTGAATCACTGACGATATGCTAAAATTTTATTTTGTAATTGCATATAATGATTGTTTTGTGATTATACACTCTCACCTTATACTTATTTGATGTTCATGGGCACAGTGTGTTTGCAGGTGGTTCAATAAAGTACAGGTCTACTTACTCATTGTATAATTTTAGAATATTACTGCATCATTCATGTCACTTGTATAATTCTGAGCTACGCCACATCATGAGTTCCCTTGAAAATACGACAATATATTAAAACAACCAATCGAAATGGCCACTTAAATCATGCAAATCCTAGCAATAATGGACATTCAAATAAGCTGAGATGGCAAAGCACTACTCACTGGCAGATAAAATTAGTTGATTTGCAGCAAATGATCATCCGCCAAAATAGAATAATAATCCTGATGATGAGGAACCATGTCAATTTTGATCAAAGGAGTCTTATACATTGGACGTATTTCGTGAGTCAGACATTGATGCTGAGTTAGATGAGAGCCATATTCACATTTGTATGTTTACGAACAGTGACTTGGATACAAGTAAATCACGTCACCTTTCATTTACTGAAATACTTAGAGAATTTCCTTTTGTTCCGTCTTTCTGGCAGTAATTTCCGCACATATTCTCTATGCATACATTACATAGCATATATTGCCACTGGAAAAAACTGTGCAGACTGTCTCTGAAGCATCAAAAAAAATATGAGAATTTGGGAGAGCAATTATAATTGTAATCCGGCATTTATTAAACACCGCTTCAAGAAAAGAATTCGTCAACAGCGATGATGTGGAGTGCAGTACAGTTGGGGGTAACTATGCGTACAATAACAATTATTTTTCAACCAATTGGATGGAAGAATTCAGAAAAAAATGCAGTCGGTTGAGTGGGTAGGTGAAAAAATTATGCAGTTGTTAAAGGTAAACAATAGGATAAGAATTACAACCCAAGGTGAGAAAGATCACATGATAACCCAAAGGAAAACCATAAAAAGGACTCTTTAGACAACAAAAAAATACATAATCTACGCATAGCAGCCTTGCTACTAGAACATCTATGACTTGGCCTCAGAGGTTAGGTTTATTAATAAATGTAGAATTTTGTGTGATTTTTTTACTAAATAGACACAGAATTTTGTGTGCTTTTTTTACGGGTCTATAAGGTATCTTACCTTTACCACCAGCATACACATGAGCTCTCGAGTTGAAAACAACTTCATCGTCTACATCCATTGGGGCATCGACGTATCCAGCAGCATCGCCAGACTCCATGGACTCGCTGCGTGGACTAAATGCAGAACAACATCACTTATCAGCCCATATATAATGAACAGGCATCTGCTGTTCCAGAAAATATATATGCACAGTTGCATTACATACTTGAAGGGAAAATTCAGACAACTAAAAGTGCCTTTATTTAAGCTCCTTTATCAGCAACAAAAAGAGAGTCAATTGTCATTTTTACCATTTCTCATTTTACTAATACTCTGAACAATTTATATAAACCCATATGATGGCAGAATTTCATGGGTTTCCCCAGTTTTATCAACCTGAATCATTTCATTTTTACCCAAAATAATCAACAGATCAAGTGTTCAGAAGAAACACACATGAAGCACACGCGTGCGAGCACACACACACACACACACACACATATGTAAATATATGAAACCAAACAATACACAGACCTGTGAAACATGAACAAACCTTTCAACAGGATTCAGCGAACTTTGGGCTCCCGGCTGGGACACCACACTGATGTTCTGTTCAGCTGGAGCTGTAACTGGTGAATCCTGAGGTTCCAGAAATCTCAGAGTCTTGAGTTTTGGCGTAGCTGTCGTATCTGCGCCTTGCACAGATGCAATACCTCGTCTCAAGTTAGACTGGATGATAGGCGTCGAACTCGCAGTCTCTGTTCAAAGAACAAAATCCTTCCTCAGGGTAAAGTCAAGTCCTCAACCAAACTGACTCACTTGAGCATTTAATTTTAATGGGTGTACCATCAAACATGTGGCTGTTAAGATGCTGAGGCCTGAAAAAAACCAGCCAGGAAGCAAAAGACAACGTTGAAAACCTTAAGACTAATACAGAATTCAAGCATTACGACAACTGATAAAATCGAAATAAATTCAGAAAATATCCAGAACAAACCCTCAAATGTCAGCACTGCAGCCAAATCTGAAGGACCCAGCGATGCTTCAGTGTTCGGCTTTTGATGTCGTGCAGACAGAATAGACTGTGGAGGATTTGGCAGACGACTGGTAACAGATCCAGCAAAAAACGTCCTGCGCCTTGCAACTGGAGGCGTTTGCAGTAGAGACAAAGCGGCTGCACTGTATAACCTAAAAAATCACTTTAATCTACAGCCGTTCTATTCTTGTAAATCAAACAGTTCATTTCCTTACACTCAAATGTTTTATTGCATTATTCTGAAAAATTACGTATGTCTGATTGTGCTCAGATAAATGTAATGTTATCAAAACTTGACAAAAACAACACGAATAAAAAAAACGGCATATACGTTAGAAAAATTGCAATATTGAATTTGTCAGAAACTTTAGACCCAC
The DNA here is from genome assembly GCA_949752735.1 of Lumbricus terrestris. Taxonomy (NCBI): domain Eukaryota; kingdom Metazoa; phylum Annelida; class Clitellata; order Crassiclitellata; family Lumbricidae; genus Lumbricus; species Lumbricus terrestris. Next base: position 64,194,989 of record OX457036.1, read on the forward strand.
TTCAGTGCAAACCTTTTAGTGACATGATTCGTGAAAGACATTGGTGACTCTAAAAGATGCAAGAACTTCAGATTTGTCTGGTCTTTGGCGCCTGACGAAGGAAAGATCACATCACTGCAAGTGCTGGAAAAAAGAAAAAATTCCATAATTAGTTGATATCGCTACCTAATCCATCACATAAAATTAAAACATGAACACTTTTCTACAATTTTAAACATTTTGTAGACTTTAGTAAGTTTCTTCAAATTATGAATTAACTAGCTGGGGTAACCAGTGCTGCCCGGGAAATTATGGCCTTGCACGCTCTTCGCCAATCCTCCCTACTTCGAATCCCCCAAATCCCCACCCCCCACTCCACCATCCTCATAACCCCTTCACCCACTGACCCCTTCCCTCCCACCCACTCCCATGTCCCTGCACTCCCCATGCATCATACATTACGTACATACACACACATGCTCCTTTATAGATATAGATGAGATGTTTTGCAATTAAGTTTCAGGTAAGAACAACGTGAAACAAGCATACCCAACACGAGATTTCTTTACTGATGACGGTACAATTGGCGTATTAAATAAGATCGATGTCTCATCAAAACTTCGTTGATGCGCTTCGAAAGAACTACAACAGTTTACAACACAACATCAACCAAAATACTTCAAATAAGTTATTTGATGAATGCTTCACATGACCAAATGTATAGTCAATTTACTTGCTCGACTATAATATCACATGCTTGGTTATGGCAACAGTAATTAGTAGTCTTTTCTAATAGTTTCCAATGCCACATAGATCGAGTATAGCAACTAATACCATAGTTGTAAAAAAAGTTTTTTCCCGTTTTTTATTTTTCCCATCGTTTTTTATCGTTTTTTAATTTTTTCTTTAACTTTATTTATTTATTTACTTTCTGTTATTATTTTTCTTAATTTTAATTTTTCTGATATTCCTTATGTTTTCCGCCAACTATCAAGGATTCAGCTAACTAAAGTCATTATTTCATCGTTTAACATCATCATTTAAGAGATAGCCTAACCTGCGTGTAGTAGGTTCCTAATCAATGTTTTCAAGGTTAAAATGCGGTTTTAGATGTAGCAAAGTCCAATTATTTACCGTTTCCGTTTTTTATCGTTTTTTTGTGGTTTTTTATTTTTTCGAAAAAAACGACGTTTTTTACCGTTTTTTATTCTGTTTCCATTGTTTTTACATCTATGACTAATACAGACAAGAGGAGTTAGATTTGAAGACTTTGCATAGAAAGTAATCTAATTGTTGGCTTAACGTCAGCAACAATCCTCAGACGCAGATCATGTCGGTTTCTACGGTCCTAAAGTCTACACAAGAAATGTTTGTTCTAATACAAAAAGTACAAATGCAATTTCAAATCAGAAACATAATTAGGATTTGAATCCTGGTCTTTGTGTGAAACAAAGTCACTTGTTGCTGACTATGCAATATGCATTCAAGTTAAAAGACCTGGTAACTCTCAGAGTTAACTTTTCAACAAGATCCCATAATAACAGGTACCGGTACTAAAAATCACGTAGTACTGCTACTAATAGCATCTGAATGTACCGGTGGTTAAGAGTGTAACAGCTTGATTGCTTAAGTCATACCCAGATTGAACATCTGCTGAATGAGCACTTCCAATGTTCAGCTCATGAACCTTGTCAAGAACCGTGTTAAGTAGTGTTGCTCTTGTGACCGCTTGTTCCCCCTGGTGACGAAGAAGTGCACTAGACAGCGGTGTCGGTCGTGTGTCTGTGTTACAACAGTCAAGGCCAGAAACACATCAAACTCAGAAGGACACACTCAGAAGGCAAGCATGGTTACATGTAAAATTCATTATATATTGAGTTTCTGTCATATTTTTAAAATTCCTACTTGTGTTAGCAATCAGATTACAGCACATGAGTAGAGATTCTCCAATATTTATGGTGCCAACATGCTTCAAAATCACCAAGTCATATACCGGTACTTATCTTAACCAGCTTTATATGGCGAGTTTGTCAAAATGGTTCATAGGTGAATAACTAGGCTCCAAATTAGCCTACTATCCATGCACACAGTAACTCAGTGTCAGGTTGCAGTTAACTACTTGTAACAGATATGAGGTTTAACAAAATTGTTCCGAAACTCCAGAAACATCTAGTACAATATCAAATCCAGCTTTTATCTTTCTCCCATTTCTCAGAATGGACAAATTTAAATTTTGCAAGCCTAAAATATCATCATCATATAAATCTGGATGATGAGCAAGAAATTAAATAGAAAACTGGGTTTTTTCAATTAACAGTAGGTGAAATTCTGTTTTCTACAATCAAATTAAGCATAAATTTCTTTGACTTACATAGTAGGCAAGATACTCACATTCTTTATGTTTTGTAGAAAAACGCTGAGCAGTTTCCATTCCAAAACTCATCTTGCGCTGGACAGACGGCAGAATTCTTCGATATCCATCGACAATAGACTCTAAAAGTTTCTCTCTTTCCCCGTGTGTGTTTCCCAACTAAATATCATAGCAAAACAGAAAAGTGTAACACTAGAAGCCAATCAAGGCAGGAATTCACAACAACATTCTGAAGCAAATGCAGCCAAGTCAACTCCTAAAAACCATCAGTAAATCTACTCTATACACATACCGCTGTTATAGACATCAACTAATTCATGATTTTACCAACACTTTTTATGCAGCATTTGTAATGGAGCAGAAAAAGATATTGCTCCAAACCCGAAACCATCAATGTGATTTAAAATTATGGAGTCATCTGACCTCACACCTCACCTTCTGACAACCATTTGTGTTGATGGCATCTATGATCCGGGACTGTTGAAGATAGTAGAGAACAACGAGCTCTTTGCCAGAGGCGTCATCACAGTTCTGCAAATACTTCACTAGGTGGACTTCTTCCTCATTTGTAAGTGGTAGATTAAGAAGTTCCCCAATTGTGTTTGCTGCGCATTAGAGAAGCAGAAATTAACATCAGTAATAACATCAGGAAAGCAATTGAAATCACAAAAACAGACCAATGTATTACTTGATATCAAGTTGGTCATTTGTCTAGATTCTGCAAATGCCAATGGTATGGAATTTAGCTGTATGTAAGCTACACAGACTAAAAGCTAAAATTAGCCATGGAAGATCAGTTTATATACGTTTGTTATGTCGTTTGACTACAGGAGAGCTAGAACTATACAATTTGCCAAATTGCTCAAGGCTACTGAAGAGGGAAAAAACTAAATAAATAACCTCCATTGATGTCAAAACACTGTTCCACTCAAAGCTCTGGAGCCCATGCTTAAATATATAGATGATCTGGCCACACACTATTTTTGGTTTCCCCATTCGATTGAAGATCAGAGTCTCATTATCCTTGACAATCTCAATATAATAATCGCAGTCTCAATATAAATAAATTGCAATTTATTCATCATTGCAAGTTACCGAAAGGTATAACGCACATGGAACCAGAAAAAGTGATCATACATTGAAGCCGATGGAACAAGGACGATATTCATAAAGGAAAGAGAAAACATAGAAATACTATATAGCAAGACTTACTTTCTATACAGGCCAGAATCATGTGCGACATCAGATCTCCAATCACATTACAATCACGGTGTATTCTTTGGTAGTCTAAGGCTTCTGCAGTCAGCCTTCCAAATAAACAACATCAAACCCCTGATAAAGTCAGGCTTCTGCAGCTATCCTGCCAAATTTTTTAACTACATCAAACCCTGTACACTAAGACAAATGCACCCAGTTTGTTTGTATGTGCACTTGTTATAGCGCCCCTTCAAGCTCTCACTAATCAGAGGCGCTCCCGAATGCAGCGCGGACACTGCATCAGATTTTCATGCCGAAGCGCTGAGCAATTGCAAGTAAAGGACTTGCCCAAAGTCCCTACATGGAGACTTGAGGTGGATTTGAACCTGCAGCCCTTTGGCTGCAATGCGACGAGCATAACCACTATACCACCACGCCCCACAAATAATCAATAATCACCTATAGAGAGTCACAAGCTATTTCCCCAATGCACATAATAGCAATTTAGGTCCCAGACAAAGGATTCAGCTACAAGATGGCTGAAACAGAAACTAAAACAACATGCAAATGTGCAGTCTCTGAAGAAATACTGCTTACATTAAACAAATAATATGTGACACAAGCTTTCTTTTCCCGTCGATTGTTGCGATCTAGATAGAGAGATAAAAGGCAAAACAGGCGACAGGGGTCAAAAATATGGAAAATTGTTTTATAGTGTATTATTATTTAAAAATATGTCTACTTTCAATATCTACAATAAAAAATGTTGAATTCAAATGATTAGTGGATGAAAAGTGACTTTTGGCACATGTGGTGTAAGAATTCGCTTTGAATCTTGGTCTCAAATAGCCTATTTTCAAAGCTAAAATTCACCATGAACGACCGAGTTTTCATAAGCTGACCTGACTATTTCTTGTAGCCATGTGTACCGCGTGATAGATTATACCAGCGTTTCCCAAACTGGGTTCCGCGGAACCCAAGGGTTCCGCGGGGCGAGCACAAGGGTTCCGCGAGAAGTTGAGGGAAAAAATAAATTTTTTGAGAAATATTACTACAAAACAACATTTCAAGCAGCTTTTGAAATTGCACTGGAAGTTTGACACTAGCGTCAATCGTATTTTGTGTTTTGTCCTCACCCGACTTTTCAATGATTATTAGCAATCCCATAATTAGCCTAGTAGCCTATAGGTCTAGTTTGTATAAGCGTAGACATCACTGCTGAACATTGGTCGTTGGTCAGAGCTTTAGGTCTAGGCTAATTAAGTCTGAACAGAGACGCAGTCATTTTTGTTATCGTTATCTCGACGAAACTAGCCTAAGGACCGTTAGATGCAAGTTTAAAAAGAATCGCCAAGTCTGATTTTATAGCAGTGACAACAAATAGTGATTTTAATTTGTTTGTGTGAAAATTTGCCAAAACTGAGCGACTTCTGCGTAGGGCCTACGCTAGCTAGGGTTCTGTGACCTCTTTTTATTTAATTTAGAAACGTGGAACGCTTTCCATACTCACACGATTTATAACAAACGTTTTAAACGTTCTTGAGGAAACTATCGTTCAGAAATTGCAAATCATTTTCACAACCTAAAAGCGAACTTGATTAAATGCTTCCTTTTCATGAATTACGATAATAGGATACGAAACCTTTCAATGAAGGTGAAAAGCGGCCAACTCTTCTAACGGAGACTACGAACTTTTAATTGACCTATCACGAATGAAACAGAATTCCAATGAACCTTCTTCACATTCTAACCTCATGTAGGGCATACTTTCAGTAGGATCCACAAATCGTGACTTTTAAATCAGTGCAGTGGCGGTGCTAGGGGGGGGCTGGGGGCTAACCTCCCCTGCAAGAGGCTCAGCCCCCCCCCCCCTAAAAAATGGGCTTCAGAATTTTTTACATTGAAAAATCCACGATTTTCAGCTGGCGACTAAAAAAGGTCGTCAGAAAGGTCGTCAGAAATTTTGGCGGCGAAAATGAAAAATTTTCATGAGATTTCGGTCGATGACTAAAAAAAGGTCCTCAGAAATTTTGGCGGCGAAAATGGACAATTTCCGACGCGGGGCTTCAGCCCCCCCCCCCAAACTGAAATCCTGGCGCCGCCACTGAACCAGTGCAATTTCCTTTTTCATGATATTGTAAGAAAAGTAAACTTTCTATAATTTAGTGTATTTAGGTATGTAGGCTTATAAATTATTAGTAGCTTTTGCTTCCCATGCGTTCCGTATGGTTCAATGCGTTTAGTTGAGATTGGGGTTCCGCCAGAAAATATTAGGACGCGAAGGGTTCCGTGGCCCAAAAAGTTTGGGAAACGCTGGATTATACCATAAAATGATATTAGACGGTTCTGGTAAATTTTGCCACCTACTTGAATGTGACAAAGTTTGGCTATAAAGTTTAGCATCTGTAATGGCCAGGTGACAACCACGCCTCCGACCCAGTTTTCTGAGAGTCTTATTGGTTTACGAGACTGACTTTCGATACTGCGCATGCGCACCTACCCGAAAATGTTCTGTTGCTCCTTTTCTTACTCAGGCCTACAAGTAGCGTTAGCTTTGGAAAGAATTTGTATAAATATTATTTTACATCGTTAAATAGGAAATAGCGAACGTCTTGTAAACTGCTCAAATTGTGATAAGCGCAACCTGGTTGATTGTTCGTTAGGGGTATAGTTCATTGGATAACACGCTGGCTTATAGAATGAGAGGTACTGAGATCGAGATCAACGAAGCGGTCAATTACTTTGGCAAACATGGCTAAACTGGCAATCTACGCATCCACAGCCCGCCCCTCAGTGGCCACCCAGCATAATAATTATTATAGATCTATAGGAAGTTTGATTAGCACTGGCTTTTGGTAACTTGATGCAAATTGAATCGGCTCTGATCTACTCTACCTACCGTGTTTGCGCGTTCGAGCGATGTGTGTACGAGATAATAAATAGGAACAATATTAGTGTCTATGTGTGCAGATAGTCCTAATTAAAATTCCTTTTAAGAATTGAAAAGACTTGCATGAGTTATCATACTACGTTCAAATTGTAGGCCAATCGGACGCAATTGTCTTGTTTTATTCATGTTTCTCTCTAGACTAAGCTGCTAGGTAAATATTTCTTTGAGGGAGCCGATAGGGCAATAGGCCTACTCGTAAGACGCTGCTTATCAGTTGCAATGTTTACATTAATTACATTATAAATGGACAAAGGTCCACATCTTGTAGTGCCTGGTTGATTGTGTGTTTGAAATATTACACTCATAGGGTTCGATATAATTATGTCGCTCCTGGCCGAGTAGGCTACTCGATCTTGGAAGCGTTTGTTTGTCCTATGTTATTTCACTGACTCATTCATTCGTATTCGGTAATTCAGCTGTTTCAGCATTTCCCTGTAATTCAGTCCCAATGTGGAAAGTAATTGCTCGAATTGGATGCCGTTTGCTGTATTCGATACATAATATACCCATTTATTGACCAGCAAAATTGCAGAATATTCAATTAATGGTTACTAAGGACTTTTATGACACAAATGTGCTGAAACTTTGAGCTCAATTTTCTCCCTTGTTGTGATTCTACAAGTTACAGAATCGAACTAATACAATTTCAGTTAGAAAAAAGATATTTTCATTCTGTAAAGAGCATTTTGAAGCAGAATAACTGTAGAATATAACGGAACAAAAAAGTCAAAAACGTCAAACGACGGATTTTGAGCGCATGTGTCACATATATGTAACAGCATTTTAGACAGAATATTTTACTGTGTTAGTGTTCTGCATGATTATCACCGCAAAGACTTGTAGCATGTAGGCACACAAACATGAAACGCATAAGTGCATCAACCTTGCAGACAGAAGAGCAACGACAAAGATTGAGATTGACAGAACTAACGAGAGCTCACCCATTTGCCAGTAAAACAGTCATTCTTAGCTTGACATCATCTGCGGTTAATGCTGGAACCGTCTTAACCTTCATGTACTTCAATGCCAACCGCTCATGACCTTGACACAGAAAAGCTCTAATGATGCCACCATGCTGCCAAGATGGAACGTCATCGCAAGCACCAGCATCCAACAAAACAGAACCTGCCTCCTATAAAAGTAAATAACAAATTAATAGACAATTTCATTTTTCCATCAAACATTCACAACTAAAACCTATACTTATCACATGGACAAAATAACATAATTTATAAATAATCTATTTATTATATCCTCAGAGAACTTGGGATTACCAACAAACGAGAAACCTATGTCAACAAATAACCACATATCTAACAATTATCTGGATGTTAAAGCAATGTGCATCAAAATCCAGCTTACTTGAAGAATTCTGATCAGCAGATGAGAAACTCTGAGTTATGGCACCATGTGTCATAAACTTTAATAAATTCTGTCCTTTTTGAGAACCCTGCATATATCTCATGCCTTGCAAAGGGCATCATCCATAGTCATAATATCCCAGCATCACTGAGACTCACACTACACAAGAAATCACCAGGAACAACCACGTTCATGATACGATGAAAACAATTCGATGAGAGCAGAATCACCTGAAAACGCTGATGATCGAGAAGCCAGATGCCATAGATATGTCGGTAGAGTCTAGGAGCAATGTTGAACGAACTACAGAACTGTTTGCAAATATCTTCAAGCTGTAATTCAAAGCATCACACCGAAACTTGCAAAAAACCTGCAAATCTGAACTATAATCACTGTTAATCAATAATATAAATTGCAATGGCTGACATACCATAAACACAAATAAAAAGGCACAATATATTGAATGGAATGAGTCATATATACCATTAATACAGCATCACTTAAAGAAAACTTCAGCGGTAACTGCAGCTTAATGTATTAACCCCAAGAAATGAATCAATATTTTGCCAAATCATAACCAACTTTGAATTGGGGCTATCATAAAATACTAAACATACGACGCAAAGCAGGTATAATGTAACCAAACTAACTTTCTTTGCCCTCTCAAAATCAGCGAGAAAAGTGAGATCCTTGAGGAGGTATAATACGAGAGTGAGCTTTGTCTGGGTGGCAACATCTGGCAGGAGGAAGATCCCAATCACTGCCTGTAAACAAAGCAGAGCACAAACGAAGAAACCATAAATGAACAGCAAAATACGTTAGAACTAACTGATAACATTGATGACGGTGTCTTGGGTTAAAAGTGATCAAGAATTGCAAAAGCACTATTTAATTCTTACAGTAATTATGGAATTTCAGTGGATGCAATTGAATAAATTACCTGCATATTCCAGAGCAGATGAATAATCTAACATAAATTTGGTACTCAAAAAACCTTAAAGACTTTTTGCAATGTTAAAAAAGTACCAGGCATTGCACCAAGTCACAAGAAAGAAGACAGTCTCATAAGAAAAAGACATAACATCACGCTGTGGAAAGTGTGCAAATGGTACAGTCAATCATCCATGCAATAGCAATTCAAAATTTATAAAGTGACACTTTAAGAATAAACACATCAGTGACAAGTGGCACTGCCGACCTGAACCAGTGAAATCACTGCCAGATAATACTGGCATCAGGCGCTTGCTAAGCAATAACAAATGAGTTGGCATCTTCCTCAGCTGCAGAATGTAATTATCTGTGACAGCAAGACATTTCAAGAAACACTTGACAGCAAATGCCACGTATGCTCTTCACTCCGCTCAATCTACAAGACTCAAAAGCAAGTCTCAACACCATATGTCATCTTAGAATACTAGCATAAAACCTTTCTTTGTTTCAAATCAACTATTGTGAAAGTTGTGGTAAATTAAAAGAATAATCAGGATGAATTTCTAATAAATTTGAAAGCAGAGGAATAGGGCAGAAACAACTCACGTGAAAGTTGGTTGGAGGGTACAATCGAGTACCACATTCTCTTTCAAAATGCTGTGAAACTGATGCACCATCAACTTCCAAAAGTCCATCAATCAACAAGACACCAGAAGCGCTGGCATTGCTGAAATCAGAAAGTTAATCACTTTGACAAAATGTCGATACAACTTTTCTCCTGAACAACATCTGCTAAACTGGCTGCAAAAAAATTGAGAGGCAACGACAGAGTTCTGTTCAAACAAAAATTTGTGTTCACTATGCAAGTATCCAGTACAACCATCGTTCATATCGTTGAGGAGTAGTTAGTTTATAGCCATGATCAAAGACCTCCTCAGAGGCTGTACTTGCAGGAATTTATATAGCGCCATTTTCAAGAAAAATTCCTCAGAGTTGCTCCCAACCTGATAGCACCCAAACGACAATCAAAGACCATGGCTTTCAAATGCTTGAGGAAAAGGGGCAAAGAAAGAACATGAAGTTCATTACAGAGACTGATATGTAAATGTGGACAATGAGACATGTGGTCTATGCAGTCACACAGACGAGTCACAAAACAAATTCTCAAACAAAATGCAGATTTGAACATCATCCGAACGGAAATGAATCGACAGCTAAATTATTAAATATGTTTATGAACCTCACCTGTTTAGCCTCTGGATGTTCTGTCTCCGTGCCACATAAGCAGCTGCTAGTGCCTTACGGGGAAATGCAAACTGGTCTTCTTTCAGCATTTCTTCTTCTGCACAATCAAGTCAACAACAGAACATCATGATATGAACTTGGGTTATGTTCTAGCAAACATATTTCTATAACACAACAGAGAAGGAGTTCCATAACACTTACGTATACACTAGATAGAATATGCAAAAAGATATCCGACAGATACTGGGAGGAGCAAAAGAGGAGAAAATAGATCAAAATTAGAGCAACAAAATTTCCAATTTGTCGAGCTGATCGATTTATGACACTATAAAACAAGTATCAGTCATGGGTCTCTCAAAAGCACACCTGCAGTCTTGCACATACATAATAAGAAGTCACACGAAGAACATCCAGTTTCAGGCTTTCAGCAATGATAAGCTATTTTGCAACTTTAAAAATTGCAATTGCAATTGAAGCAAAGGTTTCTACACTTAACAGCTGTTCTTACCAGAATGTTCTGGAAGTAATCCAACAGCATGGAACCAGATGGCAGCATCGAGATACTCAGCAATCAACCGCGCAATGCTGAGACGCGTCGCCAACTCATCTTTACCTACATTGCAGAAAAACAAATCAGCCTTATATGCATAGCAGCTACAAGATCTTCACATACACACAAGCATTGAGATCACACTTTTAAAGTGTCTATGTGTACATACTGGCCTAGTTAGCTACACCGGTAAGCGAGGACGGCATTCGTCTGTTGGTTGCAACGGACTGCGGTTCAAGCCCTGGGCTGGGAGTTGACATTCAGAGATTTAGATATCTCGGGCTAGCACGTGTGGGACGCAGGGGTGCAAGCTCCTGCGGAGCGACCTTGGGCAAGTTGCTTACCCATCATTGTCTGTGGGGAAGGCAACGGGAAACCACCTCACTCATCTCATCCCCAGGGGCGTAAAGCCAATGAACCTGCCTTCGGGCAGAGCACCATCATCATCATCATCATCATGTGTACATAGAGCAAATGAAATTCATGAAGTTCTTTCGGCTGAGCGATAATAAAGCGATAATTATACGAGATTGCTTTCGCTGCATGAAATATTGTACAAGTACTATAATAACATTGTTATAAGAGAAGAAAATTTCATTTTAGTCTGTATTTAGTCAGTAATTTGTTGAAATGTAATATTTCTTGGAAAACGATGTAACAACAAAGACAACTAAAATCAAATGAGGGCTTAAGTTGCATGTCCATTTCCATAATGTTAAATATTTGGTCTGAAGATCGTCCGTCGGTTTTGCCTCTCGAGTACAAGTCGAAGACCGCTTTCAGCATTTTAAAATAGACTTAAATTTCTCGACTTATAGTCAAGAATATATATATATATATATATATATATATATATATATATATATATATATCCTGCTACACACACAGAGGATAAAAGATTTTAGTTAACAACACTTTAGCTCATTTTAAAGACAGAAAATTATTATTTTTGACATTTCTGTAGCAAATATGCAATATCTGTAATATCTGCAGAGATGGTATTGAGGGTGAGTAATACCTTGGTCAGTAGTGGCAGATGATTGATCATTCAGAGCTTCAAACACCATTACCAGATGTCTCATCAACACCTGGTAATAATGCAGCTGCTTGACACTGTGCTCATTAAGTCTTGCAGTTGACCAGTCAAACAATGGAATACCTAACACATGAAGCACACAGGCAGAAGACACACATTTCAATAACTCCATGATGACATAGTGAACACAAATATATTCTTAAGCTTTAATATCCATAAATGCTCTAAAACCGATCAATCAAATGAGAATCGTCGAATAACTTGAACTCACATAAGATGTAACTGAACACAGAATTCCACTTGAAACACTACGATAAAACGCTCTCGTGTTTCTTACTGGTTAATAGGAAGATTTGACAAATCCAGTCATCGGGGGAAGAATTAGCCACAAGTAGGCATCTCGTTATTTATGAACACCTTGTAAATAGTCAAAAAGTGTTGTGTCTTTGAACCCCCCCCGTCCCGTAGCAGTATGTATACTTTTAATCACAAGTTCAACAAGAAAGTTCTGTTAAATAGAAAAAGGCTGATAGCATATGTTTTCTCATTCACGTCAACACAGAGATGCAAACACCCATTATGTCAACACATGCATAATATCAATTCATCAGAACCATCAAGAAGAACAAAACAATCTGCAATGCTAGATACTCATATATACCCTCAACAGGTATCATAGCTAGCAATCTTTCTACTTACATAGTTGATCAATAGACTCTTTGCATTCTGACAACTTCCTCCAAGCCCAATCCAAGAATGAATGCAATGTAAAACCTTCCGCAACGAACTCTGCAAAAAAGATGCCCAACTTACAACTGAAACAAAAACCTTTCTCACAGCAAGTAAAAGAATCAGACTGCATTATCAACCATAGACATCATTATCGGCCAGAGACATCGGTGGTTGATCCTCAGAAACAGAAGAAAGGTCACATGTGCCTGCTTCCTTGGCATGAGAAAATGCTGAATATAAGTACAGTAACTACATTGTCTTCTAAAGACTTGGCAAGTCATGGTGGGTGCTCAGCCTTCACATCACAAATCAACAGTCTATGACTGACACGAGTTCACTTAACCACACACCTTATTAGGTAGGTGCACTAGTGGAATAGAACAGTAATCTTAATCTATTTCTCTCCTCGCATGGATTTGAACCCCAACATCTGGGCTGACAGTCTGACATGCAAACCACAAGACCATGCAAAGTTTAAAGGGCAGTTACTGCATAGCTCTATGAATCAGCATATCTATTCTCCAATTCTTACCTGCTCTGACAAGTTGTCCGATGCATGCGACAATGAATCCAATGGCATTGTAATCCAGAGCCATCGACATCAACGACTCCCTTTGATAAGCCTATCAGAAAATTCAAATTAAACGAAAGTTAAATTTTGCAATGCACCACATAACAAAAGTTAGAAAAAAAGAACTTTTTGATAAAAAAAAGTATTTTTGCAACTATATACTTTGCTGTCACTTAGAACAGAGCTCTGTCAATTGCTCTACAACAGGTTAGAAACTGAGAGCTTGTAAAAATTGCAAACAGCAGCTTATACAATTTCAACACCTAAGAATAGAGAAGAAAAATTATGATGATTAAACAGTCAGTTTGACAGCATGGTCAACATCCAACCTACCACAGAAGGTTTCACGGCCGGCGAATCTGAGTTCACAAGTCCTGACTTGACGCACGCAAAGTAAATATCATGCGGCTCAAGCAAAATGCCGAATCCATGTTTCTGGATGTATCCCAGAATCTACAAGAAAAAATCATCATGCATATTACACGTACCAAAGATAGAACAAAGTAATTAAACAGGTCATTAAAAAACAAATAGAAGTAATTCCAAAATATGCAAGATCACTCAGAGCAGCTTTGTGACAGGTTTGTAGAAAGTGTTTATATTTAGCTACGATAAATGCATGTGCATGTACACGTAGCTAGCGATCCTTATAAGTTAACAACCTTACTGAGTTCTGACTGTACACAATTAAAAGACTAGCGTCAATAGACAATTTCCAATTTTACTATATGTTTAAGCATCACCAAAGCGATGCAATACAAATAACTCATTATAGACATGATAATTAATATGTACTTTAGGTCAGTAGATGGCTTTCTATTATTGACAATCCAACTGATAGGTTAGCTGGCGAAGATGGCAAGAAAGGTAATGTATCAGAACTTCCATGAATTTTAATCAACATTGATGAACATACTGCAAGAACAAATTCTGGGCTTCTTAGTCTACTTTATCACACATTTTCATGTTGTCAGATGCCTGGAATCGTTATTCTATCAGTTATCAGAGGTTTCTTTGTAACAGTTAAATGATTAAATAATAAACAAGAAGAGTGAAAGGAATAAAACCGTATGCTTTTGAGAAGAAAAAAGAATTTGAAATATTCAACCATTGAAGTTTTATTTTGCAGATATTTTGACTCAGGCAATTCAATGCCTTTAAGATATTCACGTATGGCACCATAATAAACTTTGAAATTGAAAGAAATTGTGAGCTTTGAAATTGCAACAAATTGTAAGCATTGCAGATAAAATAAATACCAATCGCTGGATTCCAAGAAATCTGGAACACACGATACCAGATTCGGAAATGCAGTATGCATCTAAAAGCAACAACCATTCAGGGTCTTAATCCTCAAACCAAAATGAAAAAAATTGTACAACTGAGACCAAACTTCAATTCCATCTAAGCTACATGCAACTATTCAAGATTCCATGCTACAAACAGACACGGTCCAGTAAACACTATGGCTGGTCAGATGGTGCTCAGTTCTCTGTGTGATGAGATTGAAATTTAAATAATAGTCAACTCATGATAATCTATGTTTGAGATACTGCACATTGGTTCATTGACTCTGGTTCAAGTTTTCCCGTCAAGATAGTCAGTATGCAGGAAATCTGAGCAAATTCTTAACACATAATTGCTCAATGCTATAATTTGATATGCATCGTTATAGAGTGGCATGAAAGATACAGAAAATAGCTTCAGTTAAATTACAGTTAATGACAATATTCATTTGATGATTGGTATAGATCATTTAGTCTGTTATTCTTTTGTTGATGTCAGATGAAGAACTTAACTCTAGCATATAAAGGATTTGAGAGAAGTCTGCATAAATTATTCTGAAGCTTAATGCTAAGTACCTGGAAAATACACTAGAACTATCTACCAGTGGCTCAAACTTCAGATAATGGTTCACACTCACTAAAAGCCAAAGCCGAAGGATAGAGAAATTTCTCTGATAGCGGTAAGAATGGTGACGTAAATCGATTTAAGCTGCTGTAGTCAACATGAACCATCTAAAAACATCACCACAACAGATCAGTCAATTTAGACCAGATTCTCAAGCACTGAAGATCAGAAAGTACACACAATTGTTTTCTGACATTATAATAGTGGAAATATTACATTTAAATTATCATGTGTAGAAAGTGTGGAATCATTAATAATGTAATCTCTGGTTTACACAGCATTCTTCTTTATTTAATAGTGGTTCAAACAGCATACGAGAACCGCAGTGTAATGCCAAACATTGATTTTTTTTCTCAGCATTTCTTTTTATGCGCAACCAAGTTAACATTATCCCACTGACAAATCCAGACTGCACAACAGAATATTGCTGATAAACAGAGAGCAATAAGCTTCAAACCTCCACACATGAAACTAGAACTTTTGCAATCATGAATAACAACCAAAACCATTTTATGGCAATAAAAAAAGTTAAACTGCGTTCAGCAAAGAAAGTTTACATTAATTCAAAGGACATCAACTTTTGATAATACAATTATTCCAAATCAGAACAAGAAAAGATATGGAAATTGAATAAAAACGTCTCTTAAAAAGTTAAAATCGCTTTTCCTAGTACTGATAAAAGCAACGCAGAAACTTATTGAATGAGGTCATGCTTCAATTTAATTTTCATCTATAAAAATGAATAGAAACTTTGGGAAAACCAGATCAAATTATTTACAAAAGAAAATCCCATACCAAGAAGATCTACAGATATAATGCAAATACTTACAAGAAGCACGTCAGGACTAGTGTTTTGTACAACTTCATCAAGGGCACACACTGACCAATATGGACAAATAGCTTTCTGATTTCTGTAGCTGCTGCAATCCAGACACACAAATTTACAATGAAACTCAACGTTATCATAACAAATTCTTTGAAAAGTCAACAACAACAAGACTGCTTAGTGGTTTTTCAGAGTTCATCTTATTCAGAACATTGTATCAGGGATCACAGCCTGGATAATGACAATGCCTCTGCACACCTGAATAATCAAATCCTTAGTTGATGAAGAAATAGCACACCCAAAACCTTATAAATTCGGTTTTGTTCTCCAGCACTGAAGCTAAATGCCATGACCAAATCAATGCTGCATTAAACATCAGTTTCTGCCAGCCTGTATTAATAACTACTCATTAGTGCACCATCATTCATCCATTCATTCATTATTAGCATTTATATAGCGCCCCTTCAAGAAACTACTCAGAGGCACTCCCAGCCCAGCCACGGCAAAAGAAAAAAGATTTAAGGGACTTAAGGAATAAGGATTGACTGGTCAGGTGAAGGAGATGGAGGTTAGGGGGAGGTCATTCCAGATTGACGGCCCCACAACCGAGAAGGCTCGGCGCTGTCTGGTAGCTAAGCGAGCCCGTGGAACAAGCAGTTGTCCCTTCGCAGCAGAGCGAAGGGCCCGACGCGCTTCAATGTCAGAGACTGGACGACAGAGAAGTCGCAGGTAGGATGGAGCACAACCAAGGATACAGCGAGAAACCAGGGCTGCAATTCGATAATGTATGCGTTGGGCTATTGGCAACCAATGCAGCACATCACGCATGTAGGTAGAAACAGAGGAAAATTTAGGGATTCGTCCAATGAGCCGGGCAGCAGAGCGCAGAACCCGATCTAACCGTCCCAGAACCCCAAGGGGGAGGCCAACAAGGATTGAGCAACAATGGTCAATTCGACTGGTTATGAAGGCATGAACAAGAACTACTAGCGCATCATGAGAGAGAGAGTGTGCAATCACTCGAAGTTGACGAAGCTGGTAGTAACAGCTTCGAGCAACAAGATTGACATGCTGGCTGAGACTGAGTTCACAGTCGAGGGTAACACCCAGGTCACGAACCGTGGAAGAGAAACTAATGTCGGGGAAGAGTTGAGCTAGCAGAGGCAGATCGATCTTCTCAAGTTGCCGACGGCCACCCAGCCAAATGAATTGAGTCTTACTGGGATTTAGGAGAAGCCGATTTGACGCCATCCAAGAGGAAAGGACGTCTACAGTCAGACACATTAGGCGCACAGTGCTAACTGAATCCAATGGGTTAGAATGTATGTAAGCTTGAGTGTCATCAGCAAAGATTTGGTGGAGGAGACCCCGGGACTCAAGTAGAGGACAAAGATCAGCCGTGTAGAGAAGGTATAATAAGGGGCCAAGTACGGAGCCCTGAGGAACACCAAGAGGAGCTGGAACCCAGGGGGACCTAGAGGATCCAACAACCACACAGTTTGAACGGTCAGAGAGGAAGGAACGCAACCATTCTAGAGGCTGTCCAACCAGCCCAAAGGATGTAGAAAGACGTTGCAGGAGGATGGAGTGGTCCACAGAATCAAATGCAGAAGAAACATCAAAAAGAGCCAAGAGCGTAACCTGACCAAGGTCCATAGCGGAGTACAGGTCAGAAAGAAGTCGAAGCAAAAGGGTCTCTGTGGAGTGGTGCCTCCGGAAGCCAGACTGCTGCGAAGGGATCAGTTCATTAACATCTAAATATGCAATCAACTGGTTAGCAACAATGCGCTCTAGAAGTTTAGAGAGAAAAGTTACATTTGCGATTGGACGATGTGAAGAGAAAGACAGACCTTGACAAATGTCTCTTGGATACATATGAGATTCTAAAATGTGGTCAGAATCTTCAGAAGGCAACCTGTCTATTGATACAATTGTCTGTTTAGCACAACAGACCTGTACAAAAATGAAATTACTCGTATGACCCATGAGATGAAGGACCACAGTTTGCAGCATGAACATTAAACACTACTGCATTTATCAGCAGATACACTGGATGTCTGTCTATTCTAAAGGCATTTGGAATCTATAGGACCATATTTTACTACATTTCTGACACCCGTGGTCATGAGACTCATCTAGCGTATTGAAGAACAAAAAGGCAAAACAATGATTGTTATCGGCTAAGCACTGAACACTGACAGGTCCCTGCCATAGAGACAAAGCAACTACTCTGAGCCATGGCATCAACATTTCAATGACAAGGTGCATTGGTTTCCTAGTCACTATTAGAAAATGCTCATTGTTAAAATTTTAAAGAATCTACAGCTAGTCATGCACCTAACATACAATGGTGGTAAAATCCACACATCATATCTATTGTTAATCAAACTGCACCAAGCAAACATGAAAGTCTTAATCACACACCAGGAAAATGCGCAGAACAGTCAACTTCGGACAGTAAGTTCAAATTTGACCATAACTGCTGAAAAACAGCAAATACATTACGTCATTATTGTGTCCTGCTGTCAAACGATTCAACACTGTGCGAATTCCTTTTACCTAATTGAAGACGGCAGTTGAGCATGGTACCAGCGATTGATGTCAAAGATCGCAAGAAAACAGCGATTTTCAACATTCGCATCAAGCGATACGGCCTCCCAAATTATCAGGCAAAGACTACGATCCGGGCTCATTTCTTTGAGAAAAATAAAACAACACAAAGTCAAATACATTAACCTCTGAAGATATCTGACTGAATATGCAAAATTATATATTCATGCAGACACATCACTTTAGAAGTCAAACAAGATCCTTGCTTCGAATCTTCTGTTAAGCAGGTAATCATTGACCAACTTTAGTTCACACAGACGTGTTATAATTGACCATCAACTCTCATCACAGACGCCCCATAAGAACCGATTGCATACAAACTAATTTTGACGTAAAGAAGTGCACAGTTCATGTTTATTTAAGTAAGCTCTGAATTGTCTGCATGCTGCTAGAGTACAAGACATTTACATAGTAATCTGCCTATCACATTTTTATTACTACAATAGAATTCTGCAAAAATCCTTACACCAAGTAAGGAAGCAGGAACACTTCAAATGATAGCAGAAAATAACAGGAAACGGTTTATAAAAAAATATGAACCAGAAATTATTCATTAAATCATTCAAATGTTCATCAATCAAAAATCCGCAACTTATATCCCATGTAATTTATTCAAAAATTCATTTGTATCGCAAATTCTGACACTACCCACCTTCATCTGGGAGAGACTCATTAGCATTCACAGCAATCGGTTTGAATTGGTGGTTTTCCAAAGTGTAACACGCAATAACACGACTTCCACAGAGCGGATCACTGCTCGAATTATACGGGTCAAGGTGAAGCTCGTGGTTGAATCGAATCGCCAGAGAACACAAATTCTAAACACACGTTCAAAACTTAAATAAGTACATTGTCAGCTTGGTCTGTTGCTTTTACAGAGAACAATCATTTTGCAGCACAACAAACATTTACTTATTAGATCAGTTAGATAGCCATTTGTTTTGCACTTTTGGGAAGTACCAAAAAGGAACTATATAAAGTGTATTGATATATACACCTAGCTACACATACCATATTCTTGTGCAAATAGCAGTACCACTAAAACCACGTCGATTTTGTGGAGAGAAGTCAAGCAAATTTAACACTATGACAAAGATACTGTATAGAGTTGTATTCAGCAGGAAAGGTAATAGCACAGGAAATTAGCTGACCTCATAGTAAAAGCCAAAATCTCCTATCCATTTCTTTCTTTCATAGCACAGCTGGTAAAGAGTCATGTGGCTTGATGTATCCTTCCTGATAAAAGAAATGCATCACTTCAATTAGCACTTGCAAATATTTACAGCATCTACACCTACACTGGGAAATATTTGGAAAGATAAATATGTGAGCAGGGAAACAAAGAAAAGACTGGTAAGAGCACTGATCTTCCCGGTCGTCCTATATGGATGCGAAACATGGACAAAGACACTGGATATGGAAAAGAAAATCAACGCGTGCGAGATGTGGATTTGGAGAAAAATGTTAAGGATTTCATGGACGGAGAAGAGAACTAACGAATCGGTGCGTGAGGAGCTCGGAATAGAGAGAGATGAGACACTACAGCAAACAGCGACTTGGAGGAAATTGAGCTACTTCGGCCATGTGATGAGATCTAACGGTTTGGAGAAGGAGCTGATGACGGCATGCGGTGAGGGAAGGAGGAGACGCGGAAGACCAAGGAAGAGATGGTTGGATGAGGTACAGGAAAAGTCTGGCATGAACTTGGAGGAGCTGAGAGAGGCAACAAGAGAGAGGGGACACTGGAGAGGATACATCAAGAATATCGCCAGAGCTCCAAGAGCTGACGGCACCAGGTGACACCTACACTCATCATATCCTGGTGTAAATAGTTGTCTATGATTAGATAGATTATTGTAGTCAAATCTGAACTTACCGCACTTGTATTGGCTTTTAAAGCTTTGAGCTAAGACACCACAAATAATCTCATCGAAAAATGCATAGCTATGCTTGCATTATTAATTAATGCTGTTGCTAATATGCTACTAATTTTGAACAAATAACAAAATTATTATAAACTTGATACAAATATAATTTGAATTCAGAATCTGCAGGCAGCAAAGAAATTAGTAATACCAACTTTTAACAGCTCAAACAGACTGCTCAAAATTAGGTTTCAGCAATGGGTGTCTTGTCAGTTATGTACCAGTGCTAGATCTTTTTTTCACAGCAACAATAATGTCCAAGAATCAAAGACAGCTGCCAGAAAGAAACTAAAACACAACAAGGTAGTCACTGACACAGTATCTGCTGCGATTGGCCCATGGACAACCCAAATGTAACAGTAGTCCTTCGGATCATTTTCAGGTTCTTGAAAGGCAAAGTGAGTAACAGCAGGTAGGTCCTCATCATAGCGACTTGAATATCTATTCAAAAGCAAAAAAACTCAAGATTCAATTAGGAAAGTCCTTGCTTGTGTATTACAGTAATATTCCTAAAACTTGTCTTGGAGCTGAAGGTCAGCAAATCTGAGGCAGCAAGCAAATTATGAAATGTTAGGAACCAGTGTCTTGTTTGGCAATTAAAATATTATGTTCTCCGACTGGTTTCAGTTCACTGAGTAATGTCCTGAGCAGCTGTCCAGTATCTGGTTGGCAAGTGTTACCTAGTTCATCCTAGCAGTGTGTAGCAAACTAAAGCACAATTTTACCAACAGACACGAGATCAATATGTGCATGCACTTGTCATATGCACATTACATGTACAAGCAAGAACTAATGCAAAACAGCACGATGAAATAAAGTTGCCTCAGGATCAATTAAAGTTATGCTTTAAGCGTAAACATGGAGAACAAACCTTTCTACAATGCTAGAGATAACTGAGCATGCCAGAAGCTACAATGTTAACATTAATCATGACCTAAATATACGACTCCGGATCCTGCTAGGACACCAAAGTGCAAATGGATCAGTAACCCTAAACCAGAATAACTGTCCTATCCATACAGCGACAAACCCTGTGATTTTAATAAGATGTCACATGATGTACCCAGAATCAAACCTGGCTACTCTAAATCTATTTATTACAATGGTAACCATCAGTGACAAAGTCACAACTTTCACCAAAAAAACTGTCAAATCATGCAGCATGCAAAATCAATTGTGTAAAACACATTCTATTCAGGACTACAAACTGGATTAGAAATACTCACTGCAAGAATGGACCTCTTAAATTCCACATCTGGAATCCACCAAATGAATAGCCAACCAAGAGAGTCAACGTGTGCTTGTTAAATTTCAGGCTGCTGATATAGACATCACCTGCAAGTGGCAACCAGTCAACATTGAACACATTCTTTCAACAACAAACAGGGCAGGACTGTAACAGTACACCATATCTAACTGTAATTCTGGTCATTTCCAGAAGGTCAGTCCAGAAACAAGCCATTGAATGATCCAATGAATGATATATACCCTAAATAGACAATACCAGTTCTAAGAAAATCTGAAATTGCACGATGCTTAATGAACTTGCAGCTTCAAGTTGAATAGAAATCATCAAGAGATTCATTTCAGAGATCTTATATCATTAATGACAACTTCCGCAATAGTGATGTATAAATGACAATTCAAGTGATTTCAGTGATGAATCTGATTCCGAGAAAAACGATGTCAAGCAATCAACACACATGGTCTCATTGACCTTCCATGGATTATTATCACATTTAATGACAGTATTACGTATATCTTTATGTGCCATTGTTTCACCTTAATATTCCCAGAATCAATGCTGGCACCATTCGAAAGGACAGAAATTTCCACATCTAGAACACACTACTAAACAACGCTTGAAAAATACATTCGCTTTGCATTGTTCATAAAACTAAGACAACTTTCAATCTGCAAGTTCTCTTTAAAATGACTTCCTAAGCACTAACACTTGACTTTTTTAAAAATAATTCCTTAAAACTTCACAACTTTTAATTTCTAAAAATACAAATATCCTGTTTTCATCACACTAATAAACAATAGCTCAAGTATTTAAACCAGTGATTTTCAACCGGGGTTCCGCGGAACCCCAGGGTTCCACGCGCGTCGGCCAGGGGTTCCGCGGCAGTTTGATATAAAATTTTATAACATCAACTGAAATCACAAAATTATTAACAGTCAGTCGAATTATTTCACAGCTTTAAGTCATTCTTGCTTAAATAACTTTATTACGCGAATGCATTACTGTTTCTGTTGTTTTACAACATATAATGATGACCCCATGAATGAATCTGTGCGTTAGTCTTGTCATTTAAAAGAATCGTAGGCTATATCAAACGGGAATCTATAATGCCTAGATGTCCTGCGTCTTCAACTGTGTCGTATAGACGCAATTTTTTATAAATGGCTTTTTGAACTATTCAGATGGAAACTCTATTAACATTTTCTTCCCATTAGAATCTGTTGAGCACTGTAGACCAACGACTGGTTAGATTAATTCTTCGTTGGATCAGTTAACATTGGACAGATAGTGGTTAATTTTTGATTCAGAGGTATCGGATTTACCAAGTTTTGCAATTGTAAAGCCTCGCGAATTTTTAACCGATAGGCTCATGCACTATTTGCTATTCGAACATCACACAAGATGTGTCAAACAAGAATCAGATGGTCGATTATTGTGACAGAGACACTATTTCAGACGAGATGAAGGATGTAACCAGCGTTGGACTTGGGACTTGCCTTCAAACGAAACTGAAACTCCCATGTAGGCTGAGGGCCCTCTGCCCCGCTATTTATTAAGAAACCAGGCACAAATTTCGCAATAACTTTGAAGAAGGATGCTTTATAATTTAACAAAAACTGGTCGAGCACTGATCTAGAATGCATCGAATTTCCATTTTCAATATTTTATCCGTTTGATAGTTGGCGAAATAGGGCCTACAGCAGAAATGCAGCTATTCTCTGATAGATAGTGCTTTGTGCACTGGACGTATTCGTTGACTCCGTAGAATTCTAAGGCATGCAATTGTAATGTACTATTATATACTGCACCATGCAGAAGTGCAAATAGCGCACATTAAAAGTCTTGAACTTTTTAAAACTGAATATTATTATTATTATTTAATTATAAGTGACAACTGCATGCATAGCATAAGCTTATCTTGGAGCACTAAACAGGTGAAATGCGGAGGGTTCCGCGAGCCAATGAGTGCTTGAAAAAGGTTCCGTCACTAGAAAAAGGTTGAAAACCACTGATTTAAACAGATTAAACTTCTAAAAAATTTCAAGTTTTGGAAGGTTTTCTCATGTAAGGTTACATATTCAGACAACCCTCTTCTCATATTTCTACTCCGAATTGCCAAAACAATCTCTAAGTACACTTAGGAACATTTCAAACACAAACTAGGAAATTTTTTAAAGCTTCCAAAAGCACAGAAGTTCAATCAGCAAACGCTGAAAATAATTTGAGCAATCAAATGGATAGAACAAGCTCAATGGTCTTCAAGCACAAATTTATGAGTAGATCCCTAAAATAAATTAAATTCAGACCATTTTTCAGCTGCATCCAAATAGTTGTTCTTAACTGTGTCCAATAACTGGATAAATAAGAGGTCAAATCTAAATTAATAATACTAATATATTTTACTCACTTGACTTCAGTTGACATAGTGCAGATCCGTTGGTGGCATTGTAAGTGAAAAGGTCGTCATCATCTGGAAACCCTGCAGTGCAGATAAATCAACCATTTTAAAAGCAGACTGTTAAAAATGTGTTGGAAATTTGACAACACAAACTTTTGCAGTGAATTCCAAACAATCAACTTTGTTAAAACTGGTCAAATGTCAAGTTGTGCATAGCTGTGCATGAATTGCAGAAACAAAGTATTTCTATTTATTAATAATAATCCTGCAGTTTTAAAAAGTGAAAATGTTTGTAATATACTCCTTTATTTAAAAAATTACAGTTTCTCAACAAGATCACAGAATTTAATCACCATTACACCATCAGGTTCAAAACATCAAAACATGCATAGTATCTGTGACTAGATGTAAAAATTTTGCAATGGTTGCCTCTTACATATTGGTCCTACACATGAGTAAGAATGATCACGCTTTATCTCTCATAGACAATTATTTATCTAAAAACTGTTTTAACATATTTGTGTCTTCAATTTCCTGACTGTACTTCAAAGTACAAAGTTATTGAAAAAGGCTTGACAAAGAAAGTCCATTCTTAATTAGACTTGCTGTCAGACAAAAACTTGCCTGCCAGTTCCAGGCACAGGTGTTTACTCTTGGTAATTGCCTGATAGCGCATTGTCACAACATCTCTGTGGCTGCAGTCAATAATCTCCACCTGCTTTGGAGTGAGCTCATTTGAAATGCTGCTCTCATCAGTGCACATATCTACAGAGGAAAATCAAAAAGAGATGTAAACATGTGGCTCCGCATATGACAAGACCAGGCAAAGTAAAGGAGAAACAGAATTTATGTCTTAACAGCTTCTGTCTCTTAAAAATGTTACTATGATAACAAAATTGATGACAGTATTAGCAAACAGATTAGATAACAATGAGGAACAGATGAGGTTAACCCCATTCCTTTCCTCAGTTTACATCTTTTGGTTGATGTCTTCTGTCATGGAACTATTATTATCAGCTCTTTCTACACCACAGTAACAGACAATGAAATCATACACTTTCTTCACCATTCGAAGATAAGTGCGTTTTGGTCTAGTCATGAAGCACGGTGCAACTCTTATGGTAACTGGTGCATACTACACAACTTTCTCAAGAAACAAAACCAAGTACCAATCTCTCTTCAGACCCTGAATTCTATATTTTCCTGAAGTCATGCCCAGCAATGGTTGTTTTCACTTGCTACCAAGCTTTGAGAGAGGATACATCATGACTGTCGCCAGAGCTCCAAGAGCTGACGGCACCAGGTGATCAAGCTTTGTATATCTAACTGCACTATTACTGGCAGCTGACATACATATAATCAGCAACTTATGCGGCACACATGAACATGATTTGAACTTTTTTGCAAGTGTAACCTGAAACCTAAATACTCTGCAACCATTTTAAATCATAGTCACTTACCAAGCAAGTAAAGGTGGCCACACTGTGTTCCAACTGCCACAGTCCCACAGAAGGAATGGACTTGTTCACACAACAAAAGGGACAATGGGGCGCCTGGACTAACGGCTGCAACAGTCTCCAACGTTGTTGCCTAAAAACAAATGCAGGATGCCAGTGACACAATAGAGTCCATCAACACAAAACAATAAAGAAACTGTAACAACTGGACATCAAAATTAACAACATTCTGACAGCACAAGGAGCAATATCAACCTCACCATCACAATAACTCAGAAAAATGCAGCAAAGATGTTCAACAAATAACTAATACTCATTCATTACACACCTCTACCAATAATACCTACTAAAAATTGGGTCCTGATGATAGAAAGATATTTTAGCATATGTGCAAAGAAGACAACAATAATGACAAATTAATCCTGCAACAATGAGGTGAATGGCAAAGCAATTTCAAGTCAGCTAACTACTCAACCTAAAGATCAAACAACCAAGCCACCACGTGATACTGACCTCATAAGGAACCTGAACAGCCTGAATGACTGCAGATCGATGAACATCAAAGAGGCAGATGAGGCCACCAGACATACGCGAATTCAGCGTGGTGATAGCAATGACCAACTGACTTGTAGCAGTGCGGTCATTTTCAAATTCACAGACAGCCGTTATCAAAGTTTCTGGATCCTTTGTGGCTGCACCAAAACTCCAGGCAGCCAACCTCTGTCCAAATTTCACATTAAAAACTTCCAAAACACATCCCTTTGCCAGCCAACCATAAGATGCATCTAAAACAGTTCAAAACACATCCTAAATCATCAAAGACAAGACTCCTATTACACGTCTGAGCACTTATTCAGGCAAGACAAAGTCCTCAAGTTTTACAATCATGAAAAAGACACTTTCCATTTCTCCTCAACTGGTGCTAACTCTTTAGAACAGCCTTGTGCAGAAAAAGATTCAATGCTGTATATCCTGGACATGACTCCTTGCAAAATGCACCCAAAAGTCAAATAGTTCATGATTATTTTCCAATATTTGAACAGTGAGACCCCACTAAAAGGAAAATCACTGAGAGCCAGTATTAATGCTTCATACAATTTCTGATTTAATCCATCTTATTCAAATAAACAAATTGCAAACTCACCTTTAGCCACTCCAGCAATGCTGTAACTGCCTGTGACTTGGCTGCAATTCCAAAGACTATCAATGGCACCAGAAGAATAAGCAACTACTTCCGATGTTGAGCATGGCTTCTGTATCCTCATGACTTGTTCTCTTGTTACTAGAACAGTGACAATACACATATATGCACATGATTGCAATGAAGGATGCTGATGAACAGCATTTTAATTCCACATACATCGTATTGGCCAGACACCACGTCAGTCATTAATTGACTTCTGCACCATTTTGATGGTTCACGTTGTCTAAATAAAAAATTCATCTGCCTACATGATTTAAAATTGTGTTATGTCTGTAGACAGCAAAGTATTTTTGTCTTAACATGGGCCACTGGAGTACCTCAAACGTTTGTAACCGCCATTGCACGTGCCTCAAGGTACAGAGTGACACAATCATGTGGAATCTGTATTACTGGGAAAGAGCAATAAAGGCATAAAAAGTGGGGTAATACATGGATATGGTAGCAGAGCCACAATATTATCATGGCGATAAAAATACAAGCACAATATTCACACCAGAAATCGTTGTAACCTTAAACCACTAGTTGTTAATAACCTGTCAAGCCAATCAGTTCTACATAATAATAAAGTTAAGTCATTGTGGCAGTTTAAATCATTTAATATTCAACGTTTTTTTCAACTTCTGATCAATAACATGAATTTAAAAGACTAGAATTTTAATACAATTGTTTAATATATATATGCGGAAGTATTTCTGTATTTTTCTTCTGCTTAGTTGAAATGGGAATGGGGTGTAGTGAATCCTGATACATAGCATATTCTTAAACTTAAATCACTGAACAGGCAATTTTGTCACATGTATCCTTGAAACTATTCTGAACAGAAACAACCGTTTTTCCAAAATGCTGTTGTGTGCAACATCCTCTAAATTCCAATTTCAAATAAGTAATGAAAAATTGAAATGGACAAAAGTCATACAACACATTATCTGATTAAGCTTATTACAACGTCTTGCAAACAAAATCATTGCAAGATGCAACACTTTTTGCAATTGCTGCATTTTGCAAAAATTAGTTCTAACATTAAATAAAATCCGATATTTATAAATAAAAACTAAATATCACAGTGCATGTAAAATGCAATGTTTTATGCAACACAGAACAAATGGTTACTCTGTAAATTCATAAAATTATTCAAAGATTTCTTCATAGGTCGCAGCGCTCTATTTTAGTCAAGTCGTTGGCAACCCTGTTATGTATACAGGCATGGTCTTCGAGACTACCCCTTAATATATACAGCAATATGGTTTACATGTGATCCACTGCAGATGGACCACAGTAATTTCAAAATCTGATAAGCTACCCTTTTTCCATCTCAAATTATATTACTCATAAACACAGTCGCTACCCATCAGTCAAAGATCACATGTGGTCTATCTACGTAGAATTAGCCGAAGTAAGAAAATGAGCTTCGTGAGTGTAGTCGCTGGTAAATCTCAAACATCTACCAGATCTTCACTTTTCAATTCAATCTTACCAAAGATTTGGTCTTCACGAATGCACAAAACTGTGGACGCCAAAATGATTTGAGCAATTGCGTACTGAAATATGGTTGCGATCTTTTCCTCATAACGAAAATTCACTATACACGAAAGTGAAGATTGGTGGACCTGGCCAAGAAGTAGCAAAGTCCGAGACGGGTTACCAGTTACAACTGACTGAATAGAATGGGGTTAGCTAGAATGCATCGACACGCCAAATAGTTATTTCTTCAGCCAATGGCAATTATCGCTCACCTTCCTTATCTCGTTGCGTTGTAAAAATCAGCACAATTCAGCGGTGTATCGCCGTGACAGAATAACATCAGGTCCTTGCATGCACATTTACAGCTGTTAGCATTAATTTTTAAATAAAATTTTAACAATTTCTTGAACTTAATTCCTTAATTGAACAGCCGCCATTTACGTTTGTTTTAAATGTTCGCGCATGCCCGATAGAGCATTTCCCGTTTTACCAACGATCACTTTTATACAGCAAACAGTAAGGATGGAGTTCGACATTTAGGCAGCTACATGTAACATGTGTTATTTATAATAAATTGTGATATAACTCTAACACCGAATCGGATGGCACCGAGGCTCGTTTCACTCATGAGAATGAAAAAATTATTGTAGGACTTCAAATTCTGTCGCTGCCTAATAGGCCAAAGCAGATGTCCAAATTTTACAGGCCTATAATCTGGAAATACTGCTCAATTGTGGGACTTCTTTAATTTTTCCTTCTTGAGTCCTATATCATACATCGCTTTATTTATTCGACTTTTGTTCTACCGCCAATGTTTCAAAAGCTTGAAGAACAATAGGCCTACGCATTCAGGCCAACCGGCTCCACCACTGCCATGCATCCTTCGATCAGCACGTGGCCTTTCCCTTCGGAAGAACAATTAAAAGTTAAAACTTAGCCTACCGTTGTTCAGATCTCAGGACACAAATGCACAATTTTGAACTACCGTGCAACTTAAGATGATAGAAACTTTGCTTAAAGGTTTTTTCAAACTCATTATCATAGGGCCTATCTGTTGTAAAATTCTCTGTGTCATTCTTTTGCTTGATGTGTAACACGTTGAGGTCTAGCTGTCAACACGATTTTTCATTGAACGAAAAAATTATATATTATCACTAAAGCATAACTTTTGATTTAAATTAATTAGGCCTACTGATTGCTCCATTTTACTCTTATTTTTGTAAAGTCTATTGAGCCTATTTCAATGCATATATAGGCTGCAGGCTGCCGTTTGTCAACTTTCTAATGCACATTAACCCACAGATATTAGAGTTCGTAGGCTATAAGGTCTTTGATTAAACGATTAGCGTATACACACGACGTAGGTCTACCGACGCACCGTCTCGTCAGCAAGAATAAAAATTAATAAAATAAAAAATATGTACACACACACACACACACACGCACACGCACACACACACGTTCCCAAGGACTCTTGCAGGTTCCATTAAAGACTGCTGGCGCTGCGTGCGCAGCCGAGTAAGGCCATCGTTTTATCACAGAATAGATAAAGCTTTATCTATTCTGTGGTTTTATCTTTAGTTGTATCTATGCTGACAACCATGAGGTTGGGTGCTTGCTCGTTGCTATTTTGTGCATTTTTCGCTGATTTGGCTGCACAGATTCTCGCAAAATTAACGGACACAAGCTTTCCATGTACATACTTTAGTAGGTATTCGTTTAAATGTAAACAATATAAATGATCACAATCGGCATCAATTATTTGAACGCTAATGAAGATGATTCTTCACAAATCAATGCTCCAAGCGGATCGAAAATTAATATTGATCAAGTGCATTGAAGAAAGATCTCGGTTAGCGCAAAATTTTAGCCTACAGTTTGTGTGATGTGATAGTGTTTTGAGTACAAGTAGTTGTAATAAATCGCAAAATATTGGTAACACTGCCGTTAAAATAATTAATCGGCAGACTTGTAACTCATCTTTTTATATGTGGTGTCTTGTCGTGCACCATGTTTATCTCTGCAATCCAGACAAGGACTATACTATCTTAATCTGAAGGTGACTTTGTTGTCACACGATCACTTAGAAATTTCGGAAACTGTGCATTTACACTAGCCAGCCGGACTGAATGGAAATTACGGAATAAACTTCCGGACTTTTTTCGCAAGTTTCTTCATTAATTAGCACTTTTCAAGCAAACCTTAATTAAGGATGTATTATGAGGCCTAGGTTACCGTGAAATCTGTAACTATTCCTTATGCTAGACATTCTGATTGGTTGTACAACATGAATATCTTTTGAAATAACAGCGTTTGCCAGATAAACAGTGCATCTTAAAGTGGGGCCTACCTACAACTCCATGTTAGGGTCAGGGTTAGGAGTGTCATTTTTTAAGACTTGGCAAATATAGGCCTGTAGCCGTAGCCTTGACTAAGATGATAGCCATGATGCTAAAATTTACAGGATCGATTAGGTCGGGATTAGGGTTAGTGTTGTCATTAGAAAAAATGGCAAGCATGACCATCACGATGCCTAACTGTGACACCTGACCCAGATTGCAGCAACATAATGCATCATATCGAATGCTACCCTGTAGGTATATGTGACCCAATAGCATCTGCATATTTCATGGAAGTCAATCACAATGCGCAACCATGCTTTAAATATAGAACCCCTGATACTAGAATTTTGCAAATATTTTTTAATTGTTGATAATATATGCATTGGATGATGCTATGCTTTGAACAGAGCTATTTAAAGTTTTTGCAAGCAAAGTCATCACCTTTGTCACAGCTCACGTACAGCAATTTTAATCATGCGATGACTATTGTAACTCACTGTAATTTTTCTGCATGGATTATTGGCTTAGGAAGTATCATTCAGAGCACTAGTGGGTTTGCATAGAATTCAATGAATGTCCAAAACCATGTGTTTTCTTAAAAATTTTAAGCAAGAAAAAAGTTTACTGAACAAAAGTTCTAAACATTGCTGAGCTATGGCAGAATGTGGGATGAAATGAATCAGTGCATTATTAACACTGTGATATTTGTCAGTGTTGGGTGTGCCTTACTGCATAATGGTTAAAGTAGTAGTTTTCAAGATTTGATTACATTTTTATTGTTGTTTATTTTGAATGCATATTTTTTGCGAAGTTTTATAGGGCGATGCTTTTCCAAAAACCATGTATATGAGTTAAGGTGAAAGCAACTATGGGACAAATAAGATTGAAACTATTGACTCATGCTAATAGTTCTGTTATGAAAGTATTATGCAGCTCAATATAATTATCTGCGCACAATTATTTGTATATTTTCATAGATGGAGCCAGGTATTCATCACCGGAGGGGAACTTGGTCAACTGTTCGTGGTACGCTGGTAACGCCTGCTGTAAAAGGACAGAAGTGACATCCGTATTTGGAGGAATGTATCCACTATTAGGTGCCTCGAGAGACTGCTCTAACCACATGAACTACCTAATGTGCTATTTCTGCAGTCCACAGCAGTACACCTGGTATATGAGGTGAGCACAATTGGAATTGTAAAAACTCTGCCACTGGTTGTACTCTGCCTTTGGTGCAAGTCCCAACCTGGATAAAGGAGGAGGGCGACACTAATCATCATTGTTACATGGCAGTGTCGTTAAACAGCAACAAGTAGGAATCGTATTTACAAGCAATGATGGATGATCGTGCAGTTGTGTCTATGGTAGTTAGTTAAACTTTAAATATTTATTATGCACGTAAACTGTATGTACGATTGTTTCTAAATTCACAGTCGTTGATTCTGGTAATAAAATTAAAGTTGAAGAACATCCACATTTGTTGAAAGATGGGATGCAGACAATTCCTGTGTGCCCTTCCCCATCAGCCGAACTTCAGCACAGCTTCTCGTCTTTGCCATTATTGTGTTTATCAACTGTGTCAAAACTCGTTTTCACTCTTTTCAATTAACTGCTCAGTAAGCAAGTTATAATAATTTGTTCTGGGTGGTAGCTAAGGGTCAATAATTTCAGTAGACCACAATATTGCAAAGAGATTGCTAGACCACGAGGGACCTGTAAAAATGCTCCAATCTGCTGCAGATTTGGATAACATCTGACTTGGGAGAGGTAGAACGGATGTTCTAAAATACATGATTTTTTACCATTGTCTCATAGACTACCCTAATATATTCATTCATTCAACTAGATACAAGATGAGAGCTTTAAAAATGCATCTGTCACTGTTGCGGTCCTGTTTGTGACCTTTGCTGTAAAGTCTATCATCCTTGGTAGCATCCACCTGTGGATTTCAATCGAGGAATGTTAACTTTACTTATGTACCACTGTGGAAGTTGCAGCCTGCAAATTTCACTTCTGTAATATTTTACATGTGTAAGCAAAGCATTTCAGAGTTAAAATTTCGCTGGTATAATTCAAAACACTTGCATGCTGGATGCAGAGACAAAACACACAAACTGTCTTTCCATATTTTGATTATTTATGTAACATTTATTCTTGCATTTTGTTTTCAGTAAAGCTAAAGTTTGTGCATCATTCTGCAAATCTGTTTTTGAGCACTGCCGTGTTGCTCAGTACAGCGGCAAAATGATTGGTAAGCAATTCAAGTTAAGTATTTGTGGTAGATAAAATTGATAGCCAAGTCAATTCACACTATTGAAAAATTTTAGAAATAGGTAAAAACCGGGTAGGTGAAAATATGATTCCAAACATTTGGAATTAATGAGAGCCCATGCCAGATTGACCATGGCATTCCTGCTTAAGAGAGGTCCTTCTAGCATAACATGATATATGTATTCTACTTTCTCATATATTATTTAGTAATTTTTTTTCACGCAGGTGTAAGTTTTACAATGCATCAAAAGTTTAAAATTCTCATAATGAGTACTGTAATGGTATTGCAGGCCGTTTCAAGGCAGCATTTTGTGGACAAGTTGTAATTGTGAATGAGACGTGACATGTATGGCGATGTTGTCAGGGCCTTGCTCGAATTTACCTCCGAGAGCTATGCAGCTTTACATTGGGTATGGTATCCAAGGACGTCGTCAGCTATGCTCCGCTGATAAGGGAGTCCTCTTAGTTCCTTTTGCTTGTACTACTACTATGAAGAATCAAACTTTTTCTGTGGTTGGCCCAGTGGTCTGGAATGGCCTTCCTTTTGAGCTGTGCCTACACCCTGGGACTCTGCCAGGATCCTTCCTTACTAAACTTAAAACTGTTCTTTTTGGGCGTGTTGGAGTCGGGAGCGCCTCTGAGTAGTTTTTTTTCTTGAAGGAGCGCTATATAAATGTCCTAATGAATGAATGAATGAATGAATGAATGAATGAATGAATGAATGAATGAATGCTTATGTTACCTGTTTACTCGTTATGTTTTGCAGGTGAGATGTACACAGACAGTCGCCATTTTTGCCAGGGTCAACAGTTTTCTGTTGTTGATGGAGATGTGAACTGTTTCAACTTTGACCCATCAGTCTTTGGTAGAACTACTCAAAGTTCAACATTCAGTTTTCTTTCATTCCTGTGCATACTTGCACTTTCTTTGTGCTGTACTGGTATACTGTAAAGTTATGTTTTAGTAATTTATTGCATAATTTATACTAAGTCATTTTAAGTTATTTATTTGTTAAATTTTTTCAAGCAACATGTTTATGTAGCTTTTTGCAATCAATATTTTTATGTAGATTTATGTTTGCAATGTAGTGAAAAAATTCTATAGCATAGGAACGTAATAAAATGGATTTAGATCTGTAAATTCTGTATCACAGGTTAACTTCTATATATTGACTATAATCTTTCAAACTTATAATACTTCAAAGTTATATATCGAGTAATAGTTGAAAAGTCTGGCTGCAATCAGTACAAAGACGTCCAGACATGACTGTTTTGTGGAATTTGCACATGTTGAAGTTTCGCTTATTATATTGTGAGAGCAATTTTCAGTTCTTAACAGGCTACTGGTTAGCCGACATATCATAGTTACAGGGCCAGTTGCATGTCCATGCTCTTACTTGGTAGTTTTAGCTGACTTATGAATAATTAGTTACCAGATGTTTTCTTTCCTGACTCGAGGCATGATCAAAAATACTATGTAGGCCTATACAATATCAAGGGTTGCATCTTTATGCAAACCCAATTCTACCATTTAGCTATCATGTTTTTTTCAGCAATTTTGTAGCACTTCTGATTCAAGTTTGCAGTTGGAAATGTTACAGAGTTTGTTTTTACAGTCATGCTTAGTATTGCAAACTTCTGGTAAATTGAACAATGAACATGTGTATAATTTTTCAACTTCTTTTACATATTTACACAGACATTATTATAATAAAAAAAACAAGTTTTCAGTAAATGTATTCATCGTTCATGATGACTTCGTGAAATAAAGCACGAATTTTCATTTCACTTATTTGAACTTCAGCGTGAAATAAAGCATGAATAATTGAATATTCATTCCACTTATTTGAACTTCAGGTGTATTGAACTGTTAACGATATCCATTGAAGGTATGGATTAACAGGTTTCACTGCATAGAAAAAGTCTGTCTGGCATAATATTTGAAGTCCTTGAGAAGTGTTGTGTTGGATAGATTCATTCATTCATGCATTTCAAGAATTTACATAGTGCCCCTTCAAGATGCCCACATTCACATTCCAACCATGGTGATATTAAAAGGTTTTAAGAAGCCTGAGTTAACCCTAGGTAACAGGCGTATCTCCAAGGGAGGCTATTCCAGACAGATGGACCTACAACTGAGAAAGCGTGATGCTGACAGGTTGAGCTTCCAACATAAGGGACCTGCTAGAGGCAGAGCTAAGGGCTGTTTGAGCTATGACAACAGATCCTGCATAGCAGAGCTCATGTAGATAGCATAGCCAAGGAGACAATGCCAAACCAGTACAGAGTGCACGTTACAGTACTTAGTCTTATTGTGGTTGTATTATATTGAAACTAGTGATAAACACTAAACAGGGCTGTACATGAAAAAATTGAGTGACCGTAACTTTTAATAGTCTGGTCAGAAAAAACAGGCAGCTTTACAGAGGTGAAGATTGCAACAAGTTGAACATTATTTTCAAACGAGGCCTGCATAAGCTGCAGATACCTTGATTGCCCTCCATAGTTCAAACATTAATTTATATTTGCTAATTTGATTTTTAATGATGAAACTGCTGATGGGGTGCTAAATGATTAAAATTTTAAAAAATTTGTAAGTTTATTTCTGCCAGTTCTTTGTGTCGTTACTATTGCCATTACATTGTGCTATGTGCAGGTACTATTACGATTAACAAGTAGCATTAGTATAAAATGCACTACTACGGATTCTCTAATCTGTATGGTATAGCAAGGAAGGAGGTTCATAGGGGTAATACCAACCCTGGTAAAGCCACTGTATGGTATAATATATTTACCACTCAAATTGAAAAGGATCATATTACTCTGTTGTGATTGTTGCTTATTTATTACACCATAATTTATGTGTTATCAGAATTGGTATTCATATAATTATGGTTGAGTGTCATTCTGCGCAAATGCTAAGCAAATGCTGACTCTCCGGACTTGACCTGCCTATCGGTTATGTTTTGATTAAGCGCCAATAGGGAGTAACTGTGACCTTCTTTAGGTAGCCAACAGGGAGTAACTGTGACCTTTGGGTAGCCAACAGGGAGTAACTGTGACCTGCTTTGGGTAGCCAATAGGGAGTAACTGACCTGCTTTAGATAGCCAACAGGGAGTAACTGTGACCTGCTTTAGGTAGCCAACAGGGAGTAAGTATGACCTGCTTTGGGTAGCCAATAGGGAGTAACTATGACCTGCTTTGGGTAGCCAATAGGGAGTAACTGTGACCTGCTTTAGGTAGCCAACAGGGAGTAACTGTGACCTGCTTTGGGTAGCCAACAGGGAGTAACTGTGACCTGCTTTGGGTAGCCAATAGGGAGTAACTGTGACCTGCTTTAGGTAGCCAAAAGGGAGTAACTGTGACCTGCTTTGGGTAGCCAACAGGGAGTAGCTGTGACCTGCTTTAGGTAGCCAACAGGGAGTAACTATGACCTGCTTTGGGTAGCCAATAGGGAGTAACTGTGACCTTCTTTAGGTAGCCAACAGGGAGTAACTGTGACCTTCTTTGGGTAGCCAACAGGGAGTAACTGTGACCTGCTTTAGGTAGCCAACAGGGAGTAACTATGACCTGCTTTAGGTAGCCAACAGGGAGTAACTGTGACCTGCTTTAGGTAGCCAACAGGGAGTAACTGTGACCTTCTTTGGGTAGCCAACAGGGAGTAACTGTGACCTGCTTTGGGTAGCCAATAGGGAGTAACTGTGACCTGCTTTAGGTAGCCAACAGGGAGTAACTGTGACCTGCTTTAGGTAGCCAACAGGGAGTAACTATGACCTGCTTTGGGTAGCCAATAGGGAGTAACTGTGACCTGCTTTAGGTAGCCAACAGGGAGTAACTATGACCTGCTTTAGGTAGCCAACAGGGAGTAACTGTGACCTGCTTTAGGTAGCCAACAGGGAGTAACTGTGACCTTCTTTGGGTAGCCAACAGGGAGTAACTGTGACCTGCTTTGGGTAGCCAATAGGGAGTAACTGTGACCTGCTTTAGGTAGCCAACAGGGAGTAACTATGACCTGGTTTGGGTAGCCAATAGGGAGTAAATATGACCTGGTTTGGGTAGCCAATAGGGAGTAATTGTGACCTGCTTTAGGTAGCCACCAGGGAGTAACTATGACCTGCTTTGGGTAGCCGATAGCGAGTAACTATGACCTGCTTTGGGTAGCCAACAGGGAGTAACTGTGACCTTTTTAGGTAGCCAACAGGGAGTAACTGTGACCTGCTTTGGGTAGCCAATAGGGAGTAACTGTGACCTTCTTTTGGTAGCCAACAGGGAGTAACTGTGGCCTTTTTTGGGGTAGCCAACAGGGAGTAACTGTGACCTTCTTTGGGTAGCCAACAGGGAGTACCTGTGACCTTCTTTGGGTAGCCAATAGGGAGTAACTGTGACCTTCTTTAGGTAGCCAACAGGAAGTAACTGTGACCTGCTTTGGGTAGCCAACAGGGAGTAACTATGACCTGCTTTGGGTAGCCAATAGGGAGTAACTATGACCTGCTTTGGGTAGCCAACAGGGAGTAACTGTGACCTGCTTTAGGTAGCCAACGGGGAGTAACTGTGACCTGCTTTGGGTAGCCAACAGGGAGTAACTGTGACCTGCTTTAGGTAGCCAACAGGGAGTAACTATTAGGGCCCCCAGAAATTTGCACCAAAAAATTGAAACAATTGCGCACCATAAACGATAAATTTGCACGAATTTTGCGCAAGTTAAAAAATCAAAATGTTCGTTATTTTTTGGCTTGGCTTTTGTGGGCGCTGTAGAAGTCTCAAGATTACGATTACGATTAAGTATAGATGGCTAGAGCAACCGGATGCATGGACAACTTTTTGCTATAAGTGAAACAGAATGAGAACAAATGGTCTACTGAACTGTTATTCTCATTTCCATGCCTCACATTCACACGTACTTACTGACTTTGTGCATGGCAGCACAAGTGCTTGGTCGGGAACTCGGCTGATGAGTTTTTCCGTGAAGTTGTGCTGCGCTTCACAAACTTTCACTGGAACATGACCTCTGGGGCAGAGGAGAAAGCAATAGCATCCAAAAGAAATTTACAAGGGATAGGCACATACAAAAGGGTCAAAGATCAAACCAGTGATCCATACGATATAAAATTTACTTTTATCTAACAACTGTCTCAAATGGGTGTGCGTGAGAACTGGATTTGGTGAATACTGAATGTCAAGTCTAGATCTGCATGTCGTCGCTGAGGATGTAAGTGGCTGCATGAATGGCTGCTATGGCTCTCGATATTTCTTCTGTTAGCAGTTCTCGAATGTCATCAAAGTCTTTAGATGAAGAGTTTTCTGTGATTAGATCGAGTGTGTCTTGTATACGCGGCCAAACTCGTATGTGACTGTAGTCATCACTTGGCGGTCCAAACAGCAGGTTCCTGAAATAATATGCAGATGTAAAAGTTTAAGAACACCAGGTGCCTGGTCACATAGCGAACCGCCCTCTTGCTAATACAATAATGAGAAAGGTCTTTGAGTGGACTGCAAACTCGATGAAACTGGTATACAAATTTAGTCATTATGTTACACTCTGCCAATTTATATATAGCCACACTCTGCCTATTTATTTATAGCCTTTGTTGAATTCTTAAGACTTAGAGATAATGCATGTCTAATTGTCTATGCATTATGATAAGATTTGGGAACCAGTTATTACATCTATTTGTCATTTTACTCACATAAACACTTCAAAATCAATATATGTACTTAAGCAATGTGTTACTTGTTATTTTAAATAGAAAGCCTTAACATTTGTTTAAAAAGCAGTCTAGTCTCTATGCAGTGTGAGAACTTGAGTCTCACACTGCAACAGCAATGTTGGATACTGCAGATAATGTTAGCAGGTTTGTAACCTATGACTGGATGAAAGCAGATGCATTCTAGAGCCGTTTTATCAGAAAGTTTTATTGATTGCTGGATGCAGTTTGGTGAGATTTAAATCACTTACAGTTAATCATACCAATCTTGCTCCAAGATTTTAAACTCATGTGACAATCATGTCTGCAGTAGGTCTAAACATTATAACAAATAACGGCAAATTTACAACACCAAGGCAACCTGCACCAGCCTCTTGGTTTGGATGACTGAAGCAACAAGAAGAGGTTGATACTAATAATATGGTTCATTTGAGAACAAACTCACCTGAACAGAGGGCGACCAGGAAGTCCAAGGGCACTGATGAAACTTCTTGAAAATCTTAAAACTTTGTCGTTGTACTGTCTAACCAGCATATCCCTATCAATAACAAATGTAGACAACTAGACATGTAGTTATTATTATATTTGTTTATTATTCGCACTCAAGACAGCTGACACACTATGCAACTAGTCATCATCGCCATGTTAGGAACGTCCTCGATATAATTTATAAACGACCTACTTAGCTCGGACAAAGACCTTCTCGAGCCTACACTCTTGCTCTATATTAGTTAAGATTTTGCAATTCAACAACTCTTAGTAACGAAAACTCTGGAGAATCTGACAGCTGGAAATTCAAAACTGATGTGATAAGGTTGGTGCCTGTTGTACACTGGCTCGACTGAAGGACGATCTATCCTGCAGTCACACAACCTTTACTAATAGGCAACATCGCTTGACCTCAAATTGCTACAGTGTCACCAGGTCCCGGCTGTGGTTATCCAAGACCGCCGATGCATCCGCTCCTGCAACAAAAACTAAAACGGTGATCGTGCCTTTCAGATCGCTGGCCAACGTGCCTGGAACAGTATTCCAGCATCTATTCAGAAACTCAAAACTCAATCTACTTTTAGAATACAGAACTTAACACTGCACCTGATTTCAAGTTCTTTGCATTTATTCCGACAGTTGACAATGTATGTGTAAAGTATTCTAGAAGTAGCTCACTACTGACGATGCTTTAGAAATTGTCGTAAATGCAAATACAGGTACAAATACATACTATTACTAGCTTCAGTGTCATAAGTAGATTGTAAATAGGCCTACATCAATCAGCACTTACGAGTTTGCTAGTAATTGCGACTGGATTCTGTGATTTGGGGATATCAGCTGCTGATCGAAAGGTTCATTTATTGTCACAGCGAGTTTGCCGAGTTATAATAATCACATATATATGTGGCGCCGCACACCGAAATGAGCATTAAGTCGGAGATTACACATCCGAGATATTAGAGAAATAGTATTTTTTGATTTTTTGATTTAAAAAAAAAAAGTTAATAAATTTTTTTTTTTTAAAAACATTTTGAACATTTTTCAAAAGACAAGTAGCCCAGCTATTTTAATGATCCTGCTTTGCCAAAAAAATTTAAAAATTAATTTAATTAAATTAATCAATTAATTTAATTAAATCCCTTTTCCCCTTGTATCTTCGGCTAGGAATAAGCTAGAGCAATAATTTTTGTGTCATTTTGACGCCTGAGACAAGGCCTTTGAAACGATGCATCAAACGCAATATGTTGCAAAACCACCTTAATGCTCATTTCGGTGTGCGGCGCCACATATATACAGAGCCAGTTAGTAAATTTTAAGCTGTTTAAATTGTTATAAATTCACTGAAAATTCATACTTTGAATCATCTATTTCAAGAAACTTGTTGCGAAACTGTGCAGTTGTCTGGCTGAGATTATAGATGGCAGCCTCAAGGTTCTCTGTCAAAATGCCAGAACAATTACTTATTTCACACGAAAATATTTTAATTTAAAAATTCTCAAATTTGCTTGAAATGCTTGAATAGGAAGGAAGAAAAAGAAACAGGTTAGGCATACCTAGTATGCGGCACAAGAGGGGGACTAAGTCCCCCCCCCAAAAGGCCATCCGGTTTTTTTACATGTAAAAATGAAATATTTCCATGATTAACCTCACATAAAACTGAAACATATGCATGAGATGATTTCGACATTTTGACCAAAATGATGACTAAAAAGGTTGTCAGAAATTTTGGCGAATGAAAATGGAAAATTTCCTCTGCAAGGATTCAGTCTCCCAAAACTGAAATCCTGGCACCACCACTGGTGAACAACTGAACACAGATTAATGGTACAGTAGCACAAAATTATTAATGCTAAAATTTCCATTACCTATTAAAAATTCAAGTGAGCACTTTTTAAATCATTGATAGGCCTACTGCATACAGCCAACCTTGGCTTATTAACTTATCTAATTACTAAAAAAGGCTGTCCCAATATAATGCACTGAGCAAAATCAACTGGATTATGAAATTAGAAGCATGAGACACAGTGGAAGGTCAGGAAAACATGGAAAAGACAACTTTGCCATTGGAAAGACTTCTGGATGAGTTTTTGACAGACTATACTCGAGGTTGAGGTTGGAGATTAGATAAATAGCCACTTCCACAGCAGGTAATCTGGTGACATCACTTTAATTAAAAGAGAATGAAAATTCCAAATCATTTACCAATAACTAATATTAATTGTGTACACCATGAGATGCTTTTTGTACACCATTGTTGCTTTACCAAACATGTCTTGGAAGATATGCGTTCTCTGGCAGAGGACTTTGAGTTCTACTTCAAGAGTTGTGGACAGCTCGTGAACGTCAAGTGGAAGGCGTTTTGAGGTGGAGAGTTGAAGGACCATTTCGGAAATGAAGCCGACCATTGCCTTATGAGCGTCAAATGTTGGGTCCACAAACTGATGAACATAATCAAAGGTGTCAGCGGACGTACGAAAGACCGACGTCTGGCGTTCTAACGTACCATCACTGTTCTTAAACATAAGTACAAAATGTTATCACAGTTTTTAATGCTAGGCTGGTAATTTAATCCAATTTGGTAGTGATCATCAATAAAAACTGCTTTCAGAAAAGCTAAAAAAGCCTACAATAGTCAGGCACAAATCATTCTAGACATGGGCGGAGTTTATCAGGGGCTAAGCCCCCCCCAAACCCCACCCCAAGAAGACCCAGATTCATTATTTTAACCGTGTAAATGGTTTCTTTTCCCGGGCTTAGCCCCCCCACCCCCAAGAAGGCTTTAGCCCCTCCAAGAACGGAAACCAAACCCCGCCCATGATTCTAGACATTAATAATCATAATTTCTGTAAGTTTAATTACTTCTTCAGTGCTCAAAATAGTTACGTTCTGGGATAATGCATGAACAAATAAACAGTTGTTTATGTCTGAATGCTTAAACTCAGTAGATAACCATCAAATATAACTATCATACTAAGTGGTTTCCGTGACTTCATTATAGAACTTACCATGTTTACAAATCTTGGCCAAATGACAGAAATGCCAAGGTAGAAGTAGAAAAGTCCATGTTCTGAATCTACGGACACTCGATCAAATCTATCAGAAACAGAAAGTCTTCAGCTGCAACTGAGTTGCCACAATTACCGTAGTATTTTCTAATCAATATGACTGAGTTGCCACAATTACCTTAGTATGTTCTAATCAATATGACTGAGTTGCCACAATTAGTATGTTCTAATCAATATGACTGAGTTGCCACAATTAGTATGTTCTAATCAATATGACTGAGTTGCCACAATTAGTATGTTCTAATCAATATGACTCAGTTGCCACAATTAGTATGTTCTAATCAATATGAGATAGAAAGATACTCTTTGGAAACAATGCCTGTACTGATAACTAACAAGCACATAAAGACACACAAGTACAAGTAGACTGGCGAATATAATCCATCAATTAATATTTCACCTGCAAAGCATTTGTCATGATTTTCTCATAGTTTGATGAATGTTAAATGGTTCACTATCAACAGGGCGCATGATCAAAAGGGCGAAAAGAGAAATAGCAAAAGAAAAATCAAAAGGGTGCAATCAAAGGGGAGAAAATGAATAGAACAAACGTTCAATGAAGGGCCATTTTGGCAGGTCGATAAGTCAAATGACATAAGTTTTAACCATAGTTGTAAAAAACGTTTTTTTCCGTTTTTTATTCTCTCCCAAAAACGTCGTTTTTTTCGTTTTTTATTTTCCCCATCATTTTTTATCGTTTTTTTTTCTTTAACTTTATTTATTCATTTACTTTCTGTTATTATCTCCTTAATTTTTATTTTTTCTGATATTCCTTATGTTTTCCGCCAACTCTCAAGGATTCAGCTAACTAAAGTCATTATTTCATCGTTTAACATCATCATTTAAGAGATAGCCTGCGTGTAGTAGGTTCCTAATCAATGTTTTCAAGGTTAAAATGCGGTTTTAGATGTAGCAAAGTCAAATTATTTTCCGTTTCCGGTTTTTATCGTTTTTTGTCGTTTTTATTTTTTGAAAAAACCACTTTTTTCCGTTTTTTATTCCGTTTCCATCGTTTTTTTTACATCTATGGTTTTAACAGATGAAAACAGAAAAGGTAAATATTTTTAAAGAGCGTGTTTATAAAGGCGATGAGCAATCGAAATCACACGGTCTTGAAATGAAATGATGAAGGGGAGTTTGTAACAAAAATAGAGTGAACAGTCAACAAAGCGCAGTAGTATTGTGACGAAATTGGGGAAGGGACCCTCCCCATTTTGTCTTGCGCTAGCCTGCCTCTTTGCTCCTCACGTGCCTTTCGATTCCCGCGCTCTAGCCTGCCTCTTTCAGAGGCCGCCTGTACTTTAGTCCACACGCGCCTTCGTTTCCCGCGCGCTAGCCTGCCTCTTTTAGAGGCCGCCTGTACTTTGGTCCACACGTGGATTATGTTTCCCGCGCGCTAGCCTGCCTCTTTTAGAGGCCGCCTGTACTTTAGTCCGCACGTGCCTTCGTTTCCCGCGCGCTAGCCTGCCTCTGTTGAAGGCTGGCCTGCCTCTGTTGAAGGCTGGCCTGCCTCTGTTGAAGGCTGGCCTGCCTCTTTTAGAGGCCGCCTGCCTTTTCGTTCCCGCGTCTTTTAGGCCACGCCCGCCCCTGGGTGGTGTATATAAGGGGCTGTGTTTTAGTAAGAGGAGTCTTCGAGAGTCGGCCAGTCTTTGAGTCCGTATGCAGTCATCGAGGGATCCAGTCACGCAGAGGGAGTCGTCGAGCGAGAGAGTCAGTCCGTGACGTACAGCAGACGAGTAGTGGACCGACGGACGATTTAGCGACCGTGTCACAGTTTGTCGTTGAGAGAATAAAACGTGTCTTCATTCCTACGTCGTGGTGTTTTCTACGGGCGGAGCGACCGGAAATGCCACACTGTTCCTTCGAAATACCCCGGAGGCGGACTTGCGTTTCCACCCCCCTGAAACGACACGCGTCCTTCCACTTCCGCTATCCTGGTTACCCGGAAGCTTGGGCGTCTTCAGGGAGTTCTCTTTTTCCGCCACACTGGTACCAGAAGTGGGGTTAGTTTGTGGACACTTCCGAACGAAATTCGCAACTGACCGACGATGGAAGAAGACGAAGATGTCACGGTCGCCTACCCTGCTGGAGGATCCGCCGACGGGAGTGCGATGGCAGAGCAACGAACGGACCGGAGCCGATTGACCGAGGAGCTGCGGAGACCGCCGTGGACGAACTACGGAGAGACGTCCAACGAACGTGA
This sequence comes from Lumbricus terrestris, assembly GCA_949752735.1. Classification (NCBI taxonomy): domain Eukaryota; kingdom Metazoa; phylum Annelida; class Clitellata; order Crassiclitellata; family Lumbricidae; genus Lumbricus; species Lumbricus terrestris. Next base: position 64,239,028 of record OX457036.1, read on the forward strand.
GACTACCGGAGGACGGCCGTGGACTCGACCGCCTCCGATAAAACCCGGAAAATTCGACGGCACGGGATCGCTGGAGTCGTTCCTGGTGCAATTCGAAGTCTGCGCCCGGCACAACCAGTGGACGGCCGCCGACCGAGTCGACTATCTTCGGTGCAGCCTGGAGAAGGCTGCCACGCAGTTGCTGTGGGACTTCGGTGCCCGTCCGAACGTCGACTACGAGGAGCTTGTCGAACGGCTTCGACAAAGGTACGGAACGGAGGGCCAGGCGGAAAGTTTCCGCGCGCAGCTGTATTATAGACGTCAGCGTTCCGAAGAGACTCTGAGCGACTTACTCCACGACATTCGTCGCCTTGTCGTGTTGGCGTATCCGGTGCCATCCAACGAGACGACAGAGATTATTGCCAAGGACGCTTTCCTTGAGGCTTTGCGCGACAGGGACCTGTCTCTCAAAGTACGCGAACGGGAGCCCAAGAACTTGGACGAAGCCTACAGGACGGCGCTTCGTCTCGATGCTTATCAGCGGACGAACGATGCTGATGACCGTCGGAGGCCTCCCAACCGCGTCAGAGGTACTCAGGAGACTGACGTGAGTGCCCAGATCCAGTCCACGCTCGACCGGTTCCTGGAGACGCAGCGTGAGGAGCAACGACGCTGGCAGATGGAGATGGAGAGACGGATCGACCGACAGTTCCAGGAGCTACGAGGCCGAGCTCCGACCGACGACGATCTGGGGCGTGATGGTCGCCCCGGAAGCCGCAACTCCGACGACCGAGGCCGGAACCGACGGGGTGTGACCTGCTTCAACTGTAACCGCGTCGGTCACATCAGCCGGAACTGCCGCCAGCCACGACGCCCTTTCAACCGCCGGAATGACGCCGAGGAGACCGGAGCAGAAGCGACGACGCCACCGACGCCGGTGGCCATGAATCATACGACGCCTTCCAGACTGCCGGACCGAGCCAGCAGCAATGCCGTGTACATCCGGGGGAACATCAACGGACGACAACAGATGTGCTTGATCGACACCGGATCGGAAGTCAGCCTGATCCCCTCTACGACTGTCGAAGGGTTAGCACTGCAATCTTGTTCTCGTTTTCTGATGGCTGCAAATGGCACTAGTATTAATGTACTTGGGGAGGTCCGTTTGCCCATTAAGGTACGAGATGGATTTGAGGTCCCTACTGGATTTTTGGTATCAGACCAAATTGCGGAACCCATGCTTGGTATGGATTGGCTGCGGGAACACCGATGCAGAATAGGTTTTGGTAATGGTGCATTATTTTTGGGACGCAGGCGCATACCCCTTGTTAGAGGTAATGGCTCGATGTGGTGCCGTAGGGTAATGCTAGCCGAAGAAGTAGTGGTGTCCCCTAAGTGCCAAACCGAGGTTCCCGTTAGAATGATCTACGGAGATTTGACTACAACGGCGCCCGCTTGGATGACCGAGGCCCAGGAAATTCAGCCCGGGGTGCATCTCGCCCGCGTGGTGGTGGGAGACCGCGCAAATGTTAAGGTGAGATTGGTAAATCTAAACGAGGAACCTGTGAAAATTGTTGAGGATCGGTTCCTAGGTGGCTTACGTCCCGTTGAAGTTGAACAGGGGACGGAACCTAAGCAGAACGAATCGTTAGCAGATGAGACTGCGTTGAGAGACATTTTGACGAAAGATTTGCCGGAGGAGGTCCCTCCGAGATCCGCAGACGGTTAGACCAGTTGCTGCAGGAATATAAAGATGTGTTTTCGCTTAACGAGAGAGATTTGGGTAGGACGTCGATTACGACCCATAGGATAGAGACGGGTGAAGCGCGCCCAGTGAGGCAGCCATTAAGGCGACCCCCCATTCCCCATAGAGAGGTAATGGGTAATGCTTTGCACGCCATGTTGAGCGATGGGGTAGAGGAACCCGCTGTTAGCGAGGGTGTGTCCGGAACCAGAGGCAGCGCCCATGTGGTAGGAGTTGAGTACGGACGGCTAGCGGATGTATCTCAGACCCGGTTATTGGTGCAACGCAGAGCGTTTAAGGTCCATAAGTTCACGCACGCTAGGAGTAGGACTAAATTTAGCCCTCCGTTTAGGCGCCTGTTAGAGGTACTGCCCTATTTTGAGCCATGGGTGACGTCAGAGGTTGCGTATGTGGGTCCATGTCCTTCGGGGTGGAGCCAACAGCAGCCATCTGAGAGAACGAGGTGGTGCGTACCTTCGCGCCTACATTGCTCGTCTGAGCAATGGGGCGGAGCGATCTGCCGATCGCTCGATGAGCGCAAAGCGGACGGTGCGTCGTCCATACCGATACAGACAGCGGTATCGAGATTGTAAACGGTTGATCTCAAGTCTGAGTAACGTTCTGTTAAATGGTTGTTCCGATGGAACGAGCTTCTGTAAGCTTAATTACCTGTTGATCGTTGACTAGTTCAGCGTTGCCGGTTTCGGCTTTAGTGTTGATGATGCTGTCTCGTGCGGGACAATATGTGTTGCGTTATGTCGCATTCTTGTGCTTTGAGCCTGGATTGATTAAGAAGTGTTGTTGATCCGTATGGATCATATCTTGTGCCTTGGGCATTTAGATTCGTCAGAACAGTGCGAAATGTTGTCTTAGATTGGAAGAGACACTGCGTAATTTCGTCGTTAACTGAAGAACAGTATGTAATGTCGTTGTACACTGAAAACCAGTGCGGACCTGTGATTAATTGTAGCGTAACGTTGCCGTGAACTGAAAGGACTGTGTTGTACTGAACGTGTAGTTAAGGATAGTTCTTGTTGTCCCATGTGGGACCGATGTTCTGTATGTGTTATTGACCGTGTGGACGTAGGCTGGACTGTGAGACTTTTGGACCGTCCCTGTTTGAGAGAGCGAAAAAATGAGGACATTTTTTGGCCGTGGAGAGGGGAGGGTTGTGACGAAATTGGGGAAGGGACCCTCCCCATTTTGTCTTGCGCTAGCCTGCCTCTTTGGTCCTCACGTGCCTTTCGATTCCCGCGCTCTAGCCTGCCTCTTTTAGAGGCCGCCTGTACTTTAGTCCACATGTGCCTTCGTTTCCCGCGCGCTAGCCTGCCTCTTTTAGAGGCCGCCTGTACTTTGGTCCACACGTGGATTATGTTTCCCGCGCGCTAGCCTGCCTCTTTTAGAGGCCGCCTGTACTTTAGTCCGCACGTGCCTTCGTTTCCCGCGCGCTAGCCTGCCTCTTTTAAAGGCCGCCTGTACTTTAGTCCGCACGTGCCTTCGTTTCCCGTGCGCTAGCCTGCCTCTGTTGAAGGCTGGCCTGCCTCTGTTGAAGGCTGGCCTGCCTCTGTTGAAGGCTGGCCTGCCTCTTTTAGAGGCCGCCTGCCTTTTCGTTCCCGCGTCTTTTAGGCCACGCCCGCCCCTGGGTGGTGTATATAAGGGGCTGTGTTTTAGTAAGAGGAGTCTTCGAGAGTCGGCCAGTCTTTGAGTCCGTATGCAGTCATCGAGGGATCCAGTCACGCAGAGGGAGTCGTCGAGCGAGAGAGTCAGTCCGTGACGTACAGCAGACGAGTAGTGGACCGACGGACGATTTAGCGACCATGTGACAGTTGTCGTTGTGAGAATAAAACGTGTCTTCATTCCGAGGTCGTGGTGTTTTCTACGGGCGGAGTGACCGGAAGTGCCACACTGTTCCTTCGAAATACCCCGGAGGCGGACTTGCGTTTCCACCCCCCTGAAACGACACGCGTCCTTCCACTTCCGCTATCCTGGTTACCCGGAAGCTTGGGCGTCTTCAGGGAGTTCTCTTTTTCCGCCACAGTATAAAGGTCCATTCTTCATGATTTTATCGCATTTTAGTCGAATCTTGTAGAGATAGACCTGTGATATTTTGATGAAAATTGTGCTACTATGAAATAACTGCAGAAATGAGTTTGTAATTTGTTAAGAGTAACTGCGGTAAAGACTTTTACTTCATGATGGATTCACGTTTCAAAATATTTTTCTATTTGGTAGGCCTACATGTGCCATTTTGATTTTCCCCTTTTAAACATGCGCCCTTTGATTTGCGCCCTTTCGATCATGCGCTCTAATGACCATGCACTCTATTGATTTTCACCCTGTTGATTGCACCCTTTTGATTGCACCTTTTTGATTTGCACCCTGTTGATAGGATACCATGTTAAACAGTTGCCAGAATGATGAAGAGTATGGGACAGTTGGTAAGTTGCAACAACAAATAATTTATGTAACACGCTAGAGTTGGAGTTTTGAGGAGAGGTGGTAAGGTTGAACAGAGAAAGAAAGTATCTAATTATTTCATATAAAATAATTACTATTAATCACAAACTAAATTAAGTAATCCCAGTAATCTACCTGGGAATGGTGGAATCACCCTGAGAAGGATTATGGCACATCCAGGCATCAAGTACCGTACCACCAGAGCATTGACTCGTTGTGGAGTTCTTTCTTTGAGGTGCTGCTGGATTCTGAAGCCAAGACATACGAGCTGAATTCATGGCCAACTCCTTTGTAAGTGGAGATGCTTCAACCAGTAATGTTGAACTACCTGAGAAACAAATAATGTTTTCAACTTAAAAATGCCTTTAACCTTTACCCACAACTGTGAAAAGTTCACTACTATAGATATGTAAAAATAGATTAAAATTGAAAAGCAAGAGTACAACTGATTAAGCAAAAGGTCAGTATAGTCGGTCTTGGGAATTACTCCACAATCATCATGTGATCATAGAACTCGCAAGTAGGTAGGCTACTTACTTACCTTACACCAATGATTTGAAAACTAGCTTTAAGGATAACTCCTTTTGATTAATCTTCCCCACATTCAAATTCCTAAACTTTCATAATATTTCATAAATGTCTATTTCTATCAATAAATCACTGCCATGAAGGCTTCTGCCACACCGTCAACCCAACTCAACACTTTATAGCAGATCATGAACTGAGCCTTCCAAAAGTTTATTAAGAGGGACCAATTGAGCAGGGTGATAATACCTTGCCAATAAATTTTTGTGGACCTGTGTAAGGTCAACAGAGTCGTCATTTAGCAATTAGTCTAGCCTTGCGACCTCAGTCACTGGTCCCAGATAGATTTGGATATTTATGTGAATTCATATTACGAGGTTTGTTCACCAGAGTGCTGTTCAGCAGCGGTTATATTAAAAAATATACTTGCTTACCTATTTTTAGTAGAGTAATAGTCTTACAATCATCTCACATTCTAAAAATTTCTTATACCTTTTTCATCATTAGCAACTTTTCTGACAATCTTTAGTAGCTGAGCAGGAATTCTAATTGATCTTCTACCGTTTTAGCTGACTAGATTCCAGAGGCAACTTGAGCAAAGGTCAAATGAACATTGAGGTTTCTTATGTGTTGGAGAAAACACAAATGAATACCTGAGATGGCACTGTTAAGATCAATGTATGTCACAGTGCGGTCGATCAATTCCTGCTCTCGATCCTATCAACGACAAGTTTCAAACACCAAATAACCATATTTTGCACTACATGAAGCACACGCACATGACCAACTGAAATTTTCAAAACCTGCATAGAATATCCATAAAAGATAGGGCCTGCCCAGCACATGCATATATATGTCCATTTCCTTGTTGTGATCATGCCTTATTGCCACATTGACGACACTTCACAAGTTCACCACGACACTTTTTTTACTACGATTTAAAATTTAGATAGAGAATTGAAAGTTTAGAGTCAAAATAAATAACTGGCCATTTAGAACATTGTTATAGATTATGTATTACACATCATAGTACTATAATGCAACTCTACCACATCAGAGCCTACCTCAATCCATTCAGTTGCACCAATAAGTCCCATTTCTCCAGCATCCCAGTTAGCAAATATAATTGTACGTCTTGGAGACCAGCCTGAAAAAAGAAATTTATATAAACTTTATAATATATATTATGTATGTGTACATATATACACTTTAATTTCATACAAAGCAGAACAAAAACCAAATATAGACTAATGTTTCTCTGGAAGCATAAGTATTATGTATACACCCACGATATGACATAAATACTGACCCAAATACTAGTAACTAGATAATTAAACTCACTACATCACAGAATATTAAGTATAGCAATTATCAACAGTTAACGTGCCTCTACGAAGTTTAATGGCAACAATAGATTTCAAGTTCAAAATGCTTTAGCCTACAATTAATTCTCCTATTAATTGTCATAACATTATGTGGAATGGAAACTAAAAACGGTGCGATAAACATTACTCCAACAAGCAACACTAGTTTAATCAGCTGAGATTGAAACAATCTCACTGCAGCCGAACTATTTCTTAAAACAGAGAGGCTATATGCTTGCCCTACGTGAAATTGCGTTAAATCCCACAAACTTTAAGAGTTTTTATGCACTAACACCTACGTTAAACATTTCTGTAGTAGTAGTAGCAACAGCAGCAGTAGTGAAAATATAATAATAATAATAATAATAATAATAATAATAATAATAATAATAATAAGAATAGTAATGAAATAAATGTTGTACAACAATAGCATGAAAAGAGTCAATCTACATATACAGATAACAATGGAGCACAAAAAACAATTGGACACAGCATCAGACGTCACACATCATCAAGTGAGAATTAAGCAACGTCGGCACCTCACGCCATCAACGGGTTGTTCATACTGCCGGTGTCATCAAGTGGACTAAGGATGGACAATGAGATGGTACAAATAGTGATGGGCCTTCAATTGGGAACACAAAAATGTGATCGCCACATGCGTCCTGCTGTGGAGTGATGGTGACAGCACACATGTCTCATGTCTCGTGTGGCCTTGGTTCTGGCAGAATAGCCAGACATGCAGCCCCCAAGCGACCTGATAAGCGGAAGCCTCACATGCGTGGGTTTGACTAACATCAAGGAACCACCAGGGCTCTTTAGACCCGACAGAAAGGAACACAATGGACTGATGATGATGACCCCCATGGCACCATGAACACAACCTTTCTATGTGATGTCAGCGTTATACACATCGTGGCACCATCTTATGATCTTACATCTACATGACATTGACCAGAGCGGAACTGGCAGCTGCAAGTAAAACCATCAAGTACAGCCAGCTTCTTGCAACCATCTCTTTCCCCGATGACCTTTGATGCTCTGGGTCCTATTAATACCAGTGGCATGGACTTTATTAAAGAGCTGGGGAAACTGATTTGCACTAATCACTGAAGACCCAAAGGAGACTTGTCACGACTGTTACGTCTCTTCCAGCGCCACTCAATCACCGTTCAATGCTTCAATGCGATTGCCTTCCAAGGAAACCTTACCGAGTTGAATCAGGGAGAAGACAACAACACCATTCCCATCTCTGAATATATGAATATATTTCTCAACACCTGAGTCATCATAAATATTTCAGGTTTAAATAATAATAATAATAATAATAATAATAATAATAATAATAATAAAAAAAAAAATTGAAATCCCAAGGAATTACATTGGGAAAATAACAATAATAGTAATAATAATAATAAAAATAATAGCAATAATAATTTTCATTATACACCGCTCCCTTTCAAAAGCAGGGATCCCATCGATAAAAGAACCACCAGGGCTACTACGCATGGATGGTAGAAGACCAGACGGTCTGACCATGATTCCATGGCGTGCGGGTCGCCATCTTGTGTGGGATGCAACTGTAATTGACTTCCTTGCACCTTCATATATCCAGGCAACGGCAACGACGGCGGGTGCGGCAGCCGAGATAGCAGCGGAGAGGAAAAGAACCAAATACGTCGATCTTCTAAACACACATTTCTTTGTCCCTCTAGCCCTTGAGACCTTAGGTCCAATTTGTTCTGATGGTCTTAACTTTTTGTCAGACTAAGGCTGCATCCTATCTTTGTCTTCTGGCGAACTGAGAGAGACCTGTTTTCTGTTGCAATGTCTCTCTATAACCGTTCAGCGTTTCAATTCAGTGGCCTTTTGAGGCACTTTAGCTGAGCAGGATCCAGAGGAGATATAACAATAGATACTGCTTCCCTAGTATATTGTTCTTCCTGTTACTGATGTTGTTTGTTGAAGATATTAAAGGATGAAAATAATAATAATAATAATAATAATAATAATAGCAATAGTAAAAACGACACCAATAACAACAACAACGAACGCAGCAGCAACAATAATAATAATAATAATAATAGGTAGCAATATAAAGAGACTACTTGGCTCTAGCCACCAGTAGAATCAAAACATTCTGGACAGTAATAACAACTTCTTGATTTCTTTTCAGCCCTATGTCTTCATTATTCTCTGTCATATTATGTGTTTCCCTTCATCACTACCTTTTGAGAAGCATTTGAGGTTCAGGGCAACCTCTAAATGCTATTCGATTTTAAAGATTTTTTAAAGAATTTTACTTCTATTAACCTAACAACTTGGGATGGTGAGATGGAGAGAAATCAAAAAATAATTTTTTACATTATGCTAAGAGACACCATAATACATACATACATATAAACATACATACACCATACATACCTTTCAAACACTCTTTCATTCTTCTACACTTTTAATTGAACACTTTATTGCAACTCCATCCTTATTAATAGACTCCCAAGGATACTGGATTTGACAACTTCAGACTTCTTAACTGTATTGCTCAAATCATGACCATTCTGCTGAAATTCTCTGCATATATCATGCTATAGAAGACACATAACTGCACTGCCCTTTGGCAATGGCCAGAATTAGCCTACATAAGAGGTGAAGATTTTGAATAGATAGTGCAGCCGCTAAGTACATCAGGGAGCTGTACATCGTAGTCTGAAGCTAACCGGTTTAGCCACAACTGCTGAATAGCCCGTGGGGGCCTGTTTGTTTCCATTCTCATGTCAATGACTTTCTTCCACCGAATACTTGAACTTAACCAGTAGAGACAGCTCAAGGAACATTAACGGCTTATCTTAAGCTAGAACCGTCGAGAGGTTCTGACTTGTGCTATATAAATACCTAGAGAAATGCATACATACATACATACATACAATACATACATACATACAATACATACATACATACACACATACATACATACATACATACATACATACATACATACATACATACATACATACATACATGCACCTATACATACATACATGCACCTATACATACATACATACATACATACATACACCTATACATATAGGCTACTCACATACATCAAAAATAAATATATAAAGACCTACAGATATAAACATACACACACACACACACACACACACACACATACTCGTATATATTCCAATCATTTTGCTATGGATGGGTTTTGTCATACCTCTAACATTATTAGGTCTACAGTTAAAATAGGAGAGCGTGCACTTCATATGATCAGAAAGTATTGTTCATCCAAGTGTTGTGTTAACCTCACCTGTACTCTTAAGATGTGTCATTGCTTTCACAAGTTCCATCATTACAACAGTACCGGTGTTAGGACATACACCCCCGTAAGTCCAGGCATCAAAATGGCACCCAATTATGACGTAACGATCTGTACGTAATTTAAACACATCAGATATATTCAGTGACATTGATACAACTGATATCTTATAATGTAGCATTAATTATAATTATCAGTGTCACTGTAACTGTCACATATCAATTCTGTGTGCAAGAGTCAGTGAATTAGCTACAACTTTCCAGTTATTCTTTAGCTCCAACTTCTTAACGAACTCCAACAACATCTAGGCTAGAGACGCATTTCCAATTGTGGGATGCACTATAAAATTGACCGGCTAAGCACACATTCAGCATATATAGCCAAACAATTATTCTTGGCATCATCTAATCGACTTCATGTTAGACCAGCTTAAAATCTGGAGGTAAAACGTCTGCTAGTAGCAAACTTGGATGCACGGTTCTGGTCTGAAGAAGTGTTAAAAATGCAATCAATTCATTGGCTTCTTGTGCTATGTTGACATGCTGGTTGACATGCTGATTGACATGCTGGTTGACTGAGGAATCTAATTCTGAGAACATAAGTGGGATAAAGGATGGGGGTTGTTGTTGTTTGGAAAATACCTATCACCAGTATCAACAGGAATTTGCTAATACCTGGCTCTTCTCTTCCTTGAATAACACCTAGAACATTGGTGATATCACGCCGTTCCAACTCATTAAAAACCTCCAGTTGCACAGTCCTACAACACCAAATTTGATCACGTATGAAGCATAGATGCTAATCTTTACATGCAGATATCATATCGGACAACAACAAGACATTTAAATGTGTATATACAAGTTATATATGAATATATATATATATATATTTATATTTATATAAGTTATGTATGGATATGCAATATAAACTGAGAAGTATAGCACGACTTGGTAAGCTCCCAAACAGTGTTGTGCTCCCAAACGTGCTGCGTAGCATCTGATCTGAATCTTTCAATTTGCGTCCAATTCAGTTCGTTCTGTGAATTCTTTGATGTCATTCAGTTCGAAACCGATGAGACTCATTGATCTGTCATCTTGCAAACACTACCAAAGCCAGCTCTTCTCCTCTCTCAGATTATCTGCCAGATTTTAACCTAGCTTCTCCAATTGATTGTGACCTTTGATTGTGATTGCACTCAAAGAAACCATAAACTGATGTCTTAAACATTGCAAGAATGCAGTGGAAGACATTAGACCAGTTCACATTAGATTAGAAGTCATTAGACTTGATTACATTAGCAGCATGATCAAAACAGCATTGGATGTCAATAATGACCAAAGGAATGGAGATGATCCATGTAGACTACCATTGAAAAATTGAATGGCATCAGGAACTACACTACAAGTGTTGATAAAGATGATTATAATTGTGATGACGACGACGACAATGATGATGATGATGACGATGATGATGTAAATAAACATAATATGTAAACTACAAAGTTCAAAGGAGCACAACAAAGGACGCGGTTTTACAACATGAAACAATCAGTATTGGTCAAGATCTTAAATGAACAGAACAGTTTTGCATGCAAGAGTGAGGTAGAGTCAAAATTTAAGTTTTAGAATAACCTTTTTCTGTTGCAAAGAAAATAAACAACATATTAGAACAGCTAAAGATAACTTTAATGAAAGCACACGCTAAAAATTCTAAAGCGTAATTCCAGCACAACTGATGATGCACAAAAGTATTGAAGTTACTCACATATTCTTTGGCCATGAAAACTCAGGGAAAGTTTTTGTGAAGTTGGCAACATGCTGGTCGTCACCAGCGTCCATTACTGAATGCTCCATCAGAATTCTATACCAGCAATTATAGGGAATCGTTGTCAGTCTACAGCACACTTGTGAGCCGTAGCATAAATTTTAAATATGCATATAATAAATTTCACTCAAATTGTCATGCGACCAAATTTCGTGAACAAAATGGCCTAGAAAATGTCATAACGACAAAATGTCACTAGACAAAATGTTATAAGCTTAAAAGAGTAAACAAGTGTTTATTTTGACATCTGATAATCACAAAATCAAAATCCTAGATTTTATCATCGGAAAAGAGAAATTGCAAGAGTTCTTAATATCAATGTTGTATGTTGTTTCATTAAAGCACAAACACTATAAACACTTGAAACCAGCTTTATTCAGCATTGTAGTAGTGCTAAGCAGTTAAGTAGTCAGATTTTACTTTCTTCATGATTTTTTACCATCAAAATTGTTTTCTTACAATCACTTTTCAGTCGCTTTTGAGATTATTAATTATTAAAACAAACAATCATTCACTTTTTACACTTATGACATCTTCTTCATGACATTCTGTCACGTGACATTTTGTCATTATGACATCTTGTTCATGCCATTTTGTCCATCACATTTTGTTGCATGACATTTTGTCAGGCCACCAGTTCGGGATCTCTGATCCTCAGCTTAATACCTGAAGCCTTAGTTCATGACTTGAAGCACACAATAAGTGCACTTAAATGGTTTTTGATTATTCAAGTTTCTTAGCATGCAGTGTTCCATGGGGTTCTATATTGTATGCTGCCTTTGGTGACGTACAGTTTTGGATGGAGGCCAATAAACTCAAGACTATTTAATTCATCAAACACTGAACTTCTGCCACTGGGCACTCTACAGCACCTTAAAAATTGAAAACTTAAGTCTTTGAAACTGGGTGACTCAATTGTTGATTTGGCAAGTACCAAGTGCTGCTTGTAACCTACACATTGTTTTCAATGCTGCTATGTTTCTCAACAGCCATGTAAACAGTATCGAGATTTCGGCAGTGGGGGGGCAAAAAAAATTTTTTTGCCCGAAAAATCTGACGACCTTTTTTTTTTTAGTCATCCGCTAAAAATTCTTAAAATTTCCCGTCCGAAAAATCTGACGACCTTTTTTTTAAAGATTTTTCCCGTCCCAAAAATCTGACGACCTTTTTTTTTTTCTTTTTTTTTTTTAGTCATTCGCCCGAAATTCTAAAATCTTACGACCTTATTACCCCTGTGTGCCCGAAAAATCCCTCCCGTACCTGTTTTGCCCGAAAAAAATCTCCGAAATTTTTTGGCCCGTCCAAGCCTCTTTTGCCCGAAAAACACATTTGCCCAAAATTTGGGGGGGCACTTGCCCCCTCTGGACCCCCGCCTCGTACGCCTATGAGTATCGTAAGTAATCATATAAGTTCAATATTAATTCGTGGGCATGATGTGTCCATGTCTGCAAGGATAACTGTGACAAATGCACAGATCTCCAGTCACCTGGATTGATGTAACTTGCTTCTCACAGGAATCAATAAGTGACACATGCTGAAGCTTCAGAGAGTTCAGAACTCTTTGCTAGAACAATGTCTGATAAAGTCACATATATTTAAGCCCTATGCTCAAATCTTTGCATTGACTTCCAGTGATGTAGAAATTACTAACCTCAATATCTATACCATAAACAGAGTAATTAGGTATCAATTATAATTGCTCTGGTGGGTCCACATGTGAGTTAGACAATAGATAGATGCAGTCAAGTATGCATGCATATACGGACACGTCTGTAAAGACAGCTTCAACAAGGGAATAACTACAAATTAAGTCAACAGACCAGCCAACTGTTCAGTTAGCCATACAAACCAGTCAACTGTTCACTTAGCCACAGAAACCAGCCAACTGTTCACATAGCCACAGAAACCAGCCAACTGTTCACATAGCCACACAAACCAGCCAACTGTTCAGTAAGCCACACAACAGTAAGCAATATTCTGACAGCGGTTTGTGTTGGAATTGCAGTCCAGAATTCACTGCTTTGCACTGAACCATTTGATTGAATAGCGGCCAACTCTAAGAACTGTGTTTTGTATATATATATATATATATATATATATATATATATATATATATATATATATATATATATATATATATATTAATATATATATATATATTACCAATGACTAGCAAGACAAGACACATGAAGGGGTGTCATCAGACACATGATGCATAACACGTCATCTGACACAAGATGCTGAAGGCATCTGATCAGATTGTTCTGCTGCTGCCCTGTGAGAGAAGCCGTCTGGAGTTGGAAGAGATAAGCAGCAGCCATTGTTCCTATATATACCTAATTAATTGATCCGCATCATCCACACTGATCGACTGGACAGGGATCGTCGGCAGTTCAGCTTCGATCGGCAAAAGCCGTCTCATAAACTCTGAAACAGAATCAATAAGCGAAGAGTCCGCGAATTGCCAATCTCACAAACAACGGGCAATCTCATCGGTCCGAGAAAAAATAAACACTTCAGTGAGTAAACAACTTAAGGTTTTTATTGGACAAACCTATAAGAATAACAGAAAAGCACATATCAATATGCATTTATGCTCCCCATATTTGGAGCACGAATAAATCTTGATGGTATTCTCAAGGAAAAAATATGAATGTTCAACGATTAATCTGTGTGTCTGAAGAAAATGGCTACGTATGAGTCGTGATGATTTCGATTTCAAGAAATAAATTGACAGTATGGGGGCAGGGTCAAAGAAATGACCCCCAGATCAGTTGGTGCCATTCATTATTAGGCTATAATCCACTATATATATAGCAACGCTATTCGGTGACAGAGTAGTAGACTATTGAACGAGTGAGAAAGCATATAAGAAAGTCTTAATCAAGTACCGGTAGTCTAAAAGCAATGCAATTTTATAACTTACATAGTGCTGTTGCAATAATGTATAGCACATAAACCAGAAGATAAATGTTTGCTGGCAGCTGTAACCATTTGCGGAAGGTATCATGGGTGCCCATTAAAATTTTTCCAGGAGGGGCAAAACACAATGGTCACTGTCAAATTTTTACAAGAGCCTGAAAAATGCAAAGCAGGAAATTGAAAATATGTGTGTTTCTCATTTTCGCTTTATGCATCATTGATGCTTTAGTACGAAAACATTTACTAAAACCTCAAAATAGCAGTTTAAAAAAGGGTGTCTATTCTCCAGGGGGCAAGTGCCCCCTCCTATGTGCAGGCACCTTTGGAAGGTATACCCAACTAGAAAGAAAGTTGGTCTAAGGAGGATAAGCATGCCAATAAATGCGGTAAAGATTCAAGTTAGTCCGGCAACACAGATAGGCAAGTGATTGATGTGTTCATCATGCTAGAAAGGTAAAGGATTCACTACACAGAGTGGATTCCAATGATTAGTAGGCACACCTTTGCTTGGAATTCCTGGTGTCAGTGGATCACCAAATATGTGTAGGGTCCCTCTCCTCGCTGCCCAACCAGGCAGCTGGACTGAAGAAGGAGATCTTGCATTAACAGGATCAACACCCTTGTCTGAATCAGGAAATAGAAGGACACCGGCAGCACCAAACAGCTGAGCACGCTTTACCTAGAGTAGAAGAAGAAATGACGACAACAGCTATACAAACTGCGCAATACAGCAAATCAAATCAAATCAAATCAAATATCATCATCATCATCATCATCATCATCATCATCATCATCATCATCATCATCATCATCATCATCATCATCATCATCATCATCATCATCATCATCATCATCATCATCATCATCATCATCATCATCATCATCATCATCATCATCATCATCATCATCATCATCATCATCATCATCATCTCTTATAATTTATTTATACCAAATTCAACAATGATAGTTGCTACAAATTGTGTACAGTTTCCCACTTAAATTAATAGCCACAAGTTCAAATAAGTTTGCTCTAAGGTTATTGTGACCAGGTCTTCTGCAAACGCTGTCGTTTCTTGGAAGATGCCATGGCACACTGAAAATTGGAAGGTTATGGATATTAATTTCATTATTTTGCTAATTGATGAAATTTTCTTGTTGTTATGACACTTAACATCATTTCGGTTAGTTAGCACAGAGAGTGCCTCTGAGTAGGTTTCTTGAAGAGGCACTATATAAACACTTGAAATAAATAATCACCACCTCCTCAGATATTAACCATGTATGCAACATGACTGTCTATGCATAATCGCATAAGCAAACAAAAGCAAACCATGAGATAAAAGAATCCATTGACAATGTCTCGGTTGCTGAAACACAGTCTAGTACTCAGTAACACTGAACCCACCCAATCGCCCATCCATCAATCAGGTTGCGTCTAGACAATCAAGAAGACAGTCTGGAAGTCACACTACGCATTCCTCCACCCAATAAGGCAGCTGACAAAAGAAAAACCTGCCACTTCCATATCTAATTTAACAATACATGATTCCAGAAAAAATACATATCTACGCAAGAAAAAAAGCCCAACAACTCGACATGCATGCATACACAGAAGCACAATGGATGGATGTTTGTCTATGTGTGTCTGCGGGACAGCAAGCATGTTTGCCTGTGTGAGGAGGAGCACATGCGTGATTGCAAAGGACCGAGTGCACTAACCACATTCATTATAGGGACTCGACTCATTTTCATGAGAACAACAGCAGCTGTGCAGGAGATATTGCCCTCTCTCAGTCGCTGGAAGTCTCCTACCTGACCGTACCCAGCGTAGACCAATCTGCCCTGCAAAGGAACCAAATCCATAGGATAAACTCAGTTAAACAAGATAAATTCACTAAAATAACATGTTGTTACGCAGCGATACGTGACATGACTTCCCAAATGAATGCAGTATTGGGATTTACAGCATTCTACTCTCCAAAGGACTCGGGGAAAGAATAAAGGCATTGTTATGAACATATTACTGTATGAGCACAGTAATCTACGCCCTGGATTTATGGGAGAATGCACATTTGAGGCAATGTCTACGGATAGTATATAATCCTGTTAACAGCTTTGTCCAGCTCACAGTTTCATTGCAAGAAGTGGTCTTTCAGCCACCGTATAATATGGCAGGTTAAAAAAGCTAAAGCATTACGAAAAGAATGAAAAGTAACTGAACAACTTACATTGAAAATGTTTCCTTTTATGGCTTTTACCCCATCACATTAATCTACTTATTGTGAATTAGACAAGACAGACACAGGTAAACAAACACACAGGCATGCATTTGCATATATTTTTGTATAGCTCACAAAGAGAAATTGTGTACTATTAATCATACAAGCTTGAGATTTGATTCCAGGATTTGCCAATAAATATGCATTTTGATTGCCAGGCAACTCCAAGCAACTGAGTTAAATAAATCATTTGGACACTGAAGAAATACATGGACTCTGACCCACATAATTTTGGGCCACATGTGGTCTGAAGACAAGTCAAAGACTTCACTACTGGCAGTCTGTTCTGGAGACAGAAGTGACCACCATCTGGAGAAAGATGATGATGATACTAATGAACTGCAGTTTCACATCTAACCATACTAAGTTAGGATGTGATAAGGGAACTATGGAAATCTAATTAGCAAAATGCAAAATTATGTTCAACAGAAGTCACAGATTTAGCCAGACTAGAGCAGTTCACTTTGCAGAAACAAATTCCTTTAATTCAGACAATGCCCAACTCAAAGGACTAGAAGCAGCAACATTAAGAATACCAGAATGACTTATATCCAACAGATTGGATGTAGGAGAATGAGAATGAGAAATCAGAAGGTCAGTGAAACAAGATCAGCACAAAGCTCGACATAAATCTCCATTTATGCGACCGTCAAGAGCAAAGCACCACACTGATGGTCTCCATGGCAAATGCAGGCAACTGGTCTGGAATGCCAGAGGAATACACTTCAGTCCTTCCGGCACTAGGATGGTGGAAAGTTTAATCAACAGATGCACTGGTTAGTTGACGATTATTTATGGTGGTCAACTGCCTCATAAGAAACGCATCCAGTTAAGCACTCTGCGCATGAGACTAATAAATCCTGTCCACTTCAACTGCAATTAGTAGATTTAACGTCTATATTATACATGCAATAGGACCGAAAAAGTAACAATTCAAATGAAGGTGGCTTTAAAAACATAAAACAAATGTTAGCAGGACCAGATCATGAAGCAATAATCATCTAAACAAAAATTCCGAGCAATCGCGCTGAACAATCCTGTTTTGGCCACATGTTATTACCCGCACCACTGATAGAATAGATGAAACAATTTTTTATTTAGCATCAGAATCAAGTAAATAACGCATCAGCTGATCGTGTATAGAAGATGAACTGCTGCTCACAATACAAAACACAGCAACCAACATTGACCCAGTTAGGTGCCCATGGTTTTCACTCAATCAACGCGGTGCTTTGTTCCACAAACACTACCAACTTAACACACCATACTGGTTAGCATGTTGTACAAGAACTGCAACAGTGCTACACATTGACTTCATCACCATAATTACTTTTAACATGCAGCCTGCTTCACACACTGTGTAATTAGGTATGCCCCTCTGATGATTCACATTGTATTCACAATCCTTGTCTGTCTGGTTTGGACAAAAGGTCATCAAGGGAGAAAAGAACCAATAAAGAAACAGCGGGATTCCATGTCAGCACTGTAGAGCAAATCACAGTTGACCCAAGCTATTGCCACAGCTCCCAAGAAAAACAAATTTTCATGAATAGAAATAACCAATTTTAAAAAATTCAATCAATTTATTGATCCAACAGAGCTTTTCACAAATAAAGTAATTCCTTTTCATAAGCCACTAAAATGATTCATTGTTGGGCAAAACAATAGTCCTGAAGGGACTTAGGTCCTGCTGCACAGCTGGCCCCAAGTCTCCACATGAGGTAGGCAATAGCAGTTGTTAATACAACTTTGATTTGTAGTCTAAACTACAAATCAAAAGTAGAGTCTTAACATAGCATTTTATACCATCAATCAGTAAATACATGTTTAACAACAATCTTTAATTTAGCTATTACTTAACTAGAAAATACTATTGTGTGACAGTACAACAAAATACTTGAAGGGGCACTATAGCAAATGGAGAAATAAATAAATAAGTACTGCACAGTATTTTATAGGTAAACAATCTCTTTTGTACAATAACAGTAGGAAAGAGAGTCCAAATGCAGGTGAAGGTGAAAAGAGCAAGAACCCTATTTTTCACACACTCACGTATTGTAGCAGCAATTTCTATAGTATGAGTATCTGAGGCACAAAGCGGTCAGTCTATCATGGAAAATGCAACTGGAAAAAGTAAGTCTTAACATGAGAATGACAAAATGGACAGTTTCAGACAGAAAGAGACAACGCGTATGCCGTATGTGCAATCTAAATGCAAACACACTTATTGAGCACATGCATACAGCCATGCAAACAATCCACTGTTCAGATTCAATCACATTGGTCTTGCTCTCTTTGGAGCCAAAATTCCCTACGAAGAATATCGTGACCCTTTTTCATCAACTGTGGTCAACATCTATGTGCGATGTCTGCCACGTCTATGTCTATGTGTGCATTGAGATTTCCACTGGCATCAACATTGTAACCTAAAGCCAGTGTGCATCCAACAATCGTCCTACTTCGCTGTAATTTCAACCAATCTCAGTTGGATGCTCTCTTTCTATCTGATTTTGATATCTGGATACTAAGGTATGAAATTTTGACCTTCAGGACTCCAGACCCCTTATGATAGCCAGAGAAGACCGTGCTATACCCAGGACCACATGGGTAAATAGGATCGAGTAAACACAGATAATGGACAGTGATCCTTTAGCAGCTTATATCAGTCATTGACAAATGGCAGTTCAAAGACATCTGCCTGACAAATTACCTGGACGGACAGACTTGGCGAGTAGGCGATATATGGTTCAGTCAGCTCTGGATGGTCTGCTGGACGTGGGTCATTTTCGATTGGTGGACCGTAGTACCCTGTCTGATATAGAACTGATCCCTCATCTGCCCTAACAGTCACAGAGTTTGGCCGTTCCCTATTGGCAACAGACAACACTCTATTGGTCTACAAATACAGTAAAATAGAACTATGATGTTGCCCTCCAAATTCTTGCTTGAATATTGAAAACCAGTTATAGATTCACAGTAGCCTAAGTGACTGAAATCGTAGACAGTTATTCCTACATCTCAGACCCTGTCATCATTTGTTTCAATTCAAATCCAAACACTGAATCCATGACAGAAAAGCATAAAGCACAAACACGAATAAAGCAAAAGAAAAAGCAACAAGAAGAAAATGAATTATTTGAAACCTTGACACACCATTATGTCAATAAAATATTACTAAACTCATTAATATATTTATATATTAATATAGCTTATTAAAGTTTAATAATATACATAAAATTATACAGATAAATATTTTATTATTCCGAATAATATGTTTAATAAGGAAATGCATTAAGGAAGTCTCAACTCCTTATCATAGAATTTAAAGTCTTTTTTCTTTTTCTGGTAATGAATCCTCAAACAGAACAGGTCAGCAAAAGAAAACATGTTAGCAAGGGGCAGTTTCTCAACTTCTTATCCTTACCAAATAAGGAATCTGCAGTCTGATGTTGTAATCTGTATTTAAGTCAATGTCTGCCATTATCCTGGGGTCCTCAGAGGCACTTGTGCAGTCATTAGCAACAGGTTGAATGATTTGACAATGTAATGATCCAACAACGTAATGTGTTGCCACATGATGCAACAGATTTCAGTTGTGGAGTTGCACAGTAAAGCATAGAAACCTCATTTTAAAGATGAAATAAAATCTTCACATAAACTTATATATAGTGCATTATAAGACAGGAGTCAACATTACCAATCAACCAAACACAGAAACCTACCTAACACGTTTTATCCTTAGCATACAGTAGGACTTCAATCTGTTACAGGATCATATCATATGCCATTATCTATTCATTAAAATGATCCATTTTCATTAACATACCAGCAAAATAGAACATCTTAAAATATTAGCACACAGTGAATCATACCAGTCATGATAGGAGAGAAGAACATTGTAAGAGTAGAGTTTGACTGTCACATGACTATATGAAGTCAGCTGATCTCTAAGCAGGTCCCTCAGTTTGTTGTTTCCCTGAGTACCAGTGATATGTACTCTGAATGTATAATTTCTAAAACATCCAATCACTAAGCGCTGTCAGAAAAATATAAAACGCAATGTTGGAGCCATCACTTCAAAAATATATTCATGCATGTAAAAGGAAATTTGAACGCAGTCATCATTTACGGAAATCTGTAACAATTTGTTACCTTTATCAAATCCCATCAGCCTACAGAGAGTCGTCAAAGCTGACACTTTGAGAGTGATAGATGACTGAATGAATAACCTGCATTACACGAGATATGTTCTGTAGCTGGCTTTATCATTAGAATGGATGGATCCCATGTGCTGGAAGAAGACAATACTATGCAACAGCAGCAGTAGCAGCAGCAGCAGCAGCAGCAGAAGCAGCAGATTCATTTGCAAGGCAAAGTAACTGATGACCAGAAAAATATTCTAACAGGAGTTGAGGCTAACCTTAGATTTATTGCCATGTCATCTTTGCTGACTGCAGCCATCAGTCTGCCACCCAAGTGGATACTATAGCCCTAGATCATTGTAACAGTCGAGACATTCATATAAATCAGTACATGCTCAAATGAAACCAAACAAAAACACAGAAGCAATCGATCAATTCAGGGCTGTTTTAAAGGAATTTTTAGAACTGCACAACCCCTTCTTTACTTTCCCATCCTTCATGGTAAATTACTTCCAATTGGAGGACAATGACGTTTTTTAAACTAGCTTTAACTACACAGAAGTGCTTCTACAACTGCACAAGTCCATTTAGAACTGCACATTTTGTGCACAACTACACGTTAAAAAAGCCCTGGATCAATTGCAAAGTTTTGGATGTAAAGAAGAAGTTTAAAATGTGGAATTTGACACAACAGCAATTGAGGTTTCTTGTGATTAGGTCGGTATCCTGTTTAAATAGACGCATTTATCTAAGCTTGTTTCATGAAATTTGGCTGCTTAAGCCTTCCGTTACAACTTTCAGCCAATGGTTAAATGACTACCGTAAGTGAAATGAATTTTACTAAGAAAGACTCCATGAAGTCTGTTTTTTATGGTCAGTACAAGTTACTCAAACTAAAGGAATACTGACATCTAAGATGATGATTCGGTCAAATAAAGCAATTCTGCAACAACAATTTATGTGTCTTAGAACCATTTTTGCAATCATAGAGAAAGCATGAAAGATGGGTTCAGGGGCGGATTCAGGGGGGACCAATCCGGTCATCATGGCTCCCCCATTTAAAAAGTGCATGGGACGTGGCTCCCCCATTTGGTTTCAACAAGCCATTAACTCAATGCAGCGGGAGAGAAAAGCAGGATACTAGAGAGGCCATTACTCCGACCAGGATGACTGATGACTTAAAAAAAGGTCATCAACTATTTTGGCGGCTAAAATGGTATCCTTTTTCTGGGAAATTGGACGAATGATTAAAAAAAGTCATCGACTATTTTGGCGGCTAAAACGGTATTTTTTACTTGGAAATTGGACGAATGACTAAAAAAAGGTCATCAGATATGTTGGGGACCAAGACGAAATTTTTTCCCTGTCCCAAGATATAAAATGTTGGCCCTCCCCCCTTTGAAAATTTCTATATCCGCCCTTGGATGAGTTAGCAGGAATATTCGGCATTTGAGTGATAGGGATCTGCAACAAGCAGATAACAATTAATAACTCATGAGTTTCAATATTACATGTGCTAACCTTAATTGTAATCTCCAAATTTATGATTACAAATGTGGCAAGCTCATGACTTAATAAATATCGAAGGTTTTCAGCTCAATATTGACCCATGCAAATAAAATGTTGAATAAAACGCAATGACAAATAATTACAGTGTGGCCCAACAGATTAGGTCAGCCATGTGAAGTCAGTTAGAAATCTATGCAACATACAGCAGACAATCCAAACGATTTTAAAGCAACGGTTTGTAGGATCAATACAGAATATGCATCTATACACGTTACACGTACACCATGGCATCAGCACAGTGTTAAAATATTCAGAGTGGGGAGGGATTTGCAGATGGAGGATCTAGGAGAAGAAGTATGACCACCGAGAGGGAGACCTCCCCAGCACTTTTAATAACATCAAACGTGCACATGAATCATCAAATTTATCAATCAAGTCGCCGCATCATATTCAGATTTCTCTGAAAGATATGTGCTAGTGACTTTTAGAGGTTCAAAAGGTGCCACATAAATGTTGGCAAAATTCCCGCTAACCTCTTTTTGCTCAAGCAGGATGCACCTCTGCCCTGCTTTGGCACCTGCCCTTGCTCATCTGAAGACCTTGCATGCACACTTAGATGTTGATGTATTACCTAATGCCTACATAAAACTGAGTTATAACACGAACAAAATATCACACGAGGACATAAACACAACTACACACAAGCATACAAGTCTTTCATTTACAAGAAATACAGTCGCACTAATAATGGAAACAGTTTTAGTCCATTGAAGGCAGTTCTTGCTTTGCATCTTTAGTGCATATTATAATTAATCAAATTCACCAATCGACTTGCATGTACATTGACATTCCTAAACCATGCCCAACTTAGATTTCTGTGAAAGATAATGTTTTAGTGTCCTTTAGATGTTCAAATGGTACTAAATATCGATCTCATATTGTGACTCCTGATTTACAGTGGCACAGAATTCATCAACTGATGACAGATCTCTGGAATCAGAAGCCAGAAGTGCAAAGATAAAACACTTCATAAAGCATGATAACAGTAGCTCAGGGTATCAGTAACCAAAGATAAACGAAAGTTATATTAACGGCAACGCACAAACACATCTCTAAATTGACATGAAATATGATAGAATGAACGCATTGACAAATAAAACGAGACAGAGGAACATGAAGATGAATTACAGACAACAGGAGACATCAATAAGACTGTAACGTATATTCATAGAACATCACCATGCTGGTGAATGATTATGGATTAGTTCCCTGGCATTTGGCAACAAGAGGATTGTTCATCATTTAGTTCAAGTCATTCCCAGGATACTCAAAGACATCTCTCTTCATCAGTCAGAAAACTGTGTTTATGGTGCTTTCTGTCGCAAAATGAGAAATGACTGAAATGAATTCGAGAAATATATTATGACGGTCAAGCTGAGGCAACGCGGGTGAATTATATATGGGAAGATAGCACTTCAGATTACACTGGCAGACGAATCAAGATGGTGACACTTACTTGGTCTGAATTTGATCCTGCAGTAGCTGCGCTTGGCTGAGCTTTACCCTGTCGATATGTCCACTTCAGTGCACAATATGTCACAATCACTCCACAGAGAAAGGATGCAGAAACAATAAGAACAATCCTGATTGTCTGATTATGGCGCTTTAGGCAGGAATTAGCAGACCGTCTGCCCACCTGCTTGTGCTCCATCTTGATGTCTTCATTGTATGAAAGGTACCTGCTGTAGGGAGGCTGGGTCAGGCTTGGCCACAAGCTGGCCACTGGTGATGACGGCATAATAACTAACTACATTTGCACATCTGAAAAATAAATAGAACATCAATACGAGTTGCAAATTTACAATCATAATATAATTTACGCCAGAAAAACCTTGTCAAAGATAAGATGGTAGACTGGAGTCTACTGCTAGTTTCTTCGCCAACTTGCAATGGGCTGGAAATACAGAACTCATCATCAGAATAACCACAAAATGCATTTGATGTTCTACTTAACTGCCTTAACAACATGCGCAATGGCCTGTGGGTATGGTTTGGAGTGGTTAATGTACTTGATTCTAAATAGACCACTCCTGGATTACACCTTCTCTGCTGTTTTAAGTTAGCAGCAGCCATATATTGATGTCAAATGTATTGCTACAGAGATCAATGCTAAAAAATTTACTGGTCAATCTAATCTAATCTGATCCAACCTTGAAACTAATTTTTGGCTTTAAAAACAGCTTGGCATTCACTGCAATATAAAAAATGTCACTACAATATTGAATTAAAAAGCTAACAGTGAAGTATGCTAGAAGTCAGAACATAAGTAGTTGATCAAGGTCATAATTATTGATTTTATACTTATACTGCCACATAATTCTGAAGTAAACTTAAAATGAAATGATATAACGATTAATTGATAACAAAGTTCCAGAAAGCATGATATACACAAGAACTAAGTCCAACACCAATGTTGTAGTGGAATAAGTGGTTGAATATACTACCAGGTAATTGATTTTTAATCCACTGCAAATATTCTAGCAACAGGAATTTGACCTTTGATGCATTTAACGGCAGGATATTGTTAGCCATTGACAACACAATGCCCTACATCCATGACCTCACCCTGAACATCCATGGTAAAACCACACCCCCTATACGCCCATGACCAAACCCAGTTATGGTGCCAAACAGCTCAGAGTCATTAGGGATGCCACACTTGGTTGAGACCAGCATAATAAGCAGAATCATTATAAATTAAATCTATTTTAAAAAGAACAATAAATCACTGTATATTTAAATTCTCATAATGCAGCTAAATATGGTGAAATATCAATGAACACCACAAATGAATGCAAAAGAATAAATTCTACATTTTTGAAGAAATACCTATTACCAAGATAAGATTAATTACACAGAGAAAGTATTGCATAGATAAGTAAAATATAGTAGAATTAAACCGTTTCCATTTCTGTAATAACATATCATCACTTCTGTCTATACAAAGTTCCACTATCTACTATAGATAACTGGAAATCATCAATGGATTGTGCATTGATGACTTTTAATTAATTTAAAAGGTTTTCCCAAAGCAGGACATGGCAGATGTTCCAACACAGCATCCTCTGGAGTAAACAAAGCACCACTTAATCAACCTCATAAGCAGGAGCTTTCTTATTGCTGCCATTCCATTGTTGCCTTCGTTTTATATATAACTATATAACAATGGACACATGGCACTGCAGAAATCTACTAGTGAATATAATAGCAGCAGTAGTGTGGCCTGATAATTAAGCCCAGCTCCTACATGGGAGAAATTTATGCTGTTGATGATGATGGCATATGGCTGATAAAACTTTGCAAACTGGTGCCAAACCTTCAGATATAGGTGACAAATGTTGCTAATAAGATCTTGGGCTAAAAAGAAGGCATCATTCCTACAAAGCCTTATCTATTCACAGCATCTGGTAGGTGGACCATTTGCAAAATGGCTCTTCCATTGAAATCCCCATGAAACATTGACCAGCGGGCGGGCAAGAAGGCAATACAGGAAGGAATTCTACTTGAAAGCCTCAATACCAGTCATTGGCCGGCCTAATAATACACGTAACAGTGTGTTGCTGGTCATAAATCCTGCCCAACCACTGCTTGAAAATGTCCGAGAAACACGTCCCCTGTGTCTCCTCGGTGGCATTCAACAGCCAGGCCACGATACACACATGCAAGGCTGAGCCTGTCACGATAAATTAAGCCGTGAATTCAATTACTTTGTCCAAAATATAAGCACTGCGTCCAATCAGCTGGAGCAGAGTCACATTCATCATCGTCATTATTGTTCTCTTAAGTGTAGCCCTGATTTAAAGCGTTCGTTCTGCGCACACAAAAGCCAGCCGTAGCCGCTTCAGTAGATCGGCGCCGCTCGTGGGATTATCATGGACCACGTTGTCGTCCCAAAATTGGGGATGCGATTACAGAAATTGACTCGGAGTCTTTCCATAGGCTCCTCAGTGACCTCTAAACTGGAAACTGATAAGATCAATGGAAAGCTACTACAGAGGTTAGGCAGCGATGACCGATGGGTACAAAGGTTAAAAAAAGCACGAGACATTTTCAGAAGAGGCGGAAAATAAAATAATAGAACAATGAGCAGCAGCCATTGATGAAATCCAATTTGGGGGATTACTCCATGCCACGCAGGGGATCAGGTCTATCGATGCATTTGAGTGAGTTAGAGTCAATCCAGCGACATAAACTGGCGACGCCAGATAATGAAGAACCAAATTGGATGAGGCGAGATAAATGCATTCCTTCACCACTGACCTCCAACATCCAACACAGCAACTGCTCCTAAAACAGCAAACATGGAGAGATGTTGATGGCACACTCACAGCTGAATTGATGAACTGAATAAAGCAAATGGATTTGGTCAAGATGGAGAACTCGCAACTGGATGAGATCTGCTGACCTCTAAAGAAGGGCTCGTTAGAAAGTCACTTGCAATGACACACTTCCATTAACGCCGATGGATAATCCATTTAAACACAATCTTCAACAGATGATGATGATGATGATGATGATGATGATGATGATGATGAGGCATTGGTCGACTACTTTAGATGAAATCAAAGTATCATTAGCTACTTGGACCAATGAAATATGACAAGCCATGCAGGGCAACAAAGTGTAGAAAAGATTTATCAACAGATATAATAAAGAAGCCCCGTATATTTGAAAATGCACAGTGTATAAAGCACTTAAATAGAAAGCATAGAATTCCTAGAATTTTTACTATGTGGCTTATGTTGTGAAATGAACTTGATAGTGCCTCACAACTTGTGTTCAATGTGCCCACGACCAGAGCCAAAACCTCTTTTTAGTCTGTTGATGCGTTCCAAAGGCAAATCTTCCCATATCAGCACCAATGCATTCATCAATTCTCTTACCACTCTTGGTTTTGGCTGCAGATTGTGATATTTCTCCAGCATAGCTCTCCGCAATTGATTATCAATCCATCCAGTTCAAATCCGGAGATTTGTGACCATTGGCTTTCTCAACGAAACCAAAGCAATCAACATTGAGCTGATCTTTCATTTTACCGCAAGTCTCTTAACTCTCAGCTTAACTCTTAATTTTGTGACCTCACTGTTTATCAGAGTAAAAGTTGCTCATAGCTTTATATCTCCAGGATCTTGCTCAAGAGGTGTCTAAATACACATTTTGTCTGTCATTGACACTTTGGCCATTTTCATTTTTAGAAATTTGAACTTCATTGCTATAAATAGCAAAATTATTGATCTGACAGATTCCTTATGTGCCTTGATTGTCATCTTGCTAAGTGACTTCACAGTGACGTGCAGCTACGCTGGTACCCTGTTTCTTTTTAAAATAGTAATAATAATGATCATCTATCTATATCAAGGTTATTTGATAACAATTATTTGAGATGAGACTTAATAAAATCGTGTTTTTGCTACTTTTTATTGTGTAACGTTTTTGAATTGTCAAAAAAACGTGGATGGCCTCACTAAAATTATATAACTTTTGTTCTGTTTTAAATATTTTGATGAAAGCTGGCCATGATGTGTAAATGTAAATTGTCTAAAAGCCTGTAAAATTTCATTTCGAAATTCCTACTTTTGGTCAAGATATTGGCAAAAAACCATGGGGGGGTCATTTTTGGCTCACCCTGTACATGCAAATAAAGCACTAAACAGAAATTTTAATAATTTAATATTGCAATTATTAGATGTAATATTTTGGCATTTATTTTTAGATGGAAGCACTATTCTATTTATTCATTTGCATAATTAAATCAATATTTATTAATGTTTAGCAAACTAGCTAACTATCAAGTCAAAAAATTAAACAACTCTGAAGATTACAGCATCTCTTCAGTTTGTCAAACTTGTAAAGTCTGTCCAAAATGTATATGGGTTTATTACATCTGGCCCACCTACACAACAACCACAATCACAGCTTCCCATGCACATATATTACACAACACTACACATACTACTGCTTTACAATACACTATGAAGCTTCACAACTATTCATGAACACATAAGCCACATAATAAAATTCTAGGAATTCCATAAAAAGAACAGAGACATTTCACCGCTTATTGTTGTGGTCAAATGCAAAAATGTTGGTTTAGGTTCAGATCCTTGGCCCAATGGCCCAGTCCTTTCTGTGACGTAGAAATAGATGGCACTTAACGTCTATTCGTAAACACCGACGACCGATTGTGCCAGTGCTGCCAGTTGAGAGGTTTTGCTTCTGCATGGTAATTGGTTTTTGACAGCTTAAGTATAACAGCACATGACAGACCATGACACAAAGAAACAAAAGCTTAGGAAACATTAACACGGAAAAGGAAAGGTCATCGAGAATGCATTCGCTTTTGATTAGATTCAAGTTCCTTCAACTTCTATGGGCTACTTCTAACAGACATCATATTTTTAAAGCATTTTTGGCACATGCAAACTATTTGAGCAGGTAAAGAATGTGTAACTCTGTGAAGCTATGAACCATTAGCTTCCTTGAAATTCTCTTTCATATGTCAGTCAAAATATTGATGACTATTTCTTGGAATGGTTATATATGAAATGAAATATAATAATTTGGCAGCTGAACCTATAAACAGCTGAACTGTAGGTTAGCAATATCCCAAATGAAATTCCATGCATAAGCTGGAAGACCAACTGTGGGGCGCGGTGGTGTAGTGGTGGCGTCGTTGCCTTGAAGCCGGAAGGTTCGAGGTTCGAATCCACCTCACGTCGCTGCGTAGGGACCTTGGGCAAGTCCTTCACTCACAAATGCTCAGTGCTTCAGCATGAAACTCTGCAGTCGGGAGCGCCTCTGAGTAGATAGAGCTTGAAGGGGCACTATAACAAGTGCACATACAAACAAAACAAACAAAGAAAATGATTGATAAAATGGCTGAATATGAAAGCACAGCATATTTCTGGGTGAGCTGGAGTCAGTGCAGTTTCTTTGAAGAGACGCCATATATCAATAAATGAATGAATGAATCTGCCACACTGAAACTCAAAACAACATTTTCATAGAATAAAAAGTCGACAGAACTGGCTGAAATTGAATTCCTGGAAAACAGCGAAGTAAAGAAATGATCATTTACAAAACCGAAATCCCCAGACAATAATCTGAGCCTGTTTCTTGTTTTCATCATCTACATAGACCTGTCTACCTCCATCAACCTTAATCCCTGTTCCTGGAGTGGGTGCGTGTGTGCTACATGTGTGAAACGGAATTCCAATGACCTAATAAAGCCAATGATCCAACCTCCATCCACGTGGCGGTCCGTCCGCTGTCAACCTACAGGTCCGTTGATTATTCCTTGCCATGTGCAATCGGTCATAATCAAGCCCCAAAAGACTAGTCTAATAATAAGAACACTGCGCATAATCCATCAGTCTGTAATAAGCCAGTAAAGCCCTGCAGGAGAAACAGAGAAGGATACACTGTATTCTAAAGAGATGTAAGGTCCAGGAGTTCTCTCGTTCTCTTTCTCCCTCTCTGTCTCAAGATCTCTCTCATTGAAAGCCTTTTCTGATAATCTAATCCCGGACATTTTTTTAATGTCAGCTCTACAGAGGCCCGAACAACTGGTAACTGCACAACTGCATTCAGCCATGCCACAACAAACAGATAAATAGTATCAGTCATCATCAATATTTAATCTGGAGAAAAATGCTAGCGAGATCAATTTGATCATTTCGTGCTATTTTTATGTTACTTTAATACTGTGGTATTAAACTGGCTCCAACGGTTCCCTTCGGAGCAACAAATTGTGTAGAGGATAGCTGCCCTAGTTTTGCAAAAGCTCTGTTGCCCTGTTCTTGGTGCCAGAGTTTCTCGGTCCCTCCACTCCTCGGAAAAGATCAGTTCCCTTTTGTTCTGCCCATACATGTACCTCCAATATTCTCAGCCATTCAACCTTCTTCAATCATTCATGGCTAATCACCTTGAGTGACCTTGACCAGGGGGTCCTCCTCCTCCTTCCACCTATCCACTCTTCATGCCTCCTCCTTCCACCTATCCACTCTTCATAACCATTAAAGTATGCTCAACAACTTAACAACCTCTTTTCTGCAGTAACCTTTCCTTTAACAACTAATTGACCCAGCTTTAATTTGCCACACTAAAACGTTCATGCTCAGCCTCCAGCCTTACCATATTTATTTTTGCTGCCTTTTACTCTTTAGAACTTTTAACTTGAAACAGCACTTCTCAAAATACAATTTTGACTTTCCTTGCTCCTAATCTTCGTCATTTGCAGTCTGAAAACTACTCAATACAGTCATCTTGTCTATCTATTTCTTTGTTGTTGGATATTAACTTCTATCTACAGTGTAACTTCAGCAAATGTATGTTAAATGTAAGTATTTTGAAAATCCAGTTATATCGACTGTCAATAGCCAAGTCAAAACACATGCAAGCAAAAGTCTGTTTATTGAACGTGCATATCGAATTTCTGCATATTGTAAAAGCATCCTCAACTCTTAACAAACTACTGATGATTAGGTATCTTGAAGCTGTGTGACCACTTTGCAATTTGATGCTCATGGTCTAGTTTTAACTTTACTGCTTCACTCGGAACTGGTTCCAAACACAAGACAATGGACTCTCTCTCTCTCCTTCAGGCTCGGATTAATCCCTCTCTGGGGAGGGGTCAGCCACTTGGATCCTCCTCTTCCACTTGTTCCTGTCACCAGTGTCCTCCTTCTTCAGCTTTAGCATTTTCAGGTCCTGTTGTATTTGATCGCTCCATCTCTTTCTCTGTCGTCCCCGGCTACGTTTTCCATAGACTTCAGCGTTCAAACACAAGACAATGGACTATGCAACTGCAATTTCTGGGTCAATGTGGTCTGTGATGGGCTAGATTAATTAAGCTCATATGCACTCTACTCTCCCTTTTGTATCTTAGCCTCATTTTTCGGACCTTACTACTGGAGCTTCTGAAAGACAGCATTGCACTCTCCAACTACTAAGAGTAACTCTGCTACATGTTGGCCTACAAGTCTTAAGTCTTCGTTATATCTATGATACAAGAGTGTGCCTTTATAAGTAATGAAGTCATTAAGGAAGAAGAAGAATCTGTAGTAAAAGGTGAATTGAAGATAAACTGCAATAATTTTCATTATCACACAACACTTGTGAATATGTCGGTTCGGATGACATAGCTAATTAAGCATTGAAGAAATACTTAAGACTAAATAATTATAAACTCAAACGTTAGTCAGCCTGTCAATTTTAGAAATATCCTGCAAGGCACATAACATATCATAGCATAACAAGGGCTTCAAGTGGCTGAAAAGATGTGCAGCCTATGTTAAAAGCACCACTGCACATTAAACGTGGAATGCTTAATAGCCCAATTTTACAAGCTTCCTCTGAAAAGCTGTGATAGTGTCCATTGAGACAGTACTACCATCCAAACCAGCCACAAGTCCACAACTCTTGCACTGAAGAATGTCTGCCTTAATGTTCCTTTCGGCTCCTTAAATAATTTATTCCTCTGCTCCTGGGTTGCCTTCTCTGGAGCTAATTCAAACAACCTCTCTTACAGCAGCGATGCCTTTGCACTGATAATCTCTTAAGTTTCGATTAGGTATTCAACCAATGAAGTTAAGTTTCAGCATAAAGCACGGGTTGCCCAGAGGCAGACACAGAAACTGCTTCTGTGTAAAAAATGTAATGAGTTAAAAATATTGGCTGTAAAAACCTGACTTATCACGGAATGAATCTGGTTGTAATGAAAAATTTTTGTGATATCGCATATTTATGTTTCTAAACTTCCATATAATTAATATCTCAATTCCAAAAGGGTCAACTGACAAGAAGAGATCAAAAAGGAGGGAACCAGTGCTGTCTGTCCGTCCGTCTATCTGTCTGTCTGTCTGACCGACTCTTTCCATGTCAGCAAGTCTTGTTCTGCCAGCTTGACATCCCAACAGAGACATAAAATCTGAAAATAAGATTTTTCAGTGAACAGGAGAACGAAGAGAGCCATGCCAAGTTGAAGTATAAATGTCAGCAGGATGATTGATATAGAGAAAGCAGACAGAGAAAGAGAGAGAAAGTGGCAATGACAGAGAGAGTGGCAATGACAGACATGGAAAATGGATCACCCGAGGTGAATAACTGTCACGCTTAGCAAACTATGGAAACCATCCAACAACTACCAGATCTCTAAAGGAGAATTAAGCAAGCAGAAGCAACCAAGCAGAAGCAGCATTGCAACATGAACTTAGCAAGCAGCAACATTTATGAGTTTGCAAATGATGTGACCTGTGCCAAGTACTAACATTTATAATAAAGAATTAGTCCTATCCCATTTTTCATCTTGCCCATTTTTCTACATTCACCACCCAATGTATGCTATGATCCTGATGAAAGTCCATTTACAACCGTGTTCAGAAGATGAAATATCTATAAAAGGCTAGTCCCAAGAGAAATTAGATCTTGTATTAAACCTACGCAATTCTTCAATGAACAAAAACCAATTTAATGTTTCTTAAATTTAGTTGACATCTAAACCGTAGTTAGATACATCTTATATCGCAAAAGTTTGTGAAATTTACAAAATTTGGAGCTTTGCATGAAACAGGTAAAATTTGTGACCACAAGAGACATGATCCAGTGTCTTCAGAAGCCATTTGCTCACAGCACACACACACGGCTCTGCTCACACACCCCACCAATCCAAGAAACAGTGGAAGTCGTTTTTCTCGGTTGGGTCCATTGATTGACCTGCTGCATGCCGGACATGCCCATGTCATCCGGAAACATAACAAGCAAAGAATAAAATCTCTACCGCTGCTAAACACAGCCCACAGAACGCACACTCCACAGAATGCAAAGTACACAGAATGCACACTCCACAGAATGCAAAGTACACAGAATGCACAGACCCACAGAATGCACAATACACAGAACGCACAGACCCACAGAATGCACAGTACACATAACGCACAGACACACATAATGCACAGTACACAGAACACACAGACCCACATAATGCACAGTACACATAATGCACAGACCCACATAATGCACAGTACACATAATGCACAGACCCACGGAATGCACAGTACACAGAATGCACAGACCCACAAAATGCAGTCCACAGAACACACAGACCCACAGAATGCACAGTACACAGAACGCACAGACCCACAGAACGCACAGTCCCCACAACCGCTGCTGTCGCCGTCGTCGTCCTTTAAATTGCATCATCTAAATGCAGTGACTGAAATGACAAACCAATCGTCCGCTTGCAGACTTGATGTCGTGAAAATTCTGGCAAGTTATCAGGAAGAAATTACCGCTACGTTCGGCCTCTATTTGCACTCTCTTCCCTTTTCAACGATAAAACAGAGCGAGTTGGGCCAACTGAGAACGATCGCCCTTGCAAAGGGTCAAGCCACGAAAAGTCTTGAATCATCATTACTAGCCAATTGATTTTATGCAAATGCTTGCATGTGTATCGTATTTCCATTTATTTCGGTCAGGGATTTGAGATGCAACCGCAAAACTGCATCATGTATATCAGCATCACTCGATTAAATGGAACGTCGATCGAGTCAAACCTGTTCTCCATCTTGCCTGATCAAACAGATCAAGAATGGTGATCGTAGGTTACCACAGCTAACTCGTTTTCAGGTTTTCAGATGCATGACTGAAGCAAAGGTCTGCTAAAATGAATCTTGGCAGCTTGAGTGGTGATATATATATATATATATATATATATATATATATATATGTCCTACATTGTAGTATATATATAATTATATATATATACATGTATAAAACAAACGTACATTCTGACCACTGTCAGCCGTGCTGCAACGGCAGAGCACTTTGGGATTTGTAACTAATATGCATAAGTGACAAACATAAGCTCTGATCAGGAAAAAGCGCCAGAGGCTAGGACATACCAGGTAGTTCGTTCTATGGACTAACTGAACCGAACTGCAAAATTATTCACATGAAATCATGATTCATTCATAATTTTGGGATTTACATAGTGCCATTCAAGAAAACTACTCAGATCGAGGCACTCCCGACTCCAGCATGCTCAAAAAGAACAGTTTCAGTTTAGTGAGAAAGGATAATGTAGAGCCCCAGGGTGTAGGCGTAACTCTACAGGAAGGTCATTCCAGACCACTGGGCCCATCAAAGAGAAGACCTGATTCTTCATGGTTGCAGTACAAGCAAAAAATCCAAGAGAACTTCTTTTTTCGCAGAGCATAGGAACAGCGTCCTTGGATACCTGACATGAGAAAGCATAGCTCTTAGAGACAAATTAAGGCAAGGCATTGACAACATAGTCATACCAGAGCAGCAACCCTGAACTCAATACGCTGGCAGGTATGGAGTCAGTGAAGAACCTCCAGCATATAGCTGGAGACACATTTGGGATACACCCTATGAGGCGCACTGCAGAGCACAGTTCCTGGTCCAGACATGTCATTCGGTCAAAGCACAGCAATGAGCAACAGTTAGACCTGGGAGTCGACCCCAATAAGTCGACCCCAGTCGACTTGGTCATCCCAAGTCGGGTCGGGTCGTTTCTGCTCACCGCAACTGACCCCAAGTCGAATTTTGTAAATAGAAGTCACTTGAAGTTGTTTTTACCTCAAGTCGACTTAAACCGACTTGAGACACAAACATAGTTAAATTTGTCATTTCAAACCAATGATTGTGACAACATTTAAGCAGCTTTTGTTGCCTAGTGTGTTTACAAGAATGAATGAGGCCTTTGCTAAACAGAGACTTAGGCTAGGCTACTGATTATTTTGCCGGTAGGCTATCGTGCTGACTGACGTCTGCCGATCAATTCATATAATTGTTATTTTATGCTTAGCTTAAACGTCACGCTTAGGCATGAGCTTAATTAAAATGGTGAAACAAAATGTTACTAAAATATTAGCACAAAGTCATGTGCTTATCAAGCAATCAGTGAACTTCTAGTGGTCAGTCAATTCGGCGCAAAGAAAGCTGGATCTGCAAGGTCTATAATAAATCGATAGTTTGGCGCTACCTTGGAGCGCTGCATCTGGAGTTGTCTGCAGACGGAAAAAACTATTGTAGGACCATTATAATTGGACGATGAAAGACTGAGTAGGCCTAGTAGCTGCAGTAGCCTTCGCTTGGCTTTCGAGTGGTGCTTTAGATATTAGGAGATTACGATTACGAACACGCCATTCAGTGCAACCATACAGTTCGCGGTCCGCTATTTTATCTTAGACCTTGCGCTCTTTACAAATTTATTTAATACTTTAATATAATATAATATAATTTATTTAATACTTTTTAATATTTTATTAATATTAAAAAAATAATAATGAGTGTAATCTGAATAATCACAGACAATGGACAAGCTAAAATTCATAGGCCTAATAATTTGCCGTCGCATTGCCTAGGTTACTAGATGGCCCAAAGCATCACAAAACTATTCAAACTAAAACACAAACAGCTTGGAATGGGCTTAATAACACTTTAACAAATTCATGCATCAATTAAGTGTTGAGGCCTCATTACTCATTTGTAGGCCTAAATGAAATTAATGCTTGCAGGAAAATTGGCTTGACTTCTTGCACTAGTAGCCGTAAGTAGACCTAGACTAATGGCTGGTACCATGTCAGAAGTCGACTTCAAGTCGGAAGTCGGTTGATTTTCTGCCAAGTCGGGTCAAGTTGTTTTGACGCCAAGAAGTCGACTTCAAGTCGACCTCAAGTCACTTTAGGGTCAAGTGGGGTCAGATAAGCTGACCAAAGTCACTCCCAGGTCTAGCAACAGTCAAGATGAGATGCAACAAACGAATGTGCTAAGGTAAGAGTAGTGATAGACGCAAGTGAACATTTGTCAGACAGAGCAGAACAAAGCAATAATTTAATCATAATCACAATTATTGTAGGGTAATCTCCAAATTTCTAATGCGCCACACGAAACCCAAGCTCAAGGCACCAGCTTATTCACGAGCACTGATATATATGTGTGTATATGTGTGTGTGTGTGCGTGTGTGAACTTATAAATGGAGCAAATTTATCTGGAATTGAAGGCTGTCCAATTTAGCGTAGACATGATACCATGCAATTTACTTTGATAACTGCTACAAAAAATTCTGAAACGCTACTCTACGCTAAGCACAAATCACCAGTCTATTCACATCAGATACATGTATAATAATCCAGTAGCCAGAGAGACCTGAGACTTAGCATACCAACAACGGCATTCTATTCTTTCACTGAAAATATTAATGTCTAGTATCAAAAGTATCCTTAAGCTGAACTCGAATCAAAGCACTACTTTGATTCTACGTATAATATATCAATGGCTCAGCACGAACAACAATATTAGGCCTCAGCGAACAGCCACCACATTCAACTTTCACATAGCGGCTTCATTGGAGAAGGGATTATGTCCTACGCAAAATCTAGGGGGCTTTGTTCAGAAGTGCTTTGTCAGGGAATTTATGTCGGCACAGGACTAATGTCCAGGGGGCTTATGTCCTACACTGTAGTACAATAAGGTCTACAGAAGGATAAAGAATAGTTCATTGTCCCATTTCTGATGTAAAATGTAATGTCCCAGAAGAAGTGAGATTCAGAATGGTTATTTGGAGAGAGTTCACATCAATGTAGGTAGCCACAAATGAAGTTATTAAGAGCTAAAATAGCACAGATTAAGGACTGATTATTGGAAATGCAAAATTTTGCGTTCTGCAAAAACTATTCATCCAGTGATTATGGTGTAAGCAAAGCTGGTTTTCTCTTAGGGAAGCAGACCATCATCACCGTCACCATCACCATGACCATCATCATCATCACCGTGAGTGACTGTCACCATCATAATCAACATCATCATCATCATCAGGTTTGGGTCCACTATTCCGAAGGTCCACTATTCCGAACTCTAACCCTAAACCTATCTCTAAACCTAACTATAACCCTAACCCTAACTCACCTCAACCCTAACCCCAACCCTAACCATAACCCTAACCCTAACCCACCCAAATCTAACCCTAACCCACCCTAACCCTAACCCAACCCTAACCCTAACCTGGCTAACCACCAAGGATAACGAGCAAAATATAGCGGAAATTCTGAATAGTGGACCCTCGGAATAGTGGACCTTCGGAATAGCGGGCCGACACCCATCATCATAATCATCATCATTTCAAGACTTATAAAGCATCCAAAAACGAGTTAGGGTTTGGTGAATTGAATTCATAAGATGGATAAGATGATTGCTGTAATTCTGTTGGAAGTTTATACTGGAGAAGTGGTACACTTATGGCAATGGAGTGATTTACAAATTTTAGTGATAAGGTGACAAAGAGCAGAGAAGTGTTAAGTCGTTAGGGTGTAAAAAGAACAAGTTGAAGGAAGTGGTTGTATGCTGCGAGCAACTGATGAATATAATTTGGCTTGGAAGTATTGAAGGGTCTTGTAGCGGTGATGCTTTTGCAAGGCAAAAAAGTCTGCCTAACAACCACAAAACACCAAAACATGGAAGTGGTAGTGTGGCAGGTGTATAAAAGCTAAGGTGCCAGCTTGAGTCACCATTTCATTAGCTGGATATACATAAGCAATGCAGACTGCAATGATTTTGTGCCAGGAATAGGACAATAGTCTGAAGTTTTCATCTTAAAGCATAATGTAATCTTTGCTTGAACATCAAAATAATTATAATGCTAAAAATTGATAATAGCTTGATGAAATCTACCAAGTACACGGTGCAACCAGCAGTCCAGCACCATGCAAAAATGAGCATGTTGCAGCACAGCACAAATCATCATACAACACAAGCCAGGCACAAATGCCACAATGCCACAAGAGGCATGCATGAGGTGAGTGACATTCCCGTTTGGCTGTTTTCTCTCATCTGGTTGATTCAGGAATAATTCAATTTAATTTTGGAACAAATCAGATCTTGTTTATTGGCAACTAGAGTTAATTTACTGAATGGAATACACTGAGCCACATACAAAATCCATTTACTGTCAGTTCAATTTACGATGTCCTTGTGCAGTTTGTGCACGCAGGTTTAGTCACCCAAATCAAGCATGAACCTCATGTAAAAATGGCCATCACAACACAAAACCTGCTGCGGTCAACTCAAAACCTCCTAAGCAAGAGACCACATAAACTCCTTAGTACAACTCATTCAAATGAACAGAACAGTTAACGCACCATTTGAAGCATTTCTAGGTAAGTCAATACATTTAGGCCTACCATTAAACTAGGAACGAATGTCATCATACATTTACAATGAATAGTCTCTTTCAACCGGCGCTATTAGTATTTCGGGCAGAAATAGTTGAACATAAACACTATGAATGCATTTCCAGAGACAAAAAACTGAATTCTGCATTCAAAGCCCTCAGTTCGTGTCAACCATACGTAGGGTACTAGGGTTGTAGGCCCCATGCTAAGTTTTCTTTATCATTGTCCTTTTGGAGTATCTAACCAGTGTCCATTATTGGCCTTATTTATCTTGAATGAATTGGTAATTATTCATTCATCTGCTCTAACAACCCGTTTAGCAATGAAAAGGTGGAAACAATGTAAATGGAAAAACGCATATCAACTAAAGTAACTAAATGCATAAACTATAGGTCTACATGAATCAGTTGTTCCATCTGTTGCCTTCTGTGAATCACAACAGACAAATTAGTTTCCTCCAACCACGGACTAAACTGCAGTGCCATTGTCAATTGGTGAGAAGAAAGCAAATCAATTAGAGCAACCGAGGAACACACGTGATGCCACGGAATAATATTATCAGCAGAATTTCTTCTTCGTCGGCATCAGAATCAGGAGAATTAAGTTCTTACCTCGGCAGAAATTAAGTCATCACAGTTTATCTGGCCATCGTTCAGCTGCTGCTTCCGTTCGTCCATGACTAATGCCTCGCAACGATCCGGACACTGGAGGAGTCGACGTCGTCGGCGGCACTGAATCCACCTCCACCACCTCCTCTCCTCCTCCACCACCTCCTCTCCGCTTCATCCTCCACACAACGGAGCGCATGCAAATCTCATGAGCCGATCTCTGCGCATTTATCCAACACAATACTGCTGCTGCCGTTGCTTCTGCTGCCACTGTGATGCAATGGCTGTTGCTTCTCCTCATCCCTCCTCTTCCTCTCCTTCTCCTCCTCCTCTTCCACTCCTCCTCTTCCTCTTCATCCTTCTTCTTCTCCTCCTCTCTTCCTTCATCCTCATCATCCTAGCCACAAGTGTCAGAATTCTATGACATCACGTCAATAATATGATATCGTAGGGGCCTGAAATCAATTTAGGCCTACTGGAAATGAATGTGGTTTTTTAATACTTTGAAATGAGACTGTGAAAGTCAACACGAAATCCATCAGGATTGAAAGCCATGTTTGTCTATGTGGCTTGTGTCACTCTTCACAATTCATTTCCATTTATTGAACGTCTGTCACATGTCAACACACACACACACACACGCTGCGACACGCACAAACACACACACGCAGAAATAAGGATACCAATGAAATGCATGGCAAAAACGTAAATTGAAGACAGTTGACGTCATTTGATACAACTTCAAGCAATACAGGCTTCCGTGGGTGGTGTCTGTTGTCTTGCTAAACAAAAACTTAGGAAAGCTCTAATAATAAACTTATAACCCTGACTTTGCACACGCCAAGTCATGAAATTACCAGTAATAGTCGCTGCCAAAGTGTTCAACACCAGGTGATGAAACCCTCCAGTGGGCCTAACATCAAACTATTTAAGAGATTGAGTAACTCAGTAACTCATGGAGTGCAATTAAAGTACACCCATAGGAGAGTGGTGTAAATGTGACAGACATATAACTGGTTTTGGATCTGGTGGAAAATTGAGCATATTAAGTTCTTCAACTCAGAAATGCTCCTGATATAATATATATAATTATATACATACATTATAGATTTACAATTATACATACATTATATATATATACATATACAGAAAAAGAGCACAGTTTTAGGTTTAATAAAAAAAATTGTTCAGATACATCCCCAGGAAGCAGACGTAGCTCCTGTGAGAGTCCATTCCAGATCACTGGGCCCACAACCGAAAAGGCTTGATTCTGCATAGTTGCAGTATTCATGTGAATAGTATACAATGTGTGTATATATATATATATATATATATATATATATATATATATATATATAAGTAAAGTTACACTTGGCATGAATGACAAAAGGTTTTGTCAAAACAACCAAACCATTTAATACATCAATAAACTTAAAATTAAAATTCAATATAAAACTACAGCTATGCAGCATCAGATGGTTTTACGTCTTCAATAAGCACTTTGAACTGCATTAAACAATTTATCCGACTGCAAAAAGGTACAAATATAAGTTAACTGATCATCATATGATCACCAAATATAAAAGATCAACATAATCCTAACCAAGGGATTTGCTCATGCTGACTAATCATTCCAGAATAAGTAACCAAAAACAATTAATTATTATTAAAGCACACAAATATACTTACTACTTCTCAGTCATAAGTTCCAACACTTCTCGTGAAGTCATACATGTATAAAATTATGCTTTTCAATTGCAATACACTTACCAAAATCCATCTGAAACAGAAGACACCAGTGACCAGTAAGCTTTCAATGGCAGAAGACCAAACCGACAGCGAGACCATGTCAGACAAAAACATTACACAGAATGAAGTAATAATAGTTGCCCCTGAAATACACATGCACCCACAGACAATATAAAATGCACAATGACTTTTCAAATTTGTCCTTTATTTAGACGGAATTGGTTCAGATTAAACATTTTATGACTCCCATAGCAGAATATTGGCAAATAAACTTGGCAATGTCAAAGAAAGCCACTACGTGCACTCCAGAACATGAAATTTATATATATATATATATATATATGTGTGTGTGTGTGTGTGTGTGTGTGTGTGTGTCACTGTTTGTATATATGTATAATGCAAGACATATATACATACATGTATACAACCTTTCCATGACAATGTGCCGAAAGACATTCATTGCACACTGCCAGATCGAAGTTGTTGACATTAGTTATTTGTCAACAGTCAAACATTAGTTTGGCACAGTCGAACATTAGTTTGACACTAGTCTTTCATGTTGTCAAGCCATACTCTTAAGATCTTCCATTTCTTATTGTGCCTTCCATAATTCCCAACAGCGCGCTTGTGATCTTTCCATCATTATTCATCCTACAGATGTGACAAGGAAATCTCTAGTTTCCTTCTGATGATCACTTTTATTAGGTCTTCTTTTGCATCGAGCCTTCTTCTTACTTCAGCTTTCATGCCCACCTTCAATAAAGCATCTTTATGTAGCTCTATGCATCTTTGCTGTGTGGATCATGCTCAATGCCCATGTGTCACAGTCACATACCTGCTATGCTGATGACATAATAATAATTGTCTTGAAGTATTTTCAGCATGACTGCATAGCTTATTGTTTTATTTTCCATACTGTAACTTGGCTGCATAGTTCATGTTTTAGTTGTCATAGCATTGCTATCTTTGCTTGAGCTATTTATCTTCACGTCCATTGTGCAGTTATTGCTCCAGGCAGTAGTGCTTACAGTTTGACAAACTCTTTAACACTTTCTACATGTCATTCTCTTACCATATATATTACGTTTCTGTAAATGTTTCTCCATAATCACTTATTTCATGTCCGTATAACAATGTGTATATGCGTACACAATTAATAGATATACAAGCAATAATTTATGTATATACACATCCAGTGACAGCTTGTTTTTCCAACAATGTTCACTGAGATGTTTGCTGCTGATGTTGAAATATCTACAACCAGTCATTCACTAGTAACGATAATATATCTTGGCAAAGCAG
This sequence comes from Lumbricus terrestris, assembly GCA_949752735.1. Classification (NCBI taxonomy): domain Eukaryota; kingdom Metazoa; phylum Annelida; class Clitellata; order Crassiclitellata; family Lumbricidae; genus Lumbricus; species Lumbricus terrestris. Next base: position 64,281,008 of record OX457036.1, read on the forward strand.
TGTCGCGACTTTCAGTGGTTGAGCATTTACATGGAACAGACTACCTCTGGTGGAACAGACTGACGTTGGTTGAACAGATTGCCCCTGGTGGAACAGTCTAACAGACTGCCTATAGTGGAACAGACTCTGGTGAAACAGATTGCCATTGGTGGCACAGACTCTGGTGAAACAGATTGCCGTTGGTGGCACAGACTAGACAGATGTCTTTGAATCAGCATGTTGCCATGTCTAGAGATTCCACACGCATTTTCTACAAACATATTAAAAATATTCTTTTCCACTGTGGCTGGGATGGGAGCACCTCTGAATAATTATCTTGAAGAGACTCTATGTAAATGCTTTGAATGAATAGCTTACATGTACGTTTTAGCTCTGAAATTAAGTCACACATTACACAAATGCACATAGGGCTATCTGCAGCTAAAACAACACTGTGCAGGAAATGGCACACATGAAAATTATTTCTCATAACCAGAGTCATTTAGACGACTGATTGCCTTATTTCAGATGCAAATCATGCAGGCCTTCAGTCGTAAACTTACAAAAGAAGGTAATCAGTAAAAACGCGATTGTGCAGACATGTGGTTTCTTGCAGTACCAGACAGACATGGCTCTCCATGCGACCACAATCTAGCGTAAAGATTTTATTATTGTCATTGGATAAAGAGAACAGGATGCCAGGCACAGATCCAGCGCGTGATTCAGTGTCCCTCGAGTGACATTGGGACATGAACCACGGCTGCGGATTCAGCAGACCTCAAACGAAAGAGTCTTTGTCGAGAAACAGCAAGACATAAAAACCATATAAAGCTGGCGCCTCGTGTCAAACGCGCCACTTTGTCTGCGGACGAATTATTGCTGAATGCCTGAGAATCACTGTTTCCCACTACTGCGCTCTACTGACTCCTCATTTACTTATCCGTAAGGAGATTACAACCAATGTCAACCATTTACACGTTGGTCAGTAAGAAACTACAACCATTCACACATATTGGTCAATGTACTGGTCAGTGTTCGATAGTGCTGTGGCTAGTGCACTGGGCGGTCAATTGAGAAGTGAGAGATTCAAATCCATGCCAGGACAGAAATTTTTATTCTGATTTCTGCCTTGTGGTCAGCAAAATTGTTTGGTCACTTACACTCTGGCCACATGGCAGATACATGACAATTAACACATTAGTCAGTATATAGTATATACAGTACGAGTACTTGCTATTATGTTTGCAAGTCAAAAGTGGATTTTGTCATTTACACATCTGTCAGAAAGGCACCACACAATGTTTACATAATATGGTCAGTTGATATATATTTTATCATACTACTGGAACATATTGTTAGAAGGGCGATTACCTTTTTACAATAAAACGATACCACCAGACAGACACACTGGTAGAGCAGACTCTTTTATAGAGCTCAACAAAGGAAAAGCATGCATGTGTTTCCTGCATGAATTAATGTCTTGTAGTAATCCCATCTGTCTCAGTTTTTAAGCAGAACCAGTCCAGCGGTTAGGCAGTGCGAGGCAAATGGCAATTTACATAGAAAATATGACAAAATCTCTGAAGACAACTACATATCAAGTTTCTCGCATAAAATGCAACTTAGCCGTACATCTGTAATTAGCATGTTCAATAGTGCTATTATTATTATTATCATTATTATTATTATTATCACCATCATCATTAATATCATTATCATCATCATCATTATCAGCATCATGAATCGTCATGATGGTCAAACCCACTTACATGTATATACCACTCTCTTAGTGTCATCCATTGAGTGGTATATAAGTGGGTTTGACCATCATGACGATTCATGATGTGTCATCTGATGGTTCGGATGACACATCTCTTAGTGCGGTACATATTAAGTTGTGCATCATCTTACTGGTCTCTTAAAGTGTTTGTCAAAAAACAAAGATCTATACTTTATGCAAGTGGATTTATGTGTATGCTAAATATATACAAATTATATATATATATATATATATACAGGGTGTCCAATAAGTTCGTGAACGATTTTGCTAGTTTGTTTAAAAAAAAGTACACAACAAAAATCAATAATTATTGCACCATTTAATAGGCAATAGTGCTGCCGTTGCTGGCTATAACAGCTTTCATTTGTCTGGGCAAAGATTCGATGAGGTTGTGCAAAGTTTCAAGCAATATCGAATTCCATGCTTTTCGCAAACGAAGTTTTAGCTGAGGAGGAGTTTTTGGTTCAGGATCCTTGTAGACACTGCTTGAGAGTATGCTCCAGAGATTTTCAATCGGTGAGAGATCAGGAGAGTTTGGAGGCCAGTTTTGAATGTAGTTAGGAATATTTTCGTTCAGCCATGCTCGCGAAACAGCAGATGTAGACCTATGTGCTCGCGCACCATCGTGCTGGAAAACGCTAACGGCGTTTTCAGTGAATGGCCTAGTCGTCCTTTCGAGACCGTTCCAGAGGTGTCCACTCTGTCGTAAACTGGTTTTAATTCCTTCTTTATAATGTTATTGATATAATACTCCGAGTTAATTGATGTATGCTAAACACAACATTAGACCAGTCTTCGAATTTCCAATGTCTATGCTGCAATTCGAACAACAACCGTTTTTTCTTCTGAGCGTCTGTTAGTAATGGCGCCTTTCTGCGTTTCCAACTTCTCCACTTCAACTCAACTTCAGGGATTAATTTCTGATTGTTTCTTTGTTGCCTTTCAGTCCACCTGCCTTGAGAGATTTTCCTATCTGTCTCAATCCAAATCCTCGTCTGTATTTCGCCTTTTTGATTATTTTAATAACAGCCTGTGTCAAAATCTTTGATCGCGAACTGCATAAAATTCGCAAAAATAGCCTTTCAGCATAAATTGATGACGTCATTTCCTCGTTGAAAAAACCTAACACTTTTTACACTTTTTGGCTTCGGGACATAAAGCTCTTTCAAATGACATAAGCATTACTAATGTTTGTTGCAAAAATTTTCTGCTTTCTGCAAGCAAAATCGTTCACGAACTTATTGGACACCCTATATATATATATATATATATATATATATATAAATGTTTCTTCTTATCTATTGCCGTAGCATCGTGTGGGTCGGCAAATGCAAATGAAATGTGGTCCAGGTAAACAGCATATCTAGCTAGCAGCAGGAACCTCCACCACATTCAAAAAGCAGCATTTACAGACACCACTCACTGCATCAGCTCGGTTAATTAAAAATAGGATTTATTTCATGCAGGATGACAAATTATAATTATAACAATTGTCCTGCCATGGACACAGAAGCCATTCCTAAGGACAAGTTTTAAGACAGGTGCTTTGTTTGGAAGCAATTCCACCAAACATCATCAGTAGTCTAACACAGGCCAATTTAAAACTGGTGCAGCCAATATTGGTTTCCTAATAATTATTGTTCACAAGGGATGAGACGCATGCATCCAGTTGTATGAGACACATGCATCCAGTTGTATGAGACGCATGTATCCAGTTGTATGAGACACATGTATCCAGTTGTATGAGACGCATGTATCCAGTTGTATGAGACACATGTATCCAGTTGTATGAGACGCATGTATCCAGTTGTATGAGACACATGTATCCAGTTGTATGAGACGCATGTATCCAGTTGTATGAGACACATGTATCCAGTTGTATGAGACACATGTATCCAGTTGTATGAGACGCATGTATCCAGTTGTATGAGACGCATGTATCCAGTTGTATGAGACACATGTATCCAGTTGTATGAGACGCATGTATCCAGTTGTATGAGACACATGTATCCAGTTGTATGAGACACATGTATCCAGTTGTATGAGACGCATGTATCCAGTTGTATGAGACGCATGTATCCAGTTGTATGAGACGCATGTATCCAGTTGTATGAGACGCATGTATCCAGTTGTATGAGACACATGTATCCAGTTGTATGAGACACATGTATCCAGTTGTATGAGACGCATGTATCCAGTTGTATGAGACGCATGTATCCAGTTGTATGAGACACATGTATCCAGTTGTATGAGACGCATGTATCCAGTTGTATGAGACACATGTATCCAGTTGTATGAGACGCATGTATCCAGTTGTATGAGACACATGTATCCAGTTGTATGAGACACATGTATCCAGTTGTATGAGACGCATGTATCCAGTTGTATGAGACGCATGTATCCAGTTGTATGAGACGCATGTATCCAGTTGTATGAGACGCATGTATCCAGTTGTATGAGACACATGTCATGCATCCAGTTGTCCATCTTTGACAGTATTCCTCCAATCATTCTGAAGCCATAATAATCTGAGTTGACCAATAATCAAAGTCCGCAAATCTGATCACATTAAAACTGCACTGTGATACACACTTAGTTCAAGATCAATGCCTGCTTCAAGCATAATAATAATAATATTATAACTCAGCATGCTTGCTTAACCAGGCTTGCTCAATGACGATTGTGTACTAAACTGCAAGAGAAACAAATGTCGTTTGTCATCTAAGGGTTTTTGATATTTCTAAAATGCTGTGGAAAGACGGCATCAACCACCAACCAGCATTTGATGCACAACTACAGCAGTGCCAGACATTTCCGTAACCAGAGCATAGCCAGGGCCTTCATATGACTAACCAGTACAATACAAAGGACAATTCACACCCAAAAAAAAAATCTAGACAGGGCAAACTTTTGGCAGGGTAGCAACCAAAGTAGACTTTTTACCAGGACATTGGAACATGCCCTGCTCTAGTGCTGTAACTGATCTGTGCACAGTGTGATTATGAAACCTATTTATTTAGTCTTAGACAACTCTTGGGCAAAACTAAAGGTCGCAAGTCATAACTGTCTCTCAATTTACTGACATATTATGTGCAATTGTGCATGATAAAGCATCCTAGAGACCAAAAGTAAATGAATCTTAAAAATGCAAATTTATATAGTACACACTCGAGAGAAATAAACCAGATATGTTCTGCATTTTTATATTCAGGTAGTAACAAAAGGACGACATTTAGAAATCTTCCGAAGAAATACAACATTAAATGAAAACAAAAGTATAAAATTTCAAATTATTAATCTTTTTGTAAACAAGAAAACCCAACATGTATACATTTAATATTGCAAATAAAGTGATCGTTATGCGTCAAGCACAACAGAGACTCAGCCAAGAAACCATGTCAGGGTTTCCAAATGTGGGCATGGCTGCAGGATAAAGGGTCAGTTTTCAAAAAGTTAAGTGTCTTTCGGCAATAATCTATCTCAGAGGTTTTAGTCCGTAGATCTCTGAAATATGCCTATGACAGCTGACATCACATACATCTTGTGACTGAAGAAAAAACTGAAAGTTTTCTTTGTTCAGAGTTAAAAATAACTACCATAATATTCCATGATTATCAGTAGAAAACTGTCTTACCTCTACAAATACAAGAACAAAGTCTTCCATAATTTCAAATGCAACATTTTATCATCATTCATACTTTTAAGAAAACGAATAAGTATGAAAGCAAATATAATCATCATTGCGGTTTGGCTCATTCAGTTCATGATTAAAAAATACATGTACATTCACAAGAACAAAAAACCATTCCTTCAAACAGCCTACACACTGGCAAGGCTATTTATTACCCATTCCATCTCAGGCCTACCCAGTGAATTTTTCTGCACATCCAATTTCATGAATGGTGGCTTGGAGAGAACACACATGGTTGGAAATTAGTAGTAAACTGAGCTATGTAAATTTAGGTCTCAAGAGTTAAAGCAATTCAACAATGTTCTAAATACACGAATTACTGTCTTGGATTCACCGCAGATAAATCGTAACTTAATGCTCAACCATTGCTCGTTTTGATTCAAAGTGACATCAGACATGCAAAATCAAGATGAAATCAGTATTAACTTCATTACCTATTCTATGATGCATAATTTATCCAAAAAATATCAAATTTTCAAGAATTTGACAAGGAATGTGAATCTCACTAGATTTGACATAGCATTCAGATCATCAAGTACATCTATTATTGCCATATGGGTGACTTCAGGACATTGGCGGCGCTATGGCAGGTCATTTGACCTGCATATTCTGCTCATGATTTGCCTTATGACCCGCTAAAAAACTTTGGAATTTTTAATGTCTTCTTTACATTTATTTAAGAGTTTTAAATGAAAAGTCAACAGTTTTCCTCACCCACAAGATCATTAGTGTTGTAGAGCAATTGTTAAATCTAACTGACCTTATGTTGTTGCATCAAATTCAATCATCAGATTTTTTTACCCTGACGTGACCTCTGCCAAAATTGTAAAGCTGGCACCACCACTGCTTCAGGAAGCGATTATTTGGACGATGAAGAAGAAATCATGACAATTATTATTATTGTTATCATTATAATTATTATTAAATAAATTTTTTACGTGTGCAAGGTCACACTGCAATGTGAATCTGGGGCATGATTCCAAATCTCATCTACCAAATAAAAAATTTCAAATTGAAGCAGCATTCTTTAAAAAATTAGATGACAAGGGTCTAAAGAACTGGTTATTAAGTAATCAGGTAATGTCCACATCTATCCAGTTCTTCTTAAACGAGCAGTATGATTACATAGACAGATGTCATGTTTGTTAGCAATATGAACAGCGTCTCCACTCATATACAATGTCACACATGTGGTTAGTTGCAGTCTCTAGTAGTATTGCCTTCACTACAAGCCACAACATTTAACTACAATAGCTATTTACAGCATATAAACAACACGATGACTCGTGACCTCAGTTCCAGACATTCTGATTTCTGATCTAGCTGGCAAATAATTCCTGAGGATGCCCAATGTAGTATCCAACTTCCAGTGCCATAGCTTTGGCATAAACTCGCAGAATGTAGAATAGTGTAAGGAAATCCTGAGTACTGAAGATTGTATCTGCCAGAGCAAATCCTAGCGTGGATGGAATGAATCCTCGACCATACTCCACTGCCCATGTACCTGCTTTGAAGTGAACAGCAGTAACCTCACCAGAAACATGCCTAACAGTAGCACCTGAAAGAGCATCAAACAAAAACACACAAAAACATTTAACTGACCCTGTCAATCGGAGAATGATAAATATGCTCACAGAAACTAATTAATACCTTTGTTAATATGTATTGACACTGCGACAGTCACAAAACTATACATTTCCATTATAATGGTCAAAAAGGACCGGCCGGATCAACATTGTGTTTTGATTTTAAATCAGATTTGTGTAATGATTATATTACACGAATCTTATTCAAAATCAGAACACACAATTTTTATCCGGCTGGTCGTTTTTGGTCATTATCGCGGAAATGTATAGTTTTGTGTAATGCGCCTGGTTTCGACAGAGCACCTCACATTTTGCATAAAATTTCTTGTGATACTAATTAGTCCTAGCTGCCTTCTTCACACTATGCCAATAGAGATCATTACAAGGCCAGAAATTATTATGTCCTGTTCAACCTGGGTATTCAAGTTTACAAGTGCAGAGTTTGTTTCATTAATCTTGTACATTTATACTCTAAGTTACCTGTTTCCAAACAACTATGGGTCATTCCGCCTCAATTCAACAAATGGCTCCAGGTCGACCATCTCGGATTTTACTGAAAATTTTTCAGAATATTTATTATGGTATTAGAGGAAACTATGCCAAATTTTAGATCAAAATCTTAAGTAGTTTTGAAGATATTAATTCAAGTGGCACAAAACTAATCACGAAAAACGGCACGATCCATCAAGTTTGGACTGTCATATCACGGCTAGGAAGTTAACCAGTGGGCAGATATTTTTTTCAACTAATCAGTTTTTTGTGCTCTTTCCAAAATATGCAAGAATATGGATGGTAGTCCTTGTGATTTTCAATTAATAAATCTGCAGATGTTGTACAAATGCCATATTACATCATTCACGAGAAACGGCCTGATCCACCAAGTTTGGACTGTCATATCACGGCTAGGAAATTAACCAGTGGGCTGATATTTTTTTCATCCAATCAGTTTTTTGTGCTCTTTCCAAATATGCAAGAATCTTGGTTGTATTCCTTGTGATTTTAAATTTATAAATTTGTAAATGTTGCACAAATGCCAATTTACATTTTTTCGGGCATGTGTATCTCTTAGATATATCTTTCATATGATAGTGACTCATCAAGTTAGACATCCACCTAATAACTTCAAGACCTGAGGAAGATGAGGAGACTGAAATCTGAAAAAATTGACTTATTACAGATATTATTTCACAATATAATGCCCTGATATTGACTCCATTATAAACTCGCGAATGCAAAAAACTGCCACAATTGAAAAAAAAATATTGCACGAACAAGAAGAGACTCCATCACAAATTTTGGTGCACTTAGAGTATCTGAGCTGCTCTTTTCAATGATGTAAATTTTATTGCTCCATGACCTAACAAGCATGATGATCTTTGACCTTGAAAATGGTCTTCGGAATGGAATTTTCCAAATTTGGAAGGCCATATGGTAGTAGGCATGCATCAGAAATTCAAAATTTTTGCATATTTTTGTAGAGAAAGTACATTAGTATCACAAGTTGTTAAAATATTCTTTTAAAAAAAATTCAATTTGGCCACACCAGGGCAGCAAAGTATGATCGTCAGACATCCGCAAGTTTTTTTTAACCATTTTCAGTTGGGTCCTAACATCAGAATTTTCAAGACTGATCTTTCATTTCTTCAGCATGTCATCTAAACCACAAAGACTAAACATCCTGAAAATTTCATAAAATTATCTGCTATAGTAATGAAGTTATGAGCTTCTAAACGTTGTTACAAATTTAGACGCTACTCCCAAAATGTTGAAAAGGAGGTCACCCCAGACGTCTTTGAAAATTAATATCTTCAAAACTACTTAAGATTTTGATCTAAAATTTGGCATAGTTTCCTCTAGTACCATAATAAATATTCTGAAAAATTTTCAGTAAAATCCGAGATGGTCGACCTGGAACTTTCTGAAAAATTTGTTGATTTGACATGGAATGACCCCTATGCTATTTTGCAGGTCACTTCAGATATTTGTGTCAGTGTCAACAAAATCAGACTGTGTTTAGATCAAACTTACACATACTGTCAAAGATTTGAACCAACTTTGGAGCATTTTTCTCAAACAGCTCAGTAATTGATGATTGCTTGTACAATACAGATCTGGTCATGCGTGGACATTTGGACAGGGAACTTCTGCCATAAATGAAAGCCAGCCAATGATCATGACTGTTTGTGAATCCCTCATCTGGCTGTCATTGAAATTTCACCTGAATGTCAACTGTCAGGTGGAGAATCTGCTGCTCATGTTTTACGCACAAGTGTGCAAGAGCCTACCAATGGAAAAGTCTTTCAGCAATTGGCCCTACCGGTAATTAGGCAGCGAATGAACGTCTTGTTCCAAATGAATTCCACCATTACTTAGGCTGGTGAGGAGTGCCTTTAGCAGCACTCAAAAGGCACTACACAAGAAATGCAATTGTTGGTTACATTACATTACCATAATGTAACATTGGGCAACAGTTTGATCCCATTGCATTTTATTTACTTCAGATCTGATTCTTTCAAACACTACATAAAATTGCTAACCTTACACTGTTACAAATAAAAAAATTAAACCATGTTCAGCAATAAAAAATTATTGACAGCACTTCAGAGATGTAAACTAATATCTAAAGAATAATTCTTCCTTTTACTACCTGGTTTATGAATCTTAACGTTTAATTGTCCCTCCAGCCACTGGTGAAACTCGCCAGACAGTATAGTGTCCGTTATATTTGCCCAGTATCTTCCTGAGAAAGTCAACAATATGTACGGTGTATAAAAAGGCTATAAACAAACAATTTTATGGAAAGACCGTTTTGCAAACATTTTATTATGCGAATATGCAGTATGACGGCAAGCCGACAACACCTTTATATGTGCATTGAGCATTTAAGAAATAATATTCAGGATGATCATTAGTGCTGCTTTTATGATTGTCTCCTTTACAATAATAAGAAGAAGAAAATAAGTTTTTCATTCAAGTGATTCAGTAAACTAGTGGATAAATTGATTTCAAACTCTATCACTGGAGTAGATGAATATCAGTAGCAAAGTGCACACTAATGAATTAATTTTAGCTGCTTAACCTGTCATTCTTAACATGTCATTAACAACCAACATAGTAAGTGCCAAGATTTTCCAATAAATTCCACAAATTATAATAACATTAAATTTTATTTAACATAACAAACTGAGCATTTCAGTTGGAACTTCACTGGAACTCAGCTATTCTATCACAGAGTGAGAGAACAGAATTTACTGGCCCTTTACATAACTTACTCGTGCCATAGAATGTTAAGGTAACTAATAATAGTTCCATGCAACAGTGATGTTGCTACAGTCTTACCAGAATGTCCAGCAGTATCTAATGCAGTGCCGAAAAATAGAACATATTCTGTGAGTGATGCATGTAGAAGACACATGGAGCCCATCCATCCTCCAGCATTCATAAACAACCATTCCAGATCATTCTCTGGTAAGATATGACCAGGATATTTCGCCTTCAGTTCATTGTAAATAGTTTTGTACACAGTCTCAGGATTACTGATTTTGTCTTTCACTGTGAACAGTCAAAGAAAATTCTTATGTAATTATGCCTTCTTAAAACATTGCTCTGACATTAATCAACTAATACTGACTCTAATAGCCTATTATTAAAACTTGAACAGATAAAACTCTATCAACAGGGAGAATGTATGTACCGCTTTGACCACAATTTGCTCCCTCTTGTTTTCAAGGGATTCATTAATCTTGCATAACGGATCTATTCTCATTCAACAAGAAACTCGACTTACTATAGATGCAACTTTGCTCGCACTAATTCCCATCTGTTCTCTATTAGAGTCACTGGTCCTTCAACCTGGAATAAGATCCCTCATGAAATCAGGCAATCTCCATCATTATCATTGTTTAAGAAAGTTACGCTCTCATTTAGTAGGTAATAGCAACAATGTGCTATGATGTATCATAATGTTTGTCTATTACGCCACTCACGCATGCTGTTTTTTGCACTTACTATTTGGTTATTCTGTCTTATTTAGTTAAGAGTTTGCTCTGTCTAATTTAGTTAATATATCTTAAGTAAATGTAATCATTCACAGTCTTACTTAATAGCTATTGTCGGCCTTTGCATCTATATGCTTTACATGTACATAGGTGTTCCTATCTATCGGGGTCAGTGATCCCTTCAGGGTCTATCCTTGTGGCCATTCCCTTTTGAAAGTGCGACTTGCAATCTATAACTGTAAAAAATGTTTGGTTACAAAATAAATGATGGATTAATTGATTGAACCTGAGCCATAAACGACACTCACGACGCCTAATCTTACCCTAACCGACACGTCGGTCCCCGATACTATAGTGATGCACAAGAACTAAAGCGGCTACTAACCGGCATGTTTCTCTGCAATTCTGGAAATGACACTTTCTGAAAATACATATGTCTTAGACCTCAGCCAAAACTGTATTAAAAAAACAAACACGCAGCATATTATTCCAAACACAAACAATCTTTTGAGACAGTAAAACATTTTGTTTCACTTAATTAAATTTTTTAACTTGAATAAAAAAAAGGTCAGAAGTTCTACTTCCGATTTATCGACCTATCACCAGGGATCAATAATTCAAACCCATAGACAGGGATACCACTCTCAATTTTAAAAAGGTCAGATTCGGCGGGAAACAAAGTGTACACTTTGGGCGGGAAACAAACTAAAAAGCTAAATTCAGAAATTTCCGAGAGATGCATAGAAATTTCGGACTTGAAATTTCTTACACCCTTTTTTAGTCTTCAGTTCCCAAAAATTGTATTGTATATTCGTTTGAAACGCTGAATGGTTATAGAGAGGCGTTGCAACAGAAAACAGGTCTCTTTCAGATCACTGCAGAAGACAAAGTTAGGACAAAGATAATTATTAGGCCTATAGTGAATATAGTCGTAGACTATAAGGTCTTTGGTTAGGATGTGACCTAAAGCTGGCAAAAAGTTTAGGCCATTAACCATATATATATTCGTTTTAATGAGAAAAGAGAATCTGGCAATAACTCAGAAATGTTAACATGAGAGATAATGAATAATTAAAGTTAAAAGTTCAATTAGTTAGTCTTAAAGTAAGCTATAGTAAATATTTATATAATGATCGTGATATAAATTGAGAATTGTCCTTTAGTGGGAGAGTATATAGTTGTGTGCTCTAGGAGTCTAGGACTCTAGGTCTTATAGTTGGTGAGAGGAGGGGGTCGGAGAGGAGGTAGGAGTTGGTGAAGTATATATGTTTGGGGTTGTGTATAATGGAGAAAAGTAGTTTTGCATCAGCTATGTTGGCAAGTTCGGAGACAGTAACTGTTGGGAAGATTTGCTCTAATTAAGTAACCTAGGCGTTTTGCTCTTTTTAGGAGTTTTTCGAGGCGTTCTCTGTCAGCTGTAGAGGCCAGGGTGAGACCCTACCAGGATGGGGAGGCATAAAGTAGTTTAGCAATGTAGCGTTTTGGGAAAAGCTACAAAATTATACTTATTTTTATCCATGTTGGCCATAACGGTTAATTAACTCTATGCTGCACCAGAGCGAGGCTGCAGACATTACGCCAGCGTGACGTGTGACCTTTTGGATGACGTGGCGAAAGTGTGGGCGCCGCTGATTGGCCAAGAGCGGCACGTGATCTAAAACAGCGGTAAAAGGTCGCTTCCGATTGGCTGTTGGGCAAATCTAGGTCAGTAGGACGAAGAGACGCGAAGAGGTGAAACCGACGAGAAAGACTAGGCCATCTTTTTGAATAGAAATTCGTTTAAAACTAAGTTTTCGGGCATCTAAATTAATAAGGAAGTCAACTAAATTAATAGATAATAAAGTAAACGACCGCTGGTCGCCTCCGGTGGAAGGAGAACGTCGAAATAAGCAAAACCGCTTAGGAATCAGGGAAGTAGAAATAAATTAAAGTGTAGCGTGCTGAATCTGTAAATGAATGAATGTTTAAAATGGCCGGAACGCATTGATATAGATTATATAGCGCATTGCAGGTAGAGCGAAGGATAAATTAGCGCTTGTGTTAAGAAGCGTGAATATATTGAAAGAGTTGCTAGAAGTAGCCTTGCGATATAACTGTTGCTGTGGTCGTGGTAAATTAGTGCAAAGTGTTGATGTTAATTCGTTGCTTTCGTGTAACTGATTAATAGCGTGATTTGACCTTCTGCAGTAGTTAAGGAAATAAGAACTGAACTGATAGCCTAGTTATATGCAGGAGCATAAGAGATAGGTATCAAGTAATGCAGAGTGTGTAATAACCAGCCATAAATGCTGTGTAGTGTTAGGAATACTTTGTGTTGAACTGATAAGTATTATAGGCAGAATTGTATGTGCACAGGTTGCTGCCAATTGTATATTAATTAAGTAGTAGTGAAGGAACAAATAAAGTGTTGCATATTGAAATAGAATTGAAGGTGATTCACTGACTGACTTGCAATTAGTTGTAAAACAGAATAATCCCATGTCTCGTGCCAGCTCTTTGAGGGGGGACGCCCTAGAGGAATCGGATGATTCGGAGGGAGGGCGGACAGTCAGTAGTGATGAGAGATTTATAGAGCGCCAGATATATCCAGCCAAATACTCTCCGCCACCTCTTCAGGAGTTCGAGTCCCTTTCGCCCAAAGCTGCCGCGGGGATAACGAACTCAGACGAGCACCGGAAAGAGGGTGCTGTCGCGCGTCGACAAACCGCCGCGGAGACATGTCCTGTAGGCCCTGGTACCCATGAAAGAAGAGAATCTGGACGTTCCTCCCTGTCGTTCACACTTGAGGTTCCCGTAGGTGGTTCCCTGTCGCCCCGGCAGTACGCCGCCACACTAGGGGAGGGGGGCGAAAGTAAGCGAGTAAGTGGGGCATCCCTTGCAAGCGCTTCCGGTCCCCTAGCGGTTAGGGCGGGCGTAACAAATGGTACCAGAAGTGGGGTAGGAGTGGAACAAGGGGAACAAGTGGAACAGGTGGAACCAAGAAAATTTGGAAGGACAGAATTTCCTGGAGAGAGAGAGAAGTGGGAAGGCGAAGAAATGGCTTATTATGGCGCTAGACCCAAGCGTCCTTCGGACTACCCTGTTACCGCAGCAATTGATGCGGGTTTTGATTTTGAATTTTACATGAGAGATAAACAAGCGAGGTTGGTTAACAGAAAGCTCGGAGGAAATAATTATGAAAGTGAAGGTTCGGAGGTAACTGATCTGCGACCCTTTCATAATGTTCTGTTGCATCCTAATATGTTGAATTTGGATAAAGGTTGTGTTGGGATCTTTGCTAACTCTGAGTGTATAGTTTCAGATATGGAGGATGGGGATTCGGCGCTGCCGAGGGAACTGGGACTCCCGACTTCGGATGCACATCCCGGGCACCCAACCCTAGTCCACCCTCGGGCTACCACCTTCCCACCACCGCCTCCCTCGTCGCACCCTTTCGCCGTCCGAGCCCCTCCTGCTCCGACCCCGAACACAATCGGTGGTGTCGTCAAGTCGAATCCTTGGGTGAGAACCGTCACCCCGGTCACAGCCTCGGTGTGCAAACTGTCCGTATCCGTCGTGTCGTCGATTCAGTCAATCATGTCGACCTTGTCCTCGTCGTTGAAACCACAGGTTACACAAAGTTCCGCCTACCTGCCCTCGAACCCTGGCCCTCCCGCTCACCTGTCAGGTGGTCAACCAACAACCGCTCTGTGTCGGCCAGCTTCCGCCTACGATGAACGATTCTGGGTAACCACACGAGCAGCCCAGAACAACCTGGAAGCGAAGTTCCATGTTGTGTCTACATCCGGGAGCGAAAACAGTCAGTTCCAGTTCGAACAGTATGCTGAACCGCCTACAGCTGAACCTCAACCAACGATCCAAGGTCGTTTTCAGCCGAGTACGACTCCATCCTCGTCGGTCACTGTGCAGTCCCAATCACGCGTGAGCAGAACTGTTGATTCGAAATCCAGACAGTATATGAAATTGGACAGGTACAATGGAAAGACATCGGTCGAAGCTTTCCTAAAGAAATTCGAGATCTGTGCGAACAGTAATGGTTGGACAGATGGGGAGAAATTCGCCCAGCTGACCTGTGCCCTGACAGAGCCAGCTGATCAGCTGCTCTACGAGTTCGACTCCGAGACCATAGCATCCTGGTCTGACCTGGTTGATCGTCTACGCCTGCGGTATGGAAGCTCCGATCAAGCCGTCCTCTACCAGACCCAATTGAACACACGACGTCAAAAGATGGGTGAAGACCTCAGCTCTGTAGTACGAGACATTCGACGAATCATGATCCTGGCGTTCCCTGGTCCCACCTCGGTGCACAGTGAAGTCATAGCGATTCGTGCCTTTCTCGACGCCCTGCGAGACAGAGACTTAGCCATGAAGGTTCGTGAGAGAGAACCTACCACCTTGGACCATGCTTATAAGACTGCCATGCGTTTAGAGGGTTACCGTCAAGCAGATGATGGTAACCTCGGCCGCGATGAACATCGACCCAGTCGGGTAAAAACTGTAACGGAAGTAGACTCTGCCCCTGCTGACAGTCAGAGACAATTCCAAGAAATCGTGTTGAATAGGCTGGAGCAGATGGAAGCAAGAATAAACGCCATCTGCAGCAGCCCCTCCGGCGATGGACAATTTCGCCCCTGGCGGCCCCGAAGTCAAGTTCCACCCAGGGCGGAACCTACCTTCGGAAACCAGCGAACAGTTAACCGGTCATCCAGGGTCCCCGCGGGTGACCGTCGCTGCTTCGAGTGTCAACAACCCGGTCACTTTGCTCGAGTTTGTCCCACTCGTAACCACGACTCGACGCCGGAGGAGGAGGGAGAAGGACTGGAACACAATGAAGCACGCCAGGTTCAGCAGAAGAGCCGCCCTGCGCAGTGTCGTCGAGTCATCGTCTCAACCGCTGTCCCGGGGTCTTCGAACTGCAAAGTGAAAGAAAAGCCTTCAGTGAGGCGTTCGAATCCAAAAGTCGCTGGAAAATCCTGTGTTATCCCACGAGCATCGGTCGAAGCGGAAGCGCTACCACCGGAAGGAGTTCCTGTTCCAGCCAGTCCTGGGGGGAAGATCGACCAGCCCAAGGTGGTGGCCCGAGTCCCGCCTCGTCGGGGTGTGCATCTGCCCTCCCACTTCGCCAGCCCTACCTGCGGTGGAATGTGGCCTCTACCGACTTTCGGCGGGCTTCGTGGTGCTAACATGCATCCTTCCTCTGGTCTCGCCGCCTATCGAGACAGAGAGAGGAAACGCACCAGAGTTCCGCAGAATCGTCACTTTCTGTTGAGAGGCACCATTCCTCACCATCGCTGGCGAGATCACCAAGAAAGCTTCGTGCAGCCTTGGGGGGATAAAGAGTAGTGTAGTGTAATGTGATGGTAACGTCGCGTAATGGCGACGAGTAGAGACTGTGGCGAGAAGCCTAGGTTTTAGTTCCTTTCGATGAATAAAATGTTTATTTTATAACTTTGATCTAGGTTAGATCATTGGGGGTAGATTAGAATTGTTTACTTGTGTTTTATTGCATTGTTGTTTTTATTGCCACAGAAGAAAGGCAAAATGTTGTGCTTGCATGTTAGTTTAAGATTTGATGTGCATAACCTCGATTGCAGATTAAAGTTGAATCTAAAATGTGCTAGAGTAGGAGCAAATTGCATTTGTGCATTGATTGAAAAGCAGTCTGCTAGAATTTGGTGAATTATCCTGATGTATGCATTGGCCTGAGTAGTTGGTAAGTGAGTAAGTTGTAGACTCGTAGGCAGACTGATGTTGTTGCAGGCATTAAGAATTGCATGCGAAGGTGAGACTAAGGACCTGTTATTTGGTAAGAGCGGTAATCCGTCCAATCGTCGCTATTGGTTGCTCAAGTGTACTCTTTCCTGTGTGGAAATGGAGGTGTAGAGGTCATGGTGCATAGGTACGCTTCTCTAAGCGGTAAGGCCTGGTGTAGGTAGCTCAGCCTTCATGTAATGTGTCTTGCCTGTAATAATGATTAGTGCCAATGTCTATGATTTTTATCTTACTAGGAGAGTACGGCTGTGGAAATGGTTTGACATAGGATAATAGAATTCTTAAAGAACACTGCATATATGCAAGATTGCTGTTGATACTTAGCTATTTGTCATGTTGAATAATAGTCTAAAGTCTTATATGAAAGCTGTTGTAAGGATTGAGCTCCTGATTAAGCGGTAATTGGGAAACAGTAGTAAAAATTGACTAGGAATCTAAGGTGGTATTGCCCTAAAGAAGTTAAGTAAACAGATCGGTGGTAAACTTGTAGGTAGACTGAAATTGTTGCAGGCATTAAGGGTTACATAGAAGAGGAGACTGGTGGTCTGTTAGTTAGATGAGCTGTAATCCGTCCAGTCGCAGTTATTGGTTGCTCGAGAGTTTTTCCTGTGTGGAACGAATGAGATATAATAAGCGGTAATCCGTCCAATCGTCGTTATTGGTTGCTTGAGAATTTTCCTGTGTGGAATGAATGAGATGTAATAAGCGGTAATCCGTCCAATCGTCGTTATTGGTTGCTTGAGAGATTTTCCTGTGTGGGAATGAATGTGTTGTACTCTTTCCGTTGGTGGAAATGGATGTAAACTTCTTCCTGTGTGGAAATGAATGAGATGTAATAAGCGGTAATCCGTCCAATCGTCGTTATTGGTTGCTTGAGAATTCCTGTGTGGGAATGAATGAATAAGCGGTAATCCGTCCAATCGTCGTTATTGGTTGCTTGAGAATTTTCCTGTGTGGGAATGATGGTGATATATTCTTTCCGTTGGTGGAAATGGTGTACTTGGTCCGGTGTAAACTTCCTGTGTGGAAAGGTGACGTAGAGGTAACATCGTAGGTCATGGAGTCAATCCGTCCTAGTAGGCATAGGTACGCTTCACTAAGCGGTAATGCCTTATGCAGCTGGTTCAAGCCTTGTTGTAACGGTTATGCCTGTAATAATGTGTCAGCTACTGATGTGATGATTGTGCCTGCTGAGAGTTAACTTTGGGCTGGATACATAATGACAGAAAAATGATTCATCTTAGGTTTAGTTGCTTTTTGGATGAAAACTGCTTTAAGTCAAATTGCTTATATTTCGTGTTAGTCTAAGTTGTCGTTAATGTTGTAGCTAATAACATGTTAACTGCGCTAAGACTATCTGTAGGATTGGGAGCCGAAGCATGATTGTATGTGTTAGAGGACATTCTCTTGGTTTGTGGCTTCGAGCTGTTGCTGAAATGGATTGTAGTACATTGTTTACTGTAACTGTTTGATGTGCATTACCTGAAACCTGGGTGGGAGGATAACCCGATAGCACCTGATAATGTGTAAGAGTATGGATAATATTTCTATTGGGATTTCCAACCCTGCTTTAGTTCAGAGACTTTGTGTCTGGTAGTTAGTAGTCCCGGGGTTCGTGGAAGCAGAGACTGGTGATTAAACACCAATGGCCTGTATTCCGACGAGGATTGGGTAACCAATGGACGTAGTTAGTAACCCTAGTGAGGTAGAGGCTGGCCTAGTGGTATGCTTTCTCTGAATCGCCTGATACCCTGACCTTGTGCCTTTGCTGAATTGTGGTCTGCGTGGAGTAGGGAGCGAGAGTGAGTTGGAGACCTTCAATTTAAGTAGACGTCCCTCCCTCTTTTTGCTGGTGATTCCGAACGTATGGTTTCAGGGAGATTGCAAAGTAAGGATGTTACATGAGCGTAAGCATTGCCCTGCCGTCACCTTGAGAATTTAAGCGGCTGTGTTATTAGGGTTTAGTTGTTATGAGTAAAGACGTGCTAAGATGCTGTACTTTGTATGCCTGAACTTTTACAACAAGCGTTGCTAGGAGGCTAATTAGTTGATCCTCCTGTTGTGAATTAGGAACCCTGTTGGTTCTTAGAGTTAAGATGAGATTTCATACAGTTGTTGATGTAGAATTGCCTGCTTACTGTTCAGACTGTTCTCAAGCGGCAATGTCTTTTAGTATAGTAGTGATGACCCTGCCTTAGCAACTCCTGTACAACGGATTCAGTACGCGACCACTGCTGAATTTTCCAGTAATATGGAAAATTCGGGTTAAGGAGGGGAGAGTGTAGCGTTTTGGGAAAAGCTACAAAATTATACTTATTTTTATCCATGTTGGCCATAACGGTTAATTAACTCTATGCTGCACCAGAGCGAGGCTGCAGACATTACGCCAGCGTGACGTGTGACCTTTTGGATGACGTGGCGAAAGTGTGGGCGCCGCTGATTGGCCAAGAGCGGCACGTGATCTAAAACAGCGGTAAAAGGTCGCTTCCGATTGGCTGTTGGGCAAATCTAGGTCAGTAGGACGAAGAGACGCGAAGAGGTGAAACCGACGAGAAAGACTAGGCCATCTTTTTGAATAGAAATTCGTTTAAAACTAAGTTTTCGGGCATCTAAATTAATAAGGAAGTCAACTAAATTAATAGATAATAAAGTAAACGACCGCTGGTCGCCTCCGGTGGAAGGAGAACGTCGAAATAAGCAAAACCGCTTAGGAATCAGGGAAGTAGAAATAAATTAAAGTGTAGCGTGCTGAATCTGTAAATGAATGAATGTTTAAAATGGCCGGAACGCATTGATATAGATTATATAGCGCATTGCAGGTAGAGCGAAGGATAAATTAGCGCTTGTGTTAAGAAGCGTGAATATATTGAAAGAGTTGCTAGAAGTAGCCTTGCGATATAACTGTTGCTGTGGTCGTGGTAAATTAGTGCAAAGTGTTGATGTTAATTCGTTGCTTTCGTGTAACTGATTAATAGCGTGATTTGACCTTCTGCAGTAGTTAAGGAAATAAGAACTGAACTGATAGCCTAGTTATATGCAGGAGCATAAGAGATAGGTATCAAGTAATGCAGAGTGTGTAATAACCAGCCATAAATGCTGTGTAGTGTTAGGAATACTTTGTGTTGAACTGATAAGTATTATAGGCAGAATTGTATGTGCACAGGTTGCTGCCAATTGTATATTAATTAAGTAGTAGTGAAGGAACAAATAAAGTGTTGCATATTGAAATAGAATTGAAGGTGATTCACTGACTGACTTGCAATTAGTTGTAAAACAGAATAATCCCATGTCTCGTGCCAGCTCTTTGAGGGGGGACGCCCTAGAGGAATCGGATGATTCGGAGGGAGGGCGGACAGTCAGTAGTGATGAGAGATTTATAGAGCGCCAGATATATCCAGCCAAATACTCTCCGCCACCTCTTCAGGAGTTCGAGTCCCTTTCGCCCAAAGCTGCCGCGGGGATAACGAACTCAGACGAGCACCGGAAAGAGGGTGCTGTCGCGCGTCGACAAACCGCCGCGGAGACATGTCCTGTAGGCCCTGGTACCCATGAAAGAAGAGAATCTGGACGTTCCTCCCTGTCGTTCACACTTGAGGTTCCCGTAGGTGGTTCCCTGTCGCCCCGGCAGTACGCCGCCACACTAGGGGAGGGGGGCGAAAGTAAGCGAGTAAGTGGGGCATCCCTTGCAAGCGCTTCCGGTCCCCTAGCGGTTAGGGCGGGCGTAACAGCAACAGTAGTGGCTTTGGTAACATTATGGATGGATGAGGAGGAGAGGCCATGGGTTTTGAGCTTTCTGATGGCATAGAGAGAGAAGGAGCAGGGAGCTGTAATTAAGGTGGTCTATATATGGGCTGTGAGTTTATAAAGAGTCCTCGAGAGCAAATTGAATCTAAGGTCTCAAGGGCTAGAGCAGTGGTTCCCAACCTTTTTTGACTGTCGGGCCACTTTTTCTAAGTCGGAGGATACGAGGGCCACTTTTTCTCAGTTGAAGGACATTAGGGGGCCACAAGGCTAAAATTTAATTAACTAAGGGCATACAAATTTGTTATAATCGAATCAAAAAAGAATGCTTGATGCGATTTATTAACGTCCAAATAAAATATTTTGTAATAGAAAAGAATTATATATTCTATCATGTCAAAATTATCAATTTGTGCATGTTTTTTTCTTGATTCATTGCGACGCCGAGGGCCATTTTTGTAGGCCAGGCGGGCCACTTTTGGCCCGCGGGCCACGGGTTGGGAACCGCTGGGCTAGAGGAACAAAGAAATGTGTGTTTAGAAGAGCGATGCAGCCTATTTATTTTTTCCTATCCGTTATTATTATTATTATTATTATTATTGTTTTGTCATTATTATTTTTATTGCGAATAAATAGGTTGAAAAGTTTGTTATTTATACTGTGGATGCAGGACATTAATTTCCGTTGTGTATTTGACAGTATTTTGGATGTAGCAAACACGTCGTTTCCTTTTTAAGTTGCGTTATTCCTAGGTCGGATCTCAGCATATTTTGCCGTAGAATTCGTTTAATTTTACAAGATGCTAACGTGAATTTTGATTTTGTTTGCTAAAATGTATCCGATTTCACTTCAGCTGGCGAATGATGGACGATGGTAAACCGCGGCGCATAGTTCTTTAACGCTGTCGTCCATTTTGCCGATGTGAACGAGTCGTGGTGCCGATCAAGGTGTTGTAAAACGCTTCGTTTTAATCATAGAACATAATATATCCAGCTTTAGTCGCACAGTTGGAAAGCGGGCAAGTCAGTGTTATAATTTAATCAGCCTGAATGCGAATGCCTACCTAAGTACGCTGGAGTTGGGACTATACCTTTACGAGCACTATTACCGCCATCGATGGACGGCATTTTGTTAAGCGATGCAAATGTAGTCTTTGAGTTGTTATTGAGTTGTTATTCATCGAGAGCTAGCACGTTTTTTGACTTGAGTAATTCACAAAGCGCCATACAACAAGTATGATAACAACTGGTGTGAAGTGCACACATGGTATATTCTGTTACCGGGCAATTTCCTTGTATGTGTTGTCATACCCGTAATAAAGACAGAAAGCTGGGTATTCCTTAAGCAGTGTTTGTGTGTTCCGAACGGATTTAGGGATTTCCTATACATTTATAAAATTAATATAAAATCGTCGGAACGTCTCCGGATAACGGGAATAGGTGCGTTTGAACCCTTACGGTCTTAGGCACCAGAATAATTGAAAATTGTAGCGTTCGGAACACACAAACACTGCTTAAGGAATACCGAAAGCTGTTTTAAATGATTCCACATGCAAAGATTTGAGACATTTGCCGCGTTAGCAAATCTTTCATATATTGCTTGCCTAATTGGTTGGTGCCTTCTACCTAGGAATTATTACAGATACTTCTGATTAAGGTGTGCCATGTGTTTTTGACACAGAATGTGTTGTCATGAAAACCTGGGTAGAACTAGCTTTTCATTTTGTAGGTAAAAGAAAATGACTATAAAATTACGACCTCGCTGCTTTCTGGATATCGAAATTGATGGAGAGTACGGTACGGAAAGTCTTTAAATTGCTCTTTGTTACTTGAAGTTTGGCTTTAAATGTAAGGCAGAACCAGATTGGCACTGAATAATTATAAGAGTTAAAGTAGTTGATTTTCTTTTACAGAGAATCAATCACTTCCAAATTGATCTTGATTTCCACTGCCAGACTGATCGCACACATTCCATGTCTCTCTTGTATCTCAACCTTGATGATTGTGTTGCATTGACTCGCTTTTGAGACTTGTATCCAATTTAAGATGCTCAAAGCGCCTTTGTGAACTTCTTCTTAAACCAACCTCTGCTCTCTCTTCCAGGTCTCTTTGATATAGAGTAGATTTGATTAGTGGCTGACCCCTCCCTAGTGGCTGACCCCTCTTGGTGGCTGACCCCTCTCCTGTGAGGGATTAATTCCAGCCGTAAGGAAAAGAAGAAGAAGATTTGATCTAAATTGTCCTTGGGCCTGGACAGTCGTTGCAAATTTAGCAATTGTGGTGATAACATTCCCACACAAATCGGGCCGACATTTTAGATGGTGGTTTATGTACTTTGGCTCGTTGCTTGAAAGATTCTGTTCTTTGGAAAGCTTCTGTTCTCTGTTAACAGCTTATGCTGGGGCCCCTCTGAATAGTCGTTACTGCTATTGGTACTTCATAAATGCCTAGATCTATGCGATTCATGCAAGATTAATTGTGATAATATTATGTTTATCTACTTAATGCAGTTCATCATGTTGATATAGCTGCGGTCATGTGGTGTCATGATGATGATTGTAGCTAATTTGTTACGTGCTGCATGATTGAAGTTTGTGTCTGTCTTGGTTTGACTTCTTTAGCACTTAAGCAATGAGGTGCATGTTTCAGTTGCCTCTTTACACTCTTACTCTTTTCATTGAGGTGTTAAAGCAGGTTGTTCTGTCACAGAAGTTTGTGCATCTGAGTTAACAGCTAATTTAAACTGTGAAAATTGTAGGAAATATTGTCAAAGCTCATTTTCTGGTGGTACTTAAAGGCCTGCCAGTCTTTTCCATCATTGGAGCTATGCTTGAGGAAAGCCCATCAGTTATTACTTTTAAAGCAGTAATAGGTCATTTAGCAAATTATAACAGTTAGCAACTAACGAGCTATCAGCTGCCATTTTATTTACTGCGTATAGTGACGTAAAATGCATCACTATACACAGTACATAATATGGCAGCTGATAGCTTGTTGGTTGCTAATCGTTATTACTGCGTTATAAGTAATAATTGGTGCATGCTTTATTAGAAAATGTAAAAGTTACATGCGCTGAAGTGACTAGACAGTTGAAAACACAAAATGATGGAATAGATTCTTATGAGCCTCTAAATCTTTTATGGGAAAACTGTAGCAATGGCGGATTTAAGAAAATTATGTTGAGCAGAAGATGGTATTTTATTAATATATCATTTGAGCTCAACATAATGAGCTTTCTCTAGTTATATATAAGAGGTCATTGCACTAAGACCTAATTCAAAGTTGGTCATCTAGCTTGGGCCAGCTTCAGGGAGTAATCTGGTCTAAGGACCTCTTGTGCAATTACCCTTATTATATTGCCCACAATTAGACAGGGTGCCAGTGCCAATGACCCTCTGCACCTCTGACTAATGGACACATGCTGGCACATGTATACAGCTTCAACTCTATATAGCTTTAACCATCACTGACACCAAGGGACTAACAAAGTTGTTCAGACTTAGGCTTATGCTTCCTGTTAAGTCTGAGAACACCAATGCATAGAGGGTCCTGTGTGTTCAAGGCGTGTTGACCACCCTGTAGTTAATACAATAAGCTACTTTAATAATATATGTTGTAACGTTTCAGTTGGTCGGATTGTTGTCGAGTTGTTCAATGATGTATGTCCCAAGACAGCTGACAACTTCAGAGCACTATGCACTGGTAAGTGGTGTGTAAATAAATTCAACTAACTGTTAGCAGCAATTTTCTTTATTTTTTTATATGTATATATATGATGAACAAGAAATATTTTACAGTCAAGAAATTTGTTAAAAATTGGCTGTAAAGAACAAGTTCAGCTTATGCACAGACCATAAGAAATTTCAGGTCCTGTACCATGTGTACCATGTACTATATGAATTATAGTACATGAGCTTTACTATTGCAGACCAATCCATATGATTCCCTGTTGTCATAACAATCATAGATCTGTGTAAAGTAATTTAAGGAAACTCTGAGGCCTTTGCTGCATTATATGCATTTTAGCCCTTTAACAATAGGCTGTATTGTTTTCCCAGTTGCTTTTAGTACATGTTTGCTCTTTGGCAGCTAAGTTTTTTAAAGTAACTATAATTTGTTCATACAGAAGAAAAACAATTAAAACCTGTTGAAAAATTGACAAGTTCTATATCATTTTGTTCGCATTTTATTCTTCAACAATATTCTGTGTTCAATATTAAAACACTGATCAGTTAAGCATTATGCTGATGACATGGCTGGTGTAATTTGTTGTGTTCATTAAAGAACATAAAAAATAATTTAGTGTCTTAAATTATCTGATGAATGGAATGACAATCTATTGATTTGTTTGTTGCTTTAAAGGAGAGAAAGGCATTGGAAAATCAGAGAAGGTGTTGCACTATAGAGGAGCACCATTCCATAGAATTGTCAAAGAATTTATGGTACAGAGTGGAGATTTCATCAATGGTAAATTTTTTTAAACTTGTGCTGACATTGCTTTAGTTTTGTCTCTTTTAAAATGGGCTGCATGTGTAGAGTGCCTCAAAGATCTCCATGTTTCTTAAGCTGAAACAGTGGATGGTGTGCTGTGCAGACAATAGGGACGTGCTGTCTCTACACTACATGAGCATTTCAGCACTTATGTCTTAATTTGCATTGCATCAATCTTCCTTTAGGAACTGACTTAAAAGACACAGTTCAAGGCACTTTGCCAGCTTGCATGCTTAAGATAGTTCTTTTGCCTTCGACAGGTGTGCAAAGGGTGCTGTCTAAAGGTTTGGATGCACACATTAATTCACTGAATATATCAAGAAGGAATAATATAATGTACTGAACTTTTTCATGTTTAAACATTAAAGATTAAATTTCCTGTATGAATTGCATTGGTTATTATGTCGCAAGCTGTATTGAGACTTTCACTCTTAAAAGGTGTTGAAGTGAATCATATCTTGATCAGCTTCACACCTGATACTGTTTGCATATTTTTTTTGCATTTAAGTGATTTCAGCTATTGTGAGACTTGTTGACATGTGTTGCGCTCGGTATTTTTTCTTTTCTTAGGTAATGGTACTGGTGGCGAGTCGATTTATGGTGGATATTTTGCAGGTTCAGTTTCTATCTACTTTCTCTTAAAGTTATTTTTTGACATAGATTGTTTTATTTCTGATTGTCAATATTATGTTCAATTATGCCCCTTATGCCTGTCTTGTTTAGTTCATTGGTTGAGGTAGCAATGAGGCTAACAGTGTTATCAGCTTCTGATAATTATTGGATAGCAGGGTGTAGAGTTTTCAAAAATACTTGCTAGCAGTTGCCATATACACATGCGTTTGTGATTAGGTGGTACTTTTATTTGTTATTCTGTCCTTTACATTTCCTTGTTAAACTCCAATGTGATTCAAACCTTCATGTTCTTCTTTTCTTTGAAAATCAAGATTCTTTGTTAATAAATCAGGTCACATGTTGGAGGAAACTTGTCAATGTAAAAATAATTTTTTGTGGGTGTAGAGTTTTTCTGTATGAGAGGAGACAGATTACAAATTTTTCTATCACTTCAGCTTCAGCTCTTATGTAAGCCTGTTGTCTGTGTTTTAGACGAGAATTTTATTTATAAACATGACAAAAAAGGTCTTCTGTCGATGGCCAATCGTGGCAAAGACACAAATGGATCGCAGTTCTTCATGTTAGTGCTTCGTTGTTTGTTTAGATTTTATTCTGTATAAAATTTATGCCTTGGGATATGACTGACTCATGTCATTGGAGAGGATTTCAATTTTTGTTGCTGGTTCTTTATAACATAATCAATGATCATATGCAAAGTTTAGGCAATTGGGTAATGTCAGCGCTGTACAGTTTTAACCATACGAAAGTAAATTTTAGCAAGGTATCTCCTAGTTATTTGATAGTTTAGTTCTTATGCCAAGATGTTGATGTTGAAATTAGTGGCGAGTTGTTTGTAGTGAATCAACAGATGGGTTATTTAGTCAAAGCTGGTCTTTGCTCCTAAAGTTGTAAACTTTCTCAACTTATCCATGTCTGAGAGATCTGTTGGGAATCAGGGTTGACCCACTATGCAGTTGGTAAATAGTCTTGACACACTATGCAGTTGGTTAATAACTTTCAGACAATTAGATTTTGATAAATGCTGTGCATTAGTTTTCACAAGTTTGTCAATTTGGATGTTTGACTCAGTTGTTTTGTTTTCTTTTGCAGCACTACAAAGCCAGCTCCTCATTTAGATAGGTCAGTTTGCTGTTAGCGGTCACAGCTAACAGTATTTTGTTGATTGATGAATTTTTGATACTCTAGTAATTTTTAGTTGCATTAGATGCAAAAGTGTCTCTTAGTTTTCTTAAGAAAGATTTGATAAAAAAATTACAATTTACATTTACCTTTAAATGGCTGCAATGTAATAAATCACTCTTCTCACCATTAGCCACTCCATAGCAAAGAATACTTTACCACTGCCTTGCATTCATATTTTATCAATGCTACAATGAGATAAAGAAAATGTTTGAAAAGTACTAAATGAGGGCAGTTTTGAAAAAATTGTTTGACGGAAAATAGGTAGTCCATGTACAATTTGACATATTTAACTTAATTTATTTTGTGGAAGTTTTACGAACCTTTAAAAATATGTTTGTTTCTTTGGCTTTCATTAATCTTGGATTGAATTGTTTTGCAGCATTCATGTTGTGTTTGGTCACGTCCTGAGTGGATTTGATATCGTTCTGAAAATTGAAGCACAGGAAACCAACAGTGAAAATCGTCCAGTTAAAGATGTCAGGATCTCAAATTGTGGGGAGCTTGTCCTTCAAGTTCGACCAAAATTGAAGGGTTTGTCATTAAAAGTTTTAATTTTAATTTTTAGTCGTTGATTCTGACTCCTGTAGAAGCAATGCTGATCCCAGGTGCTTCTGCTTGTGGATGCTATGTCTTTGGAGTCTCATAGTGAGTTGTCGATGGAGCACTGGAGCAGCCTCAGCTGTATCTACTGCCTGGAAGGTTTTGGTAAAGAATTTCTGTCTTTACAGTATATAAACCTATGCAGGAGAGACTGACCAAATGACTGATCATAGAATACCAGTATGGTACCCACTTCTAGTGACATATAAGGGTTGCATAAATTGTTTGAAAGTTTAGTCCTTTTCTGAGTGAGTTTTTCCGTGGTCAGATTGGCCAAAATGCAGAAACATCTCTGCCACTCTGTTTTAGAATTGTATGATATTAAGTTAGTTTTAAACCAGCATGTAGTAGGATACCGTGCAAAGTTTAATTCAATTTCTGGAATTTCAATTTGCTTATAAACATATATATTGCATTTTTTAGGTGTGATAATTTTATAAATGTTCTTGTTTATACACTGACTTGACAAAAAAGGTTGTCGGTTGTAGAGAAAGCAAAGAAGAAAGCCGTTAGTGATGATGAATCATCTTCAAGTGGATCCTCTGATTCTGATAGTGATTCTAGTGATAGCTCTGGGTCATCATCTTCTTCATCATCCTCTTCATCTTCGGAGAGTGAACCTGTCAAGGCAAAGTCAAAGAGTGAGAAAAAGAAAAAGAAAGAAACGAAGACGAAGTCCAAGGTGGTGGAGACTCTGACAACGTAGGTTACACCTTAATTTTATAACGCTCACATGTGGTGCCTGTTACACTGTCAATCAGTATATAACTATATATTGTAATAGGCTGCTGATTTTCATATGAAAGCTTTGACTATATAAGCAGTCTGTTGAATGTTATAATCTGTTGAGAGTGTTATGGGCACTACATTGCAACTTTTTTGGAACAATATAATATGTGTCTAATCTGTTATTTATCTGTACAGGAGTTGAATGCTAGTTACTAAATTACTGCAAATTTTTTAATTTGAAATTGATTATCTGTTTTTAGAAGATAAGATCAGATTAGGAAATTTCTTCATCTGCTTCAAAGGTAAAGATATATTCTTTTTATAGGGAAAAAGAAGTAGAAAAGGAAGAACCGCAATTCTTTTCGTCTGTCAAACCTGACGAGGTTCCTGCTGTACCAAATAACTTTCTTTTTCGTGGCAGTCCACCAAAAAAAGAAGAACCAGAAAAGTATGCACTTCTGATGTTTCAACTTCAAATGTGATGTAGACTCATGATCCACAGTTATTTGCAATTATAAATTTATAGAGTGCAATTGACTGTCTCATTAGATTTTCAATTGATTAATATATTCATGATTCTGAATGACCAAGTTTTCATAGATGTAGCTTTTTAGATGAATGTGTTTTTTTAGTTTAACTGTTTCTTTTTCTCACTAGTGTTGTGTATCTTCCATGTAAATGACAATTCAGTCCATGACTTTATCACACCATGCCATTTTGGACCTTTCTGGAGCTGTGTATAATAATCTCCTCCAAGCAGTCTGCTCTCTTCTCCAACACAGACACAATATATGGAAGCTACCGCTTGACATAGTGAGCAGACTCCTTTCCACTCTAGCTGTATCCAACACCCATTTAGGTTCAGTTTGAAAATGGTTACCAGAAAGATCCATGCTTTTACCCTGAGCTTATTGTGATGCGCCATTGCAATATATTATTATTAAACATATAATCAGAAATACTTGCAAATGTATTGTGTGAAATATCTTGTTTTTCTACAGAAAGGCCGCCTCACCTCCTCCATCGTTAAGCAGAAAGAGAAGCCCTCGACGTGTTCCATACGAACGCCAAACTCATACTGGACGAAAGATTAAAGGACGTGGTGCTGTTGTAAGGTTCTTTTGTGTTCTTTTGTGATGTCTCTACAACTTAGAATTTAGAAGCTTTTGTTATCATATCCATCTTATTCCCAAAGTGTAATTCAAGTTGTATAAACGATGAGTAGTATGCATTGCATAAACGATGAGTAGTATGCATTGCATTGTCAGTATAAAATTGTATGAGACCATACTTTCAACTGTTCATAGTCTGTTGTCTGTTTGCTAATAGCTTAATGGCATCCTATTGTTAGCATCCTGTTGTTAGCATCCTATTGTTAGTTCTTCGATTGTTTATTCATTATTTTGGTCGATTGTAAGCTTTGTTGTGAACTCTTTTTAGCGTTATCACTCGAGGTCACGTAGCCGATCGCGTAGTGACACGCCACCTCACTGGAGGCGAGAACAAGACAAGCTTAAACCACTGTCTAAGGTTCTGGAGGAAGTCAGTAAAAACAAGTGAGCCATCTGAAACTTTACATTTCATGCCTAGGACTCTAGGTTCAGCTGCACGAGAACAGTTTGTGTAATCTTAACTTTTATTCCATAGTCGTTGAATGGAATTGTAAAGAGCTGAAGAAATTAGATAGAGGAAAGACTTGAAGGTGAAATTAAATAAATGTCTTTGATGACAAATATGACTGCCATTAATTTTGAGCAGGTGCAGTTCATGATCCTTTGCTGATTTCTTGATTGTTTCCCATTTAGGTGAGTCTTAGGTTATTATAGAACTCTCAATATGTGTTTTGATTAAGGTGGAGTAGAGGGGAAAAGATGAAGCAAGCGGAAGATCCTGGCAAAGGAGATGCAAAGGAAAAGAAGGACAAAGATCGAGGTCGACCTAAACACACCGAGAAAGAACTAATGGAGAAACTCAAATCGGCGGATTCCCTTTCAGGCCGATTTCAGAGCCATGGAGAATTTAGTGTATTTGAAAGGTAAAGCAAGCATACTATTTCTTATTTAGTTATATCATTGTATGTTTGAATTTTCATATTTCATGAAAAAAATTGAATGTTTCCTCTTTTTTTCTTGAAAGTTATATTACTTGATGTTTTGTTTTCCTTGTTCTGCTGTTCAATTTATTATCAACTTGGCTGGTGTCTTTTAGTATAAATGATAATTCTAGTTCAAGTACAACTTTTAATTTGCCTTTGTTTTAGTCCTAAAGAACAGTCCAAGATCAGGAAAGACAGGCAAGTCTTTAATGATTGTTTCAGTTGATGTTGCTTAACAAGATTATTTCGACGATGGACTGATTCTTTCAGTTTTAGATAAGTTGTTGTCTTTGAAACTTGAATGATGGGGATTACTCAAAATCAGGAAATTAAATATAGATCTTAAACCCTGATGACTACCTGAGTTTGCATGAAAGCCATTTCTGGTTCATTTTGTTTTTTTAATCATCTTAACATTAACAATGCAAAGTGCTTTCCGTTTAGGAAAGGCGAGAGGGACTCAGATGATGATGACGATGAGGGGAAAAAGCCAAGGAGTGCGGCCAAAGATGAAGTCGACATCAATCCGGAGAAAGACCTTCGTGAAAAGCTGAAGAGCAAGGAAAGCCGACGAGTGACTGCCACAAAGGAGTCGAATGCAAAAGGTTCTGCACGAAATCAGTCACCTGTAAGAAAAGTTGGACAATCGACCAGAGACGACGAAGACGTAAAGAAGCCAGCCGACAGAAGTAGGCGCAACATGGAAAGTAGGTCGTCTTCGTCCTCTTCGTCTTCCTCTTCATCATCTTCGGAAGAGGAAACAGTTCATCGCAAGGTACAGTCGCGAATACAGCCCAGCATCGGTCGATTTCAGGCTGCTGCTGTTGCAGTTGATGGTCGCAAGGCAGAGAACATTCCAGAAGGAAATGTGAAAGACAGACGCAGGTCTGGCTTTGGACCCTTATCAGAGAGTGATTCTGACGAAGAAAAGAGTCGTAGTTTGAGGCAAGAAGTGCAAAGGAAAGGTTTGAATCAGAAGGAGAGTGAGAGAAGAAGTGAATCGTCAAAAGAAGTGAAGAGAGATTCACAGAAAGATTCAGGAAAGCTTTCTGAGGATGGCGCTCTCAGTGAGGGCAAAAAGAAAGGGAAAAAGTTTGCCTCAAGAGAAAGTAGTGAAGATCGAAGTCTAGTTAAGCACTTGCAGAGGCCAGCTTCTGATGGAAGAAGTTCATCTGTTAAGCATAAGGAAGAGCTAAGGGCTGAGAGAGATAAAAAGACCGGGAAGAATAAAGAGCAAGACAGGAAAAGGTCATCTTCTGAAGATAGTTTCGACCCAAAAAGCGCTTCTCAACGGGATGTTCGAGACAGCAAGCGTCGACCACCTTTGGAAAATGTGCCCAGTTATATCAGATCCCAAGTGTCGGAGGATGAAGTTGCACAAGACAGATCCGAGTCGCAGGAAAAACACAGCAGATCTTCATCAGAGGATGATTCTAAGCACAGAAGATCAGTCTTGGAAAAGAAAGCAAAGCATAAGAGATCGCCATCTGAAGAAGAGAAGACAAAGCAAAGGAGATCTTTATCTAAAGAGAAGTCCAGGCGCAAAGAGTCGTTGTCAGGAGGTAGGCTCTCTCCTTCAGAAGACCGACATAAACACAAGAGATCTCCATCGGTAGAAAAGTCTCGGAGGAGTAAGCGATCTCCATTGTACGAGAAATCCAGGAGCAGAAGGTCGCGTTCTCCTGAGAAATCTAGACGCAAGAAGTCTTTGTCAGTAGATAAGTCTAGGCTTAAGAAGTCTCAATCGAGGGAGAAGAAGACGAAACGTGGGAGATCACCCTCTGAAGAGAAATCCAGGCGCAAGAGGTCACCACTTGATGAAAAGTCTAGGCGCAGGCGGTCACCTTCTGAGGAAAAGTCTAGACGCAGGCGGTCACCCTCCGAGGAAAATTCTAGGTACAAGACATCACCTTCGGGTAAACCAAAGCGTGATAGATCGCCTGATTATGAGAAACTAAGGCTTAAGAGATCCCCTTCTGCTGATAAAGCCAGACGCATAAAATCTCAGAAATTCGAGAAACCAGATGGAAAAGAGAAGGAAAGAGTTAGGCATGATAGCTCTTCATCTGATGAAAAGTCCAAAGCCAGAAGAGATCCAGTAAAGACTGTAGGTCATAAGAAGACATCATCATCATCAGAAGAGTCTGGTTCTGACACGGATCATAAGGAAGCCAACATTTTGGAAAGACGGAGAGTGGAAGAGGAGATTGCTGATGTGAGAAGCAAGAAGTCACCTTCACGGGAAAATACGACAAGGTTGAAAGCTGGCCAGGAGAGTAAACTTGAAAAGCCATCTACCTTAACTGAAAAAGCGAAGGTAAAGAAACCAAGGTCGTCATCAGAGGACTCTGATAGTCGTGAAGCGTCTCAAAACGAACGAAGGAATCGGACTGAGGATAAGGAAGGTGGCAGGAAATTGTCAGTTGATGCTTCAAACCGCAGAGAATCTCGCTTTGAAGAGAAGTTGGAGGAGAAAAGAACGACAACAAGAGAACCTTACAAGTCAGAAGACAGAAAACATCGCAGGTCTGCATCAGGTGACGATTCAGAAAAGACTGCATCACAGAAAAGGAAACAGAAACCGTTGTCCAGTGAATTGGCAAAAGCTGATCAGAGGTCGTCCAAGGACACGAAAACTAAGACTCGTCAGCGTGGTTCAGGCTCTAGCTCTTCAGACGATGGGAGCAGGCAACGTAAGCGTAGAGAGGAGACGAGTTCAAAGAGTTTACGCCAACCGTTGTCTGACAAGAGACGTGTGCGTGAAGAGTCGCATGAAGGTCGTTCAGCACGGCAGAGGTCGCCTGTGTCACGGCGCAAAAGAAGAAGAAGCAGTTCATCGTCACGATCACGGTCACCCAGTCGCCGACTTCCAAAGAGGTATAGCAGTTTCTCTTCTTCCATATGAAACTATTTGTCATTTGGGTTAGAAAAATTCCATGCTCATCTTAACTACCTCCCAGCATACAACGGAGATGTGTGTGTAATGTGCACTATGAAGTTATCAGATCAGAGCTCTCACTTTGCCGCACAGAGAGCGCAGGTTTGAGCTGCCCTGAGATGATTGCTAAGTGGGAACCTTGAGCAAGTCCTTTACTTGTTTTTGCTCAATGCCATCAATTAATCATGATGTTTAGAAACACGTAATATTATTGCTCTTTCTAAGCCTTTCAATTATTTTTATGCCACAGTGATGGATATATGTGACGCTGGCTACTCAAAACCTGTCGCTTGTCGCTTCCACAATATCGCACTTGAGGCGAGACAGGTCATAAATGTAGAATATTCTTTAACTCACCAGTTGCCTATGAATTTGCCATAATTTGGAAAGTAGTAATTAATTCATTTCTAATGCTGCTTGCTTTATTTGACACAGGATATTCCCTTTATTTTCCAGCATAATTGACGTTCAATCAAGTAATGATTTCTGAGGACTTTGCTGACACACGGATATTCCAAAAGTTTAATTTATGATAATAGCAGACTATCAGATATTGAAGCAAGGCATCTTGTCTCGAGTTCAGTCTGGAAGAACTGTTATTTGTTACACTCATTTGTGTTTGTAATATTGACAATGATATGAACTCTGTTTCAGTTCTTGGCGCTTCCGGAATCAGTTCCAGCCAGCTATGAGACATCGCTCAAAGTCTGAAAGTCCACCACCAACACACTGGAAGCCCAACCAAGCACCATTAAAATTGTCTGCTGTCAAGGTATCAGCTGTCAAGTAAGTCAAACAGTTAATGCATGTGTACTAGTATGAAAGCCTCAGCAGTACCAATCTCAGCATTCTTGATTTCCAACTCCTAGCCCATGCCCTCATGGAGCTGGAGGAGACCAGTTGGATGACCAAGGCACAGATGGCCCAGACAGTTCACCTATTCAACATTGTGCTTCAAGGACAAGTGATGAGACCAGGAGCAGGAAGATTGTTAGAGTTGTAGAGATGACAATGCTTCAGAGAGGGGCATGGTGTGGTGGTGGTGATGATGGCGGTGGAGGTGTTAGTGTAAACAAAATTAACTCTGAAGGGTATGAAATGTTAGCAGCTTCATTATTTTAGCTTCAACGCGACTAGCACACTTAGTGACCTTCGCACAGTGTATGATCATTGTAAACATTTCTCGCCAAATTCATTAGTCGACACAAATAGATTGAACATCCTATAATGTTTTCTGTCAAAATGCTGATTTTTGAACTGCCACAGGCATGTAGCTTTCAAGAAGTTTATTCAGAAGTTTGGGGAAGTCAGTGTTTGTCTTTGTGAAGTGCCGAACAATTTTTTATATGTTACCTAAGTGAAATTTTCCTCATTACTTAAAAGTTGGAGATATCTTGCTTTCTACAGAGTTATTTCAATAACAATTAGCAATGCAGAGAGAATAATTATGAATCTTAAAAATTGAAATGACTCAAGGTGAAAGCAATTGTTGTTTCTATGATTTGATTGTTAGTTCTATGACAGACATTTTACCACAAGAACCAGAAAGGGAGGAGTCTTCTGAAGCTCAGCCATCTGAACTGTTGACAGGGTAAGCCTTTTATTTCAAGATGTGACTTTATGATAATCGAGTGTATGCTGCATGTTTCTGAAGTATTCGACTTGAGCATCTGTGCTATTCGAAATTTACTTCCATCATTATGGTTCTTGAAACCTTGACAAACACAAGCTATCATGACATAAGTTTACCTATGCAATGGACTGTTTATTTGCTCCAAGCTCTTTGGAAAGAAGTATCTGGTATACCTCAAAACTGACTTAGCAGCCATGTCTGCAGTGAGCACTGAACCCAAAGAAGTAAAAGCAACTGACTAAATTTTACTAGAATAATTTTTTTGCTGGCAGTCGAGATGTACATTTTCTTGTAACCTGTAAGCTAGTGAAAAAACTTTTTGCCTATAACTGAGTAAATAATGAAAAATTGCCATGTTTTATGCTTTTTAGGGCCAGCCATCGACCATGTTCCTTGAGTCCCAAATACCCATTCGAATTTAGTCTGATCCGAGCCATTAATTCAATACATGAAACCCGATAATTTGCATGCTGCATCTTTCAATTTACCCTCTAAAGTGATGCCCTATTGACTTTCATTTGTATGATTTTAAACACGCTCTTGTTGGTTTCTGCCACTGGTGTTGTTTTACATTCATGAATAGATAAATGAGCTGTGTTTTACAACCTGTTGTGATTTTGTGTGTTTCATTGTTTAATCACTCAAAGTAAAATGTCATTTTTACTCTTTGAACAAAGTCTGTGCACGTTAATTATATTGATCTAGCAATTGTATTTAATGTCGTTACATTGCACTTAGTAGGTGACCAGTTGACGATGTAGTAAACACAGTGCATGATAATTTGTAACTGATGTATGGTTTTTTATATTAATTATTTACCCAGTAACTGGTCGGATACCCACTCAGTGTGAATTCAGGCTTCTCGTTCGCATTTTACTTGTATGTTGACACCGCAACCCAAATGTACTAAGATGTAAAATAACTGTGCAAAATTTTGATTAATAAATTAAATGTTAGAAGAGCTATATCTAATATGTCTTCTATGTGAATGTGAATGCAAGCATTAAAACTTGTTGAAATTCTGACTTTGTAGTGATACTTCAGAAGTGGCTGTTGAGACACTGAATGTTGATGCAGAAATGGAGGTTAAAGAAAGCGCAGCAACAGCGACTCAACAAGAAGTTACCGCAATAGAAGAAAGTGCCACAAACAAGATGGAAATGTCGCCACAACTTCCATCAGAAAAGGAATCTGGTGAACGTTCATCATCTAGCGAAGATGACATGGATGAATCTGTGAATAAAAAGAGTCTTGGAAGTAATAATGATAGTGTGGCTGTACAGCCAGTACAACCACCTGCTGATAGACTCGTCCGGCAAAAAAGTAAGAGCCGTACACCCTCAGAAGACAAAAGAAGACCTGGAAAGGTGGAAAAGAGGGAGAATCGGTCTTCATCCCGTAGGCGCGAAGGACGTAGGCAACGGTCGCCTTCTTCAGGCCGTGATTATTCGCACTCCCAAAGTCGCAAAAGAGCGAGGAGGTCGAAGTCGGGCAGTCGATCTGCGGTACGTCAAAGAGGAAGGTCTGGGTCCACAAGTCCTGTTGGCTTTAGGGACAGAAGACAACTGTTTGGAGGGTACAACAGAGGATGGAGCCGAGACGAACGAAAGCCAAGAAGAGAAAGAATGGGAAGAGCAAGTTCTAGTGACAGCGATCGACGAGATTCGCATAGAAAGGAAAGCATTAAGTCCAAGCAAAAGAAGACCAATGAGGTGAGGGTGCATGGAGTTGTCTCTGACTTTGATGATGAATTATTGTGTCTATTTTGATTGGTATGGTTGATGTTGACTAGATGTATTGGTAAGCTTTATTTTATGTGTGTGTGTTATCATGTGTGTATCATGTTCCACAAACCAAGAAATTTTATAGGTGTTATTCGGGAGATATTCTGGCTTCTTCAGTTCTTACCTTAAAATGTAATTAACAGGTATGTGTCTTTGTCTTAAGGGAACTGCTGTTAAGTCATATGTAACAAATTAACAAGTTGTAGGCTCATGGCAAGAGCTCTTATCTTCTGGCTTAAGATGCATAAATATTTATTTACGAGGTCGAGGTTAAACGGTGCCTTTGTTTCTGTGATGTCGTTTAGCCAAAAGTTGCCTGGCAGCCTCCAATAGAGTCTGATGAAATGGATGGCGAGTCCGATGTTCCGCACCCAGGTGGCAGTGTCAAGGTGGCAGATAAATCGGCAGAAATTAGTTCAGAGCTGAAAGGATTGACTGACTTGACTTCTGTTGATAAAGTCATCCTTCCTGGTGACGTTGACGTGACGGTGGCTCGTTTAGAAGTGACGACGACGACGTCCGGTGAACTGCAGGTCAGAACTAGACATCTGTTTTAGACACTTATTTAGACACTTCTACTGTGTTGTGTGATGTAATGTCATTTGCATCTTAAAGGAAATGCATCAGATGTGAGTTTGGTTGCATTTAGCACAACCAGAAGCTGGTTGTTAAGCAGGTTCATGTGTCTGGAGGTCATCTGCTTAAGATAAGGGAGCTTGCACATTGAAACATAAAGGCTCGATGATATCAGTATACAAGCTTGGATCTATTTGCTTGGATATATTTCAATTAAAAATGGATTTGAAAGTTACAAAATTAATTGTTCATTCTAAATTGCGCCTTGCTGTATTCATTTTGAGATTGGTTGATGCGGTTGAAAATTTGTGTTTGATGAATGTGTGTTGTGTACAGCTGGATGAAACAACGAAGGGGATTCCAGAAACGAGAGAGAAAGACGAAGACATAGCAGCTGCTCCAGTGACGGGAACAGTAAGTGCAACAGGAAGTGAGTCGAAGCGAAGTCGACACGATTCAAGCATGTCTTTGGATTCAGGTGACGACGATCAGAAGAGGAATAGATCTCGATCATCAAGTCGATCGTCTGTTGCATCGAGTTCAGACAAATCTAGAGAAACGAAGGATGTTAAAGAGTCACTGCAGGAAATTGAACATAAAGCCAGTCTCGCTGGGACATGCTTGCAAACGTCTGAAATTGTATCATCAGGTCAGGCTCTGGATATGAACGCATCTCCTGCTCGTTCTGACAGTGACAGAAGTGAGAAATCGATGTCCATATCACCAGCTAGGTCCGTGTCGGCATATTCAGGTTCAGAAGCAAAAGGTGACGCTTTGCCAGAGCTGAAATCCGATCAGTCGGCAACTGCCCCTGACGTGCATTCAAGGTCAAGCAGTGGGAGCAAGAAATTAAGCCCAGTAGCATCCGTGAAGCAGCAATCTTCTGAAGAAAGAAATTCCGAGTCGAGATCTCCATCATCCACTCCGACAGGCAAGAGATCAAAACCAGCGACCAGAGACCGTCGTCGTTCTGGCTCTTCATCCTCGTCATCAGCGTCAAGTCGTGAAGCGTCTCCTAAAAGACGTAAATCTGTGTCAAGTGGATCTTCGTCGTCATCGTCTGGAACTCGTGCATCCAGGAAGTCATCGCAAGCGAGTGAGAATGTTCTGCTGCCAAATGACAAGAAGGAGGAATCTGTGGAACAGAGCCAGGAAGACGCTAATGAGACTGGTGGAGATCTACCGCTGGCTGATGACATCTCAAGAGAACCGGCGGAGAGCTCTGACCTTCACTCGATTCCACTTCCAATCGCCCCACTGCCTACGCCTCCTGCAGCTGCTGCTACCGTGCTGCAGCCGCTGTCTGCGAGACCTGAGACGCCTGTAGAGGCAGCAGCGTCCAGACGTAGTCCTTCTCCACAGAGGAAGAACTCCAAGTCAGCATCAAAGAGTCCTGCAAGGAGATCAGCGTCAAAGAGTTCTGTGAGAAGAAACACGTCACGGTTGAGATCAAGATCCAGGTCACGTTCTGCCAGACGCTTTAGGTCAGTGCTTGCTTTTGCTATGGAAGTTGATTACCCAAAAACTGTGTATTCTCTTTCAACTTTCAACTCTTAGCATTGTGTATACATGGCGGTTTATCGCTGAGGTGCATGCAGAGAACAATTAATTCCCTTAATTCAAAAGAGGAATGAAAATATTTCCACTGTCGGCCAAACTTGAAATATGGCAGCACAGCTCGCATCAATTGCTCAGGCCGTTCCCCATTTGGCACAGCCAAACCCAGATTAAAATTTTGAATTCGGTACACGAGAAAATATGCAACAGTCCTCTGTGAAGAAAGATCATCTAAGTTTTGATAAGCAGCGGATGAGTGACTGAATAATTTTAATAGTCTGTGCAAATACAAGATCACACATTTCATTCATCTGCTTTCATTCCATCATCAATTAAAGACCATGGCTAGTTGGTATTATTTTGCTATTGCTGTCTAAGAAGCTGCTGAAGTTTTCTTCAAACACTCTCAGCTGCTTTAAGGAAACTTAGGAAAAATTTTCATTGTATTACATTGCAAAATAAGTCAAGATGTGAGTCATTTGCCCATGGCTTTGAATTCAAACATCGAACTGAAGTTAAGCAAAGAATTTATAATGAAAGGTATTGTCTGCAGAAGGAGTCCAGCTCGGCGAAGGTCGCCATCGCCAAGGAGACGATCGCCCAGACGTCGATCGCCACCCAGACGCAGTCGATCGAGACGGCCAAGCAGATCACCACGGCGTCGGTCGCCAAGACGACCAAGTCCATCACCAAGACGGGGTAGTCGTTCTCCGGTGCGATATTCTGGGAGAGGAAGAAGGCGTTACAGCCCTTCTCCAAGACAACGCAGCCGGACACCTCCTCGCCGTGGAGTTAGATCACCACCACGCAGACCACGTAGACAGTCGAGGTTTGCGCCCACTGTCCACTGAATCATTGCATTCTTTTCTTGATTCTTGATTGTTCTTGAATTGAGCTTCTGGTTCTAATTTAAAAGTGCTTCATTTGACCTTAAAGTTTTTGCTTTTCTTACTCAAAGATTCCAGAAACCAGTTGTAACTCGCGGTCATGGCATTTTTTAAAACTCAAAACTGTGCGTTTTTGCCGTGCTAGAGTCGGGACCGCTTCTGAGTAGTTCCCTTGAAGAGGTGATAGATAGAAATTCTTGAATAAATTAACGAATTGAAAAACTACCTTGTAAAGGAAGAGTTGTGCTTCACTCTGGTCATTGATAGGGCTGAACTAAATTTTGGGCCATGTTCTGGGCCATCTTA
The DNA here is from genome assembly GCA_949752735.1 of Lumbricus terrestris. NCBI lineage: Eukaryota > Metazoa > Annelida > Clitellata > Crassiclitellata > Lumbricidae > Lumbricus > Lumbricus terrestris. The sequence continues at coordinate 64,320,965 of OX457036.1, forward strand.
TATCATAGTTCGTGTTATAGCTTTGCTGTTAGGAAGCTCTGTTCTAGCAAAGTAATTGTTTTTAAAATGTTAACTTAGCAATGTTGTCTAACGGAGTATTTGTAAATCTTATGATTGGAAGTTGAGTGTCTCTTTAAGCCTGTAGTTTGTCTGTTTCCATTTACCAGTGAGGTGTTGATGATTGGAGATATATATATATATATATATATATATATATATATATATATGTGTGTGTGTGTGTGTGTGTGTGTGTGTTCTCTTTTGCTGCTTCGGTTTCTTCATTCGGTGGCAGCAGATTTCTTTACTCTAGATTTCCCACTGACTTGAACTTCCGCAATATTACAATGTTGCAGTTTTTGCTGTTTTCAGCTGATCTTTCTTAAATGGAACAGTAAGCTGTCTTGCAACATACAACTTAAGCTACAGACTTTTGTTTTCATTATCTTAGGCACTTATAAACCACTCTGTTTGATCTTGGTTTTGTCTGGTTGGAAGCACCTATGATTTGTTTCTGTTGAAGTGTACGATATTTAGTTTGTGATTACAAATTGCAATTAATATTCTGAATAGGTCTGGTTCATCACCCAGAAGCCGCCATTCATCTGGTTCAGTATCTTCTAGGTCACGATCAAGGAATCGAAATGATCGGTAAGAAATCATTGTAGAGCCTTGTGCAGTTCATTCCCCTCCTTTAAAAGCACAGACGTGCATTCATAACAACGCACTTGTTGCTACTTTCGAGAGGTTAAACTGCTAAATCACTGTGCATTCATACCAACGCACTTGTTGCTACTTTCGAGAGGTTAAACTGCTAAATCACTATGCATCCACAGTCAAACTTGCATGCATCCATGCATAAATATGACCAGCTCTCATGAAATGTGCAGTTTGTTGCAAATATGAGAAAAATAAAATTTCCTCAGTATTGCTAGTTTTTGATGTTTGGTTCATTGTATGTGTCTGTGGATTTTGACTTATTTATGAGAAGTCATTGTTTTGATGCTGACGTTTCCAGAGGTTATAGATCTATGCCCACATTGCCTAGCTGAAATTTATGAAAATCTCTTATCATCTGCAACGAAATGTGACATACATGTATCATCTGGTGAATCATACAGCTTTATATGATATGCTATTTAAAAACTGTGGTTTAGACCACAGTTTTTACTGCATGGCTTTTGCAGAGCCATGAGCACATGTAACTTTCTGTTCACATTCTTTGCTATTTACCTACGGTATATTCTTTGTAGTTATGTAACTTAGTTGCTTGTGCAGACTGAAGCCTTGGAAAATATTGAATATTGTGTATATTGCCAGCAATCTATCATCTTTAATATGCGCTTTCAAACATTTATTTTCTGTGCTAAGACTTGGATCATCTTGAATACTGTGACTTCTTTAAGAACATTGAATGTGCCATGTACCTTTTTATCTCATGTGAAAGAAATTGAAGAATTGAAAAATCAAGGCTCATCATGCATGTGAGCACTTATTACAAAATAATATATTATTGGTAAAAAATTATTATAGCTGACAGGATCATTTTATTGCTGAATTACCTGGTTTGGGTAAAGTCTGAACGCCATAGAAAACCAAACTGCTAAAAGGTGATCAACTGAAACATAGGTATATTGCTGTTTTTTAGGGATTCAATAGTATGGCTACGTGAGTGAGCCGATTATCTTTCAGTTGTTGGTTGTGTAGTATAATTCTATTTTTGTGTCATCTTATAATTTTTTTGCATGTACTGATAAATTTTAGAACTGTTAGTAATTTGCATAATTTGTTTTTGTTTTCAGATACAAGCGACGTAATCGTTCTAGTTCTTCGGATTGATCATAGGTGGCTCTGCTCTGCGACGCTGCGTCATTTTGGAGTGAAATTCTTGTGCAGTTAATTGACAGAGAGAGACTGAATTTTTTATTGGCTCATATTGGGCAAAATGGAAACAATGGAACTGTAGATGCAGCAGCTGCATCATGAAAGATGTTTTCCTACTTCTGTTCTTCTCTCATTGTAACGCTCTGTTTCCACATGAGTTTCAGTGACTTCACTGATGATGGCACTTTTTATGACTGAATAATATGCATTAGTAAACTTTGGGTTTTGTTGATATACCTGTTGTAACTTGGAAGTTGATTTTGTCACGCGAGAGAAGCCCTACCAGAAAATGTATTTGCCATCGTGTCATTATATTTTGGTAGAGACTCGCTGTTGCTGCTGTACTTTGTAACTGTATTGCAGAGATTTTTTTGCTAGTGGGCTGCACAGGCTTAATGAGTACCAGCTATTTCTGTGTAGTTCCAGATCTTGTGCTGGGTTGTTGGACTAAGAAAAAAGCAGTCTTTTATGCTAGCCATAAGGGTATAAAGTGAGTTTACAGTAGTAGAAACTTGATTTTTTTTCTTAACCTAGGCATATGAGGGAGGGGCCAGTTATCTCCATCGCCATCTCATCTTCCCACTGACAACTGTATTGTCAGTGTAACTATGACGACTGTATTGACTAGAGCGTTTAGGTATGGCAGATATTTTTAAACAAATATCTACTCTGGTTTGGATTTGAATCCCCAGCCTCTTGATTGCCAGTTCAGTATGTAGCCTCTAAACTATCAGGCACCATACTTACCAATAATTTAATTCAGACTTGAAAATGTTTGTGACTCTACCTCTAGTATTGATTTGCAATCGACTTTCATTTGTCCTTGAGCATGTTGTCCCACTACTGTTGCATCTTGACCTTCATTACACAGTCTATCATTTTTGTAGGCTGTGCATGGTCTGAATTTTCACTTCTGCAAAATCACAACAGTTGCTCTGAAAGTATTACTTCACAGTTGATGCATCTGTCCATTAAACAGGGCTGAATAATAATAATAATTAGTCATAATTCTATGGGAAATCTGACAAGCATCTAAATGCATGATTAATGATAGAGCTGTTCAAGTGCAGACTGTTTAATTGAGAAATTAGTTGTTAATTTGTTAATTTACCAGTTCCACATGGACTAGTTTGATTGTTAGTTGCCTGGTTTTGACCACAACAGGTCTGGACAATTTTTAATTGGTTTTGTGACACTCGGAAACAACGGTTTCTTAGTACTGAAGACATTTAACAACTGCAGGCTAGAAACTATGTTTCCATATCTCTGGAAGACTGGAACTTGCCTCACAGAAGGCTAATTAATTAAGATGCATCCACCATTGAAATGCTGTTATCCTACGTAGTTTTTGTGGCCAATCTTGTGTTGAATTATAGTAAGGTAAACCATAATTGGTGTGCGTGTAGCAATTCTTACGTATGAGACTTTTATATGTAAGGACTTTTGTTATTGAATCAGTTTTAATCACTTATTTCAGCTTCCTCTTCGTTTGTCAGTTTTTGTTGCACTACTTTTGCTCGATGCATTTTTATATGATCCGAGGTTCGTTGCTAAATTCCGTTTCAGAATACCACGAGGAAATTTAAATTAAGATCAGCGTTAGAGTCTGAATCTGTCCATTGGTGTTGATATTGTTGGGAAATTTCTTTCCTGATTTTACTCAGAGGAAAAGATGTTGCCTATGAAATGGTGCATAAGACTTGATTGTGACACTCTCATTTATTGACTGAGTACTAATGCTGCCATTTGTGTGCTGCATCCAGTGGATGGTAATACTAGGTGGCTATAGAATAACGTCATGTGACTAGAGCCTCCTCATTTTCCTTCTACAGTTAGAATTCAGTCTTTCGATCTTTTGCAAATTAGTTAAAATAATGTTACCAATGGATTTGTTCACAAGTGCATCATTTAGTGTTTTAAGTTGGCAGTATGCTATGAAATAACATTTACATTGCTCTTTGCTTCTGATGACACTGGCTGCCGTGCGTCCAGAAGTTTGGAAAGACAGCAAAGTTGAATGTTTTTCCGAGGTTTTCATAGAGTTCAGTCATTAATTAGGTCTCGAATGATTGAAGGCAGTTACGGAGTTTATTCAGATGTGTCGGATCTTTAAAATGCAGACAAGTGCATTTGATTGGTGACAGTACGATATATTGTGAATGACTCATTGATAATAGCCTTCTGCCGTTAGATTTGGGTCACATTGAGTTTGTTAAGATCACAATCAATATTACCTGTTTCATTGGCCATTTACCCATGAGTCAAACCTGTGGGACACCAAATGAGAGATAGCAAGAGGCCATGATTACCAATAACCCAACCAGGAAATCTTGTAGCCATACTTGAGACAAGCAGGTGTCTAGTCTAATGCATTTAGCAATTGATTGTCTGGCCCAGTTGTTCTGTACTGATGTGACACGGCAATCAGTTTCACATTTTATTAGACACAAGAAGACTGCTTTGATTAATGAACTGTTTGTATTGCAACTAGCTTTGATATTGCATGATTCAAGATATTGCAACATCTGCCTGTTATAATAAAAACAACTATTGTTGCCAATATGAAGTTAGAGGTACCTGGATTGCTTGATTGAATGAATAAGCACTTGGCTGTTTAATGGGTTCCTTTTGTACCAGGAGATTAGCATTGGGATATGGTTGATGTTCACACTGTTGGGTTGTGGGGAAAATGATGTTAAGAGAATGATTGGAGGGTATAAGTAAACATTGAATAAGTCTGTGAGCACTTTGTTATAAGTGTAAGTAGATATCAACTGTGATTATTTGATATCTACTGATGGTGAATGTTTTTCACATCCGACCTGTTCAGTGTGCTTCTCCAGCCGAAGATGTCTTTTTTTCTGTACTGACCTTCATCAGAGGGTAATGATCATGCAATCACATAACAGCTTAAGCTGCTCATCCTCTAAAACCAATGATCAACAAGATCTGTTGTTGTGAGGGCCTGGGGGCCATAACCAAACCCTGCAACAGATTGCACAGTTCACACTTGTGGCATGGTAAAACTATGAAGAACCTATCTGGGCAATCCTTCTTAAATTCCCACCAGTCCCTCCCTTGGATTCATGGCCCTGGTTTGACTTCCTTTATGCTGTAGTACACCGACTTTAGTTCAGATTAAGTTTCCAATAGAGACAATAAAGCAAGTCTGAAATTAGTTTTGAAGCATATTATTTTTCTTCACACAGCGAATAGCTTTTACAAGTGATCCAAACAAAGTTAATTGTGTCAAATTGTGTATAAAGTTAAGGTCTGCATTTGGCAACTTAATCGTAAGCATTGGTCTAACATGACATTTCAAGTTCCTTCGAAGAATTTAAAACACTGATTAGAAATGAACTGTTGATTGATTTGTTATTAAATGGCATGCAGGCAGTGTATGTTTGACTTGGAGTTTATAATTTCAAGTGAGTCTTTGAATTGCGCAAGGAAAACTGCAATTAACAGCATAAATGTCTGGTGACTCCGGTTAAACGCTAAAAATAACATTCATAACTTAGTTGTACCATATTCCTCTATTTTGAATAATCCATAATTAGTACACATTAGAAATAAAACAAAAGCACCATAATCTCAAAGCTGATTAATGATTAACCAAATAAAGTACTAAGCGAATTAATCGTTCGGATAAACCAAAACTGTTCCTGCCATAAATGTTATGCATTGACTGCTACAATAGATAGCACTGCTGGCTGGTCATCGTTGACCTGTGGGACAGACTTCAGCAGCAGACTTGATCAGATGTCGATGTACTTCAGATGAACGCCTAGGTAGAATATGAGAAGTGCCGAGAGTAGACCTGAAAGTAACATATAAACATCAGACTATTGCTAAATTCATTTAGTTACGATTAACGATATTATTATTATTATGCATTTATTAAGCGCAACAATCCAATGATGAAGCATCTAATACTCTGTGGTGCTGAGCATCTGTAAGCAAAGGACTGTAACTACAGACTTCAACCCATGCTCTCAGTGTTACAAGGTGAGCACTACTGTGTTGCAGTAATGCTACTGCTTGTTACACAGTGTTCATCAAAACATAAGCTTAGCAAAAGAAATGTGAGATGATGGGAAGCTGTGACATAATTATGCAGGAAAATATGCTGGTCAGGTATATAGGCTAATGCTACCTCTTTGACTGCGTGTATGTAACTGTATCCTACTTGCAGGTAGCCACTATAAGCAGCTAGGATCATGTGAAGATTGCAAGTTTATTTTCTTGATCTCAACCTATGAGAACAAGAGGTCACTAGGCCTATAGCAAAGGGTTGCACGCCTGCACCACCTTATTCTTTCCTTGCCTCCTATGTCATCATGTCATGTGAAAATTCTCTCTTCCAACTCTCGTGCTTCAACAGTATGTGGACGTTCTGCTGTCACTCTTCACAGCTGTGCAATCCAGCCCAGTTCACTCTGGTCGCCTTGTATTTTGTTTGACAATTATAAAGTCTACTGAATTTGGAAGCAGAAATAACTGAAAGGTTCAAGTGTGAACGACTTAATTGCAAATTAGCTTTTGCAATTAAATCACGTGTGAGTTTCGACTCTGGCAAGCACCATCCACGGATTCAAAGCATAGACAAGCGCAATAAAATAAAACAAGTTCCCAAAGTTAACTAATAAATGGAAATTATACTGAAGCATGCTGTTAAACATAATTTTCCTCCAAACAATAATGATTTTTTACATGTTTGCGCAAGTTTAGCAGGCGATATTACAATTGACAGTCGGAAAGTAAAAATGATAGACTGGCTGTTGACTTAAATTAAAGAGGCGAAAAGGATCTACAGCAACAGTAGGCCTACTGCAGACGAAAGTTGTGTGCATAGCAGCTAGTTTGTCTTTATGACTGCTAGAAGAGCAGCAACATAACGTTCTATCAGTGGCGTAGCCAGGAATTTATTATGGGGGTTTTACGGCCTGGCCGGATGCCCTTTCAGACACCAACCCAAGAGTATATTACAGTAAATAAAAAGGGAATAAAGTAACAGAGGGGATAAAGTAAGAAAAACAATTGTTACTATAAGCAATTGCTTTGTTTTTTCTTATTGAAGTGGATAAATAACCTTTTAAAAAAACTTTTCCCCTAGACCAATGGGGGGGATTTTAACCCCCGAAACCCCCCTTGTCTACGCCACTGCGTTCCATGCACTGTACAGGCGACTATTAAAACAGCGTGATAGAAACCAATTCACACATGAGAAGCCAGCATAAATTGGCTTGCTCTCAAGCATGACGAGGTGAAAGTGAATGCCACAATAAAATTATATATTTAGCAAAAGAATTTCCTCAATAAGCCTACAGTCTTTTTCAGTTAGTTGATAACTAGACAACAAATTGTGGCAACTTTTCGCAAGCTTAGGCTAAAGCAACTCAGAAATTTGTTAATATGCTTGAAGTTAAACCACACCAACCAAAATTTAATAACGTCCATATTTTTCATTTGAAATACCTCTTTTAATGTTACGATTCACTTTCTCCTGTAATTGTCAATGCACAAGAACACCGAGATCAGACAAGTGGAAATTAATTGGAAAGTGATGAAGGTATATCTTAGGTAGGCCTATATGCTTGTGGCAGTGATATGGTTGTAACCGAAGGATGGCGGCATTGTATATGATGACAGACAACGGTTTAACACAAACTATAGGCCTATCTTGTTGATGTACCCTAGGTCTAGTCTCAACAATAGCCTATATATTTCAATTTCCACACAGCGCTTAAAATGTCATTGCATGGATTAGGGCCTACGTGTGATGCTGATGCTAATCTGTAGCCTAGGTGTGAACGAAGCAAAACGGGTGAATAGCCTAACTGAATATCACGTAGGCCTAGCCTAAATTGTATTGATAATATTTCACTGCCATTTAGGCCTAGGCCAAATTTTGTCCATTCACGCAAACGCTCGTATATTTGAGAGTGTTTCATGTTAGCCAGGGCTTTTAAAAGAAATTTGTAGAACTGCACAACCAGGAAGTTTTTCTAGTGTGGTTTTGTTGGCAAAAATTTCTCACGACCTTTTTTAAGTCGTTTCCCCAGAATCCCCAAAAATGTCGGAAGTCGGCGACGAAAAAATCTGATGACCTCCATTTTTTAGTCATCCACTAGCCTATACTTGAATTTTTTTCGCCTTCATGCTTATCCTTGCCTTTTACGTGAATTTTACGGTTATAGGCCTAGACCTGCTGAATTTTCGCTCAAGATCAGGGGGGTCTAGGACTTTATCTCCAATGGGCCGGAGGGTAAAGTCCGGATACCGATCAGGGGCGTAGCAAGCCCTTAGAAAGTGAGTCTGAGGTGGTTATCAAAAAATTGTAATGACTAGAAGTCACGGCCGTTATTTCCCCCCCACATACCTGAATGAAACTCAACGAATTTGAGCAAATTGTGTGTCATATATTTTAGAGAGGGCACGTGGTTCAAAGTCTGTCAGATCACCCCAAACCACCCCGGGGCGACGCCACTGTCCAGGGTAGAGAACAAATGGTTCAATGTACACAAAAAATTAGAAGGGAAAGCTGAAGAAATCTTGACATACAGGGTGGCCCCAAAAAAGTGATAACACCTCGTATAATGTAATATAATTAGTTCAAATTTCTTTAGACTACATCCATAATAGCTTAAATAGTTCACTCATTTACTTACCTACCTCTTTAGTCATATGACGTCATTATTACGACAATTTCTGGTCGCCATTTTTCATTTTTATCTGCCAATCGTCAACTTCTGCGTGTTTTGAAGATATTTTAATCATAATGACAAAAAATCACAACAGAATAGGCCCTACCGTATTCTGATTAAAAATTTGCGAATTGAGAAACGTACTGGGGTGCAAGGCGAATGAAAAATGAGTTTCCTAACAAAGCCCTGGAGTATTACTAGTGTCAGTCAGGTTATTAAAAAAATTGACAACGGCGGTAGGCTACAACAGAACGTAAACGCGGAAGTGGTCGGCCAAAGTCTGCTAGAACACGACAGAACATTGAGTGGGCGAGTGCGCTGATCTCCAGTCAAGATGATCCTCACAATCACAAAAGTCCGCGGGAAATTAAAAAAGAAGGGTATATCACGGTCGTCGGTGCAACGCATTGTAGCCTAAAGCAAGATTTACGACTGAAAACATACAAGCGTGTGATCGGGCAGACGCTCAACGAAAATTGCAAATTGAAACGTTTGCAACGCAGTCAGCAGCTACGGTACTTGAACGGCTTCCTAATGACAGAAGTGTACGAACCATCTGGTTTACAGATAAAAAGACATTCACCGTTGCCACGCCAGTTAATTCTAAAAATGATCGTATTCAGTTGAATCAAAGAAAAGGCAAGTTCCAGAATGGTGACTTATACGAGAACGTGAACATTTCAGCTGCGGTAACATGGTATCAGTTGGTGTTTCTCGCTTATAAAAAGTTGTTGAGAAGCAAGGGGGACACATTGAACATGTTTTATGGTTACCGGTAGCGTAATTACTACTTGGCATACAAAAAGTAAATTACAAAACGTTATATTAATTCAATCATATTAAATGACCCTTGCTGCGAGATGCTATCATTTTTTGGGCCACCTGGTAGCCTATATTCCCTAGAGGTTGATAAAATAGTAGGTTATAAACTTATAGCTGCTTACCAGCAGTGGAGGTTAGTAGACAGATGACGACAGGCCTTTTACTTCGAACAGTCTTCGTCTGCTTCGGGTTGACGTCATCGGAAGCCGCGTCAACATCGTCGTCGTCAGGAGTTGAACGAGGTCTTAGTCTCAGATGACTTCCTGTAGAGATATCGGTCTCTTCTGTTGAGCTTCTCTGACTGTCCGTTTCGTAGATGGTTGATGGTGCCGCAGACGTTGACGATTTGATGAAGTTTTCTGCAGGCGCATCATCATCGTGATCGGAGCCTTGCTCAGCGCCGGAGAGTTCCTCATCAGCAGATCGTTTACCTAGACTGGAACATGGTTCTCTGGCTGCATCACTTTTAATCGAACCGTCACGTGATCGAGTCTTGCCATCTATAGGGACTTTCTCTTCAGACGAATTGATTGCCTGAGTCTCGCTTACCGGAATTTTATCATGAACAAGGTCTTGCTCCTCCGATGAATTTCCAACCTGAAGTTCGCTTAGCAATGCAATGCATTCCATGAAATGTTGCTGTTCTTGTGATCTGCTTTGCTGGATCTCGCTTTCCGGAATTTCATCTTGGACCAGATCTTCCACTTCTGATGAATTTTCAACCTGAAGTTCGCTTAGCAATGCCATGCATTCCATGAAGTCTTGCTGTTCTAGTGACCTGCTTTGCTGTGTGCCATTTTTCAGCACTTCTTGGCGAAGACCTTCCTCGTCAGATGAATCCCTTACATTGAATTTGCTTGTCAAAGTATTGCATACAACTAAATCTGGCTCTTCTGCTGATCTGCTTTGCTGAATTTCGCTTGACACTGCGTTACAATCTTCTTTTTCGTGACAAAGGCTGACCTGGATTCTTCTTAACAGATCCTTGGCTTGTATGTGCGCTTCCTCCCAGAGTGGACTGCTCTTCTGAATCTCTTTTAGTAATGCTCTGACTTTGACGAGGTCCTCCTTTGCAGGTGAATGGCTTCCTTGAATTCTGCTTCTCAAGGCTCTGATTTGGACAAGCGCTTCCTTTTCGGCCGAACAGCTTAGCTGCAATCTTTCAAGCGCTGACAGCAGAGACTGACGCCGTAGAGGCGCGCCACCAACCAGAGTGAAGGCGTCTTGCTGCATTGGACAACTTATGCTACGACACAGACGCGGGTCTGGAAAGTGGATAGTGTTATCCTTGTTGGCTGTTGATGCGTAGTTGATGAATCGAGAGCCGTTCCAGATCCAGGTGGAAGGTAGCAAAGACAAGTCCACTGTTTGACCGGTTGTTCGTGTCAATTCATTCTCTTCGGGAAACTGCCTGAAGATAGAATGCAGTTCGGCATATTCGTACCAGGTGAACAGCTCATTGTCCGATCCAAGATCCTCCTTCACCACAGAAATCGGCAATTCGGAACACACACGATCCACTCTCTTGACCGGTTTGTCATTTGAGGCCTCATCGGTTCCTTCGTTTTCTGGAATGATGAAACATATAACTGGCTCATTTTGCTTCATTACTGACGAATACGCAATCGCTTCATCGACGGAATCATCTACAGTTTCTTCATCATGCTCGGACAGCGTTGTTATTTCTCGTGCCAACCTATCTTGTGCTTTACACGATGGCTCAGATTCTTCGTGTACTGTAAGCTTTTCGTATTTCAGTTTCGCTTTGCCTTTTCTCTGAGATGTAGGTGCAAATTCATCGTTTCCTACGGATGATGCCTTTGTTGGATCAGATCCCGACAACTGTTTGTCGGATGAATTCATCTTTGCATCGCTGTCACTCCTGAATTCAGCATTGCCTTGTCTCTGAGATGTAGGTGCAAATTCATCGTTTCCTACGGATGATGCCGTTGTTGGATCAGATCCTGACAATTGTTTGTCGGATGAATTCATCTTTGCATCGCTGTCACTCCTGAATTCAGCATTGCCTTGTCTCTGAGATGTAGGTGCAAATTCATCGTTTCCTACGGATGATGCCGTCGTTGGATCAGATCCTGACAATTGTTTGTCGGATGAATTCATCTTTGCATCACTGTCACTAATGATTTCGGTAATGCCTTGTCTCTGAGATGTAGGCGCAAATTCATCGCGTCTTGCGGATGATGCCTTTGTTGGATCAGATCCCGACAACTGTTTGTCGGATGAATTCATCTTTGCATCACTGTCACTCCTGAATTCAGTATTGCCTTGTCTCTGAGATGTAGGTGCAAACTCATCGCCTCTTGCGGATGATGCCGTTGTTGGATCAGATCCCGACAACTGTTTGTCGGATGAATTCATCTTTGCATCGCTGTCACTCCTGAATTCAGCATTGCCTTGTCTATGAGATGTAGGTGCAAATTCATCGTTTCCTACGGATGATGCCGTTGTTGGATCAGATCCTGACAATTGTTTGTCGGATGAATTCATCTTTGCATCGCTATCACTCCTGAATTCAGCATTGCCTTGTCTCTGAGATGTAGGTGCAAATTCATCGTTTCCTACGGATGATGCCGTCGTTGGATCAGATCCTGACAATTGTTTGTCGGATGAATTCATCTTTGCATCACTGTCACTAATGATTTCGGTATTGCCTTGTCTCTGAGATGTAGGCGCAAATTCATCGCGTCTTGCGGATGATGCCTTTGTTGGATCAGATCCCGACAACTGTTTGTCGGATGAATTCATCTTTGCATCGCTGTCACTCCTGAATTCAGCATTGCATTGTCTCTGAGATGTAGGCGCAAATTCATTGTCTCTTACGGATGATGCCGTTGTTGGATTAGATCCTGACAATTGTTTGTCGGATGAATTCATCTTTGCATCACTGTCACTCCTGAATTCAGTATTGCCTTGTCTCTGAGATGTAGGCGCAAATTCATCGCCTCTTGCGGATGATACCGTTGTTGGATTAGATCCCGACAACTGTTTGTCCGATGAATTCATCTTTGCATCACTGTCACTCCTGAATTCAGTATTGCCTTGTCTCTGAGATGTAGGTGCAAATTCATTGTCTCTTACGGATGATGCCGTTGTTGGATCAGATCCTGATAATTGTTTGTCGGATGAATTCATCTTTGCATCACTGTCACTAATGATTTCGGTATTGCCTTGTCTCTGAGATGTAGGTGCAAATTCATCGCCTCTTACGGATGATGCCGGTGTTGGATCAGATCCTGACAAATGTTTGTCAGATGGATTCATCTTTGCATCACTGTCACTCCTGAATTCAGCAGTGCCTTGTCTCTGAGATGTAGGTGCAAATTCATCGCCTCTTGCGGATGATACCGTTGTTGGATCAGATCCTGACAATTGTTTGTCGGATGAATTCATCTTTGCATCACTGTCACTCCTGAATTCAGTATTGCCTTGTCTCTGAGATGTAGGCTCAAATTCATTGTCTCTTGCGGATGATACCGTTGTTGGATCAGATCCCGACAATTGTTTGTCGGATGAATTCATCTTTGCGTCACTGTCACTCCTGAATTCAGTATTGCCTTGTCTCTGAGATGTAGGTGCAAATTCATCGCGTCTTGCGGATGATACCGTTGTTGGATCAGATCCTGACATATGTTTGTCAGATGAATTCATCTTTGCATCACTGTCACTCCTGAATTCAGTATTGCCTTGTCTCTGAGATGTAGGTGCAAATTCATCGCGTCTTGCGGATGATGCCTTTGTTGGATCAGATCCCGACAACTGTTTGTCGGATGAATTCATCTTTGCATCGCTGTCACTCCTGAATTCAGTATTGCCTTGTCTCTGAGATGTAGGTGCAAATTCATCGCCTCTTGCGGATGATGCCGTTGTTGGATCAGATCCTGACAATTGTTTGTCGGATGAATTCATCTTTGCATCACTGTCACTCCTGAATTCAGCATTGCCTTGTCTTTGAGATGTAGGCGCAAATTCATCGCCTCTTGCGGATGATACCGTTGTTGGATCAGATCCTGACAACTGTTTGTCAGATGAATTCATCTTTGCATGACTGTCACTCCTGAATTCAGCATTGCCTTGTCTCTGAGATGTAGGTGCAAATTCATCGCCTCTTGCGGATGATACCGTTGTTGGATCAGATCCTGACAACTGTTTGTCAGATGAATTCATCTTTGCATGACTGTCACTCCTGAATTCAGCATTGCCTAGTCTTTGAGATGTAGGCGCAAATTCATCGCCTCTTACGGATGATGCCGTTGTTGGATCAGATCCTGACAATTGTTTGTCGGTTGAATTCATCTTTGCATCGCTGTCACTCCTGAATTCAGCATTGCCTTGTCTCTGAGATGTAGGTGCAAATTCATTGTCTCTTTCGGATGATGCCGTTGTTGGATCAGATCCTGACAATTGTTTGTCGGATGAATTCATCTTTGCATCACTGTCACTCCTGAATTCAGTATTGCCTTGTCTCTGAGATGTAGGCGCAAATTCATTGTCTCTTACGGATGATACCGGTGTTGGATCAGATCCTGACAAATGTTTGTCAGATGGATTCATCTTTGCATCACTGTCACTCCTGAATTCAGTATTGCCTTGTCTCTGAGATGTAGGTGCAAATTCATCGCGTCTTGCGGATGATGCCTTTGTTGGATCAGATCCCGACAACTGTTTGTCGGATGAATTCATCTTTGCATCACTGTCACTCCTGAATTCAGCAGTGCCTTGTCTCTGAGATGTAGGTGCAAATTCATCGCCTCCTGCGGATGATGCCGTTGTTGGATCAGATCCTGACAATTGTTTGTCGGATGAATTCATCTTTGCATCGCTGTCACTCCTGAATTCAGCATTGCATTGTCTCTGAGATGTAGGCGCAAATTCATTGTCTCTTACGGATGATGCCGTTGTTGGATCAGATCCTGACAATTGTTTGTCGGATGAATTCATCTTTGCATCACTGTCACTCCTGAATTCAGTATTGCCTTGTCTCTGAGATGTAGGCGCAAATTCATCGCCTCTTGCGGATGATACCGTTGTTGGATTAGATCCCGACAACTGTTTGTCCGATGAATTCATCTTTGCATCACTGTCACTCCTGAATTCAGTATTGCCTTGTCTCTGAGATGTAGGTGCAAATTCATTGTCTCTTACGGATGATGCCGTTGTTGGATCAGATCCTGATAATTGTTTGTCGGATGAATTCATCTTTGCATCACTGTCACTAATGATTTCGGTATTGCCTTGTCTCTGAGATGTAGGTGCAAATTCATCGCCTCTTACGGATGATGCCGTTGTTGGATCAGATCCCGACAACTGTTTGTCGGATGAATTCATCTTTGCATTGCTGTCACTCCTGAATTCAGCATTGCCTTGTCTCTGAGATGTAGGTGCAAATTCATTGTCTCTTTCGGATGATGCCGTTGTTGGATCAGATCCTGACAATTGTTTGTCGGATGAATTCATCATTGCATCACTGTCACTCCTGAATTCAGCATTGCCTTGTCTTTTAGAATTAGGCGGAAATTCGTCTTTTCTCACGATTGCCACGGCTTGTTTCTCTGGGAATGTGTTCCCGCTGTATGATTCCGTGCTTCTGTCTTCGTTCAATTGATATGCAACAAATACAGATTCCTCTGCCAGACCTAAGCTGTTGGTGTCTGTAGTCGCCAGGGACCAAGGTGCATCTACTTTCTCACCTAGTGGCAACCCAGAGTCTGGCGAGAAGCAATCAATCGATTCCCTTTCAGACAGCATGCCTCCCATGTTGTACCAAGACGATCTCATGTCATCTGTTATCTGGAAAGTGAACCTGCCATCGTCGTCTGCTGTGGAGTCAAAACGACCTTCTTCTCCTCCTGTCATTGTGTCGGCGCGTGAGATGCTTGATCTAAAGCTGCATGGACTCATCGTTTCCGCTTCCGTTTCCGAATATCCGGAGTCCGAGTAGGGAAGATCGACGTTGAGTCTTCGCGGAAAGTACATCATAGGACTGGAACGATCGTCGTCCGGTGAGAAGAATCTTCTGCTCGACCAGTCACGGAGTTGTGCATCACTGGCTGAGTTCCTTGGACTTGGAGTATTCCCAGATCCAGAGTCGTACTTGAACAGCGGTGAAACTGTCCGGCCATCATCGACTAGACTCCCCCTTCCTTTCGTCGCTCTTTCTCCGTCGACACTCTGTCTTGACCTGGACCGATAGTTGACTCCTGGATGAGAGATAGGAAGAGAGGAATCGCGGCTATCAGCATTCGGTTCTGCCTTCAGGTTACTGCCGTCTGTCTGTTTCGATGCACTGCTCTCTTCCGTCGTGAGCTCCGTTCGGTTGTTGCTGTCTTCTTGAGGAAGGAACGAAGCGAGCAGTTCGTCAGACGTTGGCTTGTCATGCACAGAATCAGGATATTCGCCACCGGGTAGAACCTCTCGATCTTGAACACTCTCAGTGTTCAGGAGGGTACGATTTTCCAGCACATGGTTCCCATCTGACTCATGCAGTGGCATGCTCGTGCCTTTCGGGACTGAAACTCGTTGGTCGTCGTCGTCTTTATCATCTAGTTGGTTGCTGTAGTCTACTGATGGAATGCTCTTGTCCTCCACTCTTCCCATGGTCTCACAGGGCAATGAGTTGTGACCTGATTCAGGGTCATAAGGACCCGTGCCAATCGGTTGATTTTGTGAAGTGCTGCTTGGTGTTGATAAATACCCAGAATCGATATTGGGATTTCTGTTGTTCTTTGCCGCGCAATCGTTGTCCACAGATTCTGATCTTGTTGAATCTGATCTTGTTGCAGGTGACGGTTGATCGCTGGATGTTTTCATTTGATCACCTTCACACTTCTCAGCGTAAGTCGGGCAATTCGGAAACGCTGCATTTAGACTCCCCATCGCCTGAGTTTTGTCAACAGCAGACACTTCTGTCGCGTTGTGCTCTGCTGATGCTGCTGCCACTGCTGCTGCTGGATGCACCCGTGTAGTGCTATTGTCTGGAACGGATGATGCATCTGTGGCGTCGTCGGTGAATTGGACAAAAGAGGATTCGTTGGTTGTGATGTCGGAGAATGGTTGGTCGTCGAAGGCTTCGCTTTGCTCCTGTAGCGATGATGGGAGCTGGTTTCTGTCGGAGGAGACTATATGGATGTTGTTGTACGGGTCGTTGTCGACGTGAGTGTTCCAGAAAATCGAGGGTTCATTTTTATCGGGGATGGCTTCGGAAGCCGAGAGCTGCTCGTCGCTGATCTCAGCGTCTCCGTAGAAGGACACATCGTTTTTGTCGTCCAATTCAGATGTCGACTCGTCGTTGACTGGAGAGTTCCAGAAGAATGCGGGGTCCTTCGTCGAGTGACTGGCGACCGTTCTTGGCATGTCTACGGTTTGGATATCATCACCAGTCGATGTTAGAGAAAGCGGCTCATCACTGAGACGGGCATTCCAGAAGAATTCAGGTTCGAATCTGTTGCGAGGGTCATCGACGAATCGACTTCTACCAGCAGTTGGTGAGTCATCTCTTCCGACGACGCAGGTAGGTTCGTTGTTGAGTTGGATACCCTCCAGAGCAAGTGGCTGGCTTTGGTTGCGGTTGAATAGAGGCTCGTCTGTCCCGTGGACGCTCGTGAAGACTGGATCGAACATTGGATGACCGACTTCGTGGAACAGCGGTTCATGTCCAACGAATGTCTCTTCAGCAAAACCAGGAACACGATGACGACGACGACCGACGTCAAAGAAGTCGTAGTTGTCAACGAATCCATCAGCTGAGTAAACGAACGGTTCATTTCTGATGCCACCAACCATAGGAAGAAACGTTGGTTTGTCTCCGTCTGGCGGCGATGATCTCTTCCCGCGTGTTGCAGGTTTTCGTTTTGACCACCTGGGTTTACTCTGTCCGGAGATCTGCCGTTGGTCGCCATGCGTGGCCTTGACCTCGAAGGGTGAAAGGTCGCCGATGGCAGAGGCATCGCCGAAGAAGAATGGCTTACCTTTGTCAGCATTCACTTCAAACGTCGGCGTACTGTGGACGTCGCCATTGTCTCGTGAAGGCGATTGTCTTCTGCCTCTGGTCGCCGGTTTCCTTTTCGTCCACCTCGGTTTGGTGGGTCTTGATGTCTGCGCTTCGTTCCTTCTCATCATCTTGCAATCGAATGGCTCTCCTTCGGCTGTCAAAGAAACGCCGCTGAAAATCTTTGGAAAACGTTCCTGACTGTTGGTGGTGGTGGTGCTCTTATACATCGGATCGTCTGCGAGATTTGTGTTGTCAAACGCAGAAGACTCTGTGCCGCTTCGAAGAGCAGGCTTTCGTTTTGTCCATCTGGATTTTTCCATTGCTGCACTCAGCCTGTCATCGTCGTCACAAAAGATGCTGCGTTCTGGCTCGATTCCCCGGTGGCCTTCGATTCCTGTATCATCTGGTCGTTCCTTCCTTACCGGTGCATGGATTGGTGAAAGCTGGTCAATGTCTGTCTCCATGGGTATTTTTGTCATGTTCATATCTCTAGCGATGTTCAATGCCGGGAAATGGGATTCCGTGGTGATAGGATGTTTCTGGGTGATTGTCGGAACTGGGTAAGGAAGAAATTGCGATGCTACTTGGAAAGCATTCAGTTCGTCTTGCTCTGGCCATTCCTTTCTTGCAGGTTCCTGGATGGATGATAGCTGATCGGTGTCTGTTGCCGGACAAACTGTTTTCGTGTCCCTGTCTTTAACCACGCTGACAGAAGGAATATGTGAATCTGGGGAGACTGTATGATTCAAAGATAATGGAGAGGCAGGATTTGGGGAAAACTGTGGCTTAATGTGAAGAGTATTTGGTTCGTCATTCACTGACAGCTCTTTCCCTGTCAGTCCCTGAATAGGTGACAGAGGATCCATGTTGGTTTCCTCTGACTGGGGCTTCATCTCCAATTCCTTTGGTATGCTGAGATTTGTTAAAGACTTCTCTGTTGTTTCGCTCTTTGTCGCAGCAGGGTGCGGAGACGACGGCTCGGATGTTGCAAGGGGAAATTTCGGTCCGCTCTTCTGTAACAAGTCGACGGTTTCAGCAGCTGAGTTTTGTGGGTCATCGACAATCAGACTATCGTCAATCGAATCGTTGTTATTCATATCATTTTGAACTGAATTCTGAGACTCTGACGCTCCCTTCGTCAGTCCCTTTCTACTCAAAGAACCTTTTGGGTCTCGTCTCGTCTTCTGACCTACTGACCTTGGACCTGCCTCGACCTCGCTGTCTGCCTGTGCCGCAGCAGCAGCAGCAGCGAGATAAGGTGCAACAGACAACGACGACGGATGGTGACGCTTGGCCTTCTTCAGCATGGGACCGAAGAAGGTCGTGTCTTCGATTGTGGTCGTCTTAACAAGGACCCACTCCCTGCTCAGAGCCCGGCGTCTGATTCTCTTACCTTTCTTCGATGCCACTACCCCAGCACTTCGTCCTCTTCGCGGCCTGTCCTTGTCGTGCGCTTTACCCCGCGGTGCTCTTCCTCTTGGACTGGCTGCTGGGCTACGTCGTTCGACTGGACTCTCCTTCTTTCCACTTCCTAGTTCTTGATCCGTTTCCGGTTTTGCTTCTGTTGTGCTCTTCCTTGCAGCCGGTCTCGGATGATCATCGCTGACGACAGGATCGAGGTTGCTGCTACTCGCTTTGCTTTCTTCTTTCTTAGAAACAAAGCTCTGCTCTCTACTGGTCTGGTCATCCAAATCCCTCGTTGCTCGGATTCCGTCCTTCACTCGACCTTTACCGTCGCTTGATGGAAATTTTCTATTTACGCTTGTTACCATCTTCTGGATGTTTGCTTCTAGCAGCCTCAGTGGGCCAGTGAAGCGATGGCTCTTCACCTCCGCATGATCTGATCTTGGAGGTGGCAGCGTGTCTGCTCTTTGCATTGGTCGCTTGCTACTCTTCGTTGTCATGCTTCCCAGTTTTGCTTTCTTCTTCAAGTCCGAATTTTTGTTGTCTTCCTTTGTTTTAGGAGGCAGTGTTGCACTCTTACTTGCCGAAATGTCAAAGTTATCATCCGTAGCATCCATACTCCTTCCCAATTTCTTTCCTTCCTTATAACCAAATCTCTCCTTTCCGGATGGAATGAGTGCAGAGTCTCCATGTTGAGGTACCTTTCGAGTCGCCCAGTCTTCGGTGTCCTTAGAGGAGTCAGCATCAAGACCAGAAGCGTCGTCGGACTTCTTTTTCTTCGACTTGCTTCTGCGCTTGCTGAACCTGAAGAAGTCAGCGAATCCTTTCTTGCGAGATTCTTTCTTAGCCGCCGACGCCGAAGCGACTCCTCTGTCGCTGGTGGTGGAGTATTGGCTGGCGGCATCGTTAATATCGTGCAACACGTTGAGACACAATGCACTCATTCGCACCCCTGACGTCTCCCACAGATCGCTCGTCTGAGACAGCTGACAGCTCCGGTTGTCATCATCATCATCTTCCTCATGTAGCCGGTAATCTCCTAGGTTGGCTACTGCAGTTGTAGTGTCCGCGTCAACCATGTCGAATCATTTTTGAAGTTGACAAAAGCTGATAATCACACAGACACACGACACCTATTAGTTAAGCTTCAAATGGTTTTTGCGAAATGTCTGAAATAAGCGAAACGTACGAGTGTCACGTGTGATCAAGACTTGTTCTTGATTGTGTCACTCGGTGAGCTCTTATTATTTCTTGAAATCCTTCCTTCGTTCAATGAGACTTGTCGGGACTTTCAAGACTTGGTCTTCAGGTATTTTAAGGAAACGAAATTTGGGCAACAAGTTTCAAGAAAGATCTTGGCAATGCTACCCGAAAACGAACTTTCTTTACGTTCGTTCCTTTTACCTGTAAAGAAAACATTACGAGAGCTACAATGGGGGTGACTAATTTAAGAAATACAGGCTATTCTGCAGGTGAGGTCAGGTAGGGTGATGCAGGCTCACGCACTGAGTTATTGCTACGCGAATGGAATTGATCTTAAATATGATGGGTTACGATCTACAAGTGAACAGACTGTAACGGTAAGCGACGGTCATCAGAAGCCAAACCTTCCGTGTAAAACTTGCTCCAGTTTTCTTGCACTTTTCGGAGCTGAAAGGCTTATAGTGTAATCCTTCGACTATAGCTGCTGTCCATTGTCATATCTGTTGGTGTTAACCTCTTGCTCTGCTTTTAACCCTCACAGCTAACTTGAGCAAAGTAACTGAAAAGATATTGGTCGTCAGTTGTTTCGTGTGCAACATAGTAAGAACATTTAATTACGTTGACATAGAATAGTCCTAGATCTACGCTGATGTACTTCGGCAATGATCTGTAGGCCTATGCGTAAAATGTTCTACACCCAACTCTTTTTTAATATAACTAAAAGCTGCAGCTCTCAAAATGGATGGACGGACGGTTGGACAGACAGATCAAGTTTCTTGTTGGGAGGAAAGCCTACATCCAGAGTAAGCGAAGGATTTGGCGCAAAATAGAGTGACAGGGACTATAGGCTATAGATTAGGCCTACTAGGAAACTGCTATGAGGTGTCTTAAACAGCGATGCGTAACAATTCATTCTCCACGCCGCTTCGGTTACTATAAAGACTTCAAGGTTTTTGACGAAGTTTTTGAAGACATATTGATCAGTTTTCGACTTGGAAATGTCATCCACATTTGTCGCCATGATCAATATATACTTATACTGGGCTTCGATCGACAGGATCAATGATTTGAAATTCGCTTCGATGAGCATTTGACGTCAAATTCTTTATGCTTGCGCGATCTGCTGTCTAACTCTGAAGACGGGTGAATCATTCTACTGAATCATTTCTACCACAGGTGTTCGTTTCGCATGAGTCATTCTCTTAAGGAATGCAGCCGTAGGCCTACGTACGTAGTCATACTTACCGGAGAGCAACATATGCGACATTTGTGCACCTGTTCAACGCTGCATGCATGAAAACGACCAATATGGGGCAGATCGAGACATTCTTGCCCGGCAGTTTAGGTATTGATCCGTAAGCAACCTCGTAGGAAATTTCAACGATAAGAAATAATATTGCACGTCAGTATCGACGCTTTACAGATCGATGAAGGAGGTAGGCTACTTGACCTCAATGTGAGAAATCGAAGTAAAGGAATGAGAGCCAACTGAGCTATAGAAGACTTAATATTATATTATATTATTAGGGGCTGAGTGGCTGTTGCATTGCTTTTGTGGCTGAAGGAAAAAATTCAAATGAGTTTTGTAAACGTTGGCATGCTTTGTTTGCTAAATGGATTTTCTTTTTCTTCAAAGTTCTGTTTTCTCTTATGCGCTTTTGATCATAACTTTACCTTGCATCATTGCATGTGTGCCACGGCCACAGTTCAATTTATTATTATTTTACTCATTAATGGAATAATTAATCGGAGAGGTTTCGGGGAAGGATTTTCGAACCCGTAGACCGAGTCTTCCCTTAGATAATTATGACTCTGCACCAGCTAACATGTTGTCAATCTTGAGCTTCGCTCCAGCAACTGCCAGTTTAAAGTGATGCGCCGGGTTGGAGTCAGTTGTCGGACGCATCGTAGGCTAGGCACTTAGGCTTACGTTTCGATAGATGGATGGATGGATGGATTGATGGGTGGGTAGGTAGGTAGGCCTATAGGCAGGTAGATATATAGTAGGGTAGAACATCACTCTCGTTCAAGACATTTGTATAAATTCGACTCATGCGGCTCACGGTTTTTCTATCGATACAAAACTGAAACAACACGCAGCACACGTACGAGCACGCATATAACAAACAGCATTTACAATTGCAAGTAATTTTCAAAGGCTTTGCGGCCCAATGCCCTATTGTAGTCTATATAACGTAAAACAATTGCGTCCATCAGTCAAGTGGTCTATTGTACGAGACATATTAAAAGACTCACTTCGTTTCTACATTATAATGTAGGCCTAGTTTGGGTGTGTGAACTAAATATCTTTAGCCATGAGAAGTGGAACGCATGTCATTGTGTTGGCGCGCTATAATAGCTGCCGCGTCTTTGGACTTCATGCTATGGTTCAGCATCTGAACCCAAAAATATTTAGCCAAAGAGAAGCTCGACCCGGTCAGTGTAAGCACTGTAGGCATGGAAACTATTTAAAGCTGCTCTTAGGTAGACAATGGTAGTTTAATATAGAACATATAATATCCCTAGGCCTATATGTTAGCCTATAGAGCGGAATATATTGTCGCATTTTGCGCTTAACTTGAAGTTATCAATTAAGCTATCCCTTTCAGGGTCACAGTGTCTGTTTTTTTCATTAAATCAATAATCAATAAATACTTTTATTGATCATCATAATAGGCTACATGCAAGCAAAAAGTTTAGATATTCTTGTAGACCTACATTGTACAGTGGCGTCAATGGGCAGACCAAAAGGAACATAAAGTTCCGCTGACAGGGTCACCCTAGTTTCATAAACAAATAACTCAGGTAGCCTACGGGTAGCCTATATAGCCTACATGTAGGTCGTAGTGTATTCTTTAACATCACGTAACGCTACATTGATAGATAGATAAGTGTCTTGAAACAACGCTTGGTTAACAACAGGTGCATTCTTAATTCTTTTAGCCCATAGACTGTGACGACGAGGAGGAAGAGGAGGCGGTGGAGAATAAGAAGGAGGAAGAGGAGGCGGTGGAGAATAAGAAGGAGGAAGAGGAGGCGGTGGAGAATAAGAAGGAGGAAGAGGAGGCGGTGGAGAATAAGAAGGAGGAAGAGGAGGAGGAGGCAAAAGAAGACAATAAGAGGGGAAAAGCAAAAAGAGAAGAAGAAAGAAAGATGAAAAATATGAATAAAGAGGAGAGAATAAGAAAAGGACATGGTGAAAGAAGAGGACGAAGAGGAGGAGAAGGATGAGAGGATGAGGAGAAGAAGAGGAAGAAAAAGAAGTTTAGGAGAAGAGGAAAGTACTAAAGACGAGAAAAAGAAAGAAAGATGAAATATATGAAGAAAGGGAGAATAAGGAGAAGAAGGTGGTGAAATAAGAGGACGAAGAGGAAGAGAAGGAGAAAAAGAAGAAGAAGAAAAAGAAGAAGAAGAAGAAGAAGAAGAAGGAGAAAAAGAAGAAGAAGAAGAAGAAAAGACGGAGGAGGTGGAGGAAGAAGGATGAGAAGGATGAGAAGAATTAGAAGTGGAGGATGAGGAAGAGAAGAAGAAAAGTAGGAGGAGTAAAAAGAAGGAGAAAGAAGATGACGCGAGGAAGTAGAAGTGGAGGAGATGGAGGAGGAGAAAGAAAGAGAAAGAGCAGGCGAAGTATGAGAAGAAGATGAAGAATAAAAATAATGGGACGAAGAAGAAGAGGAGGAGGAGGAGGAGGAGGAGGAGGAGGAGGAGGAAGAGGAGGTGGAGGTGGAGAAGAAGAAGAAGAAGAAGAAGAAGAAGAAAAAGAAGAAAAAGAAGAAGAAGAAGAAGAAGAAGAAGAAGAAGAAGAAGAAGAAGGAAAGTACCTTAAGCTATCTATTATCCGAAAGGTAGCCATGGTTATGAAGATAAAGCAAGTTCACAATTTGCTGCTCTCCTATATAGGCATATGAAAAAGCGGATGACCACTGACCACAGTGACCAGGCTTAGCTCCCACTGGCAACCTTTCTCCTAACAATGTACGATCGCTGTACTGATCATAGCCGCGTTGCCTGAGTGACACAAGTAGAACCGAAATCTCGGGAAAAGTCTGCCCGTCAAGCACAGAATTGAACCCATAACCTCTCGGTTGAGATATTGAAGGTTCAACCTCTGCAGTCACCGCTATATAATCGTGCACTCCCTCTGAATCGCTCAACACAACACGAAACAATAGGCCTATCATGGTAGATTATTTTTCTCGTCTAATTTCCAAATAGGCCTAATTAATCTTTCTGAAAATCTATTTGTCATTGCATCGTAATTCATTTGCTTTACCGTTGGTCTTCGACGTGCAACGGACAGGTTCAGAACTAAATTTTATTTCTTTAAGGTGTTTATGGTACACGAACGGAACATTCGCGCCTTAGACTACATATATATAGCCTAAGCCAATAGGCTAAAAAATATACCGCATGCATGCAGGCTAATGTACACGGATGCTACAACCAATAGGTCTATACGCAGAAGGCACTTTCACACACCACGTCACGTGACATCAGTCTCTATAAAAAAGACGTTAGACTAAATTACAGAAGCTCTCAGGAACAAACTTCAACGAAAAATAATTGAATTGATTTTATTCTTAGAACTTATAAGAGCACAGCAACATGTGTGTATACGGGAAACCAGAGAGACAGAAACATACACTATTAATAATAATAATAATCAGGGCCTCGGACAGGATTTGGAGGCCCAGGGCCACAACTAATTTTCAAGGCCTTCTCGTTCAATAATCTACGTCGAAATTCTGAATCGCTATGAGACCCTGCTCCAATGTCAACATGTCTCATAATATTTGAAGGATTTAAAATAAAATTATTTGAATTATCTGATAGGCCTACATTGTCAATTGTTAAATGCTGTACAATTGCATTTTCTTGGTTTAAAAATTTCATTCTGTATCAGTCACGTTTGTTACAGTCATCAAAGTCTCTTGAAGGTCACTTTCTGTTTGTGATGTATTTATTTCTCGAAGATCTTCTGTCTGGCTGAGCCTATTGCTATTATCAGGATGTGCAAAGAAATTTGAAATTTTCGGCTTGCTGAAGCAGCTTCCTTTTGTCGAGCCAATTTCTTTCGTTTCTCATGTCCACTTTCGAATGATCTCTTCATCTTTCTGCAGCCTATGAGATTAAGCTAAAATAATATTTATATGTAATACAATAGACTAATAGTTAGGAGGAATGTTTGCTATGTTTTCAATAAAATTGACATCGTGGTCAATTTTTCCTAAGTTAAAAACAAAGCCCCTAATCGTGCCCTCATCGGCCTCATTCCCCTCGAATTCGTCCACCACCATATTCATTTTCTACACTGCCCCAAACCCCAACTCCTGGCTACACCACCGCACTGAGAGACTAAGAAAGTAAGAATATGTATGGGCCTATATAGCCTAGTATAGTGTACTGTGTAGGCTACACTATCCACAGGGTATCGGATGATTATATAATTATTCATATTAAAAATTATTTAGGTTGGAGTGTTTGACTTATGACTACGAGTAACAAGTTACGATAGAGTTTAGACTGTTGAGTGTTGACAAGTTTTCGGTTTTACAACTAATAACAGATTTATGAAAAATTTGTCTACAGTTTGCAATTATTGAACGTCAATGATTTCGACCCGAAATTATTAGAATTTGTAGGCTATAGCCCTACATTTCAATGAATAACTCCTTAGTTCCGTATTTCTCCATTTCAATAAATTATTGCTTGAAAATTAATAGGGATTTACTGAATTAAGTAGTTATTTATTACAAATAATTCTGTAATTCCGAAATTCCGAGGCCCTTTATCAAGTGAGGCCTGGGGCCAAATGGCCCCAGTGGCCCCCCCCTGTCGGAGGCCCTGATAATAATAACAATAATAATAATAATAATAATAGTTAGTAAAAAAAAATAATAATAATAATTATAATAATAATAATAATAATAATAATAATAATATATACAGACGGACGTCAAACGAACATACAGATCTATGCATCTGAGCAGAGACTGAAAAGCATAACGGTAGCCTATATAGGCTTATAGACAAACCCGATTGAGACTGGATCTGTCACCTGTCATTTTCTAGACGAATAGTGATAATATATATATATATTATATATATAAAATATACATTATACAACTCACAAACACACATACATATAGGCCTATAATATCATAGGCCTATTATATATTATATACTTTGGCGCCCGAAAAAGAAAACAATATGGAACACTTCCCCCCAGGAAAATTAGACCTAAGACCTTTATAAATGCTATAGGCTACTTTTTTGTTTTGTGTTTAAACATTTCTTCGCACTAATGGTATAGGCCTACCCGGTATAGAGTTCACACAAAATGAAACTGAGATATTTACATTCAGTAATGTATAGGATATATATTTCCTGCTTTGCATTTTCAAGTTCTTGCTACAAATTTTAGCCATGACGATTGTATTTTGCTCCACCTACGTCTGCCCATCTTCCTTCTTTTATTGCTTTCATTCTTTTAACCTTCGTCTCATCCACCATGCATGTGAAAACTTCAAGTAGGATATATAATAGTCTATACCGTAGTCTACTCTCCAAACTTTTTTAACGAAGACCCTGCATGGTTAGGCTGCTAAAAACCCATAGGTTACCTAATCATTCTATATTCTAGATATCTCAATTACTTGACTGAGGATACAAATTAGCATTAGTAATTTAGCACTACATAGCCTATAGGATATACTAGTAGACAATTATAGGCTGCGCCATAGACACAGGCACGTAGGCCTACGTCCTAATGCCCATACATACGCTGATACATCATGCAATAATCTATACATCCTACATATAAATAGCACTTATGGCAAAATATTGAACATTTCACCTTAAATTACGTCGTCTGCTCCGATGACGACATGATGAGAGCAGACGGTTAGTTAGACGCTGAGTGCGACCCTCTCAACTTCAGTCCATTAATGCGTATTTTATGCCCTAAATAAATGTGTGTGGGTTTGTCTGCATGTGCTTGGCAATGTGTGCCTACGTGTGCTCTGCAGTTGTGCTGTCCATCCGTTTCCCGAAGCTTGTTTGCCAATGTTTGACCATTTGTATATATATGTGCGAATATTTGCGTAGCTGAATGCCTGCGTGTCAGTGTGCATCAGTGTGCATCAGTGTGCGTCAGTGTGCATCAGCGTGTGTGTCAGTGTGTGTCAGTGTGCATCAGTGTGCATCAGTGTGGGCGTGCATCATGCAGGTGAACAAGACTGCAGGTGATGACGTCGCTTCTAAGTCGTCTGGTAACGATGCGATCGATTCTTAGAGTCTGACAAAGCAGCAGCAGCAGCAGCAGCAGCAGCAGCAGCAGCAGCAGCAGCAGCAGCAGCCGCAGCCGCAGCAGCAGCAGCAGCAGCAACGGTTCATTTCCTTTTCTTCGGTCGGTTTCTTCCGCTGCACAGCATCGCATCTGCAGCCACCGCCTACGACGACCAGTGATGCTTGAGTAAACATCTGCAGCTGCAAGACTGTGCAGTTACTACGAGCATAGCAGTTTTTAAATGATGCTTTCGATGTGACGTTTACAGCGTGGGTTTGCATTACAACTGTGGCTGGCTCTCGAGTTTAGACCTATACGCAGTATATGGTGTCGATTACGGTCATCGCATGGCTAAAAAGGAAGCAGTGAAATCTTATCGTGCACTTAAATCCAGAGTTTCCTCTGTTGATAAATGCGATCAAATCCTATAGTTTCCATGGCAACTCGATTGTCTTCTCTCGTCTTTAACCAATGAACCATCCTCGGACCGATGGTTGGTCGCTCCACAGAAAAATTTTTCTCCATCGCTGGCCTTTGCTTCCCTCATCATCCGATCGAAGGGCATCTCTCCTTGCAGTCTCTGATATTGGCAATTCAGCGCGTCCTCGGTCTTCCCTGTGCTCTTGCGCCCGGTATATACTGTGCTCTGCGTGCTATAATCCAGACAGCGAATTCCTTGTTTTCTCATCAAATTCCGAAGTAAGACATCTTCCTTCCTTTGACTGAGTTGAACAGACATCTTTCCACTCCTGCCTTTTCCAGTACGGTACCCGTATAGTATACGTTTGTTTTCTTGTCTCATTGTCTGTACAAGATACTTTCAGGATATGTCTCAGACATTCCATCTCGAATGCTTCTATCATCTAGTCATCCTACTTTTTAATGGTCCAGCTTTCGCAACGATATGTTGCCACTGCAGTCCATACAAGAGTCTTCATAAGTCATAATATTATCTGTCTCCCTTTATGCTATAGGCCTATGATCCTTCCATACATGTAGCCTACGTGTCTCAACGCTGCCGCCATGTTCTGTTCCCTCGACAATTTCTCTCGAAACTCGAAAGAAGAAAAGGGTTCGCTGATTAGCATGGGCAAGACAAAGGTTATGACTCTAAAAGGTGGATCAATGATCTGAGATGGTGGAAGGTGTCCACTAGTTCCAGGTCCCATTCTCCAACTTGTATGCTGCATTTATCGCCTTTTAGAGTCATAACCTTGGTCCTGCCCATGCTAATCAGCATACCCCTTTTCTTCCCTACCTGGTCTAGCCGGTTAACCAGATTCTGCAATTCTGTTTCTGGCCTGCCATGGCCAGTAACACAATTGCGTCAGCACCTCGATTATCACTGATTATCAATAACTATTCTATTTTAATTGAGTCCGAATAAGCTGCCCGGTTTGGGGGGCCCGGTAGAGTAATGGTTAACACGCTGGCCAAGAGTGCGAGAGGTAGCAGGTTCGAGCCCCCGTTGGGCGGATATGCTTTGTAGGCTGCTATTAGCGCCGTTGTAATTGCAAAGCTGTCTGTTCAGTTGGTAGTTAAGTTTAATTAAGATTACTGCATAACTTGTAAATGTAAAGCGCAGTGCGTTTGCAGGCGTTGAATTAAAGAAAAGATTATTATTATTATTATTATTGTCGCGAGTCTCGACTTCGATTTCTTCAGCGCTGTAGAAATCGAGATAAAACAACCTCCTCGCGGATAAAATAGGATAAAACAGAGACAAAAGAATCTTGTAGAAAAGACAAGAAAAAACGCTTTCTCCTTCCGTCCGTCGGTCCGTCCGTCTGTGTTTGTCTCCATCTCCGTCTGCCTGTCTGTCTGTCTCTCTTTCTCTCCACGAGTCTACCTCTTTCTCTGGACCATACGTTTATCCCACTTTCTCATTTCTTCATTCTCATATTAGAGGTAGCTTCGCCAAAAGTAATTTTTCGTGCAGCGGTAGGCCATAGACAACGTCCAGCCTTTAAATTTTATGCCTAAACTGCATAATAATTATTACTTAGAGAAGTTAGAGAGCGTGCATCACTACTTTACTGTGAGAACTAGCAGGGCCGGCCTTAGCCCAAGTGGCGCCCTAGGCAAGGCATACATTTGGCGCCCCAGGCATAGGCCTGAATTTGGCGCCCTTAGTTTCTCACTCAATTGTTTAGCCCGTGCACGTTAGAATCTAAAGATGAATTAGGCAGAGCCGGTATACGCATACAAGGCCGTAGCCAGGATTTTATTTCGGAGGATTTTTTTGACCGTGAATTTTGAGGTGCGTACACACTGCGGGCGACTTTTTTGGGCGAAATTTTCTGTCGACTTTTTTTAAGTCGTCGAATTTTATGACGTCCAAAAAACACTATTTTCCGCGATTTTCGACTATTTTCTGCTCAAAATTACATTGCACACTGTCATGTACGTGCTAGCAGATGCATAGGCCTAATTATTTCATTTTTGCATTATTTCATTTGGGGGGTGTTCAAACACCCAAAACATCCCCCTAGCTACGGCCTTGTAGGCCTACGCTCAATTGAGTAGGCTAATTCATTATAATTTCTTTATTAGTACACTGAAGGCTGGATAATATTCAATTTTGTGAAGAATGGCATAAGTTAAAAAATATTAAAATACACTCTTGTGGAAATGGCGCCCTCTTTGATGGAAATGGCGCCCTCTAGAACTTGGCGCCCCATGCAACTGCGTGCTTTTCCTATGCCTTAGGTCGGCCCTGTCTCAGCTACTGCCCTTTCTTCATCGTCGTCCCTACTAGACTATTTTATTTCAATCTCATCTTCTTACTCAGCAAGGCCCACTTCCATTTCATACATTTTAATTTCTTGCAACATCTTCACTATCGAAATTGAGCGTCGCGTATTTTAACCTGTCTCCTAAAGCAAAGAGTATGGAATGTCGTTAAAAATCGAATTTTATTTGTCGATTTAAAATTTATGCAGTCCTTGAAATTGAATTAGGCCAGCCTGAACAGGTGCAAAGAATCCATAATTATTTTAAATTCTTTCCCTTAGAGAAAGTTTTGAGTTTAAAAGAATATAGTGTAAAAAAATAAATTCGCCGGTGCCGCGGCGCCCCCCAAGACTGCGGCGCCCTAGGCAACTGCCTACTTTGCCTATAGCTAAGGCCGGACCTCAGAACTAGACTCAACCGGCAGGCCAATTTATGTTAATAAAATCTTACAAACTCAACTAGTAGGCCAATATATGTAAACAAAATCTTGCAAAGAAAAGCAAACACTGCTTTTCATGTCAGAAGACTGAGCAGATGCCCTACAAGGCCTATCGCCGATCTAATTAGGCTTATGAAATAGGCCTATGGCATAATGTAGGCGGCTGTGCCTGAGTGTAGCATATAATATTATGCCGTACCTGCTAAGTCAGTTGCTTTCCCGATCTGTTTATCTTCTGCGTCGCTGTACTTTGACCAAAACGAAACAAACCGCGTATCGTGTACGCTGCCTTTAAGTAGCGCTTTCTGTACGTACAGAAGCTACATGTTGTCTACCGCGGTTTGTCCAGGTCACGATGAAAATGTCGTCTGCGTCTTTCGCGGGCGACTTTATAGCGTCGTCGAACGAAAGATGGCGCGCCTTCAATAGGATGCGGCGAGAAAATCATTACCAGTGGCACGTGGCCGTAGACAATATTATCATCTCGGTCGTGCAGTGGGACATTGCGCGCTTCAGAGACACCTGTTGCAGACATCACGCCGCCTGAGAATTATAATGTTCTATGTGCGTTTTTGTTTACATTGGAGTTAAGTGCACAGGCCGATTCAGAGTAACTTGTTCTATCTTGGTACAAAATCCCGTCTGTTGAAATGGTGCCTTTACGAGGAAAAGAACAGAATTATTTTATTCCATTTGGATTTGCTTACTAACTGATAGGTATTACAATGTTCTATGTGAACCAACCAATTATACTGCAAAGATTTAATCACGTGGATAGGCCTATTATAGAAGAAGTTGTGTTCGGGAGTACAACCCAGAATTATTTTGTTCTATAACGTGGTCACGTGGTCTGAACGGCGACTTGTGATTCGCACATGCATATAGAACATTATTACAGTAAGTCGAAATTCGTTTTGCTAACAATTATAATGTTTCATGTAATGATGATTCATGGCTATTTCAGTAATATTTTGTTCTATTTGAACAAATTCCAAAAGTCTCCTTCAAGTTGTCTTTTCTTACGACAGAAGCCACAATCGTTGTGATTTTTTAAAGTTGCAGATGTCTGCATAAATGCTTTCTAAATATTATTGCTCTACTTTGTCCGGCAAAAGAGTTTTTAGTACAAAATGCAAAGTCATTAAATTTTCTTTTTCGATTTTCTCCGTTTCGCCAAAATGTCGCATAGAACACTATACTTCTCGAGCGGCGATCAGTGACTGCAGAGCATGTAGGCCTATAGGCCTAAGCGCACAACATCGTTAATCACAGGTGCCCTGAGCAGGTAGGCTAGTTGACTGGCGAAGACTTTACTCCGCCCCTCCCCCCTGTCGACCAAAAGGCCTGAATATATTGATCACGTTTTAAAGATCTTCTACGCTACTTTCTTGAATTTTGTATTGATAGGTCGTACGAGAGATGCTTCGGTATTTGCATCTCAAGTTGAGGTCTGTTCGAATCCATTTGGACTGCTGCATTTGTGGCAATGCATTATCGCCAGGGCTGTAGCCTACACGAGGGTAGGCTATACGCGGGTATACAGCGTATACTCACCTCCCGAAAAGTAGGGTATATTCGGACGGGAAAATGGTCGAAGGTTCCCGAGATTTTGTCCGGATGACTAAAAAAAAAGGTCGTCAGATTTTTCGGACGGGAAAATTGGACGAAATTTTCCCAAGATTAGGTCGTCGGAAAATTTTCCCCCGGTCAGCGTGTGCTCACCTCAAAATTTACCAGTACAGCCCTGATTATCGCCGTAGCCAGGATTTAATTGGGAGGGGTGTTTCTTCAGTTTCCTGTCCGAAAAACTTATGACCTTTGTTCAGAAAAATGTTACCAATTTTCCCGTCCGAAAAAACTGATGACCTTTTTTTAATGTCACAAAAACTGATGATCTTTTTTGTCATCCTGGGCCGAAATCTTCAGGAAATGTCACCAATTCATTCCATTTTTTTACAT
The DNA here is from genome assembly GCA_949752735.1 of Lumbricus terrestris. Taxonomy (NCBI): domain Eukaryota; kingdom Metazoa; phylum Annelida; class Clitellata; order Crassiclitellata; family Lumbricidae; genus Lumbricus; species Lumbricus terrestris. The sequence continues at coordinate 64,353,409 of OX457036.1, forward strand.
TTTTAATTTTTTGGGGATTGTTTTCATGGTTTTATTTCATGGTTTTTACATCATGTGAATTCTAGTGAATTCGTTCTTTTATTTTTAGGCCTACCTTTTCCATTTCGGGGGGTGTTCAAACACCCAAAACACCCTCTAGCTACGGCCTTGAATGCATAAACCTACATCTGCTCGGCAACTCCCACGAATTTGCGACTTCATTATCCCGTACGCTTATCAGGACTCAGTTTCCATGGCCGCTGTTTACTTGCAATTTCAAGTAGGCTAGGCTAGCTACTTCTCTCCAAAGAATTGCTGATCAACAAAATAGAAATAGGCCCGTGTCACGAAATAAAGGGAAATAATTTGAAATGCTAAAGCGATAGATTATCGAGTTATTTTTTTATTTATCAAACTCAATCATCAACTTCTATTTACCGCAAATAATTTCCAGAAGCCAAAGCTCAGACGACGACGACGACGACGACGACGACGACGACGACGACCTTCCCCACAGACAATGATGGGTAAGCAAATTGCCCAAGGTCGCTCCGCAGGAGCTTGCGCCTCTGCGTCCCACACGTGCTAGCCCGAGATATCTAAATCTCTGAATGTTCATTCCCAACCCGGGTCTGGAACCGCAGTCTGTTGCAACCAACAGACTATGCTGCTCGCGCTTACCGGTGTAGCTAACTAGGCCAGTTAACTAACACAGGAAATAAAGAATGATAATTGAGGAATCAACCTTTTAGGCCTATATCCTGTCGGAGACTTTAACTGCTAACAATAATTATAGGCTACGGTGCGTTGTTGAAATAATTCCATGTTTTCAATCCCGTAGTTTAGGCCTGCGTCACTATATGAATAGGTCCAGGTCTACTACGGTTTCAAAACTTTCAATCAGTTAGGCCTACTTTAGTTGACAGTTGTTAAGACATTGAAGGCCAGTGAAAACAGTGCGTAGTCGGATGTAAAGTGGAGGGATGAAAAGAATTCTTCATTAAATCAAACCTGGATTGATTACTTGAAGCATTTCGTGATTAACTCATGAAAAAGTTTTTGGGGGAGACTTTTAGGGGAGACTCTGTCAGGTGACACCGGCTCTTTCTCTGCTTGTCAACATTCGTCTCTGCGTAAGCTGACGTGTACACGTGTTGATCATAATATTGATGCACACTGTGCGCCTGAAATGAGTCATTGCCATGTACCGGTTGTACCCTGCATGACCTGCAAGCAGTGTTTGTGTTGTTGGGAAGGGTGACATCAATTAGACAATTTATGCTAATTTTCATCATCCTATAGTTGCCTGTAATGAGTTCTAAAACAATTTTTATTCAATTATCATAAATTACACAACTTTTTATTCAATTATCATAAATTACATTTGTGTGTGAATAGAGCAGAGGGATTAGAATGGCAATTAGACTAAGTGATGAGACGTCTCAGTAGACTCATAACTGCATAGACCTAACATGTGTTAGCCTATAGGCTATAATTATAAGCTTGTAGTCTCCATATAAATTAAATTAAAGCATTAACTAATCTATAAGGTTCTTTGACGGTGCATCAGCAGTCAGCTTGTCTCTCACGCATGGCTCTATAATAGGCTCACAGTGCGTTTTAATCAGAATTCTCAGCAGTCTAGCAGTTATCATGAGCTGTAAGACAACCAAATCACTGCATGAGATCTAAGACCTTTGACCTCTATATCCTACTGTCAAGTGTAGTTTTGATCAGTTCCTCCAATTATTATGAAAGGACTCCAAAAAGGTCTTTCCTCTCTCCTTGGACTCTTCGGTTTCTTGAACTTTCTCATGGAACATTTTCTTAGAGACTCTTATTCTGCGTCCACCTGCATGCTATCCTTGGTATGAATAAGAGCGTTTCTCGTCATGCGATGTGTAAGGCCTACATGGTCAATGAGCTGTCTAATGCGTAGCTCTTTCATTCATTCGGAAATTTTGATAGCGCCCCTTCAAGAAAAACTAGTCAGAGGCGCTCCCAACTCCAGCTCGCCCAAAACGAAAAGTTTTAAGTTTAGTAAAGAAGGATTCTGGTAGAGTCCGAGGGTGTCGGGGCAGCTCGAGAGAGACTATAGACTCTAGGGGAAGTATATTCCAGACCACTGGGCCAACCACAGAGAAGGCTCGATTCTTCATGGTTGCAGTACAAGCAGAAAGAAACTATAAGAGGACTGCGTTTTCAGCAGAGCGTAGCGGACGACGTCCTTGGATACCCAACGTAAGGCAGCATATATATAGGCCCAATGATTACTGATCATAGCTCTCGGGGCTCTTGTGTAGGATGTATACATTTTAAGAAATTACCTCCTGCTATTTCATACAGGCCAACGTACGTCAGGCCACGTAATCGTAATCGTAATCGTAATCTCCTAATTTCTAAAGCGCCACTGGAAAGCCAAGCGCGGGGCACCGGCTTATTCACGAGCGCTGCGTTGAGTTAGGAGGGTTGTCCGTGAGAGTAGTCCGTGGCGTGACGTGACGCAATATGACCTCGATCGAAGGTGCTCTTGTTTATGTGAGTGTGTAAGATGACTGAGAATATTGTGATAGAATTAAAAAAATCGATAGACTGCTGTTTCAGCTGCTTCAGCTGCTTCAGCTGCTTCAGCTGCTTCAGCTGCTTCTGCTGTTCACGTGCAGTTACGACTGTATAGGACCATCTGCGAGAACTGTCATTCAAACAACTGGAGTGTGCTTGACTCAAATGCATTTATGACATGGCTCGAAACTCCCGAGTTAAGCCCACGTTCAGGTGTTATAAATGATCAATGACTGCTGTATTGCAGGCAAAAGCCATTCTATACCCGCATATAATAAATCACAGTAACAGACATAATGCACGTGTCATTGTGATTTCACTGATTTAAAATCAGTATAGTGCCATTATAACCCATTAAATAAGTGGGCTTTACATAAGCGATTCCAATTGTTTACTTTCACGACTTATAATTTAAGTCTACATAATTCTACGCTTTATCTCATATATGCCATAATCTATGAAATCTACAGGTGGGTGCTTTGTGGCCGTGTCTTCAGAGACCAGATGAACGCCCTATTGTCAAATGTCAATCCTTTGCGAACAGACCTATATGATGCCCACGTGATGCAGGTGCAGCTTGAATTCAATTAGCTAATGCCATAATAAACACGAAGTTCCAGTTGAGCGATCCGCTGTTGCTTGGGAGTTGTTCTCTTGCATAATTATAATATTCTGCCTTCACTGATGGCGACCACGATCTGACCTCTGTTGACTTGATCACGTGTTCGACAGCCATTTGGACTCCCGGAAAACAGGGGCGGATACAGAAATTTTCGAAGGGGGGTCAAAATTTCTGGTCTTGGGTCTGAAAAATTCTTCGTTGTTCTTTGGCCGTAAAATCTGGTGACCTTATTTAGTTAGTAGGTCGACGAAATGTCGAAGAAAGATATACCGAAGAAACCATTATGTTTGTCGGAATAGTTTATGACATTTTTTTACCATAGGCCTATAGTTTTCTCCTTTTTCTCTGTCACCTTTCCCGTCGCATTGTTGAAAACCTGTACGAACCTGATGGGAGGGGCACGTCCTTTTCCCGCCAGATTAGCTGGTGAGAAATGTGCAGATTTCTAAGAGGTCATGGCCGGATTTGCCCCCGCCCCTAGATCCGTTCCTGTGCCTGCCCTGCTCGGTAAAAGGAATGAAGGAGAAGGACGTTAGAAGAATGATGCTTGAAAGAGTTGAGGAATTGGTGGACGATTCATCGCAGTCAAATTACATACATGTTATTATATAGATATTCGTTTTATTGACAAAATAACCGATCGACATAACGCGACAGTTAACAAGCACAAAGGAGCAGCGGGTAAAGCCTAGTAAATGTTTTTATACAGCATCCGTGTTATGAAGTTTTTATTGTTTTTATTGGTTAGTTCGAATGGATATGTAGCCTAGGGCGTAGATTGTATTTTCCAGGGAGTCTATCGAAGAAAAATTTGCGAAGAACATTCTATTCTATTCTATTCTATTCTATTCTATTTTGGGATTTATAAAGCGCCTCTCACAGTACAACCTAATCAGTGGTGTAGTGGGGCGGGGACGCGGGGGGACGCCGTCCCCCCACTTTTTGCAAAATTCTTGCAAGATTGCACTTTTTGCTACAGTTTCTACTTCAATTTCCATGGCGTCCCCCCACTTCAATTTCCAGGCGTCCCCTCACTTCATTTTTTAGGACTACACCACTGAACCTAATCAGAGGCGCTCCCAGTGCGAAGAACTCCTGGAAAAAGAAAAGTCTTAAGACAACGGGCAGAAAAAGTAAAGCCTCCAGATAAAATCTGGGAACGAATAATAGGAGGAACGCCATTCCACAGTAAAGGGCAGACGGAGGCAAAGGCGCGATGTTGGGCTGTGGCAGTCCGAGATCGTGGTACAAGAAGATCGTGACGGTCTAAAGAGCGGAGAGGACGTCCAACGGTAGCAGAGAAAGGCTTCCTAATAAGATCACAAAGGTAGCGAGGCGCTTGATCCAAAAACATCTTATAGGTAAGAAAAAGAATTTTATATTGAATCCGGGCAGTCAAAGGAAGCCAGTGAAGGTGCTCAGTCATGAAAGTCGAAATGTGAGAGAAACGAGGAAGGCGGGCAATCAAACGTGCAGATGCATTAAGTACCGATTGAAGAGGAGCCAGGCGGAGTTTAGGTAGGCCAATGAGTAACGAGTTACAATAGTCAATGCGGGAACAGATGAAGGCATGGACCATAGAAGAAAAAATCGATGAAGAGACAGATCGCCTAATGGCACGTAAACGTCGCAGATGATAGAAACTGGACCGAGAAATATTAGAAATATGTGTAGAGAAGGAAAGAGTATTGTCAATAGTAACACCCAGGTCACGGACATTTGTCACAAAAGTAAATTGAGGAAAGTGCTTGGCAAGTAAAACGTAATCAAGCTTGTTAAGCTGTTGACGGGTGCCCAACCAGATCAACTGAGTCTTGGAAGAGTTGAGTGCAAGACGATTTGAGGACATCCAACAATTGAGATCAGCAGAAAGAGATGCAATAGACTGACAGAGAGCAAGTTGTTGGGAAGAGGAGCCATGAACAAAAGTTTGGACATCATCAGCATAAAGGTGACCAGAGGCTGAGTGTTTAGCAAAGAGAAGAGGGATATCAGCTGTAAACAAGATATAAAGAAGTGGACCTAGTACGGATCCTTGAGAAACTCCAAATTTAACAGGAACCCATGAGGTGCGAGAATCATCTAGTATAACCATTTGGGTACGGTCAGTAAGATATGAACGAAACCAAAGAAGAGGAAGGCCACTAAGACCAAAAGAAGTTTCAAGACGATGTAGTAGAATATCATGGTCTACCATATCAAATGCTGAAGATGCATCAAAGAGAGCCAGAAGAGTAACCTGCGATTTATCCATAGCAGAATAGATGTCAGAAAGAAGAGAAAGAAGAGCAGTTTCAGTCGAGTGGTGAGCTCTAAAGCCAGATTGTCTGGGAGGTAGAAGGCCCGATTGCTCAAGATAAGGGAGAAGTTGCAAAGAAACAAGTCGCTCTAAAGTCTTAGAGAGAAAGGAAAGATTTGCAATAGGGCGATAATTTTGGCACAAGCTAGGATCCAGGTTGGGCTTCTTGAGAGAGGGAAATACAAGAGCACGTTTTTCAGATGCTGGGAGGTGACCTTCTGAAAGAGACCTATTAAATAAGTACAACAGGAAGGGTACAATGTCATCTAGTATATCTACAATAACAAAGGGGGGTAGAGGGTCTAATTCACATGATTTTAAATTAGAAGTACAAAGAAGATGACGCAGTTCTGATTCAAGGATCAGCCGAAAATCGTTGAAAGTCGACTCGGTAGAAGTGTAGGAAGGCGGTGTTGAATTGGCGGTAGAGTCACGAAGATAATCCAGTTTCTTTGTGAGCATCAATAGAAAATCGTCCGCTGTGAACGAAGGATTCGGAGTTGTTCGTGATGAACGACCCAGTAAACCGGAGATAGCGGACCAGAGACGTTTAGGATTCTTAGAGTTCCTGATAACCAAATCCTCCCAATATGTCGACTCTTTCTGACGATAGAGACGGTAGAGGGAGTGCAGTTGATTGATCCAGACAAGGCGATCGGCTGGATCTTGAGAGCGTCGAAAACGCCGTTCAAAACAGCGGGTACGACGACGCATTTGATGACAATCACGATCGAACCAAACAGCAAGTGGTCGAACGCGGAACTTGGTACCATGGAGTGGAAGCAACTTGTCAAGAATATTGCTAATCGTAGAGGAGTAAAGATCGTAGAGTTGAGAAGTTGACTGAGCATCAAGTTGCGAGGTAGAGGAGAAGAGAGGCGAGTTACGAAGAGCCTCACTGAAGGCACTGCGGTCAAGAGACTTCCATCCACGAAAATATCGGAGAGCATGGATGGGTTGAGGATGAAGAGGAGGGATAGAGAACTCGATAGGAGAGTGATCAGAGAGCGTCGGAGGGGAGATGATTAAATCTTGTATTGCAACGTCTTCAGGAGTGATGACGAGGTCGAGAGTTCCACCATGAAGATGCGTAGATCCCGAAACATGCTGACGAAGTCCAAATTGTGTTAGAAGATCATCGAAGCGACTTGAGGTATGCAGAGAAGGGTCTTCAAGATGTATATTGAAGTCACCGACGATTAATAATTGGCTATTGCGAGTGATAAGACTCTCCAATACCGAAGATAATTCATTGAAGAAACTGTCAGGGGGCGTAGTAGATCCAGGTCTGTAAACAGTTAGTAATGTTAATGCGCCTCGAGGGGTCGCAATGCTAATGCAAAGTGCTTCAAACGAAGTGATTTCCATATCAAGGACAATCCGTGAGAAGCGAAGAGTAGAACGAATGTAGACAACGATGCCACCAGCACGGGCAGGTGGTCCACCAGCAGGAGATGGTCTTGGAAGGTCACAGAAGGAGAATCCAGGCGGAGCAGCTCGACAGATTGGAACATCTTCCGATCCATGGTGCCAACTTTCGGTGACAGCGAAAATGTCAAGTTGACGTTCGAGAAGAGTTTGAGCGACGAACGCAAATTTATCAGTGAGGGAACGTGCATTCCAGACAGTTGTCCGAAGACCAGAGGGACAACTGGATGGCTTTTCATGCGAAGGTGACGGTGAAGGTGAAGAAGACGACGACGACGAAGAGGAAAGATGATTGATGTCTATAATAATAGCTGCAAAGAGTGCAGCATCAGCAGCCTCAGCCATAATGACTGCTTTGGGGAAGTCGGATGGGAGGAATCCAGCTATTGAATCCAGTTATTGAAAGTTAACGTTTGAGATAATAGATCCCAATGTTGACTCGATATCGAGCTCGGTGTGCAACAGTTAGACATATTTCCGCACATCGTATGTATGTATGTATGTATGTATGTATGTATGTATGTATGTATGTATGTATGTATGTATGTATGTATGTATGTATGTATGTATGTATGTATGTATGTATGTATGTATGTATGTATGTATGTATGTATGTATGTATGTATGTATGTATGTATGTATGTATGTATGTATGTATGTATGTATGTATGTATGTATGTATGTATGTATGTATGTATGTATGTATGTATGTATGTATGTATGTATATGAACATTTATATAGCGCCTTACAATAACCTCACGAAGGCGCTTAACGCAGCTACCGGGCAGTTCTGAACAAGTGCGACTTAATTAACTTTGAGAATATGTTTCATGAGAAACACGCAACGCAGCATCACGAATTGCCAATGGAAGACTGTTCCAGAATGAAGGTCCAATACACGAGAAGGCGCGGCGTGTCCGCATCACTGGCATTCACTGTACGGGAGCGTGGGACTATCAAGTCCCCACGAGTCGCAGAGCGCAGAGACCGACGACCTGGTTGGCTGGAGACGGGAATACAAAGTTCCCTAATGTATTCTGGCGCCAGGCCAACCACTGACGCTCGTCCCATAACGATGATCTTGATCGTAATCGTAATCTCCAAATTCTAGAGCGCTACTCGAAAGCCAAGCGCGGGCACCAACTTATTCACGAGGGCTGCATTGAGTCAAAAGCGTTGTTCGTAAGAGTAGTTCATGGTGGTCGGGGTCGAGTTATCATAGGATCAGAGGCAGTGGCGGCGCCAGGATTTCAGTTTTGGGGAGGGCTGATTCCTCGAGTAGGAAATTTCCCATTTTCATCCGCCAAGATTTCTGACGAAATTTTTTTAGTCATCCGGCCGAAATTTTTTTAGCGAGCCTATCGTGGAAATATTTCAGTTTTACATGTAAAAAACCGGATGGGCTTTTTAAAGGGGGCTTAGCCCCCGAGTTGCCTTTTATGGGGGGTTTAGCCCCTAGCCCCCTAGCGCCGCCACTGATCAGAGGGGCGGAACAGCTACTAAGGCGGGTGTCGTCTGTGTGGGGAATCGGAGGGTGGAGGATCAGATGAGACAGGGTAAGAGTTCTTGAAAAGGAGTGTGTTTTAAGTTTCGAATGAAAAACCCGATACTCGTCAACAATTAAGTCTTCACCTAGGCCTATACGCCTATACGCCTACCTTCGATCTCTATATAGCCTAAGCAATTAATGTAATGATCGAATGACGCCAGCTCAACGTCAAAGGCGTAGGTATAAGGCCAATGTTCAATATTTCTGCTCCGATTTTCCGAAAACTAGACTTTAAGCCTAGGCTTAGGTATAAGCCTATTATGTCTATGCATTGTATCGTAAATGCGCTGGTCCATTGTCGGAGCATTTAAGATCTAAGCAGCTTTTTAGTCGATTAATACACAAGTTTATTGGCTGTTGACGTCAGTTCATGGACTCGTGTAGCCTTAGTAGGCCTATATCGGTTTCCACATTGCACATGTAGACCTAGGCCTATGCACCGCCAAAGAACCCGCGCGGACGCGCTCGATTGAATACAGCATTTATCGTAGACCTAGTATAGTTAGACAGGTTAGTAGCAGCATTTGTTATTGTTAATGAAGACCATTAGCAAATTAGGATATAGAAGACAACATAACATATAGACCTATTTATGTTGTTGTTTATGATCTATCCTAATTTGCTAATGGTAATTAATGTAATGAATGACGTAGGCCTACCGGTAGATTTTTGCCCTTTTGTAAGACCAGATATTATATCTAGTCTGATCTTCGGCTTCAGATGGATCGAATTGTCTATAAATAGTCGGCTATTGTGACAACGAATTATGCGCTGATATAACTGCGTGCAACATCATCATCAAACTGCAGACAGATTCGCGGATACGAGTACTCCAATGCCAACGTGAGGACGATGATGATGCCAACAACAATGCAGAGGATGGGTCGAATGTCGCTGCCAGTGCTTCTCTGCTGTTGCTCATTCCTACTCCTGCACAGATGCTGCTCATCAGCCGCCACCGCATCATCGTTCGATCAGGCGGTCTACTGTCGTAAGCTGTGCCTGCGAGGTCTTGGTGGCAACCTGTGCCAGTGCAACGCCATCCACTTCGCCGGAAAGAGAGCTTCCCTGCAGTTGCCGAACGAAGATCATGGGGGCAGGTGGAGGTCTGGAGGGGACGGTGGCTACCGATCCGCACGGGGTCCTGCAGCCGCAGCAGATGTCGTGCGTCGTCATGACGACTTCGGAATCGACTGGAAGCGTCTGGAATCAGAGTCAGCTGGATATGAGTGGAGCAGAGGAAAAGTCAAGGCGGCAGACGGAGGAACCGTGCCAAACATCAACACCAGGTTACCCATCAACACCAGATTACCCATATTTCACCGAATGAAGGACTTACGTCTATGGCTACATGCGACTTATAGGCCTATGCAAACTCGTAGCAGCAGTCTCGGCGGAGGGACGAGTAGGCCTAAACAGTGAATCTTTGCGCTATTAAAACCAGTCAACTGTTGACATTTTCAGTAGGGCGAAATTACGACAATTGAGTCTACTTGTGATCTGCATATACTGCATATCCGTGTTAACGAAGGTCTCACTTTGTAGGTTGCATGCGCAGGTTTGTTTTTCCTGAAACAGTATCTCTGTAGGCCTATTATATAGGCTTAATCTTTTACCCGTTTGCCCCGAGAATATCCGCTGAAGACAGGCTTAAAATTTAAAAATGAACGGGTAAAGGGTTAAGTAATTGCAATGTCATACCTTGGACTACCGACCTATACTGTACGTTGATGAGCACGGTAGGCAAAGAATCGATCTACAAGTAGGCTCACATCTTTTTCAAAACAGAAACAGTCTAGTCTAGTCGAGTCAATGGAAATGCTTTCTGGTCACATAGGTCTACGCGAACTTCCGGCAACATTTACTCTCTAGAAATAGCCATTAGTCCTGTCATAGACCTACAGTAGTGCATGGCTACAACTGTCTTTCACGTGCAGCCTAATGAAAAGCAGCATTTCATAGGCCAGCTCAGTTTTTAATCAGAATTTACCAAAAATTAAGTAAGTACTAATTAAGTAGGTAATTACCGTCTTTATTAGACTATAATCAAACGCACAGTAGGCATATGCCTATTTCACCCATAATAAAACTTCTGGCAAAAGCATCAACTCTTAGGCTATAAGTTGAGTTAGATCTGACCTGGTTCGAGTACAACGCGTAGGGCCTATTGTATGGATTCAAGACCGCGTTAAGGCTAGTGCGCGGGCCCGGATGCTGTAGTTAGCCTACTCTCCAATGGGACACCTAAGAACCCATCGGTCCACCACGCACAAGACTTACTCCAGTACAGCCCGCTCATGCAAAAGCAGCTAAGTTCAATAGTTCATTATTGTAATTTTTAATTCTATTCGTAAAAATGGCAAACAAACTCGGAGCAGGTTATTCGAAACCAGAGGCAATTAAATGCAGAAAGTTTGAAAGGCGGACCTAAAATTCTTTGGTCTTTCGCCGAAAATCTGGTAACTTCTTTAGTCAAGTGTCACTTTTTTATATCTTTTCTCTCTCCTAACCTTTTCCGGCTGCATGAATTGTAGGCCTAATTGCTGATGCGGGGCGGGCACGTTCTGTGCAAATCTCTAAATGAGGGTGGAGGTGGGTGGGGTGGCATAGGGCATGGCCGGATTGGCCCGCCTGGATCCGCAGTGGCGGCGCTGGGGGGGGGGCTAAGCCCTCCCCACCAGAGGCTCAGCCCCAGTGGCGGCGCCAGGATTTCAGTTTCGGGGGGGCTGAAGCCTCGACCGAAATCTCATGAAAATTTTCCGTTTTCGCCGCCAAAATTTCTGACGACCTTTTTTTTATTTTAGTCATCGGCCGAAATTTCATGAAAATTTTCCACATTCACCGCCAAAATTTTCTGACGACTTTTTTTTTAGTCGTCAGCCCAAAATCGTGGATATTTCACTGAAAAAATTTCGGATGGCCCTTTTTTTTAGAGGGGCTGAGCCTCTTGTAGGGGGGCTTAGCCCCCCAGCCCCTCCTAGTGCCGCCACTGCTCGGCCCCCCTAAAAAAAGGGCCATGCGAATTTTTTACATTAAAATATCTCCACAATTTTCGGGGCTGACGACTAAAAAAGTCGTCAGAAATTTTGGCGGCGAAAACGGAAAATTTCCATGAGATTTCGGTCGATGAAAAAAAAGGTCGTCAGAAATTAAAATTTTCGCCACGAGGCTTCAGCCCCCCGAAACTGAAATCCTGGCGCTGCCACTGTGGATCCGCATCTGTTCGAAACCACTCATTCTGCACATAGAATATAGTCTATGCTTCTGTACATAAGTGGACATAAATTATTGGGCAGATTCATCTCTATAAATCAGCCAGAAATTCCAGTGAGACTAATTTTTTCTTGGTTGTTAGCGTAAGCTTATACCCATGGGCGGAGTTTATCAGGGGTTAGGGGAGGGCTAAGCCCCTCCAAGAAAACCCAGAGTCATTTTTTACCGTGTAAATGGTATCTTTTCTCGGACTTAGCCCCCTCCCCCACCAAGAAGGCTCAGACCCAGAAATTTGTTCGGAAAATGGTTCTTTTCACAAACGCGAAACTTACAAATAACTTAAAAATATAAAAATAAAAAGTCATCAACTTTTTGGCCGGGAAAGTTAGTATTTTTCGCCGAAATTTCAGATCGAGGACTAAATAAATTACAGTCATCAACTTTTTTGGGCCCGAGAAAATATTTTTCGGCGCCGCTCATTAAAAAATTTGCTTATACCTCGTCTGACCGAAACTCAAGTGCTACCAGGTACATGACGCATTATAAAATGAAGCAATTTTATTGTGTAGGCCTACACTGTACAGCAGAGGCTGGCAACATAGGATTACGGCTGGTGAGCCTTTATACGTGTGAAATATTTTTATAATTATAGCAAATGACCAAATGCATGTGCTAACAATTAAGGTCCATGCCACAAAGCTATCGTCCTTTCAGCAAGTCAGCAACATGCAGGCCTGCAAGAAGAAAACTATATAATGACGTAACAACAGTGTTTGACTGTTTGTAGAACAAAGAGGGTCGTACGTACGTCATAATACGTACGGAACTGGCCTAACAACGTAACACAATACATAACTATTAATGACGTAACAACGGCATGTAGACCAAGAAGCTGTCGTCATAATATTACATAATAGTACAGAGCGTCAAAATAATACAGAGCTATCGTCAGAGCAGTAACTTAATCGAAGTGCATAACAAACCGTCACAATACGAAGTCCATAGAACAAATTGATAATGTAGTATCATCATGTCCAATAAAATTAATGACGTAATAATAGTGTTTTTAGAACAAAGCGATGTCGTCAGAGTGAAACGTCCATAGAACAAAGTCAATACGTTTCATGTGTCCTTTTGTTGTGATTCTGTGGGGTAGAGCCCCTCAAAACTTCGGGTGGTTGCTGCAACACGTGTACCTTAATGCGGGAATGTTTGGAGTGACCTTATGGGAGCAATGTGGCCATGAAGAATGTGACGTGTTTAAGAGGATAGAGTGGAAAAGATCAGTCAACTCTAGAACTGAGCAAGTTCATCGAAATTAGGAAAATATGTGGGGAAGAAATTGTTGCATGTATTTTAGTTTTAAAATTGACAGCCAATTAAGATAATTTTATTTATGATAATTATAAGCATGGGCGGAGTTTATAAGGGGCTAGGGGGAAAAGCCCAAAAGAAGGCCACCAACGAAATTTTTCCACGAGATTTCAACCAAGGACTAAAAAAGGAAAAAGGTCGTCAGCTTTTTTCCAGGAAAATGGTACATTTTCACAAGATTTCAACAAAAGAACTAAAAAAAGATCGTCTGCTTTTTGGCTGGAAAAATTGTCTATTTTCAGGAAATTTCGACCGGAGGACTAAAAAAGGTATCAGAAATTTGGTCAATGAAAAGTCTCCACCCCCCAAAGCCAAAGTTATTTTTAGCCCCCCATAAGAACTGAAACCAAACTCTGCCTATGATCATAATATAGAATTGTTTACTGTCAAAACCGCACACACACAACCACACGCATTAAACCGCGCAGATTGAAACCACGCACGTTCATAATGTATGTTGACGATCATAACCGCACAATCGTGGAAATGATAGACTACCCGAAAATAACAATTAATCGCTCTCTTTGTAATTACATTAGTTTCATATATTTTAATGCAATGCGGTTCGCATGGGCCTAATTGTAATTTTTTAATTTCTTTCAAAACTTAATATCTGCTTTATAGAGCCTACCACTTTTCGTATAAAAGTATGACATCTATGCCTACTTTAAAAGGTTTGTAAAGACATCTAGCCTACAACAAAGACCGATGAATGTCATACGACTAAACTTGGAGTTAAATTGTTTGCAATACCATACAGAGTTACAGACAAACCAGCAACAGGTGCGTAAACAGGCACAGTAATGATCGACATTATAAACCAGAGCGGTTTTAACCTGCGTATGGTTTGACCATAATAATATTATAGGCATACCAAAAGAATTTGAGGATGAGCAGATGGGGATGTCACATTACAAGCAGAGAGACCAATTATTGAGGTAACCTAATGAGTCAGAACTTAGCAACAGCTATTCTAGTGTGACGAACTACAAGGTCGAGTCTATTTGAAGAGCAGAGTGGACGATGCAGTAAGGGAAAGAGACTTGAGTATTGCATCACCTAAATATATTTTGAGGAAGACTGTTTTGCTATGATGACCAGATTCAGGATATTTTATTTAATGTATGCAGAGAGAAACCCAGTAGGCCTATATACATTAGGGTGATTCACGTCACAATGGGGGAAAAATTATTTTCTATTTTTGGCTGACATAGTAGATAATTTTGTTCCTTTGATCCTATTGAACACTGCTACCAAATTTCACTGTAATATATTAATGATTACTGAGTGCTCAATGCCCCTGAAATATTACATGGGACATACATGAAGAAAGCAATGCACATGCCATTGACGAGACCTGCAATACAGCAATTCTTAGATAAAGCTACAATCCTGAAAGTAAGAATTATGTACATAGTTAAAGGCCATACATAAACAATCAAGTCTTGCTTTGTTGTTTATTATAAAGAAACCTGCTGAATTTTTATATATATTCTGAGCTGCAACATCATTGTTATAAAACAGGAATATGTTTCCATATGTCTATGAAAAGTGCAACTGCATATATTTAGCTGTCTATGCATTGTTCTTGGCAGTGAGAGAAAGATAGCTAAATGCATTTTTATACACTATTCTTAAATTAAGTTTTTTAAATTTTCATTCCATGAGTGTTTTTTGTGAAAATGACATTTTTCTGAATTTTAAGTGGAAGAGTCTTTTTCACTACTGCAACAAGGCTGAAAACAGAACTTTGGCTGATTGGAAAACCAGAAGTTACCCTTCCTATATTAATGTATTCCCTACAAGAGGCCACACACTACGGACCTTTCTACTGTTTCATCATTGCAATTTTTGAAGAAGGCTGTGTAAAAGAGCTTGAAAATCAAGTCAATCTGAATTTGGAATAAGGCACAAATCCATAAAGCAGTTGAACCTATAAAATGTCATAGGAAAGAGTTTAGAGATAAAGATAACAGAAGCAACGACTCTGAGTCACAAAAAAGTGAGAAGTATTTGTTGAAAGTACATCTCGTTTTTGATATTGCATTAAGGTGAGAAAATTATCAAAATTGATAAGTATAAGCAGTTTTTTTTAGCAGATCAGCAAGAATCATGAAAAATGAGCATGACTGTTGTCAATGAGGAGTCATGAGAGAGTTGCAGAGCAAAAGATGAGAAAATAAAAGCCAGGTATAAGATAAAAATGATAATAAAATTAGCTAAAAGATCTTGTTCGAGTAACCAGACAACTAGAGACTACAAGAGCAGTGATTTGAATGGTGACGAAGAGGATAGTGACAAAGACGATGACGATGGAGAACACTGATAATTATGATTAAAGATGCCAAGATCTCAATGTACTACAAAAACATTTGAATAATCTACTCTTCCTGAAGGTTAACAGGAAGATACAGCTGCGATAAACCATTCGTTCTTCAAAGCAGGATCTGCATTGGATCACATAAACTTGTCAGACAGGAAGTTCACTATCTTGGCAGTTACCACTGCAATTGAAGTAAATAATTGTTAAAATGCAGACGAAAGCTCTGTATCATTTTCAACTGATCATCGCATACCATCAATTGTCAGCAAGAGAAGAATGTGACGGAATTGTGCCTACTGATTCAAGAAGAGACAGCTGGTGATGGAGTTTGTCATTTCAGGCCAAAGGTGCATCTGGCTGCATGAAGGACAAAAGTCACCTATTGTTTCAGGACTTGTAGTATCAGAAATCAATTTCAATTGACAGACAGACTCCCGGAGAAGAATCTTCACTGAATTTCATGTATTTTCAAGATCTACATGTGTAAACGTGTAAACATGAATAGCTGGTCCGGTGGCATGTGAGTGAATGACTTGTAGTTGTACAAGGCTACAAGTCGATCAAGCAGCATAGGATTCCTGTTGAATTGTGGACTTTTCGAAGTTAATTTGTAGTAGTGAATGAATATCTGAGTTCTTATCTCCACTTTGAGTTACTAAAAACTCAATTATTTGTATCATTCAACTTTATTTAGCGTATGCTATTTCACATGGCCATTATCTCAATTTGTAACTTTGAATACAACTATATGTAAACTTTGTGCTCATTGAGCATAACCTAAAATGCTTTTGATTTCGAAATTTCTTGTACATAATTTAATCTGCACCCAAAAGGAACAAAATTAGCAACTATGCTCATTAAATTTCAAAAATAATTTTTTCTGAATCACCCTAATATACATATATATATATATATATACTAGCTGTACCCCGCCACGCGTTGCTGTGGCTGAAAAGACTCTCCCTCCCACCCTCACTCCCTACTTCCCTTCCTCTGTCTCCCTTCCTGCCTCTGTCCTCCCGTCCCCTCCCCTTCCCTGCCTCACACCCTCCCGTTTCCTCCATCCCTCTCCCTCGCTCTCTCCCTCCCTCTTCCTCCCTTTCACACTCACCCCTCTCTTCCTCTCCTTTGTCCCTCCCCGTCCGTTGTCAGTCCGTCCGTAAAACTCCGAGATCCTTGATTTTGTAAAAATCGAGATCGCTCAAATCGTTCGCATAGGCCTAGTTGTGTTTTTTGGTCGAAAAGATTGCGCTTTTTCCCAAAAGGCATTATAACAATTAACCCGCTTATGTTCGAATGGAACGGTTTGCGAAAATCTATATAAATAAAAATGTAAAACGTTATTTTTGTTACTGTAGAAATCAACAGCTAGATAAATATATGCGCTATAAAAAATAACGCACGTGGCCTATATGTGCTATAAATAGACGGCCGCAGTCGGAAGCAACGTCCGTTTGAAATTGAAATCGAGATCGGTCAAATCGTTCGCATAGTTGTGTTTTTTGGTCGATAAGATTGCGCTTTTCCCCAAAAGGCATTATAACAACACGCTTATGTTCGAATGGAACGGTTTGCGAAAATTTTGAAAAGAATCGGTGAAGAACTTATCGAGTTCTGAGGCCACAAAAAGTAACGTTTTACATTTTTATTTATATAGATATGTGTATGTATTGCATATGCACTGCAGTCTAAGAACTAAACACAGTGTAACTTGGGAACTCAAGACAAGAATCCTGACTGGGTTCTGCATGCATGTGTGAAAGTGTGTCTGGGGTATAAACATCATTTCTAGTTACACAAACGTTTTATAAACAGAGAATAAAAGGCAATTCTTCAGCTTCATCTTCCTTGAAAACTGCCAATATTGTAGCTCACTACACGAGCGTATCTCCTCAAAATGAAGACATTGTATTACAACACAGCCATTACACAGTCAGCATTACCTATTGCTTTACTCACTGGTCATCTTTATGCCAGAACATACCACACAGAACACAAGGAAATCAAGTCGCAGAAAGTCAAAACCTGGATTACCATAGCATGCATGTTGAAAAACTTTTTGAATTACTCTAACATTGTTATTCATCTTACCATCTTCAAATTCTTGGCCCAAGAAATAATTTGTGAACAGTAGTACTATGAAATGCGCAATTCCTTAATGCACAACATATTAGCATTACATTTTCATTACTAAAAATTAATATTTTTAGATTCTATGGCTTCTGGAAATTTGTTGAGCAAAGGCATTGCAAGAAACACAACCTCACAACTGAAAAATTGCGAAGATTGCATTTCTGAAATGTATTGACAAATCTAAAATGCAGACACTGTAAAGTAATTTACATGGTGCCAAATCAAGAAAACTATTTGGCAGGTTCAACTGAAAGTCAAAGGAAGAAAACGAAGATACAAAGATTGAGAGAACATGTAAAAACAATTCAACTTAAGAATAAAGAAGCAGATTTGGCGAAACGATGAATACACACACGAGACAGCTGTTTTAGAAATAGCCTTGTTAGTAAAAACCAAAAAGGCATATGCAAACTTATCTCTTGCAGAATAAAATTAGTCAGGTTTATATGTCAGAGTTTTAGTTCAAACATATTGAAACCTAGCTCTGGTGTAGTTGGAAAAATCAATAATACACTGGAAAACAATACAAAATCCATTGCAAAACATATGGTTCTTCATATACAGAACATTGCATTATTTACAGTGAGCTTACACACCCAAATTTCAAAAATAAATGAGAAATTGACCGTTTTGCAAACAAATTCATAGCTTCCATATAAACAGCACAATAAACCTAAAATTATATCCCTAAAATACCAGTGTTCAATACAGTAGTTCAGAAACACTGTATATGACTCTCATACTACTGAGATTTTATAGAACATAATTTTTGTCAGGCTCATCCATCATCACTTAATATGCCACACTGTCATGACTAAATGATTAATTCACTTGCTATCGATCAGCCAGTGAGCCGCTCCTATGCCAATAAACTGTGTCTTCAACTCCTCACCCTGAATACTTCCTTCCCAAAAACTTAAAGAAATGGGGATACAGATCACAAACCACAGCAACATTTCTTTATTTTTTGCACTTAAAATTTAAAATCCCCTGATAAAATATATCGCCTAATACCAGTTCAGTAGCTAGTCACTGTTAATAACCCTGGAGCCCGTTGTAGGTGCGTTGTCTCGAGTCCTGTTTCAGAATGTTCTTAATACCTACATCAACACAGAAACAAATTTAAATCATTAAGAATAACAAGAAAAACCAAAAAATGAAAATTTTATGCTTAGCAAACAATGCTAAAAGGTTTTTTAAAATGAAATTTTTACAGAAGAAAAATATAAGTCTACCCGTCAAGTGCATGATATACATGTGATACTCAAATAAAAGAGCTGCATTGTTTGAAATCAACTTTGCACTTGTGTTCAACTGATCTTTGGGGCTGTTCCCCATCTGCTGCCATTTGCTGGCATATGCGAATAGCTCTCTAATTATTTAATGACATGCTGCATCGCCTCCCAGTCATCTTAGTACGCGCTTGTCGCTAAAGGTTTCTACGTATGCATTGATATTCAGACGAACATCAAATGAAAATCAAACAATTCATAATACAGAAAATACACCACAGAATCTTGTCATGCTGTATCCCGATTATTATCGATAACCATCACAAGCATTATCTGGTGAGAGTCTGGATCATTCATTACATGACAAGTTGGTAGTACTTAAGTATTTTGCTTTATCACATTCTGTGCTAGTACTTTGACATAAGGACAACCACGCAACATCACCCAATACTATACAACATCCGTAAATGTTGCTGCACATTGGAAGAGCAAAAGAAACTAATGAAATAATTAAATTATGATCTACCACAGACTGTCTCTCTACATTCAGGGGATATTTCTCTTCAGCAAGAAGGGTAGAGCAAAGGAAGAAAGTGAGAGGGAGAAGGAGGCAAGAAGAGGTCAAATATGACATAATTCACAAGACAAAGTTTGAAACTGATTGGCCTATTCTGATGACACAATTTTTACCTTCTTTTTCTGCGTCTGATAATTCACCCTTAGGAAAATCGACATCAAACGTGATGAACAAGGTTCCTCGCACATTGTTGTTATCATAGTTCGGCATGCCTTCTTTTACTTTCGATATTCTAGCTCCAGACCAAGTTATCTTTTCTCGTTGAATCGGAACTAAATGGCCATCGAGATGGACAATATTCATCTTGAATCCCACTAAGGCATCTACGAGGCTGATGGTAACATTTGTGTAGAGATCATCACCACGCCTCTCAAACACTGGATGCCTAAAACATAAATTCAACTCCCATCATTAGTCTTTCATATTGCAGTTCCTAACCCTCAACATAGACAACCTATATAAATGTTCTATTATCAACACAGAATTACAACTGAGAAAGAAGATTATTAATTAAAAATTAATTGCTTCTATTAAAAAAATTATTAAATATGTAAAGAAACTGATGATGATCAATGACAGAAAAAAGTCAACTTCAACGAATTATAAAATTAGTGATTTATATTTAAAATCAAAATCGCAAAAATGGGCATACTTAAGTTGTCGTATTTTAAATTTGAGGTCTCCAGGTTCTCCATCAATGTGAGGTTCACCTGAAACGAACAACAACAAACATGGTCGAATCATTCAACATTTCAGCAACAAGAGTGATATAAAAGCAACTGCGAAACCATACAGTTCATCAATAAGAT
Source organism: Lumbricus terrestris (assembly GCA_949752735.1). Lineage (NCBI taxonomy): Eukaryota > Metazoa > Annelida > Clitellata > Crassiclitellata > Lumbricidae > Lumbricus > Lumbricus terrestris. Next base: position 64,373,510 of record OX457036.1, read on the forward strand.
GATAATCTTTGTTAGCGCAAATAGGAGTAAGAAGCAAAATCTTCATTAGTGAGAATGGGACCGAAAATTAGGAATTATGTTGGGAATGAAAACAGAATGAGGATGAAAATATGCAACAGAGAATGGAAACAGGAATCATTTTCAGAACGGAAATGATTACACTATGATAATTTTTGCGATATGATGGCAGTATATGTTGTTCGACTTCACCTCCTGCTGAGCTTGCGCTCCTCGGCTAAGGGATAGCTCCTGGTCCCTAGCTGAAATTAATCTTAACCTGTGCTGTCTTTTCATGCAATACTGACATTCACCCCTAACGCTAATACTTTAATTGAAATGCATTGCATTAACTTAAAATCGCTGGCAAGTCACAAATCTACTATAGCTTGAACTCAGTTCAGCAAAATATTAAGTAAAGTCTTTGCTGAGATAGCACAAACATAAACTTCTGCTAGCTAGTAAGCTTAGTAATTCCTACATGGCAGTGTCACTTGTGATGCAGCCTATCATGAGTAAAATGCACATTGAGAAACTGCTTTTAATAATTTTGGACTAAATTGCATCAGCTTGGCCCCAAGCACCAACCAGTACTTTAGAATCAACAAGAACTGGGAAGTAACATATTTGCCCCATTTCTGAGATGTCAGTATTCATTCCTTGTTGGTTGAATAACACAAGTGATGGAACTGCACATACTCCAATATTATTAGAGGTGGCAAACCTCAATGAAGACAATCTGACATCCCACCAAAGACAATTCTTTAGAATAGCCAGATACCTTCTGCTGTGAAAGGGTATTCTTGGCCATCCCTCATTCCTGCTTCAACTTCAATCTCAAGCAGTTTTTCTTCTGAAACCATTCTGGTCACAAAAAAGAAACAAAACTTGTAATCGCAGGTTTCTAAGCAAGTGAATGCACAAAAAAGGAACTATATAACATAACCCATATGGCGACACTTCCGATGTCAATTCAATCTAAAGTGAGATGTACTCACGCCCATATGACTTCACCAAAAAGAATCAACAATTTCTCATCTAATTTGGAATTTCTATCGCACTGTCTTAAAACATCACAAGTCATGGATATACTTACTTATTTACTTACTTAATGATGGACACTACTTAGATAAGCTGCTGCCATCTTTACTTCAACAGAATAGTAGACTGCCACATTTACAAACAGAATAGTAGACTGCCACATTTACAAACAGAATAGTAGACTGCCACATTTACAAACAGAATTTTTCATTCATTCATTCATTCAAGTATTTATATAGCACCTCTTCAAGGAAACTACTTAGAGGCGCTCCCAACTCCAGCATGGTCAAAAAGAACAGTTTTTAAGTGCTTATAGAATGTGCCACAGAGTGATCTAAGGAACATGCGCAGCTCAAGTGGGAGGGCATTCCATACCACCGGGCCAACCACAGAACCGCGAATGCTCCGCATATACAACTACTGACAAAGAAATCTTAATAGAACTTACTTAATGTTTGGACAGTCATCACAGACTTGTTGCTGAATCATCTGGAATCGTCCTGGGCCGAGTGGAATCGTCTTCATTTCCTGTCGACAGTTGCATTTGCGTGTGCCTGTCGCAGGCTTTGCAACTGGTTTATACCTCACCACCTCGATGAAATTGCCAACATAAAGCTCTTCAAGCGTGACATCGATATCTAAGGTGACATCACCTCCTCTCGGAATTTCTCGCTCATGCTGATTTGAGTTACCAAAGCCAAAACCAAAATCGCCAAAAAAGCTGCAAAATAAAAGACACTACATCACACAAAAAATATGGAAAAATTACTCAGTGGTACAGAGTTTAAAACTAAAATGAAAACTAAAGCAAGTCTCACAGAACTTTAAAGGCGCAACTTAAAGAAATCTCAGACTGGAAAGCTTGAGGAACTGCACAAACATGAACACCATAAGCACCCAAAAAAGCAAACCTCCAATTACAATTACCAGAAATACTCAAGATCTAGTAACTCCATCAATTTCATAGTCTATTTAATATAAATAGGCTAAATATAAACCTAAACATCAAAACAGATAGTGCATAAAAATTTCAAAAAGTTCATATTCAGATGGTTTAAATGCCAACGATGGAAACTAGGAATAAACTATTAACCTAGAGAATGAGTCAAATGGATCCTGAAATCCTCCACTTTGCTTCAGAGCATCTTCGCCACCTCGGTCATAAAGCTTCCTCTTTTCATCATCAGACAGAACCTAACATATATTAGGCATCGATTTAAATTATGTATACTGATGTAAATAAGCAATCTTTATTAATGCCAGACAAAACCCATGCTGTATTTATCAACAATGCATGAAAGAGCACCAGTTAACTGGGAGACTACCTTGTACAAAAGCTCGAAAAAGCTAGATAAGTGACAGTAGATCATTACCGGTAATTGAGTGTAGCTCAATGACTGAGACAAGGCAGTGACACAAGCATCACTTAATGACTCTAAAGTTGGTCATGGACCGAGAAAACTTAACTAACAACTGAAATTATTTGAAAACTAAAATAGGAATGAGAAGTAAAATAATTGGTGAAGTAAAATATGAATTATATGCAAAGTTCAAGGATACATGACTCAATTAAAACTGAATTAGGAACTATTTTCAGAAGTAAAATATGACTGCTAACATGGAGGCTGCTTGCAGCAAACGTATAAAGGTTGGTCAGAGTAAACTGGTTACTAAGAAGGCTGAAACTGACCATGTGGCTGATAGCTAAGAAGGCCTTATTTGTACAATGGTGCATACAATGAGACTAGAAGTTTCTGATACAACAAATATGACAGTCGGATTTGGGAAATAATCCTAGAAAGTAACCATGAGAAATACACTCACTATCAGGTCTGTTTCCTCCCAACCATCCCACTCCGTGAAAACCGAATATGGGAAACTATAATCCCTTCTATTATTATAATTTACAGAGCCATTATTTACAGTGAAAGATCACAAGTTTCTGAACATCGTCAGCTTAAGAGTTCTAATGCATAGTTCTATAATGCAACAATTCTGCTCCTCAGGCGTACAGAGAATATTTATATATTAATCCAAGTTGCTTTTAGTTGGGTTTATTGAATCATTACTAATCATCTCCACCACTGGATTCTTATAATCCCTCTTGCATAATGCTTCTAAGAATCAATTTATTTGGCATCCACCCAGCAGCTCCAGAAGCTCGATCGAATTCTGGTCTCTTCAAAATTTCTGATCTTTACCTCATCAAGTGTGCGGGATTTGGTTGTTGCACTTGACAGCTCACTTACAGGTAACTCTACTGAGCAATGAGCATGTTCCAATATCACACGCTGCTCTTATTTCAAACTCCAATTCAGTGGTGGCGCCAGGATTTTAGTTTTGGAGGGCTGAATTTGCGGGACAAAATTTTTCGTTCTCAGTCGCCAAAATTTCTGACGACCTTTTTTAGTCATCGACCAAAATCTGAAGAAAAATTTCCATTTCAGCCGTCAAAATTTCTGACGACCTTTTTTCCTAGTCATTTGGTCGAAATCTTGGAAAATGGTCCTTTTTCATATCCGTCAAACTGTCTGCCAAACCTCGTGCGTACCTTTACGGGTTTTTTTTGGCTAAAGGGGGTTAATCGAGCAAATTTTTCATTTTTACATCCATGGGAAAAAAATTAATCAACCCTTTTTGGGGGCCCCCTAGCCCCTCCTAGCGCCGCTACTGCACCAATTCAGTGTCCGCACTTAGTTGGGAGTGCCGCCGAGTAAAAATCTTGAAGGGGCGATATCACAAGTGCTCATACATACATACATAGATACATACCCTAGTGATATTCATTACAACATAAAACATGCTAAGATGCAGCAAAGGGATGTGTCTATACCTCATATGCAGCACCAAGGTCTCGAAATTTATCTTCAGCGTCTGGATCATTTTTATTCTTGTCCGGATGTAATTCTTTAGCAAGTTTACGATACGCCTTTTTTATTTGATTGAGGTTGGCTGATTTTGGAACACCAAGTATGTTGTAGAAATCTCTCCTACAAAACAAGATGACAGAACCATCATAAAACTCTTTATGTGCCTGTGCTCAATGTAAAGACAAACCATCCAAGGCCTGCAGTTCAAATTCACACAAAGGCTGAAAAATAATTCTTAAACTTTTGTCCCACTAAATATTGTGATTAAGTGTTTTTGATGACAAGTCCATCATGTTTACATTTAATGTATAAATACAAGGCAAAATGGGATCTATGTGACTGTTCATACAATTATTGCTTACCATGTCTGCACTGGAGATTGCAAGTAACTTTAGCAAAGGGGAAGGCAGCATAAGGTGTTCCTATTCTATAACAGTCTTTAAAGACCAGTAGCTGAATAGCATTAGATTCAAATTTACTAAAAAGATTTCAATTTAGTAACTTCAGATTCATTTTGTGTGCTTATGGTGATGAAAAATCATATACAAAAATATATATTGCAATTTAAATGGTTTTAGGTGTTCTCTACCTTCAAAGAGCCAAACCTTTATACAAATGCTTGGCAAAATTCCCAGCTCTTCTCCCATATTTCCTTCTCAGCGGACCAGTCTCCTGACTCCGACATAGTCTGCTTTTAGGTAGCACCACACAACAGAAACTGCCCTCTCATTTCTCTTTCTGACTTATATATATGGCCAATACATTGCAATGCAAATCATCAGCATGATCAGTGTTTAATCTAGGCATTATCCAGTGTAGGAAGTTCCCTTCCCTCATCCCCGAGCTTACTTTTCCTCTCCCAGAAAATTTAACAAAATTATAAGTCTTTAGTTGATGTTGTTTTATTACATGCTCAAGGAACAAAAATTTTTACAGTTGTAATATAACACTGGAGAAAGTCCATTTATTTGTACAAAAATAATATTTGTACAAATGTTATAATTGACAGTAAATTATACTCATTATAATACGAAAGGTCTATTCAGATATTATGACAGTAAATAATATCATTATATGATATAATAGTAAATAATATCTATTGTAACAGTGCATATAATTACAATAATGTAAACATAATCAGGTTTTGTGAAAATCCATTTCGGGGATCCGGCAAAAATTCGTTTCGGGAATTATTTATTCTGGCCGCACCCAATAACGGTGACAAAAAGAAAAAGTGTCTCAATTCTCAAGTTGAGCCTGCCTTAGAGACCTTAGAAAACTGAAGCCCTTTACAAGTTCATAACAGAAGAGGTAAAACTACTACATGGTACTTGAAAAATTAGCTAGTTTGATGAATGGTTTATAATGATAGTTACGACGTCGTGCTGCGATCCGATTGGTCCAACTCACATTCGCCGGCTTATTATCGCAATACCTTGAATTTCCACAAAATAAATAACATACAACACCGACACCAACAGACATAAAAGAATCTAAAAGGCGGAGTTTAAGTAAAGCTTACCCTCCTAATACTTCGACCATAATTAAAAGAAAGTTAACAAGGAAAACCCAAAACAACAACTTGCTCGCCATGTTCGCTTGATATCTAGAATTCTAGATCACAGATCATGCACCGATATATGAATCTGCTTAATGATGACGTGTAGAAATTCAGATTAGGAAGTACAAGATTCTTCTTAAAGTAAGTAAGCAAGTGAAATCATAATAACTATTCTAGTGTGGATAAATCAAGCTCCGACTGGTAAGAGATTTAAAATCAATTTTTGCTGCGCGAGGAAAGTTGAAATGGCCAGGAGTCGTGGAACAATAATCTGACTGACAGTTTAGACCTTCAATATCACAGAGTATGGGGGTGGGGTAGCGCTGGCATGAATTAAGAGCAAGAAGTAACGAGTTCCAGCCCCCCCGCTGGGTGGACATGTTTTGTAGGCTGCTATTAGCGCCGTGCATTGCAGGCTGTCTGTTCTTAGAAGCTAAGTTTGATGCAAATTAAGGTTACTGCATAACTTGTACATATAAAAAACGCAGTGCGTTTGCAAGCGTTCAATTAAAGAAAAATAATTATTACCAAGCAATAGACGACATGCACTCTATAAGCAATGCGTTGCTGCAGTGGGAGCCAGTGGAGGTCGTCCCTCATGAAGGCAGAAACGTGAGCAAACAAGGAAATGCCACCAATCAAGCGAGCTGCAGATCGAAGGACCCTAACCAAGGAGTTCAGACGGACCTGTGGGAGGCCAACATAAAGAGAGGAGCAGTAATATCTAAGCGGCTGCAAACAAAAGCATGTACAAGGGTAGAATATGCAGTGAATGAGAGAGAGCGAGCAACGACGCGCAGCTGTCGAATTTGGTAATAGCAGGCACGTGACAGGGAAGAGATGTACTTAGAGAAGGAGAGTTCTTGGTCCAAGATAACCCCAAGGTCTCGAACATTCATATTGCTCTCTCTCTTTACACACTCTCTTTACACACACACACACACACACACACACACACACACACACACACACACACACACACACACACACACACACGCACGCACGCACGCACGCACGCACGCACGCACGCACGCACGCACGCACGCACGCGCACGCACGCGCACGCGTACACACAACACACACACACACACACACACACACACACACACACACACACACACACACACACATATATATATATATATATATCAGGGGCGGATACAGAAACTGTCGAGGGCCAAAAATCTCAGTCATAGGACAGGGAAAAAATTTCTGATACCCGCGTGTATAGGCCTACCCTGGTTTCGGAACTATACGTACACGATGCCAAATTTTTTGAGGTGAGTACACAGTCACACTGTTCGCATAGCGGCGTATACCCTCGCGTACATTCGTTTCTGCAACACCGGAAGCTGTAGCCTACTTGACGAATTGAACAATTCCACGTCGTAATAAGAAGCGTTACCTTTACCTTTATCAATGTACTATGTGGGCTAATGCTTTGATTATAATATTATTCATGAACCTTAAATTGTCACCTTGTAGGCCTATGCCTAGAGATGGCCTGAACCGTCGTGTATGGACATGCAAACCACACGCAGGCTACAATAGACTACTCGCGTCCCTCTGGCATCCGGTAATTGTTTAAAAATAGCTGCATAATTATTGTAAGGTGAAAGTGGCGCGAATATATGTACGTAGCCTACGCGCTTAGGCCCCTATAGTGAATGCTACTAGCATTGGGCGACTAGCATACAATAATTGTAGTTCAATTTATTTCTGCGTCGGCGTAAGTAGCCCATAGGCCAAGACCAATGCGCTGCAAACAGGACACAATTGAGTGCGCTCAAAGTCTGCGCGGAAGTAGGCCTATAGCCTGGACATCAGTTAGTTCCTGCAGGCAGTTAATCGTTTCGTTTCGATTGTAATTGATAAGCTATTAGCCTATAGAAGCCGTTTTGACACAGACAACAGCTCGAGCGATAGACCATAGCAATAATATTGGTACACGACCTCTCTTTGTATAACAGTCGACCTATGAAGATCGGATTAAAGCGAAATGAGCGCGAATTCACCCGTCGAACGATTGCGAAATACGTGTCTTCAGCGAGGCGTCAATGGCATACGCATGATAGGCAGGTGAGCACTGATGAGCAATGAGCAACATAAGTATTCAAAGCTCAATGAATAAAACGATCAATCGATCGATGTTCAGAATATGCACGAGGCCTATAGGCTACGCTCTTCTTTCGCTCATCTCTTTCCGACTTACTTATAAGCCTATAGCAAGGCCCATATAATACAGTTTGTAGCAGGGTTTTTTTTAAACGTGCAGTTACATAACATGGGGTTTTAAGTGGTTCAGAAGACACTGGGTCTGTGTTAGAACCACTGCAAATTAACCTGGAACATCTAGTAGCCCAATTTTCCTAGCTTCCTTTTAAATGCTGAGACCGTGTCCACCGACACAGTGCTGTCATCCAAGCCGTTCCACATGTCTACAACTCTAGCACTAAAGAATTTCTGTCCCAATGTTCCTCTCGGCTTCTTAAACAATTTGTACCTATGACCCCGAGTTGCTTTGTTTGGTGCTAATTCAAAGAATTTCTCCCAACCTAGTGCTTCCTTTCCAGTAATGATCTTGTATGCTTCAATTAGGTCTCCCCTGCTTCTCCGTCTCTCCAGTGTTGTTAGCCCACACCTCTCCAACCTCTCTTCATAGCTCAAATCTTTGTAGCCCCAAATCATCTTCGTAGCTCTTCTTTGCACTTTCTCCAATTTTTCAATGTCCTGTTTCAGGTATGGGTTCCATGCCTGAATGCAGTATTCCAACTGTGGCCTAACCAGTGATTTATACAACCTCAGTAATGTGTCCTTGTCTCTAGTAACTATTGTCCTTTTTATCATGCCTAATGTTGAATTTGCCTTTTTTGATGCTTCCGCACATTGCCTTGAAGGTTTTGCACTCTTGTGCATAATCACTCCTAAGTCCCTTTCTTCCTCGCTAACCCTCAGTACCTTACCTCCCATTTCATAGGCAAACTCCTGGTTTCTTTTCCCCATATGCATCACTGAACACTTTTCCAAATTAAAGAGCATTTGCCAGTCCTGCGACCATCTAAACATTCTTCGTAGATCTTCCTGTAGTATATCTGATTCTTCTTCATTACCCACTGCTCTACATAGTTTTGTGTCATCCGCAAACTTAGAAATTTTCGATAGAACCCCATCATCTATGTCATTGATGAAAAGTACAAACAACAGTGGTCCCAACACTGATCCTTGTGGCACTCCACTTAGCACTGCTGCCCACCTAGAATGTTTATTGCCTATTCCCACCTTTTGTCTTCTATCTGAAAGCCAGTTTTGAATCCACTTGAGTACCTGCCCACTAATCCCACATGCTTGCAACTTTTTAATTAGTCTTTTATGGGGTACTTTGTCAAATGCCTTTGCAAAGTCTAGGTAAATCACATCCACTGGTTTTCCCTCATCTATCTTCTCAAAGACCTCCTCAAAGAATTCCAACAGATTTGTCAAACACGAGCGTCCCTTAGTAAACCCATGCTGACTACCTTTTATAATATCATGTTCCTCCATGTGCTTAACTATGTTATCTTTAACAATTCTCTCCATGACCTTACACGCCACACTGGTTAGACTGACTGGTCTGTAGTTACTTGGTTCACTTCTGTTTCCCTTTTTAAACAATGGCACTATAAGGGCATCCCTCCATTCTTGTGGAACCTCACCGCTCTGTATCGATTTATTGAAGATCTGTGCCAATGTCTCTCCAATTTCTTCCCTCACTTCATGTAAGAATTTAGGATGTAATTCATCGTTTCCAGGACTCTTGTCTGTTTTTAATCTTTTCAGTTGTTCCACCACATTTTCCTTAGTAAACATTATTTGTGTCAATCTTCCACCGCCATTGTCCAGAAATGCTCGGCTAGGCTCAGGAATGTTCCCTAAATCCTCCAAAGTAAACACTGAGCTGAAAAATTTATTCAGTACTTCAGTAGCTTCCGTGTCGTCCACAACAACTTCTCTACCGTTCTCTTCCTTTTTTATTGGCCCTACTCTGTCTTTCCTTTTCTGCTTGCTTCTAACATAATTGTAGAAACTCTTGCTGTCCTCTTTTACATTTCTCGACAACTTCTGCTCAAAGATTTTTAGTGCTTCCTTATTTGCTTTATTGCAGATGTTTCTTTTCTTCACATAGTTCATCTTCAATTCCTCGAGTCTTGCTACACTATCACACTCGAGTACATTCTTTGTTTCCTTTTTCAACTTCTGATAATTCTTCCAAGCTTTATTCTTTGCCCTTCTCTTTTTTTGAACCTCACGTGTTACCCACGGCCTCCTCTTGTTGGTTCTTTTGCGCTTCGGTATATTTTCGTCAATAATCTCTCTCATGACTTCATTAAATTTCTTCCAAGCTTCGTTCGCTCCCATTCCACTCACCGCACTTTCTAGTTCCTTTTCCTTCAACCTGTTCCTCACTAATTCATAGTCTGCTTTAAAGAAATTGGGTTTGTTCATATAGGCTTTCACTTCCTGAGACTGCTGTACATATAGTTCCCATCTTACAACCTGATGGTCACTAGTGTTAAAATGCTCCCCCACACTCACATTCTCTACCATATTTTCATCAGTCGTTATCACTAAGTCCAAAATGTTGTCTCCTCTTGTTGGCTCCATAACATGCTGTTGCATAAAGCAAGCATCAACAAAATCCAAGAACCTCCTATCTTTTTCTCTTTCCCCTTCCAATGTTTCCCAATCAATATGATAGTTGAAATCTCCCATTATCAAGGACGTTTCCTTATTGGCCATTTCCAGTAGCTTGCACATTTGCACAGTTGTACACAAAATGTGCAGTTCTAAATGGATTCATGCAGTTGTAGAAGCACTTCTGTACAGTTAAAACTAGCAAAAATTGGACATTGTCCTCAGATTGGAAGTAATTTACCATGGAGGATGGGAGGGAAAAGAAGAAGCTGTGCAGTTCAAAAAATTCCTTTAAAACAGCCCTGGTTTGTAGACGAAAACAAGCGGCAAGTCAATCTTAAGCCGAGCCAAGTCAACTGTAGTCTGTAGCGCACGACTCGATCGACTGCAAGCCCTTGTTTTGTTACATGACACTGCCATATCGAAGATGATTAGTGTCGCCACGCCATTTAGGTCCCCGTGGACGGACCGTGCTAGCCCGAGATTTGAATCTCTGCGGGGTAGGACTATGATAGGGTGCAGCCCACGTATACGCTCTACGAACTGGCTCGCTTAGCTACATCGGTAAGAGCGGCCGAAGGTGGCTATTTCGGAGATTCAAAAATCTCGGGCTAGCGCGGTTCGTCCACGGGGACCTAATTGGCGTGGCGACACGTACAGCCGACACTAATCATCTTTGAAATGGCAGCGTCATTAAACATGTAACAACACATACGCTCTTACGGTTCTTATAGCCTACCTGGTGCTTCGGGGCTCGTATTCACGAATCACGGCGATAATTTATCGTAGGCTATTAAACTACGATGTCACGCACCATGCACAAAGACTACGTCGCGACTAGATATAATTATATATTGTTATATAAGCGGCATAGGCCTACGTTGTCACTAGGCCTGTAGTTACGACGTACGTGTTTTAGAGTTTGCGACCGTCGGCATGCACCAGAAAACTACTAGACTAATAAAATAAAATATTATTACTTAGCCTATTTGTCACAGCATATAAATGGCAGATCTTTTAAAACGTGCAGTTGTACACAAAATGTGCAGTTCTAAACATCTTTGTGCAGTTGTAGAAGCACTTCTGTACAGTTAAAACGAGCAAAAATGGTCGTATTCCTCCGATTGGAAGTAATTTACCATGGAGGATTGGAAAGAAAAGAAGGGGTTGTGCAGTTAGTTCTAAAAATTCCTTATTAAACACAGCCCTGATAAATGGTGTGATCTTGATTTGCTTTAAAGGACGTTTAGGGCGTTTGACGATAATGGTAGTCGAACACTGGATCGCAATGAACTGAAGAACGGTCGTAATCGTAATCGTAATCGTAATCGTAATCTCCTTATTTCTAAAGCGCCACTGGAAAGCCAAGCGCGGGGCACCGGCTTATTCACGAGCGCTGCGTTGAGTTAGGAGGGTTGTCCGTGAGAGTAGTCCGTGGTGGTCCGGGTCGAGTTACCATAGGATCAGGATCAAATGCGTTGAGTCAAAAGGGTTGTCCGTAAGAGTAGTCCATGGTGGTCCGGGTCGAGGTACCGTATGATCAGAGGTGTGGAACAGCTACTAAGGTGGGTGTCGTCTGAGCCGGGAATTGGAGGGTGGGGGATCAGGTGAAACAGGATAAGAGTTCTTGAACAGGAGTGTCTTTAGTTTCGAGTGAAAGGCCCGAGGTGTGATGGATAGAGGAGCCTGAGGAAGGTGATGGTGTGGAGTAGGAACTGAAAAGGATCGGAACTCAGCAGGCAGATCATTCCAAAGGCGTGGTGCTGAGTTGGATATGGCTCGGTTGGAGAACTTGAGATGACTTGTGACCGGCGGTCTAGAGAGTGTAAGGCAGGCGGATGATCGGGTAGAACGGGTAGGCTGGATGGTGAACAGTTCGCGAAGATATCTGGGCTGGGAGCATTGTAAGGAGTTGTATGTTAAGGAGAGAACTTTGTAGTGAATTCGCTCTGGGATTTTCAACCAGTGAAGAGACTTGAGGATGGGGGTGATGTGATGACGTCTGGGTGTTGGACTACGGTCTGAAAATGACCAGCACAGAAGTAAACGAACTCTTCGATTGTCTCGACAAGGACAGAAGTGGATCAGTCAGCTTTGACGAGTTTTTAGAAGCACTGAGGGTCAGTATATTTGGTTTCAAGAAGTCGCTGGTGCGAACTACGTACAGTTAGCCTGTGCGATTGAGTACTCTGTCTGTCTCACTAATTGTCTCTGAACGACCGGTTACAAACTACAGGCAGTTTTATTGGGAAACGGACAATATATCCCCTGGACATTATCCCCCCGGACATTATATATCCACTAGACACTATCACCCGGACATTATCCAACCGGTCTATGATACCATCACCTAAAAATGATGCAAAAAATATAAGAATAGGCCTATATGTTAAGGTGAATATCCATACATTTAGACATCACACTCAAAAATTGTTAGAATGGTTAAGGGACTTAAGGCTTATTATTTTTATATTATACATGAAAATTATACATAAAAAATCTACAATAATATGCTAGGGTAGGCCTAACTTAAGACTATAGGTCGAAATATAGGCCTACCTTAAGAATATATTATTAATTAAATATTTCATTACACTAGTCGTCAAATGTTCCTGACAGATGTAGTTCATGGGAATGTTCATTGGGTGTTAAGAACATTTAGTCTCTAACTGAAGTCGCAATTACTTTGCAAGCAGCATTAAAAGGTCATAATTGTGTAGCTAACTAACACTAACAACTCCTTGTGTTAGAAATGAATAACTAAATGATGCTAACAATTAAGCCTTTAATTTGCATCTGAATGGCAGTACTAGTACCCTAAGGCCCTAAGTCTTATCAGTGACGGCATTAATAAGTTGACACATCGATTAAAACCAGAGGAATTAAGCTTTATAAATTACATTAAGAAACAGACTAATTGCACAGAGGGGGGGATTTTGTCTGGGGGATAATGTCCTACGCAAAATCGGAGGGGGCGGCTTTTGTCCGGGGGGATAATGTCCAGGGAGATAATGTCCTACAATCAGTTTTATTGATCCCACACAGATAAGGGCATGGTAGAAAATATTTTATGCAGGGGGATGGGCATAACGCAATGGTAAGGGTCACATTTTGTGAACAAGAACTTGACAAATGCAAAGCACAGAACTAAGAACATAACCTAGGTATTTTTCACAGAGGATTCTAAATGCAAATTTATCAGTTTAATTTTGTGTAGGCGGCAGTAGGCCTATCATTAGAGTGCTTTAGTGCAAGGAAATTTGTCAAAAATCAGAGCAGCAGTAAAAAAAATTAATTTTCAATTTTTCATCGAGCAATTAGTTATTCCCTCTTGCCTCTACGTAAAGGCTCCCATGCAGATTAGTAGGCTACAAGGCCTACCAGGATTGTGAAATCCTTTTTATTTTGGGCCAGTTGCAATGTTTTCCTGCAAGCGGAGGGTCAGAGTGCCAAAGATGCCTGAGCAAAATGGGGTTAGGGCTCTGTAAGCCCATCTGCATACAATTTTTATAAACTAATCCTAAAATGTTGCATTTTTAGCATGCAATCAAATGATGGGCCTTGAAACTAATCGTAATTATCAGCAATGATCCGAACATCACATGAAACTTTGAACATCACATGAAACTTGTTCAACCTTAAAAATAGCAAATTCGGTCTTTAATTTTTAAACTAGCTTTAAACCTATAGTCATTATTGTCTTAGCGTTGTGAATTTACTTTAAGCCCCCGATGTCAAAAGCTCGACTCGAAATGATTGACAAGGCATTTGCAAAGATGGATGTGAACAAAGATGGAGTCATTACAGTAGACGATCTGAAGATAAACTACGACGTCACACACCACAAAGACTATGGTCGAAGAACACGTGAACAAATCCTGGAGGAGTTTCTCAACACTTTCCAGCCAGGAGGGACACCAGATGAAGAGGTCTGGCTAAACTGCTTCATACTTGCAACTATAATATAGTGTTTATTAATATATAATAGTTTTATAGTTACAATTGATTCAATATCTGTAAGTAGGTATAATTCTGTACACAATACTATCATATTTAATATTTAACTAACTGCTGTAGATTTCGTATTAACATGTCGAATACCCTGATTAAATACAATACCCAGATAGTACGTATGCAAAGTCTGTACTTACAGACTTCTCCATTTATACCTCAAAATATATTCTCAACAGGGCCAAAAATCTGACAGGTTAAGACTTTTTGCCAGGGCATTTCAAGATTATGATATTATATATTATACAATTTATGTATCTTTTCCTGTCGTCTTCTTTTCTTCTTCTTCTTCGTGTTTTCGCTTCACCAATATCACTGCCACAGTTTGCACAATTAGCAATTTTCTTTCGAATCTTGGAAGATTCATATTGGGAAACAACTCTAAGCATAACCTAACATTTCTATAACGCTAGATCACAACACACAAATAATGTAATGATCAATGCACTTCCAAGTGAAACTTGTCGATAGCAGAATGTACAATGTATAGTGCATACAGATGGTCAAGATTCGCAAGATGTGGGACAACATATGGTATAGGTTATCATCGGTATTCATTGTATTCAAGTTTTGAAAAGCAAGGTTTGCATTTATTAGCGCAATTCAGGTGCCAGCAGGGCTTAAAGTGTGGCTGGACGGTCATGGACGGCGTCCATGCACTTATTTTAAAATCTGAACGCCGTTCAGCCACTTGTTTGCCAGCAATGACTAGAAAGGTAAGGGGCGTCCAGGCACTTCTTTTGGAAAGATAAGGGGCGTCCAGGCACTTATTTTTCCACACTTTTAGCACTGGGTGCCAGATTATTGCACATACTATTCAAAGGCTGAATAGCCACTGAGCCAAGTTCCTCTGTCATCACCGACCATATGAGCAATGTTAGAAGTTGCAACAGAAAAATGAATGGAAAGGCCTTTGAAATATAAACTGATGAACTTCGATGAACATAAATCATTCTGGAAGGTTCTAAAGGAAATAATAATTTTTTGATGGTTGATCTCACAAGTTCTAAAGAGATTATTTCAGTCTCTGCCTTAATTGTCTCAGCTTTACTCATTTGCAAGATTGGTAGCAGAAAGTGCTACGTGTACAATCGTTAATAGAAAAAAAATGGAAAATTGGACATGATTATAATGACTTAATTAAATGAAAACTTTCATGCTGTAGGTGACAAAGGAGGAGTTTGTCAACTATTACAGTGGAGTCAGTGCCTCAGTGGACGATGATGATTACTTCTGTTTCATGATGAAGCAAGCCTGGAAACTCTAACCACACGTATTTCTCAGTAGCTACATGATCAGAAGAGAATTCTTTTGAACTCCAATATACTGCCGGAAGCACATGAATAAAACGGCTCCAGAAGATTATAAATCCTATTCTATGATACTTACATCCTGATACACTTACAGCAGAAACTTTAGCTCAAGAGGCTGATAAGGTGCTTTTCAAAGCTGTTCTGGGAAACGAACTTCATGTCCTCCGTAACCTCTTTCCACTACAACGTGATCCATTATATAACTTTAGGGAAAGGGCTCACAATTTCATCCTCCCCAATAAAGACTCGTTAAACTTTATCCCAAGAATGTTATTCAAAAACATGTACTAACTATTTTGACCATAAGCTTTAAGCAGCCATACTGTTAATGTAAACCTACAGCGTTCTGTCTGTTGTTTATTGAATAAAACGAATATACATACATACATACATGTCCAGATAATATTGTGTATATTCTGATACTGTTCAAGAGTGCACTGTGCACACCATTCATGGTAATGACTAAAATATATTATAATGTGACACGTCGGTTTCTTACCTTTTTAATTCAGTCATATGCTACAATGGCTCTGCTTTAAGATACTTTTGCAGAATGAAAATATCTTTTTTCTAACTTAAGTTATACTCGTTTGATTCCTTCATAGTGAGAAAACTGCATTAAAAAGTTTTAATGTATTTGTCATCAAAGTCCTCAAAAACTACTACCAGATTATTATGCAATTTTGCAACGCAGTATTAAAAGGAATATATTCTGAATGAAATAATGCAAAGAGCATCAAAATCGACTTACTACTTTGAAAATTAAGACGAATTCATAGACATCTCCCAAATTGAAGAATATCCTACCTTCTTGACCCCTCTCACCTATTTCAGCTTTTAGCGCAATATCTAGGAAGTGACAAGAGCCAGGTTTCGAGCCCTGGCGCCACATATATATGCTCAGCAACCTTAAAAAGACATGTTGAGGTTCTTTAATTATTTAATTAATGCAATCTACAGAAACAACCCGTTAATGACGCGCAACTCATAATGCATACACACCAAACAGTGTTGCTAGACAATTGTAAATGAAGAGAAATGTTGAAGTTCCTTAAGCAGTTAACACTTTGAAGATTGAACACACACACACACATTCCTTTAGTTTTGGCATGGCACTTGAATAGCATTGTAGCAATATCCTGATAACGCATATCGTCAAACAAGAGGAGGATCAATATTATTTATTTCAGAGCATGGAAATATGGTACATGCAAGTAATAGCAAAAATCAACCTACATCAAAAACAGTTAATTTCACTGCGCAATAGTCTGAAACAAATAATACCATCATAACAAAGGTCTTTTTCAGCTTTTTGACATTTTTTTATCAGGTCAGGGTCTTTGGTTAGGAACAATTATTCATGCATATATGTCTGAACTAGACATTGAGGGTCCATGCAACAACACCTTTGTATTTACATAATACTAAGCTACATCAAAACGTGATTAAACAACCAAAAGAGAAAAACAGAATATACACATGCACATACAATCCAATCACTAGCTTTATCAGGCCATACAAAGCAACAGCAGGCTGTGGAAAGCCATGAAAACAATTCATTTGTCTGACTGACTGAAAGACGAAGCCAAGATGGCAAGTCCAGGCGACATTTGACAGGCAACAGCTCGCAAGTCAACTGAAAGGTGGACTACCACAAGCCAGACGAATGCAGATTCAGTTGGACTGAAAGCCATTACAGGAGCACACCTTCAGGTTGACTCCTCTTCTAGACTCTTATCAAAGCTTTCGGTCATTACGTAGTCTGACCATGCTGAATCATAACTACAATAACTGTCAATAATCTCAAATTTCCCGCTCCAAAAAGCTTTACAATTTCAGAATCTGTATAATTTCACATAATTTTTAATAAGCCAAATTCACGGATGTTGCAGTATAATTAATATAGAGACTTTTCAGCTAAAAACATACTATTAAGTACCAAGTACGATTAAGTACCAAGGCTGACATAATCTGGTTTCTGAGAAACATGATTGGCAAAGCAATGAGTATTCTGCTGCACAAAATCAAAAACTTAGCACACACAATTCTGCATGGTGCAATGAGTCTTCATATTCACACTGAGGCAAAATGCAACTTGTGGTGAAGGACGTAGTGGTGCCATCTGTAGAAACATTCGAACTACACAAACTGCTGCTTCAGGCACTGAATCACTAGTTAACAAACTCAGCTAACATTTCAATAATAAAACTTGTTGGCGGCCAATTCAAAATGCAAACCTGCTCCTCACACTGTTGCATTTGATAGCATAGCGTCTGTTACGCCCCCCCAGCAGCAAACATCCTTGACTAAGACATATCTACAGATCCCTGGAGTAGCAAAGCTCAACGGTCAAGCAGTAATTATCATTGCAGCAGCAGCAGCCCTTAGGGTCGCATATATATATGGCACTCAGAAATATTACTTAAGTGCAATATTCTTCATGTCCAAACGGACAGAGAGAAACCGGTGTCATCGGTCATGCTAGACAGCTCATCCCACATGACGACGACGACGACGAAGATAACCTCCTCCTCCGCAGCCAGCACAAGCAGATGATGATCATGCAATAGACAAGGAGTCATCAACAGAAGACGAGGCAGTTGATGATGACTGGTCTTTGCCGTGCGATGCATGAGGCGGAGGCAGAGGTAATGTGCTGCTGCGGCAATCCAGCGATGACGAGAGGTAAACGGAGGTACGGTTGAAACGCTCGCAGATGCATTCGGCTGTTAGACGTGCTTCTGGATCTTGGTCCCAGCATTCTTCTACCGTCCTGCACACAACTTCCAGATCCTAAAGTCAAATACAGACAAGGTATAGAATAAGTTAGCAAGTCAATGTAACTCATCATTTGGGCCTGATGAGTGCACTGACTTAAACAACCGTTGGACAACAGGCATTAAACAATGAATGGATCCAATACCTCAACAAGAACAAAATTCTTATCTAGAAACGAATTAACATAGAAAGAATCTGAAAGAAACTCCTCGGCATCAACCAAAACATAAAAACACCAAATACTACAGTTGCAGACACTGCTTTCTTCAGACTGATAATTACTGCATCTTAGAATAATCCTCACTTCAGACTGGCCCCAAGTGGGATCCAATGCAGGACGAAGCTTCTTGTTTACAACAGCGACTTGCATATCTTCCAGCGTGGGATGGTCTCCAACCTCAGTTTGAAATGGCATCTGATATTCTTTCAACATGCCTTAGAATTCAGATCAATACACATTCAGTCAAATGCCAGTAAATATACAGGAAGCAATAAGTACCGTATACTGAGTAATGAATTTTTTACCACATGCAAATAGTGCTAGACAGGATATTTACAAGTATTCAATTCACTTCGGACCCCAAATAGTGCTCCGATAGTGAATCTATCCATCGGCCGAATAGTCTAAACTGAATAAAAATAGTAATTTAAGCCAAGGCCAGTGACAGAAATTCAGCGTCCATAGGCAGAGCAATCGCAGGTCTCTAACCATCATCAGGCTAATAATAAACTTTTGACCCAAGGTTTTTGTTTGCCACCGTGGACCTAAATGCAGGAGAGATGGGTCATTGGGTCGTGTGAAGTAAACAATTTATGGCAGAAACAAAACACTAGTGCTGCAGTGCAACACTGGGTAATCTGGTTGCTACACTGTTGCATACTTCCACAACACAACAAGGAAGCTCTGCACCTCAGCCTTCATTCTGGAACAGACTTCAATGCAATCTGCGATATGACCTTCATTTACTTTCAAAGCCTCTACTTCATGAATGGCTGCACTTATTAGAAATTCATTGCTCCAACAATGTTATCTTTTAACTTTAGCAGCTGCTAAATTTACAATTTTGGCCTTTATTGGCAAAATATGTGACTAAAAATGGTTAACAGATGGATTCAGGTCTACTGAGACACTTATAGCAAGATTACTACACAATTATCACACGGAAGATCTAGTTTTCAGAAACAGCTATCAGTATGCCTGTGCAAAAAACTGAATAACAGGCAATGTCATTGTCAAGGTTCACCTACCATTTCCCACAGCAGTACATCTTGAAACAATTTCCCAAAGGACGAGAGCATAAGCATAAATGTCAATTTTCAACATGTAAATTGGATGAAACATAATTGACCCATCAAGCACTTCAGGTGCCATGTATCGACGAGTGCCAACCTGAAATGACATTTCAATTAACTATAATATGCTGAAAAACAGACTGAGACAAGAACCATCATATACTTCAACTTAGCAAGACAAAAGCTGGAAAAATTAATAAAATGACAAATTTGAACCCAATTTTCTCAGCCATCAAATAGCTTTTGTTCTTGAGATTAGTAAATTTATAAATATATGACTTGTAGCGAAACAGTTAAAAAAGCTCATTACAATCAGTACAGATCAGATGCCAATATGAAGAAGAGAACTGGGCACACAAATGAGCTGCCAAAATTTCTTTAAATTTATGGATAAATTTAGGCACATATATTAAATTGTGTGCACATTCTAACATTTAGTTCATCATTTTATGATGCAGTTCTGATAAATTCAAACTTCAACCGATGATTCATCAATGCTGGTTATAGGAAGACTGTCACGATTAAATGTTTTCTTAACTACAAAAAACGATTTTATGTTACTTTTAAAGCAAACATTTCTGATGGTTTTTATATAATTAAGTAAGTAAACCCTTTACAATGATTGATCCATTAAGTAGCTGCAGGCAACATTAAAACAAGGAAAATGAAATACTTTGGTCACATCTTGAGGAAAACTGGAAACTGTTTGGAAAAAGAGATAATGCATGGCACAACAACTGGATCGAGAGCACGTGGAAGACCACGAACAACCTGGATTGAAAACAGTATGTATGTCTTGGAAAGGCTCGACTATGATTGAAATACTGAGGACAACAGAGGAAAGATACATTTGAAGACAGACGGTTCATGGTGCGGCCAACCTTCGGATCGAAGACGGCTAAAGACAAGACAGTCAAAAGATATCAAATAACAAAGATAAATATTAGAGATCTGCAAATATTTTTCAAACAATTTAATGAAACTCCAGATAAACCTGATGACCAGAGCTGCCCCCACACATTGTCTTTAAAAATCCTAGAACTGACCAACCTGTCCAGGTAGAGTGTCCATATCGCCGTTCATAACCAAGGCTAAGCCAAAGTCAGCCAGACAAGCAGACATGTCATCTTTCAGGAGAATGTTCCTGCTCTTCAAATCTCGATGAGCAATCGATGGTTTCCCTGGCAACAGCTCGGTGCTTGGCAGGCTTCCATGAAGAAAGACAAGGCCGTTTGTCATTGTCACCATGATCCTCCTTGCCTCATTCCAGCCAACTGTCTTGCCCTTGAGGTGATCATACAGGGAACCTCTCTGGTGGAACTCGGTGATCAGCCAATACTGCGGATCTCGTTTCTCGGCCGCAATGAATCTCAAGATATTGTCGTGGCTGTTTATGTGAGGAAGATTGTAAAAGTTTCGCTCATCCATCCATGAATCACGAACCTGGCCGGGAAATACCTTCACTGCCACGAGTTCGTCTCCCATTTGTGCTTTGTGCACTGAACCGTAGCGCCCCCTAGCTTTCTCCTCCAGAAGCTTTATGGCTCTGAGGCTGGCTGCTGGTGATGGAGAAGGTGGCAAAGTCGGCAGCAGAGGCTTGTCACGTGCTGCTTCGATCTGTTCAATGTAGCTCGGCTGGCGACAACGCCAGAAAAGGAACAGCAGGATAACAATAACCGCGATGCAAATCAAAGGAAAGAGACTGCTGAGCAGTGTCTTCAGTATGGTTTGATCGCAGCATGGCACCAGTGGAACAACTACACCAAAAACAACAACTTTGCATAATTCTTTAAAATGGCCAACAGCAAATTGTGCAACTCATGCTCTAACTGAAATGAATCATCAACTGCTTTGGCAATGGGTTTAATGAATTTTGCAAATGCTAAAATCCTAAAAAATATCAGAAATACCAAATGCTGACCAATTAAAACTAACTGTCTCTTCTGCAACTTCTGAATTGCTCTTATAAATATCGGCAACATTATCTTGACTGTATCTTAAAGTGATCATTATCCTTCAGTCGGTAACATGACAGCAAATCACAACATTTGCCGAGATTTCATCCCTGCATCTCAAGTTTAAAGACTGGTGCATCACATGAAATTAACCGTATGCAGTCCAGACAAGCAATCTACATAAACATGTTATCTCAAAAGTTGTATTGCTGTCACCTTTGTATTTCATCTGACAGATTCTTGAACACAGCTCAGTGTTAATGTTTATAAACTAATGTTCTACCGACTAATTTCCTACAGTACAATTTTATACATTCGGCCAGAGCACACATCGCCACTCATTGGAAATGTTGTCAGAGTCATATTACAAATTAGCAATGCATTAAATAATCATATTTTTATGGTATTTTGGCTGGAACTTTTAAAACAAACTAGACTATTGAGTCCAGGAAATCTATCATCTAGTGTGGCAAAATGTTGTTTCTTTGGTAAAATTCCTCTTGCGCGCTCTCTCTCTCCCCTTCCCCTTCCTCTCTCCCCTTCCTCTCTCTCCCCTTCCTCTCTCTCCCCTTCCTCTCTCCCTCCTTCCTCTCTCTCCCCTTGGTGGTCTAAATGGACCATGCAATGAGCGCTCCGACTCTAACAAAAAAGGAAGTTTCGAGTTTAATAAAAAAAATTATTCTTATTATTAATTTGTAACGCACGCAAGGTCACAGTGACATGTGAATCTGAGGTGCGGATAGTCAGCCGCCAGAACAAGATGCAATTAGAGATCCATGTGCTTGAAAGACAAGGAGAAGTAGTGAATTTTGAGCTTCGAAGAGAGAGTGGAAGCCGATTCCATTCCCTAGGTGCTGAGGCATGGAATGCACGCGAGCCAATAACTGTTTTGCATCGAGGTTCAGCTAAAAGACTTGTGCCCAATGAACGCAAACAAAGAGGAGGAATGTAAGGAGTTAGTAGTGGCTGAAGGTGGGAAGGATGTCTTGGTGCTGAGGGATTTGTAGGTCAGACATGTCAATTTGAATTCTATCCTGCACTGAGCAGGAAGCCAGTGCAGTTGATGGAGTAGGGCTGAGGAAAGTGATGTAGCTTTTCCAGAAAAGTATTTTGCCGGAAAGTTTTCAGAAAGTTTCCAAAGAACCGGAAAAATACATTTAACTCAGAAAATATCAGAATTTCACTCTCAGAAATTTTTATTATTGTTTAAACTCCTTTTATTTACAGTACTTCTGTCGATACAAACAACGTTGAACTTAAAAATAATTAATATGAGCATTACACACTAGTTGTAGCTTGCATGTCTGCAGTCAGCCCTGTTGCAGGAAACGTGTAAAAAACTGTTATAAACATGAAACAACCTAGCAAATCTATCAATACTTAAAAGTTAAAACAATAGTCTTATATTTTCATAACTCACAAATATGAAGGTAACTGAATGATAAAAAATATTTTCTCTAAATTTACAATGAAGTTTAATTGCATTTAATTCCTAAATGTATTTTTTGGGCCGTGTGAACAATCTGAACAATGATCACTAGCAATGCCATCTATTGAATAAGCTATCAGTTATAACCACCTAAGACTACTTATAGTGATTGATGTGTAACATTGTACTGAAAGAAAATTTCGGACTCATTAGAATTGAGTAAGTATTTAATAATATTTTATTGGCAGAAAAATCTTGGAAACTTTCCGGAAAAATATGAAACTTTCCGGAGAAAGTTTCCGCCTCACAACACTAGCTGAGGAGTTTTGGAAGCGTTGCAGTCTGTTGAGCTCAATGTCCGAGATACCCACAAAAACAGAGTTAGCAAATACTTGATATTTCATTTCACAAATGCTAACAGTGTAACTTCTGAATTCTACAGACTTCTAATATTAATCTGGCACATCGATGAACACTAACATTATATGTATATACAAAATAATCTTACCTGTTGGTGTAGGCCGGTAAGCAGAGATGTTGATATTTGCATTGCACATATTGCCTTCACAGCAGCAGTAGAAGGCAGTATTGCCCTTGTCCTTTTCCTTTTCTACTCTTTTAGTATTGTCCTCCTTCAAAACACACTTTGTCGCATTGTGGCAATTCATATCATCCAGCCAGCAGCCCTTCTTTTCCAGCACCAATGTGCCTGAAATGTTAACATATATTGCATAGCAGTGATAACGCTTGCCACTAGGTTGTAGATCACATACCAATGTTGTATTGCAACGATTTAATTCGTTTTTGCACACAGAGGCTTCATAGTATTCACATGTCGCTGGCTGGTACGCTGGCAAAGCATCTGAAACAGAGTCAGATATATGTACAAAATAGGCATTTAATTACCCAGAAACAAAGACATAAGTCAAAAAGTAAATACAAAAGCCATACAGCCATAAAGAAATACATAAGGGGCCGTCCATAAAGTACGTCACGTTCCAGGGGGGAGGGGGTGTAAGAAAGTGCGACAGTTTGTGACAGGGGGAGTCAGGCCATGTGTGACGTCACACATTTATTTTTTAAATTCTTTTTTTTATTGTTTTTGTTCTTAGTACCTAAAATCCGACCCGGACAGGTGTGTCTAAAACCCGACCTGGCGGGATAAAAGTTGATTTCCCGTCACTATATCAAAGCGCTTAGGGACACACGTCACTATCAGAGGGATTAGGGATAGTATCCTAGGGTTTAGAGGGTTAGGTAAATGGTTATGTTTAAAAAAAATTTGTTCGAAAGTGTGACGTACTTTAGGAGGGGGTCCGAGATTTGTGACAGTTTGTGACAGGGGGGAGTAAAAAATGGTCAAAAATAGCGTGACGTACTTTATGGACGGCCCCTAAGTCGTACAGAAGTAATACATATATGTCACACAGTCATAAGTCATACAGTTAAACATAAGTCATAATTCATTCAGCACTGATCATAAAGTAAAACATATCAAGTCATAATTCATAAAGTGCTGTTCACTTTTCTCATCACATGCCGAGCTGATCGCTGGTTAAACAGCTGAGGGACAGTGAGTGGCTTATATAATTTACACAATTCTTTTGGGATCCACATATGAATACATTCATGCATAAAAACTATTAAAATGTTTTTTCTTTCTTAATTTTAGCTAAAAATGCCAGTTTTTCGTTTTATTTTTCAAATCGCTTTATTTTTTTTATGTATTCATCATTAATTTATTTACCATATGTTATTAATTTCCTTCATTTTAATTTTTGTCAGATATTCCTTACGTTTTCACCATACTCTCAACCTTCATCCACATGGGGCATGAGCTCAGTACTTAACATTATAAAATTATAACTGGCAGAGGTCGTAATCTTTAATTTCAAAATTAATAAGACTAAGTGTACTGTAAAACCTCAACAAACACCAAATGCACTTCAAAACCTGTAAAAAAATTAATATAAACAAAAAAGGTTTTTTCTAACAACTACCTACTAATTAATAATGACAATTTTAGCGACATATCTAAAACATTCAATATAGCAAGTCTCCAGAAACAAACATCACAACCACTCTACACTCTTCCTGCTCATTTTAACAGACTGCTTTGTCATAGTTGCAAAATTAGCTAATTAATTCTCATATATATGCTCAGATTTCTGTTGTGAATCTGAAGCCTTGACTTCTGGGTTGATAGCCCAGAACACTAACCAAAGAATATTAGACATGCTCTGTGTATGAAAAGATGACAACAGAATGGCAAACTGATAAACTTAGAAATGTGCATAGTTCCATAATTTTTTAAAGAAGCAATAAAAAAATTGAACTTACCACCAGGAAACAAAATCAGAAGAAGATATAGAAAAATCAAAACACACACATAATGGCTCTTCCATTGCCCCAAAGAAACTGTCCGAAATATCACTGCCATGTTGTGCAGCAGTGTTTCAGTCACTACATAATTTGTTCCCTATTGCAAGGGTCTTTCGTTTCAAATGCGCCAAGTGCTGACACAAAAACTAATCAAACGTCTAGCTGTCATCTCTGCTTCTGTATGCAGATATTCTGGCAATTCTAAAAAAACAATGTACAGAATGTTACAATTAAAAATAACAACATTTAAAATCTCTTAAATTTATGTATTTCAAGCAATAAATTGAAAATATGCAGATGGTAGGCCTACAGCAAAAATACAAGAATACAAAGCTTTACTGGCTATATGTCCCAAAACTTGTACACAGTATGAATTTAATTTTTTTTCCTGTTAAGTCACACCGTAATTTAAAGGCAACCAGGAGTATGAAATGCAGCACTTGTTATTGTGCAAAGTGCACAACTAAATTTATTTGTGGCTGAAAGTGGAACTTAATGATTTAAATATCTTTCTGTCCAGATACCATCCTCGTCGTCGTCATCATAACCATAACCATCATCATCATCATTGCCATGGCCATAAAGGAATACAAATACACAAGTTAGTTTAACGATTAGTGAGCTAAATTGACGAAAGCAATGCAGCATTGCAGCTTGCCATTTAAAGTGTCAAAATGTGACGTTATCTTGGCGTATCATTTCTCATTTGGCTATATGATGTAAAGATCAATCCAAAAACTACAATAAATGCCAAATGTTTGAGCGCAAAAAGTGAATAAATAAATATTTATTATCCATGATTGGATAACTGAAAACACAAATTTGAGCTTAAAAGGTGCAATTTTAACTCAATTTATTGAACAATAGTAGTGCGAATTAACTGAGCATGAATATTCACACAATGAAAATAGCACTTATCTATCACCATTCATACACCTAGCTAGTACAAGTAGAGTATTATCATAATTGGAAATTCACCATATAATATGATCACATACAATGTAAGAAACTCCATTCAGTAGAATGAAACAAACATGTCAAGTTAAAGATGGGCCATACTAACATCCAATAGAAAGTACCTTCTCAAAAAGAACATGTACATCAGCAATGATTATTATTTATTTTTCAAGTTGGGGCCATCCATATATCACGTACAGAAGGAGCGGAGTGAGTGATCGGATTTAGGCAATATTGCGCATCAGTGTGTATGGCGAGAGGTCTCGACAAAATGCGAATGAAAACAAAATAAATCTCTAATTATGACATCCAAATTCACTTATTTATAACTCAGTATTATTTCATAGTCATCCGATGGGTTTTATAACTACACTAGCTGAATTACCCGGCGTTGCCCGGGAAATTTCGATATTTGGTCCACAGCCACGCTGACCCCTTTCCCACTTAGCCTTTCTCACCCCACCTTCCTCCATCGGCCCCAACCCGGTCCCAGCCTGGGGTGCCTGGTGTTGTCGGTGAAATGTAGATTTTTCGCCCCAACCCAGCTCCCATTGCAACCGCCTCTGCGGGGCGGGTTCGTCACCCTCCGTTGTGGCCAGCATTTGCCGGCGAATTTTGGTTCTTTTGCCTAAACCCGTCCGCCCTAAATACCGGTAATGTCCAGATGGCCTGTATACGTACGACGACACGGTACTATATTAATTACCGGTATCCATTGTCATTGTCTTGCGATCAACCGTTCATAATATTATTATCCGTGTTTTTAGTATAATTTAGCGAAAGCGCGCGCTATAAAATCGGCCGCCTAAAGCGAAGTAAAGAAGTGATGACGTCATAAATCTATGGGATCTTTGAAAGCGATCCGGCGACCAATCTTAAATACTGCATTATATTAGCTTTCGTCGGATTATTAAAATTTAAATGTTTCCAATTCGGCAAAGGTAAGATTTTTGGATCGCGAACCCCCCTATGTTTGTTAATGGGTCCTAAAAAGTATTTTTGTAAATATTGGGAAAAATCGGTCGGGTGGATAAGAAGAAAATTGTTCGCAAACATTGGAAAAGTTTCGCCTTTATAGTTTTAGATTAATATAAAAAACATGTGCAGTTTTTGCACTGTAAATAGTAGCTTATGGAAAAATAAATGTGTAATGGACGACTTCAGCTAATCAACTTTTGTAGCAGGGAGGGTTGGAGAAGCTTAGTTGTACATATGCATGGGAGGGGGTCCACAGAATGCAGGAACAAGGAGTATGACAATAGATTTTTTCATGTATAGATGGCCCTTATCACATGTTCATGAAACTATACTATGAAAAGCATCATTTGCTTGCATCCTATGACAAATTTTTAAATACATAAAGTAATCAAAAGCTGAAGCAAAAAATTATCCTTTGCAATTAATCAGCTTGGACAATATCGCAGACAACTGCAATTGAAATATCAAGAATAAGAATCAGACATCTGCAATACAAAATTTAATTATCATCTTATGTTTTAAGAATTA
This sequence comes from Lumbricus terrestris, assembly GCA_949752735.1. Classification (NCBI taxonomy): domain Eukaryota; kingdom Metazoa; phylum Annelida; class Clitellata; order Crassiclitellata; family Lumbricidae; genus Lumbricus; species Lumbricus terrestris. The sequence goes on from OX457036.1 coordinate 64,401,274, forward strand.
ATGGCCATGAATTGTTTTGCATTTTAACTTAAGAATATCAATAAAGATAACCTAAAAAATTAAAAAATATAAGAAAACATTTAATTTTCATAGCAATCTTGTTTGAAATAGTCATTTAGATACAGCCGAAAGCAGGTTCCCAAAATGGACAAATGGAATCACTGACAACAGGCATGTCATACATGTCAAATGCTTCCAAAAGTGCTAGCGGCTCATTCGCAGTTCCGCACCATGCAATAAACCCCTAATCATGGGTCGTGGGTGACATGATGGTTCTTGTTTTTTTTATTATCTGACCACCAAATTTAAAAAAAAAACAAGTAGGCTACCGCAGTTGATAAATAGGTGTCAGTTTTCTGGGGAAAGGCAAGGGCCAGTGTTCCATCTCGCCCCTATGTGCAGGTGCCTATGAGAAGACTAGGATGAAGCTATTTGAGCGAAGTCGTGGGCAACATAATTATTGTTTATCTAAACAAGCACCGAGCCTTTGGCAATTTACCAAAAATCCTAGTTTGCCCGTAGCTAAAGGACAAACAATCGCCACCCCAAATACTCACTCGCTGAAAGTTAACTAAAACTGCACAAATGCATTCTGATGACTTAATAGACCGTGCTCGTGTGATCGCCACTTGCAATAGATCGCATTTTATAAATGTTTAGACGACTGGAAGCAATTCAGGTTTGATGGAACAGCTGGACTCTAGGATCCGTGGCAACTTGTTTGCTATATTTCACACGAATCAACTTTAACCCACACTGCAACACATAAAGCGATTGAGTCTTCCAGTTCACGATTCAAATGATGTGATTTTGCGAATGAAACACGAAAAACAACCACCAACTTCGTAACAAATAATCAGCACCAGCAATAATGTCAACATACCTAAAATGGCGTAAACTTTCTGAAAAGACCCGGATGTCAAGCAACTAACTGACACCAAGAGCACTCGCGGTACAGAGGCCGCTTAGATGGTGCGGCCCGAACCCCCAAACGAATATATCGACCGGATCTCTGAAATCGGCTTTCTAAATGCGACACACACTACCTAATAATTTTTAAACATTGAATCTGCGTAATGAACAACAGGAACATTTCCATTATGCGATTATGCCTCTGACCCTAGGCTATGGTAACACCGACTAAATCGATCCGGACAACCATATGGGCTAGGCCTAATCGTACGGACAACCCTTTTGACTTAACGCAGCGCTCGTGAATAAGCTGGTCCTCCGTGCTTGGCTTTTGAGTGGCGCTCTATAAAATTGGAGGCTACGATTGCGACGATTACGATGTTGTGCATTTAAATTTATTCTTAGTAAGCTAGTTTTCGGGAGCTCGGTCATTTCTAGGCCTAGGCATAGGCCTAGGCTATTGGGGAAATCGAGCTTTGTGTAAGATCATTTCAGCACTTTTAGGGATGCGGGTTTTGGGGATTCGGGTTTACACTAGTCGCGATTGAGTGTCATAGGTGTGTATTTAGGGGAGGGGCAAGTGCCCCTAAACAGTGGCGGCTCTGTCATAGGCTAGGCTAGATCGCGCAGTGGTTAAACTTAAAGTGGTAGGCCTATTATAGCCTATAGATATGGGTGAGCAGTGGGAACGCTGAAGACGAGTTTTATTGAAACGCATGTGTTTCCAAGGCGAGCAAAGAATTCCGAGAGCAATGCATGGGAACGCCGTTCTCGCGCGTTCCCACCCACTTTAAACCCTGAGGCCGCGGCACATAGGCCTAAATGGACGACAAAAAACGGACGACACTATTATATTTTATATATATAATATATATATATATATAATATTATATATATGCCTGTTTAACCGTAGATCTACTGGAACGGCGACTGGAGATGACTATAGGCCTATTGAATTTCAACGGACGCCGGACGGACATTATTTGTATGAGCGAAAAATGACCAGCGATCAATTAAGGCTCTGAAATTTGAATAGGCCTACACCAGTGTGTGCGGATTTATCCGTTGATCGTGACCAGTGATCCGGGAAAGTGAGCAAACTTGACTTGTTACAATCACTTTCATATTAAAGACTAGCTGTGGTACCACCGTACCGTACCCGGCGTTGCCCGGGAAATTTGAGCATTTCGCCCCTACTCCTCTGGGGTACCCGGCGTTGACCGCTAAATTTCGAAGTTTTGCCACCTCCATTCCACCCCTCCACCTCTGCTCCCGGACTTCACCCTACCTTCGCCCCACCCAGCCCTCTCTCATCCACATACGGTGACACACCTCCCTCTCCGCCCCACTTCGCCCACACCTCACCCCGCCCTTCCATCCCACCACACCCCGCGGTACCCCGATCCCAGTCATCCCACCCGCCCTCACCCCTCCTGGGTATTCGGAGCTGCCCGGTTGATTTAAGTTTTCGTCCCTACCCAGCACCACCTCCTGCCCCAGCATAGGTCCCACCGCACCCTCACTACCCTCGTACACACCCTCCCGGTATGGTCATAATCCACACTCCACCCGCAACACGCCCCACCCCGCCCCACATCACCCCGCCATCCCCCTCTCTGGGATATCCGGGGCTGTCTGGTAAATTCAAGCTTTTCGCCCTTCCACGAACCACCTCTGGCACCACATTCCAGCCCACAACCGCTATCACTTCCTCACCTTGCCCTCCATCCCTAACCTCTTCTTACTCCTCTCACACCCATCCGGCCATCACCAAAACTCTGCCAGAAACCCGCCCCACCCAGTTCTCATCAAGTCCCAGCCCTGAGCCCTCAGAGACTCCCGGCCATAGGTGCAATCACGTCCTAAAAGTTGGGGGGGACCATAATAATAAAGCTAGGAGGACCACTCAAAAGTTGGGGGGACGCGTCCCGTGGGTCCCATAGAGTGGTTGCCCATATATGCTCCCGCGGCGTCGCCCTGAAAATTACTGTTCCTCACCCCACCGCTACGCCCTCCCATACCCAGACCCCGGCCCCACTCAGAACTCACCTCTCTCCGGAAAATTTTGGTTCATCCTTGCGGATTTTGGTTACCCCCACACCCCCAACCTTCGGGCCGGAGTGTGGGCTGACTATGGGCCTTGGTCGCAATCTATCTCTGGCTGCAAGGTTTGAAATGTGAAGCTCTGAAACTGCGCGAATATTATCTGAAAAGAGCAAAATTTCGGCTGCTCGCTTCCACGCAGGCTCCCGTGGTGAGATAGATTCGTCAACCATCCACTGGGTGGTTCCATGGGCGGAGACTTGCGGGGGACGAAAAGGCGGCCGAATATTGGGGACGAATGGCCGAGACGCCGAATTTTTTTTAATTTTTGCTGGCAAAAATTTCTGACGACCTTTTTTAGTCATCCGTTCGAAATGTCGATGGAAAAGTTTAATTTTCTCTGCCAGAAAAGTTGAAGACCTTTTTAGTCATCACCTCGTCTCGGCGTTCGTTGTTCACCGTTTGTTTCGTGCCCTAATAATAATGAATTTGGAGTCATTGATAAATGTCAATTTAAGCCTAGGTAGGCCTACAGGCCCTAGTAGTGCAATCAAATTGATAACCGATATAGCCTATTATAGGATTAACAGAATTCCATTTCGGTGGTCTGTCACAATTAAGTAGCCTAGGCTAAGCAAATACTCAGATTTATCCTCAGACCATGGACCAGCTTCTCAGAGACCAGTAGTAGTAGGCATGCCTTTCAATCCTCAGGATATCTACCACGGCTGCATTGGTCTCCATCCTGTCGCTGACTCGCTGTTCTAGTATTTTTTGCAAGTTTTTCACCGTTGGTGAGCCCTATAGTTTTCTTGAGGGCGTTAAGGCCCCAAGTAAAGTCTTCTTCCACACATCAACTCCAGGTGGCTCATAGTCTGACCCCTCAATTTTCTACAGTTCTCATACTGCCCTGAATACGTCCACGATAGGCGATAGCGTAAATAGCCTAGCTATACCGTAACCTAGGCCTACCGCTAGGCTATCACCGTCAGTAGAATCACTCTGGCTATTAGGCTATGAGCCAGATTTTAATTGAAAGCGTTACTACCAAACGTGACGATTAGGCCTAACTGCGATTGGTTATAGTAGGCCTAGTACGTATATCCATCGGACGCCTGCAGTCAGCCCGCGCTGGTCCAGGCCCAAACGAAACATTTCTCAATGGCTGTCATCAAGTGTTTAACGGCTAACTGCTGCTGCTAAAAATACAAGGTGATAATTACAACTTTTACCTCGGTGCCACTCACAGCTCATCAAGCCCCCTATTCTTTCTCCCTCATCAACCTCCACCCATTCTTTCTCCCTCTGCGTGCATTAATTCCTACGTACGACGGCGACGTTAATTTAACGAAGGAGATCGTAAAACGAGAACTTTATGGGCTCTGCGATAATTACATCCATTGGTCGACTCCCTCTGTTTCTCTGTGGGTCTGTGTATTCATCTCCTTCCATTCGCTCATAACTCACTCCACTCGCATCATGATACGTTCATAACTCACTCCACGCGTATAGTAGGCCTACTCTTTCCTCCCACCGTCGCGCGGCGGTGGCGGTGACGACGACCGAGTTAAGTGACCCTTAACGCCTGCCTTACAGCCTGACGTGGTCGGTCGGTCGGTCGGTCGGTCGAGCCAGAGCCCGTAGCTGCTTTCCCCGGCCACCGCCGCCGCCGACTGAGCGACCGAGGAGCGGCGGTAGCGGTGGCGGCGACGAGCGAGATAGAGCGACGGCGACGGCGGCGGTGACGAAAGCTACGCGTGACCCGCGGCGAGCCAACCGCTATAATGGGTTGCCCGGCGCACCTGTCGCGCGCGCACACACCAACAGACACAGTCACTTGGATATTAGCAGCCATTAAGAATTTCACTTGGGAGGTGGATTAAACGTCGACCTCGTGGAAGAAGAACGGAGTAGCGTTGCTTTGCCGACGTCCAACCGAAGCAGCAGCAGACGGACTGATATTTGGAGGGGTGGTGTAGTCGTGTAGGTACTTTGCGCAAAGGCTTGTCAGTTGTGGACCATCCGGAGCTAGACCAGTTATGTAGATTGCTCGTGCGAGTCATGTATGTGTCTGCTGTGAACAGTCTTTGTATACTAGTGTGCGTTGCAACGATTGTCAGTCGAACGACTGTGTTCGGGTCAGGTCACGGTAATAGCACGGAGGTGACCACCACCGCCACCGCCGCTGTTGACGCCAGGGTGGAAGCGGGAAGACACGTGGCCGCCAACGGAACAGCGAGGAGGTCGCAGGAAAACAACAAAGGAACCAGGTCGCAGGAATTCCAATTTCTCAACCCTAAGCCACGTAAGTTGACTTTGGCGAGGGGCCAAGGCTGTCGCTAGCCCATACAAGCACGCGTACACGCACGCACGCGCGATCGTAAGCTATGCAGAAATGAGGGAAGTCGTAGGCTATCATTTTCACGGCTTCATGTTGTCGCATACTAAGCTGCCGAAATAGATGTTGCTTGTGGCGTGATAGTCTTATGTGCCTGTAGACTGGCAGTCAAAATTGCAATGTGGAAACGAGGATTATACAATGTCATGTAGTTTGCAGTAAGGGCCTACTTGTGACAGTGATGATTGTTGAACTTACATCAGGACATCACTGGCCGTCAGTATTAATGTAGCCTGCTTGTGTAATATTGTAAGTAATAAACTATATTTGGAACTCAGACATACCAGATGTGTGCAACACTACTATTATTATTATTATTATTATTATTATTATTATTATTATTATTATTATTATTATCTGCCAATGTGGAACACGTTCTTGCGAGTATTAGCCCAGGAGTAGCATACTGTCTTGGTGCAATTACATCAAAGACCGTTTCTGACTCCATTTGCAAAACACCACTCGCTATGATGTGCCTCACAGGAAAAGCTGTCTCAGTATCATAGAAGGTATCAAGTTTCAAATCCCAAATGCAATAAACGAGAGCAAAAAGCCTTGAACGACCAACAGTAACGAAGCTGATGAATTTTATGAGTTGTGATATCATTAAGATGCAATTGGTAACAATAAAGATAGGCCTACATGCTATGTGCATAGGATACAATACTTATTATACTTGGAGTGGTGTAGTTAGGGAGTGATGCAGTTCATATTTGCTTTCCTTCCAAGCTTCACAGGTACATGTGACCATGGGACAGAACATCAATGATGCGGAGCAATTGTGAGTTACAGACTTGCTCAAGGATGCTTACATATTAGGGCTGTCGATTTTCGATTTTTTGGCCAGCCCAACATGCTGCAGTCACTCGATATGCCATTATTAATCAGGGCTGTTTTTAAGGAATTTTTAGAACTGCACTACCCCTTCTTTCCTTTCCCATCCTCCATGGTAAATTACTTCCAATCGGAGGACAATGACTGTTTTTTTGCTAGTTTTAACTGTACAGAAGTGCTTCTACAACTGCACAAGTCCATTTAGTACTGCACATTTTGTGTACAACTGCACGTTAAAAAAGTCCTGCTATTAATCTACCCTGTCAACATCATTATGCATGCTGCATCATTCTAATGTAGGATCTGAATTCTACTGAAATAGTTGCTAAAAATTACAGTCTTGTTATCAAAATTATAGACATGTCACCTTGTGCCGTCAGTTCGAGGAACTCTAGCGACCGTCATGACCAGCCTTCTCCACTCCGTTCTGTTCTGTGTCACATTCATCCCTGTCCTCCTGTGTACATCATCCATCTGATCCTCGGCCGTCCTCTTCTCCTTGTACCCTCTCCACATGCCAGCATCATCGCCTTCTCCAGTCCATCCGTGCGCATCACGTGACCGAAAAACATCAGCTTCTGCTTGATGATCCTCTGCAGCAATGATATATCAGCTCTTAGTTGACCAATGTCCTGGAGCACAGATTCATTTGTTGCCTATGTATAAAATCCAAATCAACTTCAAGAGCAGAATGTTTATTTTGGCAAAATAGCTATTTACATCAAGTTCTGGGACTTTATACTGTCAGTCTGGGATATGGGACTCGCAAGGCTGATTCTGGGACTGTCCAAGCGAGTCTGGAATGGATGGCAACCATAATGGAAAGATGTATCTGGATGGTTGAACAGCATGTACAATTGAAGGTCTTTCAAAGATGCTGCAAGACGGTATTTCAGAGATGACTACGATCTAGTGCACTGACTGGTTGGTGCACAGCAGTTTTGCATTGTGGAACTTACTTTTTGTGCTACTTCCCAGAGTAATATCTGTATTTAATTTCTTACAGATGGACTTCTTGTGTAGCATTTTTATGTGCATCATAGACTACAAATTTTGGATACGAGTTGCAGTGAAGCACCAGTGAAAGAGTCGGACATTTTACCAACGTTATGATTGGGTTATTTTTTTGGTAATTATTTTTTACCAGTTGATAATATGTTTGTGCACAGACATTGCCAGCCCTGTTTGCAATGCAGTTCTTTTCTTGATAGGGATTCTATGTTCCATGTTATGCTAAGATCTGGCTACGGTTAAGTGCTGGATTACAGCAGGGAACAAGCGAGTTACATTTCCAGTTTAGCTCGGCCCACTTTTGCACGGCCAAGATTTCCTTTTTATCCATATTTACCAGATACCACTACGATTATATCCTACATGGAATTGATATCTGTAGTGGATATGAGGGAATGCTGTTTAAGGACTTTTAGGATACTGATGTAAAGAGCTTGAGATGCTAGGTACTACTGTGCCTTCTGTTGACTGACATGTGGAATAAATATGCTTTATTTCAGTTCATGTCGTATGTTTATTATTTATGTATATTATTACACTTATACTTGGGGTGCGTTTTATCGCAACCTTAAAACAGTTCTTGCCAGCCGAGGTTGGGTCGGAAGTGCTCGTGAGTAGTAACCTTTAAGGGGTGCTGTATAAACCTCCATAATGAATGAATGAATGAATTATGGGTGTCACCTGTTAGATATTATTAGGAATTAAAGTGTTGAATATTTCTTTGAATTTTTCTCATGTGCGAGGTAGTGCCCTACAAATATGCTTTATTTCAGCCATGCCTGCAAGTAAAGTTACTTTGTGTAAAATGCAGATGATTGCATCAGCTGGGTTGCATCCAGGCTGCCTCCTTTATTGAACTTGTACTGCAAATTAATGGCTACTTATATGGTGCCATTTGCAGACTAGGCGTAGGACTCCTTGAAGTTCGACCTCATACAGTGTGGACTCATTAATATGAAGTCATGGGTTGGGAACATGTGGTTATATGGTTCAGTGCTTATGCTGGACTGCACACTGAAAGAAGGGATAATTAATGCTGATTGATTATTAGCACTGCATGATCAGTGTTTCTTGCATGGTGTGTTAGCCAATAGGGGGTATTAAGTTAATCGCTTTGAGGGATATAGCACCACTTTGCATAAGGCAGAGTGGCAGGTCATAAACTGGGAGGATGCAGACAAGTGCACTCGGTGCATGTACTCATAGGCCATGAAATGGCACCACACACTACACTCAGAGATGTCTCTGAGTGTAGTGATGGCATTTAATATTTCTTATGCCCATCTGTCTTGTTTATCTTTCATTGCATAAAATTAACTTGGAATTTATTGCCAGAACAATCTGTGCAAGTTGGAAACAAGAGACGAGTCCATCTGAATAGTGATCTTTTGCGGTGTGATCTCAGTGATTTTAAATGCTTTCCATCGTGGCAACACTAGGTGTGTGTCAGTGTGTGGAACACTAGGTGTCAGTGTGTGGAACACTAGGTGTCAGTGTGTGGAACTGCTTCTACAGTCTTCAGTTGCTGCATTTGAACCTGAAATGAGGTACTCGCATTTTTGTATCCTACACCTGTAGAATTGGCTGTTGGTTTAGCAGTTGTGAATAAGCTGGTGCCCGTGCTTAGCGCTTAAGTGGCGCTCTAGATATTTGAAGTTTACGATTACGATTACAGTGACACTTTGATGTTTGTTTAAAAATCAAATTGATTAGGTCAGAAAGCAAGGGTTGCTTCTCCAAGTATCAGTTAGTCATGTACTTAACGTCCGCTGTACTTGATATACTTGGCCTAGTTAGGATGTTAGGTGTGTCTAAATAGATATGCTACCCAAAAAGAAATGTCACTTGTACAGCTGTGCACTTTTAACGATCAAGTGTTGAGACTTTACATGTGTTGTGTCCATTAAAGCCTTCATCATTATATTTACACATACATACACATACACACACATGTGTATATATATATATATATGTAGATTTGTAAAGGTCATAGCCATGTCATGCGCAGGCACACAGAAACGCACAATCACACATGCTTACAGTTACACACACTGTCACACAGGCACAACAAATGCACAGGCTGAACATATGCACACACACACACACGCACACACAAACTCTTACTCGCTCTCTCACTCACTGACTTACTCACACACACCTTGGTTGGCCCAGAGTTTTATATCCATGGGGAAAGCTTGTTCCATGCTTCCACCAGGTCTGATTGGTCCAGGGCCTCCTTTGGTCTTCGACAAGGTTCTTTATTATGGCTGTACATTCTTTACACCACGGAAATAAATCAGATTCTTTCTTCTGTGAGGTTGCAAGGCATCAGTTTGCAGATGACACACAGGCATATGCCCGGGACTCAGCTTTAGAGGCACAGGCATATGTCCAGTTAACGTTTCCACCCAATTTTTTTGACAATTCAAAAACATAATGCAGCAAAAAGTAATAAAATACGATCTTATTGGGTATCATCTCAAATAATTGTTATCGAATAGCCTTGGTGCTGCCAGATTATCATTATTATTATTATTGTTTGGAAAGGGAACAGGGTACCAGCATAGCTGAACGTCACTGTGAAGTCATGTAGCAAGATGACGTTCAAGTTGGACCAAGTTGGTAGATAAATAATCTGTCAGATTAATAATTTTGTTATTAAAAACAAAAGTGAAATATCTAAAAAAATCAAAATGTCCAGTGTCAATGTCAGACAAAATGTGTATTCAGATACTTCATAAGCAAGGTTCTGGAGCAAAAGCTATAATCACTGCTTACTCTGATAAACTGTTAGTGCAGAGAAATTAGGAGTTAAATTGAGAGTTAAGAAATGTGCCATTGATGAAAATAGATCAACTCGTCGCCAATATTATTGTCCTGGTTTCATTAAGAATAACCAATGCCCCCCAAATCGCCGGATTTGAACCTTACAGATTTTCAAATGTGGAGTGCTATGCTGGAGAAATACTACAATCTGTGGCCAGAACTAAAAACAATAAGAATTGATGGACCTCGCATTGGAGTTGATATGTGAAGATTTACCTCTGAAACAATTATATGTTAGCGTTGCTTCAACAACAGAAGACAGTAATTCATAAACATAAAAAAATGAAAATGAAACACTTGTTAATAGAATCAAATTTCAATATATTGCAAGTCAGCATGGCACTGGTTAGTATCCATTCCAGACAATTTCCTTGCCATCATTCGAATGGCAAGTCGCTGTAGTTTCGTACGGATAAGATTCTCAAATGCACATGGCAAAATAAACCAATGAATTGAAAAAACAAAACAAATTCTGAGAATTGTACTTAATCATGCATATTGAAAATACTAACTGCTAAGAGCAGTGCAGAATACCGTAGTTTAGCATAGTTTAGCGCTAATTTGTGATTTTTGTGTTATGTTTTGAAGTCCAAACAATCGCATGGTGTAATAGGAGATTTGAAGGGTATTTATTTTGTTTATAGTGGAAAAGCTGATTTTCACAAGCACATGACTCATGGACCTTAGATTATAGGGTGACCCGTCAAAAGGGCGCACGACAAAAGGGCGCCGACAAAAGGGCGCCGACAAAAGGGCGCCGACAAAAGGGCGCCGACAAATGGGCGCACGACAGAAGAGCGGCGCTCTTAAAAGAAATGATATCGCCAAAGATATCGCGGATGAATTAAATAAGATAAGTGATCCACCACTATATGATTTTAATGTATAACGAGATGTCGAAGGTAAGAAATTAATTATTTGACATAAACAAGCAATTTAATGAGTAGGCTAGTTGAAAAGTTGTTAAAACTAGGAGTTTGGCTCAAAGTAAAAAATGGAAATTTGACGAAAAGTAACAACTTCGATATCTGTATCCACCAACAAGTACAATGGCCTTCCCTTTCTGCGATGCGATCTCTTCCATTTTAACGATTCAAAACATGTAGTAGAGCTGCCCTGCTTCCTTTGCTTTTATATGATAATGAACTTTCCAACCTCTCATGTCACCGCTTTCTGCACTTGATTTGTTTATTTTAGCACCTTTTCCAGGTCCTCTGAACATGTTGGGTATCAACAAACATCATGTGTGAAATGGTTAAGTAGTAATTGCTCGTTGTCGCGTCGTCGTTGAGCTGCTTACTTGCTCGTAATATTATCACCTATAGGCCGACTCTTCATCGATGCTATTTCTTTTAAGAGCGCCGCTCTTTTGTCGGCGCCCTTTTGTCGGGCGCCCTTTTGTCGGCGCCCTTATGTCGGCGCCCTTTTGTCCTGCGCCCTTTTGACGGGGTGCCGATTATAGCAAGGTACTGTTAAATTTTTAATTTATGCATGGTACCTGATCAGTATGGTTGCTAATAAATGTTGAAGGCACTAGTACTCCAGACTTCACATCCTAGTGGCAGGAGGAACGAGTGGCCAAATCTCGGACTGTTGTCCATTTGCAATGGTTGAAATCGAGCACAATATCTATAATGAAGTGTGGTTTAATATCGAACAGCTCGGTAATTTATTGGAGGTGCAATTTGACATTTCTGCATTTTAAATAGTAAGACATGGTGCAATATTTGGTGATTTAAATGTATAAATATATAATATATATAATTGTAGAGTATCTGACAACTTGTAAAGTGCTTCTCACAGTACGAGCCTTTCAGAAGTGCTCCCAGTGCACGCAACCCCGAGAGAAAAGGCAGGTTTTTAGATGAAAGAAAGATGAGGAAAGACTACCAGAGAGGATGGCAGAGCAAACTGATGGAAGTCCATTCCACAGGGAGGGACCAATGCAGACAAATGATCTGGATTGAGCCATGACGGTCCTGACGTGGGGAACAAAGAGGTCAAGCTGATCAGAGGACCTAAGAGGGACACAGGGAAGTTCAGAAATGGAGTGAAATGTAATATCACAAAGATACTTCGGGACGAGACCCAATTGAGACTTGAGAACCAAAATGTGGACTTTATGTTGTATGTGAGCAGAGAGTGGAAGCCAGTGAAGTTGTTCAGTCATGAATGTAGAAATGTGGGAGAATCGAGGAAGACGGGTAATGAGCCTAGCAGCAACATTGATTACAGGCTGTAGAGGAGATAGCCGAACCCTATGGAGGCCAGCAAGGACAGAATTACAATAGTCAATCTGAGAACAGACAAAGGCGTGAATAATAGAGGTAAAGGTCAAAGAAGAAACAGATTTGCGAATAGCCCTGAGACGCCTTAACTGGAAGTAGGAAGAGCTAATGCCTTTTAAAAGCAAAATGTCATATATATATATATATGTTATATTATATATATTATATTTATATATGTGTATATATATATACTTACATATATATTAGCACAGCATGGACCATTTCTAGAAATTATGTTAAAGGACACTTAATACCTACCGGTAAGTAGGTACTTACTTTCGCAATGGTAGGAGGCTGTTGTTAGTCAAAGGACTCTGTTCTATCGCACTTTTAGGTGGCCATAGTGTTTATGTTGATCACCATTTTGATTTTTACCCTCACATTTATGTCAGTACTGCTGTCTTTCCATCCTTTGTTAGTAGGCCTATATGCAATGTGGAGAAGGATGCAGAGGAAAGGATGGTGGAAGAGGTTGAGGAGGTGTTTGGAGTTTTCATATTCTTCTTAAACTGTCTTAGGACGGTTGGTGAATTAACGATATGAAAATACCAAAGCTCTGCGATGAGCTCTGTTCTTCTGTGCATGGTTTTGATGCAAATTCTGCTGATTGATCATGCAGTCTCCTTAAGGATTTCACCTGCTTCTGGTGGTCAATAAACTTTATTGCCCACCCATCCAACCTTCTATTTTGGCTTGGCATGTCCAGATTATTGATGTTTGGGCATCAAGCATATTTGTTTTTTCCGCACATTTCTAATGCTTTTTAAAAGCATAGGCCTACATCATGCTAGAAATGAAGCATAAATGTACAGGTGATAATACAGTTGTTTACATGTATAAACTGACTTTGCTGAGACTTCTTAGAAGCAGCCTTGACCCTGACCTGTTGACCAGCTTTGTTTACCTCTGAATTGGAGGGTTTTATAATCCTCGATTTGAATTAAATGCCATACCTGCATGATTTTCCATGGACGACAATATGTTTACATCTCAGTGGTACCGGACTCAATGTTGCTTATTCAAGCAATTGTGCTTGTAGGGGTCATATGCAAAGCATTTAGTCAATGATAAAAGCACGTGGTGCATTCTATTGGCTTGCCTGCTATTGTTATTTGTTTTTGTTGTTAAAGGAAAGGTGACAGTGAATGAAGATGTTCTAAGTCTGGCTATCCCTCCGGCAACCTTTCTAAGTAAATCAAGAGCCTTCTTGAGATGAACTAATTTATAGGGATAGACCCATACAACTTTTGTTCTCATTATTCTGTTTAATGCACTCTCTGCTCCACCTACCCCAACCTGATCAGTGTCGAGCTGCTTATTTAAGATATTGCCAACTTATTTCATTGTTGTTTATTATGATATCTCTGATAAATTCTTGTGGTTTATATTATCAGGCACAATCACAGTTAACAAGTGAAACTGTAATCAGTAATATTTGCAATAATTGTTGTCTGCTAAGTATCCAGTAGAATAGTTTTTGCCATAAATGTAAGTTCTACTCCAATTTGTGACATGTCTTTTTCTAATTGGCTCATGAAAGCTTCAGCATGATGGTTATCATGGCAGATTGTCAAACTGGAAGTGAGAGGTTCAAAGCAGAATGATTGCAGACACGTATTTCAAAGTCTCTGCTCTACTTGACAGGGGGAGGGGGGGTCAAAAATGGTCAAAAATAGCGTGACGTACTTTATGGACGGCCCCTTAACAAGTGAAACTGTAGTCAGTAATTTGCAATAATTGTTGTCTGCTAAGTATCCAGTAGAATAGTTTTTGCCATAAATGTAAGTTCTACTCCAATTTGTGACATGTCTTTTTCTAATTGGCTCATGAAAGCTTCAGCATGATGGTTATCATGGCAGATTGTCAAACTGGAAGTGAGAGGTTCAAAGCAGGATGATTGCCAGTGCCGGCGCTAGCACCCCCCGTACCCCCCGGCCGGGGGGGCCCCCGAGTTTGAAAGGGCCCCAAAATTTAGCTGGTCATTATGCCTATTTGTGACTGTACAGATCCGGTCTGGTGCATGCTCAACTAACCTTATGGCACTGCCATAGCAGACCTAATGCAAATATCATACTGATTTTGGGCGTAAGTATAAATCCATTAGAGTTTGAAAGGGGCCCCCAAATTTAGCTGGTCATTTTGCCTATTTGTGACTTTACAGATCCGGCCTGGTGTATGCCTCAACTATAACCATATGGCATTGCCATAGCAGACCTAATGCAAATATCATAATGATTTTGGGCGTAAGTATAAAGTCATTCAGACTAACTCAGGCAATTTCGTCCACTTTCTCAAACACAACGTTTATAAATTGTAACTTATTCTAATTGCTAATTAGATGAGGCCTCAAAATAAAACCTGCGTGAGGATCAAACATTAAAGCCTAGGTAGGGTCACAGATGTCCTTGGTAAGTTGGTATGTGTCTGATCTCAAATTTGCAAGGGGCCTCAAAAGTAGCTGGTAATTTACATGACTGTTCAAACCACGCACCGAATTATGTTTTAATGCAAATCATACAAAATAATATTACTCAAACCAATAGAGCATTGTCCTTCAACCAAAGATCAGACTTTGGGGTGTGGACAGGGGCAGGGCCCACAATTTATGGTTGGGACGGAATCCATGTATCCCCAATATTTCAGAAATATTTCATAAGTATCATCCACTGCCCATCAATAATGATCAATTTTGTTAAGATGACAGCCTATACATGCTACCATTACAGCTGGCAAATCGGACAAATTAAAGTAATGGAGAGGGGACACTCTGAAGTCCTAAACCACGACTAACAGCATTGAAAAATGAGATTTTTTATAAAGATTACAGCTTAAAATTCTGCCATTAGGCTACAGCATGGAAATTCAAACAATTTGACAATTGGGAGGGGGGGTATTTATTGAAGTCTTACACCATGTCTTTCGGCACTTATATTATTAGAAATTTTGCTGAGATGACAGTTCGAGGTATGGGGCCCCAAGTTTTTTTTGGGGGGGGGCCTCAGGTACCCTAGCGCCAGCACTGATGATTGCAGACACGTATTTCAAAGTCTCTGCTCTACTTATGCCCCATGAATTGAACTCATGTATACAAAGTAAATATACATTGACTGTACACTGTGATTAGAAAGGTGGGCGACACCCAGCCACCAACCCTCATACGCTGAAGCTGAGAAAAATTAGGTAAAGTTGTAGCACTTCATGGCGAAGGCTGCCTGTCATTGTGTGATCCTGTATCTGATCTCTCGCTCTTTTTTCCCTTCACTTTAGATGTGTGTGTTTGTGTGTGTGTGTGTGTGTGTGCATTTGAAAATGTCCAAATTGTACGCACGTCTGAGATACGGGTTTTTGCTCAAAAGCTCACTTCTATACATTTTGAAATCATTCACTCAGAAAGACACCCTGACAAATTAGTGTCAAATGAACCACAGCATGTAGATATTGATCCGTGTGTGCCAGCTGGTCAGGAAAACAAAAAGCTATAAATAGGCAAAATATGGGCAAGGTCGGTCGGTCGGTAGGGCCACCAACTGTAACTGGGTCACTCCAACATTTTCCCGGCTGGATTGCTGTAAGACATCCCAGTACGAACTTTGAAGTCAATCGGTTCAAGTGTTTTTGATATACAAGCCAGTAGGCCTACAGCTTGTTTCCTATAATGTCACTGTTAACTGCTTTGCGAGCCTTTGATGTCTTCGTTTGAGAAATTTATTTTCGAAGTTCAAGGCTGGTTCAGGTGGCTGCTTCACATTTGTGGTTTGAACTGTTTACTATGTAGTTTATATTAGTTTCAGAACGAAAACTGAATGTTGATTTTTTTAATGCCAACAGTTGTGTAATGTCGTTTTTCACTTTTGGAGCTGACCAGTTACAGTGCTCAAACAAACAGGTCAAAGATTGTGTTGGGATTGTCTATGGAGAAATTTTGGAGGGAAATGCTGCACTGGGAAATTTTCTGTGGAAAACACTCGGGGAGATATTCGAGGGAAATTTCCCAATATTCTCTAATTATTCCCAAGAATCCGTCCACGCATCATATATATATATATATATATATATATATATATATATATATATATATATATATATATATATAATTATATGATTTTATGTGATGTATGCAAAAGTGAAATTAAGAACTGAGTTTGTGATGAGTTCTTTAAGCCTTCCAGAAAAGCTCTGAAATTGGGGGGCGGCTATGAAAGAACTTGTTTTGGAGTGAATCCCACGATTTCCATATTCTGAGGCGTATCTTTCTCATGTCTTTGGTGATTGTGCCAGTGTCTGTTTGATCCACATTGTTTTGCAGATTTCAGTACAAACTTATCTCTATAGCTGCTGGCTTCAGATACTTTCACATAATTCCATTGGTTTCTTTCTTCTGTTGGCTGTCTCTCTCTCTCTATAACAGGATGGGCATTCTGGGTGTTCATTGGCATTTATTTGGTTTTAACTAGAGCATGAGCAAGTCTTTTATATCATAGGGTTATCAATCTACTTTTAAAAGTTTATTGTTATAAAAGTTTTTAAATTATTATTAAGATAAGTTACCGTATAGTGTTCATTGCCCCGTTGATCGATGCTTTGTTTGGTTAGTGATGCTTAATAAATGCAGAAATAATCTAAGTTACTTGTAGATGACGAGCACTTCAACGCTGTTGCCTAGACTTTTTTGTCACATATAAAGGACTTTTGTTCCACACATTGAACATAGTATAACTATATATCTAAAGTGTCTTATATGGCTTACCAGATCTATGCCTTGAAATGATTAATAGCAGTAGGTCTGAGAAATTTTATTGTCTTCATTTTGTTGTCTTCTCTCCTGAACTGATTAAAACAAATTGTGTGTGATAATTGGCTTGAATATCATGAACGCAGGAAGTCTTTTAATTTTGTGTTACTCAAGTTGATTTGTGGGCGATATGTTCGCTGATATTCTAACTGAATTTTGGATGTTTTCAGCACTTTCATTCGTGATCCTTCCTTGTCATGTTTTTATTTATTTTTTTAAATGCAAGAAACTTTTACGACATATTCTAAACTCCTTGCTTTCTTAGACTAGTCTGATGTAAGAGGCAATGTTTTATGGCGGCGTGAAATGCTTTTAAGAGAATAATCAAGTTTTTTAGAGAAATATCCAGGTACACATGTATGCCTCACTGTCACATATAGTCAGTCAAATTTTGTCAGCATTGTGTACATGTGTATGTAATCTATGATGTAAAATGTGAACCAGTTGTGTTCTCATGAATGAAGTCATGCATGTATACGGGTAATATAATGTGTGTGTGTGCTGTGTGTCTGTACTTGCATATGATGTATGTACATACGCACACTATGCGCCGCGTAGCCTCAAGCTGAACCTAACAAAGACGAGATTGATGTTGTTTTGGCACCAGGGTCTGTCTTCAAAACGACTTGTGAGTGTTGTTGATTCATGTCTCGACATAGAATTGACTTTCAGTTGATCCGCGGTGGCACCAGCTGTCAACTTCCTCCGGGGTTATGCTCTCGACAGTGAGCGATGAGTAAGCAGCGCATTCACAAGGTCATTCTAACTAACTGCATTTCCAGAAGCATTTCCAGATTCCTCATTCCATCAGATGGTCGATGATGATAATAGACTTTCTCAGCATTCATCATCAATGGGAATCTGGATGGATGCATCCGTTAACCATCATCCTGCCAAAGACTACGAATGAACTAACCCAATGGATTCAGAATAACACATTTTGGATTCTTGGCATTGCACCTGTTGGCGTTGCTGCCCTCCTTGACATCAGCATTCAACATTGTGAATCATGGCATTGAGACCAGATTCAGCACATTGACACTAGGATACATCCTATGTAGTCATTCTGCCTACTGAGTGGTTCTGTGGTGTTAATGGAAGTTAGGACAATTGACAATCATTTGAGAAGAATCAAGAGTGAATTACAGTATTGAATAATGGTAACTGTTTTTTCTGAGACAATTCAATGTAGGCACCTGTTCTGGTCAGTATCCCTGTTCTGGTCAGTATCCCTGTTCTTGTCAGTATCCCTGTTCTGGTCAGTATCCCTGTTCTTGTCAGTATCCCTGTTCTTGTCAGTATCCCTGTTCTTGTCAGTATCCCTGTTCTGGTCAGTATCCCTGTTCTGGTCAGTATCCCTGTTCTTGGCAGTATCCCTGTTCTTGGCAGTATCCCTGTTCTGGTCAGTATCCCTGTTCTTGTCAGTATCCCTGTTCTTGTCAGTATCCCTGTGCACTTTATCATGAGACTGCTCTGTGTGTGCAAGAAACAGTTGATTTGCATTCCTTTAATCAGTCACATCTGACAGTCTGCTTTTGCTGTAACATACATTGTAATGTAAATCTTCGAGAATTTCTCAGCGTCTGCAAAAGTCACATCAGGGGACTAGCTCACTGGCGCTATATCAAATCAAGTCTGCAATAGAAATCTTGAGCTGCCTTTTTTGCTCCGGTGCCAGGCCAAAATCCGGGAGGTCAAGCCGCGGAGACACCGTGGTGCTACGGTGGTTGTTGGTGATGGTGGTAGTTGGGTGGTGGAACCTGATTGGAATCTGGATAGGATAGCTTGAAGAGTTCGGTTTTCAGTTGTGAATGGAAAACAGCAGAGGAGAGTGCAAGCAGAGGAAAGGTTGATTTAGCAGAGGAGATTGTTGGGGAGATAGGAGGATGAGCAAACAGGCGGAGGTCTGTTGGGAGTCTGTTCCAAAGGGCTGGCAGCATAGACTATGGAGTAGTTGCAGAATTTCAGAGAGGATGATACTGGAGGCTGCGTGAAAGAAAGATATGATGATGAGCGAGTAGACCTGGGCGGTTGGATGGTGATTAGTTGACGAATGTAGGAGGGCTGAGAGGTTTGAAGAGCGTTGTATGTCAGAGAGACAATTTTGTAATGGATGCGCTAAGGGACTTTCAGCCAATGAAGAGATGAGAATAGGGATTATGTGGTGATGTTTGGGAGTTTTGGTCACTGCACGGGCAAGAGCATTCTGGATAGTTTGCAGGCATTTCATTTGAGAAGAATCAAGAGTGAATTACAGCAGTCGAGTTTGGGGTGAACTATTGAAGTGGCTATTGTACAGTCGGTCTTGAAGTCAAGAATATCATTAGCATGACTCTTGTTTACTAGCTGCTTTTCCAAGCTTTGGGTTTCTACCTGTCACAATGATTTCTGGTTCTCAGTTGACCTGCTACCATCTTGGTTATAAATATTTCTGCAAAAGGAATGCCTGTGAATAAGCCAGTTACCTTGATGTGGACATTCAAGTCAAGGCAATGCTCTTTTGGTGATTAAATATTACAGTTCTAACGTTTTTACTTAAGAGTGAACATGTTATGACATAATAATAGTGTTGTATTTGTTTTTTTGGAAAGAATAAAGCAGCTTTTGTTCAAGTATATGAGAGAACTGAGTTTGGATTATGTCTGGTTAGAATTTGAAGGGTATGCAATTAAAAGAGAAATTCTGACGAGCCACTGTGGAGTAATAGAAAGCATGATAAGGTAGCGGAAATTTTGAAAGGAAAAATATTGATAATATCAACAAAGGGCTTCTGGTTTGATTAAAATTTCCTATAGACATGTTAATTTATTCTAAAATTTGCCAAAATCTATGAAGTTTGACAGATCTATGCTTAAGAATGAAAATGGCCATACGACCATGATTTCTCTGCATTGCCACAAGGTACAATTTGTTGAGCGCCATGACCTCTAACCTGACTTTTGATAGGTCTCTGAGCTTATGAGTGTGTGGTGTACACTCGGGAAGGAGGCAAGGCAGTGAATGTGGCCCAGAGTAGGACATGTGACAACAGACTTTATACTGTATGCCTAGATCTTATACATAACTTGCCATCTGTCTACATGTGGTGGTGATAGTTGAATACCTTTAGCTCTGAATGGCTTCAGGCTTTGCTGAAAAGACCAATATTATAGGTAGATATCTATAAACCATGGCTGTATTATGGGTGCAGAAAACCGACTGACTAAGGTGAATGTCTTACGGGGCCCATTGAGCTACTGGATGGAGCCTTACTGAACTTACAATGCCTGTTCAGTCTTTGCAAACAGACACGTGTCTTTTGAAAGTGGCTTTCAACGGTTGACCTGGGACAATGATGTTGCTGTCAGTTTTAGGCTCTGGCTAGATTTACACCCTGCATATGAACCATGAACCATGTCAATACGTTTATGACTCCTTGCTAGAGAAGAAATTGTTCCTGATGACACACTTGCTGTGTTCAGGGCATTTGCCCATTAATGATCGTGGAGATGCAGTCATGAAATTTGCGCGCTTTTATTTTCTATTTTGACCTGTCACATGGAGGCTTGTCACATGGGGACCTGTCACATGGACTTACTCGCCAAATCCATTCGTTAACCTGACTTCTACAAGCTTTTAATTGGATTAGGCTCTTTAAGCAAAGATTAAGATCAGATGGCTGATGGTATTGATGAGGAAATCTTTAATCGTTAGAGTTATATATCTGATTTAGGCTAATGTGTGGGATTTGTGAGTATTGAACTGCCTTGATCAGCATGTCTGCACAACAAAATTAATGCAGATAGCAATTGGTCAATTAAAGAATATTCTTAATTTAACTCAACTTTTTGTTCCCTTTTACTATGTCATGTCAGTATTATGCCCATGTCAGTATAGACAGAGAGATTTTTCATTGATCTCAATTCAATTATACATGTACATATTACATACCGTTCACCAAAAGTAAGTAAGTAAGTAAGTATATTCTTTAATGTATCAGCTGCAAACGCACTCTGATTTACAAGCATGCAAAAACACAATACATAAAAAAACAAATACAGGACAAAAGGGACAAGTCATGCTGAGTCGAGTTCTAATTACCATTAAGAAGTTCAGCAAGACGATGGTCAGGAACATAATAATAGTCATAGGGAACATTAGAATGCATGCATTTGATTTTACATAACTACGAAACAAAATGACAATTTTAAGGTACAGTAGCAAACATAACAGAAAAATACACAAGACAAATTAGACTCGTCAAAGAGAAAAGGATAAACTTTGGTATAACTTTAGGTATAATTTTAGGTAGGCCTATAGCTTTAGGTATAACTTTGTTCATTCATTCATTCATTTCAAGAATTTATATAGTGTCCCTTCAGGAAGCCCACTCAGAGGTGCTCCCAGTCCAATCACAATGACACAAATCAGTGTTTTAAAGGCTCCTGTAAAACACTGAAGAGTCGACCCTAGGTAACAGGCTTAGATCCAACAGGATCTAATATATGAGTCCTCTTAAAAGTTTCTATATAAATTAGAATTGCTATTACAAGAATCTACCATAGAATTGGTCTGTATAAGTAATGTTTAAGTCTGCTTAACCTAGCCGGGAATGCACATGCATCCTGAGTCACATGTCATTTGGCTGTATTTGTTTGTTGATTAACTGTGCATGGTCTTCTATCACAGTAGCTGCGTAACAGTGAATGCTGTAGTGCCTGAAAGTCAGATTAATTTCATGAAAGTAAAATTATATCGATTGGATATAAATTCGTGGCTTCTGCAGATGTTCAAGACAACAAAATAAATTAGATGAACCCATGACAGTCTTTGACGACAATGTTAATGGTGAATATGGTTTATCAGAGATAATGGGCTACATGACTGAGTAGAGATCACATGTGCACAAACACAGCTGTTCATTCTTATCATGCCATCAAAAACAATTGTCCTGACAAAAAAAGACTGACATTTTTGGAGTGAAATCCTTGGACCAGGTGTTCTTTTAATCAAACTGTCATTCTTCTATTAAGAAGCAACGAGAGGCGGTATATATATAGGCTGTGGGAGAACTGCATGAAATTTCAAATTTATTGTTTTATTTTTTACAGCTGACGTCGCTATTGAATGCAAAGCTTTGCGATCTAAGCGATACATAACCGATGGCTTCTGCACGTCTCTGAAACCAATTGAAGACATGGTCTGCACGGGAAACTGTCTGCCAATCAGTGATCTGCCGTGGTATGCGGAGTTCATCAAAGTATGGTCAAGGACGAAGACGTTACAATATCGCTGCGTTGACGACACCGTTCGTTATAAGAGGGTGACGTTCGTTTGTGACAGTGGGGAGACTCGCAGCTACAAAATTCGGGTGGTGCGTAGCTGCAAGTGCAAACGGTATCTTCGCAACCAGAATCAATCCCCGGCTGATCACCAACCGGAGCGATCAGAAAACCGGGAACGCCGCCGCCTGCAGAAACTGTCCAACTTATCCAATGACCAGAAGTGAAATGACGTCAATGAATATGGAGGTGATAGTGATGATGATGATAAAGTGGCGACAGCGATGTTCACGTTGCGTTGCTGAATGAGGCAGTCAACACTATGTTGTGAATGATCAGCAAGGTTTCATCGAGTTACAAAATGGAGATGTGGATTACTGTTTATATGTACTGGGTTACGGCGCCATGCGTTATTCTTGTTGGCTCGCCCACTGTCTTGGTCACTGGTTGAAAAACCACTTTGCCAGACGAGGTAATACAAGCGTTTGGCAGACGCAGATGGTCTTCTTGTTGTGGCATTGATGAGCAAGTCATGAGTGACAGTGGATGATGAATTTGCCATTTCATCTTTGCGAATGTCTTTTCCACACGTCTGCTGAAAGGAACGTATGATAATGATGTTGGAGCTGTCAATTATGGTGCTGTTTGCAGATGTTAGAAGTGGCTGAATGACGACAGAATGGCTTGTGTCACATTCTTTTAGCATCAGGTGATGGCTTGCAATGTACTATAAATCTGATTGTGGTAAACATTCCAGTGCTACAGAAACGAAGAGGAAAAATGGAGTTAGAAAAGAGAGTTAGTAATGAAAAATGGAGTTTAGTACAGAAATTGTGGCAATAAGATATAGATTCTTTGCATTTAATGCTTTCTGAGTTAGTAGAAGTTTTAGGCATAGTTAAGTTTAAATTACTGACCTTTGTTTACCAGTTTGTCATGTTATTAAAACAGATAAGGCAGCTGTGCTTTAAAAGTTTCATTTTCAAAATGAACAATATATTGTGATGTTCGTTAGATGAGATTTGCTAGCTGTTCAGAATTTCAGCCAAATGTGGTTTGATGATATTTTCTGACGTTTAACGTTTAACGTGTGAACTGATCAGTTTCATTATCTGTTCTTGCTTACTACTTGTGAAGTCTGAACCACTGCGACACTGTGATTGATAGCAGTGCACGTGATTCACAGACGTCTGATCTGATATGAAAACTTCCATAGTGGTCAATTAGGGCATCAATTGATAGTTGCCTAGTAGTAAAGGCTAATGACCCAGTCAGAACCTTGTCGAAATTGCAGTAATGATTAGATAGAGCAGAGCAAACATGCCTACCAAGATAATTATTACCTACCTTGATTATTATTACATACCTTGATCAGTGGCATAGCCAGGAATTTATGATGGAGGAGGGTTTTGGGGTTTTTATGGCCTGGCCGGATGCCCTTCCTGACACCAACCCAATAAAAAGGGAATAAAGTAACAAAGGGAATAAAGTAAGAAAAACAATTGTTACTGTAAACAATTGCTTTGTTGTTTCTTATTTAAGTGGTTAAATAACCTTTTTAAAAACGTTTTCCTAAGCCAATGGGGGTTTAATCCCCGAAACTCCCCTTGCCTATGCCACTGACATTGATTATTATTACCTACCAAGATAATTATTACTTACCATGATTATTACCATCTATCAAGATAATTTTCTCTTGTTATCATCAGACAGTTAGAATTAGGCAGATAAAGGCTAGAACTGTTCTGCTGTCCAGGCAGTTGTAAGAAGGGAAATACCAACTTTGGCCAAAGTGTAGAACGTCTAAGATGATTGTCCCAGGTTTAAAGTAAATTGCTGCACCAGCGATTGTAAATATTTTAAGGATCAGGGATATATGTTGTCAGAAATGTTATGATAATGAATTGTTTTTAAAATTCTCTGCATTTATCACAAGGTGATTATTGGTTGAAATATTGTTCAGTTGCAGTCATTTCAGTCTTCATATACCAGTTCCATGTTGCTCGAAGACCGTTTCAGAGTTTGAGATTTACAGAATTTGTTTAAGTTTAACAGCAGGAGTTAGCAAGACGAGTGTGAACAAGCTTGTGTAAACTTGCACTTTGAATAATTTGTACATTTTAACTATGTATACTTCACGATCTGTCAGAGGAGATTAACTCCGATCAGTCTGAGAGTATGTGTATAGAGCTGTCAAATCAGTGGAATGAGGCAAATATTTCACAAAATTGTTTTGTTCTCTGTTGAAACTAGGGAATGTAATCCCGGGGCACTTGCTCAATCCCGGGATTCCGGGATTATAAATAAGTCAATCCCGGGATACCGGGATCCCGGGATTGGCTTATAATGGCAAATTTTAAAATTCCTAGACGTAGTATAGTAGTAGGCCAAATACAGTAAAGCTTTCTCTTTGCTTCAAGTACTTCAACCGCGATCAATTGTGACTCACGGCAAGGGTCTTAGGTAGAGGTCCCTGGCAGCAGTGGGGTTTGTTTGAAACTGGATAGTGATAGGCCTACAACCAGTGGCTTCGATCTCCACTAAACAAACAAGTTAGACCCCTGTCCTCCCCCGCCCTAGCCTGCCCTCTCTTGTCTCTCCTTTGACTTAGATTGCCGTGAGTTTAGCTCATTTCAGATTCCCCGTCTTTAAATGGGCTTAAGTTGCGATCTCTCTGAATAGGGTAATTGCCCTCTGCATACGACGACCCGCAATTAGGACAGACGATACGAGGTGACCAATGCACCGACTGACCACAGCGCGAGGAACACAACAAGGTTGCAGGCTAGCCAAGATTAACCAGTGAGTCATCTGATATTAAGGCAGCAACCGCCCGTTTGCATGCTGTCAAGTTCAGGCGCAATTTTGGGGTGGGGGGTGTCGTTAACACGAGTGAATCGGAGTTGGGCGCTGGGTGCCTAGTCGGCCAGCACTGCTGGCATCTGACATCTGTTTATGTTCTATCAGTCAACTGAATGGTGTGTGGGTCATGGTTATGGAGGAGTCTATAGTCTCTATACATGAACCAAGAAAAAAATGGGAGGCAGGAAAGCTAAATCCCATGCCTGATCACTGAGAAACGCCTACCTCCAGTCACCCTCTGGGGTTTTCTGCTGGCCGCCAGCTTGCCTTCATTAGGGCGTGTGCTTATCTCTCGTTTTGGCGTCTATTGACCAAGGAATTGTTGCAAAATTGGTCAAGTAATTTAATGAAAAATCCGAATTTTCGGTTATCCCGAAAAACGGGATTCCATATTTGTCAATCCCGGGATTACGGGATTGTAAAATGTCCGGGATTCCCGGGATCCCGGTATTCGGGATCCCGGGATTACATTCCCTAGTTGAAACCTAAGTTCGTGCTGTTTCTGATTATTTTATGTCTGAAAATAAATATTAGTAAGAGCACCGATTGATTGCAGGCAAAGCTGATGAAAGCTGCATTAAAGACACAAAAAGGTTACTGATATCAGAGTGTATGTACCATTGTAGCAAGCTATGCGTCATACAGAACATAAACAAGTACCTGTCATCATGAAAACATGTGGTGCGATGTAATAATACTTTTCTATTATAATCAGAATTGTGGTCCTAGTTGCCTTTTGGGGTTAGTTTATCGATTCGAGCATATCTGCTGGTCAGTTCTTTAATTTTAACTTTGCAAGCTGAAGAAGTTAAAGTAATTTCTTTACTAGCAGTTGAGTAGCTGCAGGATTTCTGTATGTAGAACAAAAATTATATGTGTATGAAATCTACATGCCTGCGTCAAAACTCAAAACCTTCTGCTCTTCATGTTTAAAGTTTATGTTTCAGATGTAGAAGTTTTGCTAATTTCATTCATAGTGGGTTTGTTGATATTATTCATAATATATCAAGCACATTAAAATCGAAATCATTTCAAGTCAACCCTTTTGGTGTTGAGTGTGTAAGTTAAATTTAGGACCTAACTTTGTAACAGTAAAAGTTTGCAGGTCATAAATTGTAATCGTATTTGAGAAAGTGTACAGAGCTCTTTCATTTGATTAGAAGCCGTATTACGACATCATGAAGACTAGGTCTGGCACGACTTGACCACAAAGTGTTTACTGCGCTCAGCACATCAATCTGCTTTAAGAACGGATGTCCTGACAGTTGCCTAGAGAATAACATGTGAAGTCATAAATAATTATGGTCACATGTGGCCTTGAGACATACAGTTCCTGTTTTAATAACGTTATTGTCCAAACATTGTATGCTTCTGTACCTCTAACATGACTGGACAGTTTCAAGTACCTTATTTCTGTGCCTCAAAGCAGGCTGGATTTGTTTTTAATAAAGATTTTGAAGAATTATGCTTTAATAGATTGTATATAAAAATCTAGTTATTACCATTATCAAATATTAATTCTCAACCGAGTTCTGTTCAGTTTTTCTATTCTCTTTCTTGGGTTAAATTTTGATTCTGAATGTTTTTCTGTGGCAAATGAATACATCCACTTTTTAAAAGTTCGTTGCTCATCAAAAATTCTGATTCAGTGTCGATTCATTTGACTTTCAACTTCATTTCAAATTCAAGATTTTTGTCTTGGCTTGCAAGTATTGAATTGGCTTCCCGTCTTTAATTTCTCCCATTCTCTTCTTCTGGCCAGATTCCCCAAGTCGTGATTAACAATCCCTCTAAGCCACCTTGTATGAATTTTGGTGTCTATTCAGAAGTCACATTGCTGTTTTTACAAGGCATCTCCTGCTTAAGCCTACGAGTGTCATTCATTGATAGGATAGCAAATATAGGACACTACTCCATAGTATTACGGTACTGTATACAGTAATTGCACTGACCTACGAACGATATTATTGGTTCTTTTGTCATGTGAAGTACATCGTAGCTGCCTGTAGAGACAATCAAACACTAACTCTTAATGGTTTGGTCGAAGCCAAAATGAAGTATTAATGATGGTTGATGGTCCTTCTCACCTCAAGGACAACCTGTCAATGCAACTTCAACAATCATTGATCATGAAATTTAGGGCACAGGAGCCATTTTGTTTATGCAGTTTAGACAAAATCGAGTAAAACATGTCTGGTTTATTGGTATTTTAAGAGGCTTATTTGAATCACCTGGTTTTCAGCGTGGTTCGTGCCCGATTAAAACACTGACAGTATGTAAATGCTGTAACCATGTTTTAGATGCTAAATCAGCTTAAACACATGCACACACACACACACGCGCGTAAGCAGAGCCTATCCGATGTATTCCCATCCAGAGATGACACCCTGCACTGCATTAAAGGTAATCAGTCAGTCAATCAAAACTTGATATAGTAGCCTACCCCATGAAGCGCACAGTCATGGTCAATTTTTTTATAAACGACTAAAATGCCAAGGAGTTTGTGCCAATGGAAGGCTGTTACAAATGGTCAGTACACAATTGTAATGTTTTAAAGATGATTGACGTGCGCTGGTGAAAGCCGAGTGTTGCACGCTGTAACCTGGAATTGTTTACTCTGCATCATTTATACATTAATTTGTACATTAAGAGATACAGAACAGATGAAGACATACACATGTCTATTCACATACAAACACATCGTGCAGTCACAACTGATGCCATATCACAGCCAACCGATCACTGCTGCTATTCCTACTAACGTTAGATTTGTATGTTCGAGTTATCTAATGGTTTACAACCGTAACAAACCAGTATAAAAGGTGTACTGAAGACTGATGTTAACAAGATAACAACTTAAAAGCAACCGGAAAAGAAGGCCATCAAAAGATGTAACAGGTAACAATTTTTATAAGCAACTAAAATGCCGAGGAGTTTATGGCAATGGAAGGCTGTTGCACATGGTCCGATCAACCCCTGATGCCAGTGTTAAATGCCAGAGAATCTTCCTTTGCAACATTGTCGCCTGTTAGAACTGCAACCAAAGGAAAAGAACTGCATCCATGGAATAGAGAAATTAATCACATGTGTCATGGTTATCACAGAGTTGATGATGGAGGGAGACAGATATCAAGAGATGGAAAAGAAAAATCTTTAACAAAAAGAAAAAGTCTGTTTATCTGCACTTTACAGTCTCATTCAGTAAACACAGTTTAGACACAACGTTCAGAATTCAAAAGCAGGCTAACCTGAAAATCATAAATTCCAAAGGAAATTTTTAAACACCTGCCACTTGAAATATGAGCTGCTGACCACTCTACACCACAAGTGGTATTTCAAACAGGCCACACGCACACCAATATATACACACACACCAATGTACAAACAGCATACTATCCAAAATAGGGTTTATATTTGGTCAGACGTTTTAAACAAGAAGGACGTGTATGTGAATGTGATGTTCACAAGAAACAGCCTGGATACTAACTAGTAGCTTAGAAGGGCACATGTAGCACATCTATGAATGTAGTTTCTTTGTGTATGAACTTTATATCATGGAAAGAGAACAATTTTAAAACTCAGGTGGCATGAGAACACTATTTAGCATAGCAACTGCTGTGGCCACTAGAAAGTAGATCTAATCCTAAGAAGCGGTCATTGGCATGAAGTGTACAAAGCCACTGAAGTCCATATACCCGTCGCATACGTGTATGAGGACATTGAGGAGGGTGAGGAGTCAGATCTGTTGCCTGATCTTTTAAACGATAGTTATAACTGAACTTGCTTAGGTGCTGCATTGGAACAGAATTCTTATAAAATATCTCTAGTTAGGATTTCAGCCTCTGATGACCTCTGACCTTCAACCATCTGTCATGCTAACCAGTAGACTGTAGGTGAAGGCCATCGGTTACAATACGAATGAGGCAAGCAGCAAGAATGGTCAATAACAAATGGTAATTATAGTCGGTGTGCAGTCGTCTGAAGTATCCAAAGAAGCCAGCAATTTCTTTGAGCTGCTATAGCCGTGGTGCATTCCTTCTACAAAGGCAGTTAACATCTTGTTTGTTTGTTTGTATGCGCACTTGTTATAGTGCCCCTTCAAGCACACTACTCGGAGGCGTTCCCGACTGCAGAGCGGACACTGCATCGGAGTTTCACGCCGAAGCGCTGAGCAATTGCGAGTGAAGGACTTGCCCAAGGTCCCTATGCGGCGACTTGAGGTGGATTCGAACCTTGAATCTTCCGGCTTCAAGGCAACGACGCCACCACTACACCATGTCCCACAACATCTGTTGTATTAATGTAAAAGCAACCCAGAAATTGCAAATTAAATTAGATAAGAAATTTAATTAAGCTCCTGGTAAAACTTTTATCTTTTATTTTTGACAAAAGACTACTTAGTACAAGTACACACTGCCAGTACAGTTCTAATCTCAACCAGGTCCATGTTTAAGCATTATCCTATCAATAGTAACAATTTTCAAGCCGGCAGTACCACCTAACTAATTAATCGGACTAACAAGCAAAATAATAGAATAAATAAATTACTTATCTTAAGAGCCAGCTGCTGCACGTCGTTGTAAAAATAACTTATGCATTGGTTTAATGCTGGTCGCCAACACATCCCCCTCTCAACCAAAACACTGGTCACATCTCACCCAAATGTTGGTTCTGCTAATTCTGTGAACCAGTTACATGCTGTCAGGTCACAGGTCTGAGGAGTTTCTCTGGAAGTGGTGCTATATAAATTCATGATTATGATGACAATTACGATGTTCCTTAGAATCACAAGCAAAGCTCTATATCGGGCAGATTACAGATGCCTAAGCTGTAAAAGAGGTTTTGCACTACTCCTAGATATATCACACCTCTGCCATGAACGACAGCATGTACCATTAGTTGCTGAGAAACTTTGGAAATTTAATTTCTGCTGTTTCGAAAATTGTAGCCTAGATGCGCAGAAGCAAAAGGTAACAAATTGTCATCTCAAATGATATCAATAAATAATCTCCCAAGTTACTGAGAAATAGTGATTTGAAATCTTTTGGCCATCATCAAGAAGCATTCTATTTTAATTTCACAAAATAAAACTATTGCATCTCATGCTAACATAAGTAAATGCAATCTTTAGGAATATAAAAACCTAATAAATCCTTACAGAGTAAAACCTAAATAAATATGTGATTATCCGAAATGCAAACACGGTGAAATCAAAAATGATATGGATAATCTATATGTCAGTTAAACAACCCAGAGATAAAAATAATCAGGATAATCTAAAGATAAGAAAATTCTACAAATAAGTACAACTTTTGCCGTCAGTGGACAAAATTCCAAAGTTTCATCATGGAATGTGAAAACCACAAGGCAACTTACTGACATGCTTGGCATGTTTGGTAAAGAATTATCAATTCCAAAGCTAAGCTTTGTGCATCTTAAACGCTATGCACTCATCACCTGCTCAATCGATGAAGAAATCTGCTCATATCAATGCTAACCAAAGTGGAGAAGTTATAGTCATACAGCAGTAACAGTGCATTTGTTCTAAGTTCTGTTCATCAGGCCAAAATTATACGACTATTTTTACACTGCCCTACAAACAATTGCCCAGCAACACATCACCAACGAAAATATTGCTAAGATTTGTTGCATTCAAAGAACGCAAAGTGACGTAATCACACATTCATATCCATTAGAAAAACACAACACCGTAGCTCAGCAGTTAACTTGCAGGAACAATTATTACCATTCTCATCTTTTGTCTCACTATTTGTATGTTGCCACTGTGTGATGAAAATTATCAGCTTGTGGTGCTAAGCAGCTGTGCCTCAAAGCATCCAGAGAATATCTATTACTTGGCACCAATGTTATGATTAGTTAACAACCTAGGAAGTAATTACCGGTAACTAATAAAAGCCTACCTGGTAAGTATGTGATATGGGTAATAAATGCTGAACTGTGTGTGCTATGTATCTGGGCATTGCCGCTGCACCTTGTAAGTACCACACAAAAGTGCAACTGAAGCTAAAATTTCCATCAGAGTTACTTAAAGATTTGCATCTGCTAGATGCCACTGCACTGCAGAACATAGAGATCAGATGGCAAGCAGAGTGTGAGATATATCCTTCATAAAGAAAAGCAGCTATATCATGCACACACACACTCACATCAACACTGCCGAACACAATGCCTACAACTTTGCTTCAGCTCATGATTAAACACGTTCAAAACGTTACAATTGGAAATAGTTTACTAAATTTATCATCTCATAATAGTTCGATTAAAATTAATAGGAATTTCTACAAGTGCAATGAAAAAAATATACCCATACAATTAAAGACACCAACCAACCTTGCAAACAAATGTGCTCTACAAATTGGTGAGTAAAATAATTACAAAATATTCCATATTCAAAAAGCCGTGACAAACCGAGGCAAAATCTGCTAAAATCCGAAACTATAAAACTTTTAGATCCAAAACGAAAAAAATCAAGTTGAACCACAAACTGTACGGAATGCTGTCACGCTGTCATTCCCCCACATGATCACACATCACAGTTAGTAAGTATGGAAGTTAGTTAACAAACTCCTATCACGCCTGGCCAATAAAAAGCAAACCGCAATGAAGGCTGAGCCACAAACGAAACGACGGCTCATCACAGATTATTTCGAACGGCTCAGGGAACGAGTGACATTCTGACATCCCACGACTGGAATGTCTTTAAGATCAAGTTGCGAGTCAAAAAATATGTTCTGTTACAGTGACGACCTTTTGACGGCGACTACGATAAGGCTGGAGTCGGCTAGAGCACATAAAACGTGACTGCCTTCGTTGGCTACGGCTACGCAGGTTACTGGCTGATGATACTGAATGGTGCTCAGTAAGCATAGACTGAAAACAAATGCAGACATTTTATCTGAGACTTTATTGATGATGTGATCTACTAGAAGTGACTGATGAACCGATGTAGCTTGTCATTAAATAAGTGTTCGGATAAAAGAATCGCTCATTTATTGTTTGCTTTTCTCTGCTAGTAAATCCTGACAGGTTTCAGTGTTGCAAGATCTTTCAGTAGAGTACGATTCAACTCAAACATACTAACCACAGGACCAGAAAATACAGGAAGACACATAGGGACTACTTTACAAGAATGATCTGTCATGTCTGCCAGAATTTGTCCCTGTCAGAACTTTTGCCAAAAATTTTGCCCTGCCACAATTTTTGTCCTGCTAGAACTGTTGCCCTGCCAGAATTTTGGCCTGCCAGAATTTTGCCCTGGAAAAATGTTTCTCTCGGGGGACCAGAACTTTTGTCCTGCCAGAATTTTGCCCTGCCAGAACTTTTGCACAGCCAATATTTTGCCATGCCAATTTTTTTGCCATACCAGAGAGCGGACAGACGGACGGATGAGAAACAGTAAGAAACACTATGCCCGAGCAAATTTTGGCAATGCAAAATTTCTGGCAGGGCAAAGGCTTTTTACCAGGGCATCTACCCTGCCATGCCCTGGCATAGCACCACCACTGTATGACTGTCAAAACAACAAAGTTGACCCTCTTAATATATTAGAAGATATTATAAGAATCCACAAACACATGCACACAGATGCACACCTGATCTATAGAAGGTGTAAATAAAGTTTCAAGATTAGTACAAGGTAAGATTAAGTGACAATTGACTACTAAATTCAATTGTCATACTTGAATCACCTATCTGAATAGAGATTTTCAGTCCAGACAATCACACATCAATGCCGCAATAAGAAATTATATGAAGCGAAATTAAAGAGGAGCCAGGTGACTTGCCCGTAAAGTTCTTTGATAATTAGAAGTCCATTGACATGGCCGAGGATGAGGTGATCGCCAGTGATGACCATGTCTGAAATTGGTGACGGAAGAAGCTCCTTTGATAAGTGTTTCCCATTGACCGAGTATAGATGCAGAGATAACTTGTCCTGCAGACAAATTTTAATTACAAAACACGTCTGACAATGTTATAAAGAGTCAGCCTGCAGAATCGGTGCCTTACAACTCCTTACAGTCACAATTCTTCAGATATACTGTTCTACTTTGTCTTGAAGTCTGCATCTCTGGCTCCTGTTAGTGTAAATGAATCAGAAGGAAGAAAGGGTCATTTCATTTGTTTACATTTGTTTACATTAATATAAGCAACAGTTTGAAAATCATTAAAAACACTATCAATACTATGAAAAATCATCTTTTAATAATTTCGTACTTTTGACAATTCGTAAAACGGTCAACCAGCCAATCAATCTTTCCAAATGGAAGTATCACATTTTTTCCAAACAATGAAATAAAGAGGTTAATCTGAAGAAAAGCACAGAATGGTCAGTAGACCAAAAACACAATTGATAAATCACGGAATTCTCACCAGTTCATGTCCTGTTGAATTTCTTTGGCTATGCTGGCAGTAAACACAGATCTGTCCCATGTAGGACAATGCCAGAAGCTGTATATTCAACTGCCAGCCTTTCTCATACGGAGGCCTCAGTGTTCGAAGGTACATGCCCTGCTTAACGGTGTGAACAATCACAGTTCCATCCTGAAAAAATCACCACTGAAACATTAATAAAATTTGTTTTTATGTGCACTAGTTATAGCGCCACTTCAAGCTCTCTAATCAGAGGCACTCCCAGATTTACGATTTTCCATTGCACATTGTATAAAAATTGACATTAGCTTCTGTTACTTTGTAAATGTTGTCGCTAATATTCACAGAATTCAAGACCTGTTTATTCCATATCTTTAGTCGCTGCTTTAAAGACTTACTTTAGCCATTTCTATTCTAATACTAGTAAAACCAATAGTGATAAAGAAAACCTGACTTACTCAAAGCAGAAGCTATAAAACAGATATTAGGACAGCATAGGAATGAGCAACATCATCTGGACAGCCACTGTGTGTGTGTGTGTGTTGTGTGTGTTGTGTGTGTGTGTGTGTGTGTGTGTGTAATTCATATGGAATGGAAGCTGAACATATGATGATTCTTTCCACTGAGATTGGACGTAAACCTAATGCTTAAAAATGAGGATTCTCCACAACAGTTCAAAGACAAGTATCAGCAGAGATGAATGACTGTCAAATAACTTTCGTACAATTCTGAACTTACCCTCGAGCCAGACACTGCCATGTCCAGTTCCGTTGCTATGGCAACGCAGGTGACATGGTCGTCGTGGCCATAGAGAACGTGCAGTGGCTGTGGATTGATGCTGAAGCTGGCACCAGCCTAAAATCACAATAAGAAATCAATTAAAAATGCTGGCCTAACCAATCCTTACAAACCGCATCTGGGTCCTCACATAAGCAGAACTCTGTAAGTAAATAATGACAAGAATATTAGCTTTCCACAATTAAAATAATGCTGGTGAAAATCACAATCTACACAGGGATTCCATCATTCATATGGAGAATTAGAAACTAACATAAAACATGACCCAGCATCCAGTAGATTAAATCTAAATGCTTCTATGGTGCACCATAATAACTAGTCCAAACTTCATTATAAATTGATGGTCTACATTTACCCAAGAATAAATTCAGTGGGATTCAGAGAACTGAAAATAGATCCCAGCTTTAGTCTTCAATGAGCCTCAACATCTTGAAAGTGCATCACATAAAATCTAATAATGTTCATAATATGATAATGTAAGTACTTACTCGTTAACAGAAGGTTCTTACTAGAATGGCAGATCTCTTAAAACTTGACATTCAGTAACTGGACCATGAAGCTCCTAATTCTCACCTGGTGCACAATTTCCCAGATCATACAAGTCGTATCGCGTGAACCCGAGATAAGCCGTCGACTTGAGCGATCCAAGGACACACATGTTACTATATCTGCATAAACAGAAGCATATCCTATGAATAAATACTTCAAAGACACTGGAAAAAACTACCCATGCTTTAGGCAGAACAGCAAGTAACACTTTCAAAGGAACACCGACAGCAATGGAAATAATCAACACATGAATATGTCCGGGACTGCACTGGCAAAATTAGAGGCGAATACACTCTACAGTTGCCTATGCCTCTATCTGTTTTTGTTTGCCACACACACACAAATATTTGTGACACGAATAGTGAGTGCATGCTGTATACCCATATTATACCCTCAACTACAGCTCTGGATATGTTCGAATTGGTGTGTACAAATGAGTTATATAAAAATTCTTCAGTCACAAAGTTTTTCCAGCATGCATGTACCAGTACTTTTCTTCACTATAAATGCTTTTTCACTCCAATATTAGCAAAATATATTTAAGTGTGATTTTTAAACTGCTGTGATACATATTTCATTTAATTCTGCCTTTTGTTTATTTCTTATTGCATTGGTGCTTCTTTAATTCTTCCAACTGAATTCTTCCTTTCGATTATTGTCACGGTGCTGACTTCCTACAATTCTGCAATCATTGTTATTTAGGAAGAGTGGGTATATAGCCTTACACTAAACAAGGCTACTTACATATATTTATGTCCCTATTTTGACTATTTCTGTCTTGACTAGTCAGCATGGTAACAACGTGTTTCAAATTACCTCGATGTCTGACGACATGCGCCACCTGTTTGCTGCGTGCAAAGTTATACACACGCAGACTATTGTCCCAGTGGCCACAACTGAACAGAAGCTTTGCATCATGGGACAAAGCAAACATCTTGGACGTCACTTTCAGACCAGGCATCATGGGTCCAGGTAATTTCTTCTTTGTTCTAATTGAGGAAAACAAACGCAAGTATATTTATCAGAAAAACAGATAGCACACAATTCCAGCAGAGTACATGGATGCCTTGAACACAGGTGAAGAAATAAAGTAGCCTATAAATACCTAAGTAAACTACATTTTAGATAAAATCATTTGCCTGTACATATTCAATTCAAGGTCACCTTGTGTTTCTGCCATTGGAATTAACTAATTTCCTTCAGAATGCTCAATATTATAAATCCATGTTACAATTTATCTGAGTTGAAACCAAAACATTGACAAGTTTTTCATCAAGAACATAGATATAACCTGATGCAAATCACATACTTGATACTGGTCACATCGCGATCAAAAGTAAAGAAGCCCGGGATGTTTTTGTCGTATGGAAGCCATCCATGACTGCACACAATGCCACTCTCAGTAACAGCCACCTGAAAAATGCAATGCACACTTCACTCATGCATTTTAATCGCATTTCCATATACCATAGCCAATATTCAGCTTGTGGTAAACTAGGCTTATGCTGAATACTCTTACAACTCCTCGCAGCAGTCTAAAACAGGTAAGTTATTCATTAATTTATAAGAGGTAATGACAACTGAAGATAACTAGAACTCAGAATGAATGCAGAAACCACTCATGTAGAATAACTTTCTTCAGCCAACTGCACTGACCACAAAGGTATCATCTCAAACTACATTGACATTAACACTCAAAAATTGACACTCAAAAAACACTGCTACTCAAGTGACATACCATTATCTCGGTTGTCCAGTGTGAAATGAATGAAGTTGTCTGATTCCTAGGTATCATCACAAACACCAATGGGTCATTCGGTGGTGCAGCCTGAACACAGAAAACCCAATTATAAGGTTACAAACAAAACATTCCTAAATCAAACAGCAAAATGTTGTTCAAAATAGCATCACTACTACAGACTGCTACCATATTAAATATAACTTATTTTTGCAAATATGGAATCTAAAAATCATCAGAAACAAACAAGTACATTTGGTTCAAGAAAAAGCATCTATACAAAAGTAGAAACTGAATAAGCAACATAAAAACACTCAAAAACATAGTTTACCTGAGAAAAACCACAATTATAGTAGAGAAATGTGTTTGAATATTCCTAAACTGATTACCAAGCAGGTGGTTTTTAAACAGCCATTTGCTTTGTTCCGATCAAAGAATCATTGGACTGAAGTTTTAATACTAGCTAGACTGAAAATTTGAAACAGCATTCCTGGAAAGTCTGCAATGACTGGTACACTAAATGGTGATGTGACATATCATGTGAAATAAACAACATAAAAATATAGTTGAGGAATGTGTGGAAGACAATCAAACTTTACCTCAACAGTGAAGGTATTCAGTTTACCTCAACAGTGAAAGTATTCAGTTTACCTCAACAGTGATGGTATTCAGTTTACCTCAACAGTGAAGGTATTCAGTTTACCTCAACAGTGAAGGTATTCAGTTTACCTCAACAGTGAAGGTATTCAGTTTACCTCAACAGTGAAGGTATTCAGTTTACCTCAACAGTGAAGGTATTCAGTTTAACTCAACAGTGAAGGTATTCAGTTTACCTCAACAGTGAAGGTATTCAGTTTACCTCAACAGTGAAGGTATTCAGTTTACCTCAACAGTGAAGGTTTTCAGTTTGTCTGGAAAGAGGAAAACTTTCAAGAGACGTTCGGGTTTTGTCACGCGTGACGTAATTTCCAGAAGGGTCATTCTCTTCGGATGTGGCTCCTGCAATCATAATAATCACGATGAAATGTCATAGGAACAATTATGATAGGTACGCATAACACTTATAACAGCTACATGAATCACCATAAACATACTAAATATATGTTCTGCATGGCAAAGTGTAAGTAACTAAAACATATATATGCATATGCGTAGTTTGCGTATACATGATAGTCCCTATATGTATAACAGACTATTTATATAGGCATTCATGCATGCATGTATGCACTGCATGCATGAATGCCTATATAAATAGTCTGTTATACATATAGGGACTATCATGTATACGCAAACTCCTATGACATGCATGTATGCACTGAAGACTGGTGAAGCAAACTATGTTCGGGGTAATTGATGGCACGGGGGTCAGAGGGAGGCCAAGCAGGGAATGGCTGGACATATCAGAGACTGGTGCGGAATGGATATACAAAAACTGAGCTG
Source organism: Lumbricus terrestris (assembly GCA_949752735.1). NCBI lineage: Eukaryota > Metazoa > Annelida > Clitellata > Crassiclitellata > Lumbricidae > Lumbricus > Lumbricus terrestris. Next base: position 64,439,417 of record OX457036.1, read on the forward strand.
GCTGGCGCAAGAACGTGACAAATGGAGGATGACGGTGAAACATGCGATCGACACCAACGGGCGTTGTGCCTATGGACTGAGATGATGATGATGATGTATGCACTGAGTTAATTCATTATGTGATTTCTGAGTTGCTTACACAATAACTTTAAAAAGTGCACAATGGCGCTGAAGAGTCTCAAAGATGTTAATCAGAGTGAATAGCTTTTCCAAAATGATATCGCACAATGCCGATCATAAAATGGCAAGACAAAGCGATTGAGAAACAAATTACAGATTATTATATTATAAATAGGATTGTCTTTGACCTTAAGAAGTTGACAAGGTGTTTGACCAAAGTTGTTGATCATGCCTTCAAAAGCATGTCTTCTCTTCTCATCAGTAACAGTGTCAAGATCAACGGCTCCTAAAACACATAGAAAATTCTCCATTTCAAATTCGGTTTGTCTCGGTAATTTACTGTTTGCATTATCTCATGAATAATCCACAAATGCCAGAACATATTACCTGTACTCAGGGTTACTTCTTTTGCTTGGCGCTGCGTCTTGGGCACAGCACCTTCCTATCTCTGTGAGTTCTTCACCTTGACCCCAACTGCTGTGGGTCGCCGATCTCTGCGCTCGGCCTCTAGAGGTGACTTTATGGTTCCTTATGCCCGCACTGCCACTAGGCAGAACAGGGCATTTTCGGTCACTGGACCCTCCGCTTGGAATGACCTTCCTTCTAACCTGCGTTCCCACCCTCTGAACATGTCTGGCTCTTTCCATAGATTGCTCAAGACTTTTCTTTTTGACCGGGCTTGGGTCGGGAGCGCCTCTGAGTAGACTCCTTGAAGTGGTGCTATATAAATTACATAGATAGATAGATAGGTAGGTATGACCATGCATAGATGTTTCTATTATCCAATTCTTCTGTAAGCTACTGTGCATTTGCTGGCAGTCTAATTAATAATATTCTTACTTACTTACTTAGTTCACCTTTAAAATTTGTTCCATATAATCCATTATATTACATTGGTGGGTCCAGAGTATTTTAAAAACTTGCACAGAACAGGACTGCCGATAATCATCACTGTAAATGATACAATTTAATTAAATTCTGCAAAGGAATGCAAAAACAGATGGTCTACTGTACATTGTTACTTCATGATTTTCCATCAATAAACCTACCTTCATATGTACAGTAATAGAAGACATTCAACGCTTCAATCGCAGCAGGACCTTGCTGCTTGTAACCAAAGATCAAGTCAATCCAGTTGTGCAAATGTTCTGAAACATAATCGGACTCCTGCAGACAAATAAAGAACATAACAGAATTGTCTCAGTTGCTGTCAAACAAAGCCATATATAATTATATATGTTCAGTGTTTTTGCTGAGTAAGGAACAAAATTAAAGCATAATGTCCATTTCAGACCACGACACTGAAATCAAATCGAAAGATATGTAGTAGCATGTGAATCATTAGAGACAAGGTCAATTTAATTTACCAACCAAAGCCATCCTATGCTTATGTATAAATTCATATGGTGTAGACGCCCATCGTGGTAGGATAACATCGTCCACTCTTCCATCTCCAAACTGGAGTCGCCCAAGATCAAAATCTGTAACATGGGAAATGTGCTTGTAAACAGCCCATATACATTGTACAATATTGCCAGAAGTGACTGAAAATATCCAGCAATTTTCGTGATTACTTCAACTGTAAACGTTACTATAAGAAAACATTCAAATAATTTATATATTTACCTAGACTGTCAAAGCAAACTCCCAGAAAATATGACCTATGATAACTGCTGTCAAAAGACTTTTTTTAAGCTCTTAAACTATCGGACCTTGCATTGTCAACTGGCCTGCTACACAGCATAGCACAACTCTGCCTGGTACAAAGCGCAGCACAACTCAAACAAGACATATACATGTAGACAATGCTTGCTTACAAATGTCTACCCTTATACACATCATCCATAATATCAGAAGAAGGCTGATCCTAGTTTTTTGTTTACAGCCAAATCACTCATAATTTGAGCTCAGCTTGAATTCATCATTGGCCAGGACTAAATGTAAAGTATAGAACTGCTAGTTCAGTGACTGTGAAATACTAGCATGCACGTATGCGTGTGTGCTTGCACAATGTACATTATCTAAGCATTATTTTTTTAATATCCCAGTGTAAATGCAATAAGGCATGTGAGCCATGCACCCCAAGGCAACTCTTCAGCCACAATAGATTACTACCAGTATGAGGCATCAACCTTCAAATCACTATCTAATTACAGCTTTCTGTTTTCACTGAAAACAGACATCCAATAAGAATGTCCACCAAAGTGAGAGAAAACAGGCCAATTTGAACTGAAAGACGATAATGCTAACATCTGTCATGAAATAGCATTTGTAAAGGAGTCACAGCAACCTATGGCAACTGAAAAATGGTTATAGCATAATATGTCTGTCTTTGGTCAAATGCACAATTAATATCATACTACTTAAACACAAAATGAACCACCAGCTATCACAATTCAGTTATGGCAACCAATGACGTGCTCATCACACATTACATTCAGCCAATAAGATCAACTGGCTTAACAGAACATACCATGAAACAATTCAGTTTAATGGACTACAGTACATGTATACGGGTATTCAGATTATGAGAATGTTACTACTGCTGTTCCAGTAAAGACAGTTAGAAATTCATGTTAGACAGTGTGACTTAAAACTGAGGAATTGTCAGTACCATTCAAGTTGACAAGGAATTCCGGCAGATAAAAGAACTCTGGAATGAGTTCCTTGACATCATTTGGGTTGTCCATAAGACCGTCCCACATTGCAGGCACCGAGTTAAACTGCCGATCAGCCACATCAAACCTACAGTTCAACCAGTTCATTTCCATTAGAAGTTAAACCCTGAATGCCTTCAATACTGGTACTGATAATTTGCGTATTAAAGGAAGTTTTCGAAGGTCATCTGAAGCCAAAAAATTACTAAAGAAATTTACTCAGTGTTTAAGGTTCACAATCTCAATGCTGTACAACAAATCATAAGTCAGGTAATCCACAGGTAATTTTTGCGGCATATTGCTTTACCCTGGTTTCCTGAAATCAGCCACATGCACTTTTTAACGTGGAACTTCTCTGTGTCCTATTATTTCTTGCATCCTGTTGCATGCAACAAGGTTCACGTAAGGAACCAGCAAAATGTGCAATATATCTTCTTGAGAAAAAATCCTAAAATTGATCTTCTCAACTTAAGTATATTTCAGAAAATATAACTAAAAAGTCGCTACGTAGGCACAACACACGATCATCAAAGTCAAATAAAAAAAACCATTATACATACAAACACAGAACAACAAATTTGAATTGAACCGAAATCTGCTCAGTGATTTCTTGAAGATCAACAGAATTTAACCAGAAGGCAATTTCGAAGGACATAAATCTGACGATGCCAGAACCTTACCTGCCACTTTGCAGCTGGATGTGTAGCGTAGTGAATGGTTCAATGCGTATCAGGTAGTGCATCACTCCAGCGGGATTAGAATAATGTGTACCATAGTGGAACTTAGCAATTGTTCCAGTTGGGTCTTCAAAGTTTTCATATCTAAGGAACGAAAAGGATTCCTGTTACACGCATCATGGCTCTGCTGGTTGTAGTTAATTCACTATTTACAGACACTACGATGTCAAGTGTACGTCACATTGTAAATTCCTAAAAATATGATAGGACTTATGAATACCATTATAACATGCACCCACCAGTTCCTGAGCTCATGCAAATTTCATGTAAATCTTCATTAGCTGATCTTTTATTGTCACTGTTGCTCATATCATTTGTTAACATCATAGCCTGGATCACCAATTACCGTTTCTCTTGTTGAAGCCATCAAGTACAGGAATTTGAGTGAATGCCCCACTAAATGATCTCTGTAATGCACATCTTCAGAATCACATTATAAAGTCAATGTTTCTGACTAAGAATAATATTCACACTGGGCTTGTCCACATATGTAGATCTATTATGTTTTACTGATCCACTTGCATGCTTGGAAGCCAATCTGGCTCAGCTAAGTCAGCTTACTAACACTACAACTGCAGTCACAGGGCAGTGAAACTCCACTAGGCAATTGGTATATCATGCTCAGAACTGGTTTTGAGGTTGTTTTAAGCCAAAATGGAAATAACTGATCTCGTTGTGGCAATATTTCCATTATTTACCATGCTGACATCTGCGTATTTATCAAAGGTTTAAAATATAGCCTGCACTAAAAAACAAGACAAGAGATAATCAAACAAACTTTTCTCGGACTTGTTTCTCATTCTTAGGGTTAGCAACCCCGATAGGAAGTGACAAATCACGATAACTTCGTGGATCATTGAGGTCCAAAGTCTCCGAAGTGTAGTCAGCAAGAACCCATGGAAACTACGAAAAAGTAATTCCATAGAAAAGAATAGGACTAAAAATAAGAACAAATCACTACATGCCAGCACACAACAGCTACAAAAAAAGAACAAAAGTAAAACTTCTGTATTTCAATTTTGGTACTCTGGTATGTTGAACTCTAGTAATTTTGAATAAAAGTTAGTGGAACGGTCACCATAAATACAAAAACACACAAAGGTACATCCACGTTGCCCATTTTGTGTGCAACATTTTCTAAGCAGCCTGCAATTACAGAGTTCATAAACTGCAGAACAAACGCGAATCTATAATTTTTTAGGGTTATTAAAGTGCAGCTACCATTATATTTTTAGTAACCTGTAGAAGAAGCTCAAGTTCGGTTTGTTGTCTTTGAGAATCCTTCAGAGTTTGGTGAACGCTTAGAAATTAAATACTCAAACATTTCCGTTGCAATGGACTTGAATAATGTTCTCAAACAATGAAAACAACAACAAACAACAACAAAACCAATATTCTTGGAGCAAATATTCACTGCAGATATAATAATACGTCCCATTTGTATGACTCATCGTAACAACAAACCTGCCTAGAGAAAATGTCACTTGCTGAGTTAGACATGCAGCAACAGTTTTTAAGAGCACATAGGGTGTCAGATACATAAATCTGCCCAGATACATAAATGTATTAATGCATACAATATATCGATGACTCCACTGACCACAGGGTATTGGCTGAGGTCATTGTAAGTTCGTCCAGCTATTGTATTCAGACACATCAGGTAATCAAAATTACTAATCTCCTGCTGGACCCATTTCTAAACAAATGAACAGAAAATCATTTAAACTCAACTTGACAGTTTTTATCAATGTCTAACCAGAACCATCAACAGCTAACGTTAATGACTCAGGACACCTCGCAAATATTGAACTCAAGATAAGTATTAAAAAGAAAAAATTAATAATACACGATAACTAGATTTAAGCTTGATATCTTCAAAGTATCTCATTATAATATTGAAAGTTTATAAGATCCATGATGGTATCAATCAGAGAGAGTCATAGGAAGTGAATGGCTGCGTACTGAGAGGAAACTGCCTCATGAAAACTATCGTGAAGGAAAGAATGAAGTTCTAGAATGACAGGAAGACCTTGACAGATGCTTCTGGACTGGATGATGACAGATGGAAACAAAAACTGAAGGATTAAAAGATAGATTAAGGAAGTCCAGCAGGTGGAAGAGTTGCCACTGGACGTCTCAAGCTGACAAAGAACACTTACAAGTTCTAAATATTTTTATCAATTTGGAGAATAAATTTCTTTGCTAACACATGACGTCGATGTTTATAACTAAGAAGACAAAGTATGGCATCCACTTGAAAGTTATGCTTTTCTAATAGTCTAAAGTCCACCAGACAAAGTAATCATAAATTATTTTGAAAACCTCATTGATCATAAAAAGATAGTTAAGACTTAAATTCTAAGAAGAATAACATTGCAGTAACCGTTGTTTGTGCTAGAGCTAATAAAATACTACAGTCGATGATCACTCAGTCAGAAAAACAGTTGCACATTGCACAAAATTCTTAAAATGTGAATAGTCAAGAGGAAACACTGGATATATAGCAGATCAATGTCAAAAGTCTTCACATGCACAAACCTGAGTTAGTCCAGAGGCTTTTAGAAGTTCAGCTGGTGATCTTGACTGATTGTAAATCAAGTTTGGCGGCCGAAGACTTAAAATTCTCGAGTAGACTTTATTTCGAACCTAAACACATTTTTAACACCAAATTATTGCAACAAAAAAGATATTCTGTAGCCTTTAAAAGCAAGAGAACAAGATCGTTTGGCAGCATACAACACAGCATTCACATCGGTCAGCCCGTACATATTTCAGCTTTCTAGTCACACTAATCATACAGTACTCATCTAACATATTGACTTTTCCTCAAAACAACCATGGGTCTGCACTACGTCCAAGCCATAATGAAGTATGAGGGCATGAACCTTTTTCTGAAAATTGATGAAGTAGTTGGTCTGGTCAACAAGAAAGACTTCGAGGGCGCTCCTTTGCAGGTTGTGTCGTCGAAAGTGGATCTCTTTGATTTCATCGAGTGACCACTTAAGGTCCACTATCCCTCCATCCTCTCTAAGCGGAGTACAGTCAAAGAAGTAGATGTGACTCGTCGTGACGTCGAGACGACCCTTGATCACTTCTGTTATTGTGACGAGCTCACATTCCTCTGAAAGCATCGATTCCTTGCCCGACGTCGGCACATTTGTTAAACTGAAAAACATGAACGAAACCTGACATTAAGCTTAAGATTCAATACAGGTATCGCATTAATTTCTATTGAAACACAAATAAAAGCAAAGTCAACAGGGTCTGTGATTAAACAGCACAGAGGTAATCTGCTATGTGAGCTCTTTCAGAATCACATGTCATTAAGTCAAATGCTTGTTTCCACCTTCTAGGCAGTTATTGAACACATTTACGGAATGAAAGCTCTAGTCAAAGAATGTAAAGCAGCATAAATTTAAGCAATTTTTTAATATCTTATAAATCAAGTGAGATTGCTGAAAAGGACAGTGTTTTCTTTCAAAATTAACAATTCCTCTTATATCAAGGGAGTATTTCTACCTTATGTACCGGTAAGCACAACAACAAGAATAGATATAAAAGCACAGGTACGACGTACTGGTAATATTATCAAAATGATATCAACAACATACTCAGTGCTGCTAATGAGAATCCAGTCGTCATCTTCAAGTCGATCATCACCAGCGGATTCTTTCGCCCGCACCTCGTTCATAATCGACAACGCAGAAACGGCCAAATTGCTCTCCTCAGACCCTGATCGAATAGCAAACATCGAACTTACACGAGACACTCAACAACTGTTGGCAGTATTACAGAATTCAGACACGTTTCTGTTTCTGTTTACCACAGCAATGGATCTTACTATGCACATCGGTTTAAAGTGCATCGAATTTCAGATTTTGATGGGCAATGTGTCTGCTGCAAAGCTATAGGCAGGCCAGCCAATGCACCAGTTTCCTTGCAATGAATGACTGGAATATCGATCCGGAAAAGCCTGCCTCTAAACTGGTTTATTTTATTGGCAATCATTGACACATGTGCCATTTGCTCTTTATATACAATTGAATGCTGCACTTGTTGACTGAACTGATATTCTTTAAAAGAATCATACACTCAACAAACAGTCGATAGGTAGAAATGGGTCTTCACAATAGGCATAACACTTGCTGCATGACAATAGAATGCATTATGCATTTTATCATTATGAGCGAGCAAAAATACACCAAAAATTAAGCATTTTCCAAAACTATAATTTCAGATGTAGGTGAAGCAAAAATACACCAAACAACTAAGCATTTTCATAAAACCATAATTTTAGATGTAACTTAATCTTTTACCCGTTTGCCCAGAGAATATCCGCTGAAAACGGCCTTAAAATTTAAAAATGAACTGGTAAAGGGTTAAATGTATATAGGGACATAACATATTTCTGTCATCGGCCCAGTTGTCTGGAATGGGCTCTCACAGGAGCTACGTCTACTTCCTGGGGTTATTACTGAAACATTTTTTATTAAACTCAAAACTGTCCTTTTTTGCGTGCTAGAGTCGGGAGCGCTTCTGAGTAGTCCCCTTGAAGAAGCACTATATAAATTCATAAATTCTTGAATGAATGAATGAATGAATGAATGAATATCAACAGAAGCTAATCAGAGAGGCACTTTCTGTTCTACCACTATATATAACTTCAAATGTTGTTAAGAACAGAACTGACATCAATAGGCAAAACAATACACTGTCGACTATAATAGTCGCCAGATGAGGTTCCCACATGTGTGCATGAACGCAACAAGATATAAAACAGCTGTAATGCAAATTAATCAATTGAGGATAAACCTTCATTGTCTCGAAGTCTGCTAGCATCCAAATGGTTCTCAAATTTTTCATTCGGAATCATCTTTGGTCGCATTCTCGAATAGTTTTCATTCAGAGACGATTTCCAATGCGTTGGAAATGTGTTTCTAGATAAATCAAAAACAACAACAGTGACTCACTGACTTGTCAAATGGCTTCATATATTCCTCTACAAAAATCCATGGAAGCAAGGTCCCAGGATTAAAAGACAGTGAAAACACACGCACACATGACCAAAACAATAATAACAACAGGATTTTTAACCTCCTAACTTGTTTTACTTATAATGAATTCTATGGGATTAAGGGCTCGGCTTCGAACTCTATACTGGTTATACTCACACATCCAACATTGTACTACAACTCCAGATTAAATAAACCTCATTTACTATTGAAGTATCAAAGCAGAGAAATGAAGAAATTACAAATACTTAGCTCAACATTTTGATGATGACAGATGCACTATAAACGATGGGTACAGGTCGTCGTTAAAGAGTCAAAATGATGCAAAAATGATTATATTATTGTGAGAAAGTGTCACAAAGAGCATCAAAACCTAAAGTTAAGCAAAGTTAACTGTCCGTGACCTTTCCAATATCACATCAAAATAGCGTGTTGGCAAATAATGCTTTTAGCAACAGATTCACGAAACAATTTCCAGAACAGCAAGCTCGGCTGATCTAATGTCATCATCAAATTCTAATATCTCAAACTCAATGTCAAGTTCCAGTGTTATATTTCAAATCAAGCTATACAGCTATAATGCCATGGACAAGTTCTAATGTCTTAAAGTCAATGTCAAGTTTTAGTGTTCTATATCAAGTCAAGCTCTACAGCTGTAATTCCAGCATCAAGCTCCAATGTCAAAAAAGGACAAAAACAGATTTGTTGGGGTCATTTCCACACAATAACACACTGCATAATCTACCCTTACATGCATCATAGACATCTACTTACTTATCTGGCCACATTCCTCTTTCACTGGTGAAGAATGCTTTAGTCAAAGTCCACTGACGCCAAGCGGCCAAACTCTGATTATGCAGCTGGAGTCGAATACTCTTGAATCGTTTATTCTCTTGCCTTGAGCAGGTTTTAAAAGTCGATACAAACTCCTCCTGTTTACAAAGACATAATTTATCAGTTTTGGGCACAAGCAAGTTGTAAACAGCACAAATAACTCAGGCATTACTGACGTCTGTAGCTTCATCAATGAGGCACATTCGGCAACCTGAACGCACCCTGCATGAGGTCACCATACTTGTTGATAGCACACAAAAAGTTGCCATTATTCTGCATTTTACGTGTGACCCAATAATATTGACTGCCTATTTCCCAGTGAGCTGAATTTAAGAATTTGATCTGCATTTTGGGTTGCCAATTGAAGAACTACTGGCTAGTAATGCAAGCTCTGCTGTTCCATTTGAGTTTGCCGGGCCCTAAAAATCTATTGCTCATGATAAACTAGATGTTCCTCACGTGTTTCCACAAAGCAGCAAGGCATTTTTTCTGTGTTTGCCTCATCCACCTGGACAAGCTTTTCGTTAGAGCTACAATACATTGTCCTACCTACGAATTCTGCAATCACTTTTTACAAACACTTGCAAACTGCTCTCTTCAGCTGAGGTTGGAAGCTCATCCTAGTAGGTATATTAAGGAGGTGCTCTAATAAATACTCTGAAAAAATACATGAATGAATTATGATAGAAGCCAACTACTACTAAAATAATGCACAATGTACATTACTTTAAAAAAAATTCAGGTCTTTTTGCGACAGCACTTACCTCAAACTTGAGCTTTGCTTCCCCTTTTTCTCGATTTCTTTTATGCCCAGCAACCATCATTTCCTCATGGCATTCACCCATGAACGACGTCATTTGGATGCGAAGTCCCTCATAGATGTTCACGAGGTACTGATCCTTTGAAGGCTGCACCTGAGTTCAAAAGCAGCTTTGACACAATTGAAACATGAAACAACACATGAAACAAAGGGTAAACAGACAGACAAAAAATTCACGTCTCTGTTCAAGTAATCCACTGTACAGCAGGAATACTATATGCAATGTTCTTCTTGCACAATTCTCACACAAGCCAATTATTTGGGCACCAAGCAGACATCACAGTAAAATTAGTACATTATTTGAATACAGTAGTAACAACAGAAATAGTATGGAAGTAGGTATCTGAAGGAATGAAATGTGCAAAGCTTCACTTGTTTTTTGATGAAGGCAATCCACTCCTCGGAACGACTGTACGTCTTGAATGCTTCCATGAAGGACGTACTGTTGCGAATGGTTGGCAGAGATGGCAGATAATACGGTATGTTCAAGAGGTCATCACATTTCTCCAGCAGCGACTTCATCACTTGGACAAGGAAACCATACTGATCGCCATGGCCTGAAATACAATGCATTAGAGCTCAACAACATTTGACGAAATCAACTGAAAAACAAGTCTAAAACTTTTCGTCCACATAAAATGCCCTGTGATGCATAGAATAATCAAATATTAAATAAACCAAATAAGTTCATAACATTATCAAGCAATGCTCCTAATTCTAAAAGTAAAATGGAATTAAACATCAATCAACTTCAGCAGCTTCTCTGCTGAACATATCTTAGTTTATCGTATGTCAAGAACAATTGCATGTCTACGGGAAAAAACATTCCTTCAATGAAACCTTGCAGCTGCTGCTGAAAATCCTTTACCTTGCAACGCTCTCTCCAGTATGTCATCTATGGTACCAACGAGGAAACAAGATTCCTGGAACTTTTCCACAGGTCGATCACGCACCATCGCATGAAGTCGGGCCGCAGCAATGCCGCACAACTGTCCAGACACAAATAAATATATGAAAGTCATTATCATCCGATCTATATCACACCAGTTATGATGCTTCAATCAATTGTCATGATACTTCAATCAATTGTCATGATACTAAAATCAATTGTCATGATACTTCAATCAATTGTCATGATACTTCAATCAATTAAGGACATTAAGCAAAATTAACAACAAGTGGCAACACAATGAAGATACAAATTTCATTTGCTTTGCTTCAAAATTGTTCTATCTATATTATTAAAACTAGCTGTTGGTTTTGTTATCATAAAAGTTGTTCCATTTAATTATTTCACGATGATCTGAAACCATTGGTAGATTACTCACATCAGAGTTGTCTTGCCCTGCAAAAGCGAGAAGACATCGGAGAGACATCTGTTCCATCTCTTTCCATTCACAACCAGTTTGCCAAATGGAAAAATCCTCCAACAGCACCATCAGATCTTCAAGAAGCTGCACAAACAACAACATTCCGGATATGCAGACTTTAACATAAAAAAATATCTAACAGAAGAAACGATGGACAGCAATGCAATTAAGCAATTTTTCAAAAGCATATGAACTGAAGCTGATTGTACGGGAGGACGAGTGAGAACTACCTTCGTATTTGGTCTGCACTCCGCATGTCTTTCAGACTCAGTTGCTTTTCCTGTCTAGCAGAAACGCTATCGATTCATGGATAAACCAAAACATCAGCAGCATAAACAGTAGTACAGCAGTTTTCAGAATTCTTGTATCCCAATTTGCTCTCCAGCAGTGACCACCCCCTAACTATGCGACCCCTTGCTAATTGCAAAAACTGTATTTGAGGAGTCTTTAGAATTCAAATTGATACATTCAGCAAAATCAGGTTGCCTCAAATTCAAGGCACACATCTAAATAATATGAGCATTACATTCAAGCATACAACCAAAGCATCAGAACTACTCACCTGCTTGCTGAACTTCAATGCTGGCAGTCCATTGTCCATACATAAAAACTGATACAAAAGTTTCATGAGGTTGAGTGCATTCCTAGAGTTGTTAACATTTGAAACACCTGTAAACAGCCGAGCTCACAGTCAACGCAAATTTGTGCAATGCAATGAAGAAAGCAACATAATTTTAAACAGGAAGCAATGAATCATAATATGTCACAGGTATAACATCCTTCTGAGTTTTCTCGAAAAGGCACTATGAAATCAAAATAGTTACAATTACTCGACATTAAACAAATCTCATTTATTGCAAACGAGTAAATGCAAGTCCAATATAGGTGAACTAGAACAAGCCAATGATTAGTTTTCCACTTTCATTCAAAATAAAACCAGTTTTCATGGTACCATAACCAAATTCTGCGCAGTTCTCAACTGGATATAATTCAAGGACCTGGTGAAGAATAGAGGATTTTTTGGTGACATTCAAAGAATAGACAAACAATGCATCAAAAAGTATCAATAGATACGAAGCAACCAGAATCCTCTGCAATTATCGTTCCTAAAATATCGAACACCAGAGAAACTTGGCTCCTGCTTCTCACCTGTGTCTTGAATATCTATAAGGCACCCTTGAAGAAGAAGCTCCAATAACTTTCTTAGCAGTTCTGTCTTTGACATAAGCAATTCATTGTCCTCACCGGTGTCAGCAATGGCAGCAAAAACCTGGCCTCTTTGCTGCGGAACAGCACAAAAAATGCTCAATAGAAACACACAAACACAGCAACAACATAAATACAGTCAAAATCAAACACATGTTTTCTCTAATCTAGAAAAATGCACAAACAAGGATGCTGAAAGAGAATATTAGTAAAAAAACTACAACATTTTAAACCAAATGCTAAAGGGCAATTCCACGGGAAATGGACATAAAAGTCAAAAAATATTTTTGGGAATTTTGGTAATATAAAGGTATCATTTTAAAGCTAAGAGACCCCAGTGTTCAAAATAATAATTAGAATCAATAATCTTTGGTGAGATGACTGTCATCCAGCTTACATTTGATGTCGACAAGTTCCGCGCAATTCTGTTACAGAAATATTAAAAGGTTTGTTTTTTAAGTAATGGCAACAATTGGTTGATTTTATCAAACAAGCTACATCAGTTGGATGGAAGTTCCACTTGGTAAGTATTTTCAAGTAATACTTTGAACAATTAATAACAGTTCACTTTTTTGACTTCAGAAGTTTGGGATGTACTTTTCAATGTTACGTCAGTGACAAAAAATTAAGACTTTTTAGAATATAACCAAAAGTAGCAAAGCAAAAATTCTAAAAAAATTTAAACTTCTGATGCAACATATTAGCAATACAACTAAATAGTTGAAATTTTGTTTTAATTTAAGAAAATTTTTTAAACTGTGTCACTGACGTAACATTCACGTTGTCCCTCACGTAACAATAAATGTCAGTGATAGCAAGAAACTTGTTTAAATTCGGTATATACTAGTAAAAATGCACTTATAAATCCAGTAATTGACATCCTAGCTTCGATTTGAAGTAAGCCCTCATTATAATCATCATCATCCTCCTCCCCCTCCTCCTCCTCCTCCTCCTCATCATCATTATCATCATCATCAATTTTTCATCATCACAGTAAACCAAACTAGTGATTTGCTTTTGCACACAGGGTGAGACACGTCACAAAAAACTGGGGCTGAGCTAACATGAATGCGTCACATGAAGAAGTAACTAAAGTAAGGTCACAGGTGGCCATCATGCAGAAGAATGCTGAGTAGCAACAATAATGGCAACTAGTGGGACAAAAACAGAAAGAAATCTACCAAATGTACAATGCACAGCCTTCGTCACAATTATGGTTAAAATGTCGTCATCCCAACTGAATCAGATCATGCAGCAACTTCAAGAGTTTCTTATCTGCTCAGTAATATATAGGAAAAGCAGTTATTCGACAAAAGAAAATCTTTTAAAAGTACTCCAAAGAAAGTTGCTCTCATGAACTTCTTAACAACAAACTTTGGCATAGCATTGCAGATTAAAAAGTACATAAAGATGAATAGATTGATGGACAGAAAGTGATATTGTTTCACATGAGCTGCTGGGAAAGAACTATGCAATATTTGTAAAGATGAATGGCACATGTGATAGTGTATAAAACAAAGCATTGATGATGATGACACTAATGGATGCATACGTTCGATATCAAAAGTCAAGTCAATCAATGATTGGAACATGAAAATTTGCTTCATTGAGTCCAAAACATGTTGTTTCAGTGAGTGTAAAAGATCATAATGTAGGCCTATGTTGCTTCAAGCGTCGGGTTGATTTGAAAAAGTTGCCTTCTAGACTACCAGACAGCAATCGAGCTACCGATTCAGTCAGTCCATGAGCTGCTATCTTGGAGTGCCAACTTAAGGAAATGCAAAGGCATTTGTGAATCTGAAGTCAATAATGGTTAACAGAAGGGCTTCTTCACTCTCAGTGAACACATTGCAGTATCCAACAACACTGGATAATTTTTAAAGCATTCCTGCATACTTGTGAACCATGACTAGTAAATTTAATGCAATTAATGTTTGTCTTTTCAGAAGCGTTACGTCAGTGACATTTCAATGTTACATCAGTGACATTTAGGCACCATTGAAATAAATACATAAGTGACAGCTGGATAAAAAATTTAACTTTCTATGTATGCCACAACCTGTACTAATAATTTTAAAAACATTAATAAAATTTTTGCAGTCATATTTCAGAAGATTGTGATGCGAACATGAGTTACAATAATTTTGATGTCAGAATGTGTTACGTCAGTGACGATGCACAAAAACTGTTTTTAAAAATACCCATAAATATTTCCTGCCAAGTCTTTTTTGGCTTTAAAGAAGGATTATATAGTTAAATAATTTGGCATAAATTTTTTGGCAAAGCAGTGATATTATAGTGTGCTAGAATTAAAAACGTTGCCAAATTTCTCTCTGAATGTTACGTCAGTGACGGGGGAATTGCCCTAAAGATTCTTTCGGTTTAGCATTCATCAATATCAATCAAAGAACCCGAAGGCTAAACAAATTATCAACACATGTTGGTACAACAGAACAGGAGCCATAAAGGTCTGTGCTACAGCTTACAAATCAGCTAACTAAATTCTGGTGCAACATCCACACTGAGCAGCGTTCAAAAGGTAAAGTAATTCATGTGAGAAGAACGAATGAAACAAACCTGCCAAGCTGTCTCGTCTGCTTGGTCAATGCCCTTCCAGAGAATGAGGAAGAGAACAATCAGCAGATTGAGACAAAGCTCCTCTGTCTTTTCCATGTTCTCTGCGCAAGGTCTCACAGTCAACCCAAGTTCCTTCAACGCCATCATTACCGCACTGCTTTCATTTCCCTCTTTAAACAGCGCCCTCGATCGACTGTCGCATCCCAATGACAGACTGCTGACTGTACTTGTGATGCGCGTCGGTTCCTTGAAGCTGAGGCCGACATCGTCTGCCGAGTCAGGACAACTCACAATACTGAAGCTACGGCTGCTTCTTCCATCCGGGAAGGCATACGGATCAAAGTCTGAGCAAAGTGGAAACTTGTTCATCAGGAGGTCATCGTCTTCAGCTTTGGGGTCAAAGGAAGGTTCGTCATCCTGTGGTAGGTCTATGAGCCGCTCTGGTGGATCCTCGTAAACAGAATCCGCACGCTGGACCATACGACGCTGCGACTCGCCCTCGTCAAAACTAGATCGCCATTTGCTGCCAGTAGATTGAGACGGACGACGGATGAGAAGACGGATTAAAGCAATCTGCCAACCAAGCTGCTTTGCGAACAGTTTGGGAATCGTTGATTTCGACAGAAGGACTTTCATGAGCTGGAGAATAAAAAAATCGTCTCAACATAAATCAACATGACAACAGAATACAGTTAATACAAATTCAAATCTACCATCTGATCTATTCTGAATTGCATTTGGCAGCATTACTCCCCAGAATGAAAGCACAGATGAAAACTATTATGAAAAATGGTTTCTGTCATTAACACGCAAGAAGAGTTCCCAAAATTTAGCCACACTTTCATCTGCCACTTTATATTTAACTTCTGTTGCATTGAAATTCAATAAATGGTCTTAATCACTCAAATAATCATATAGATATATGAACATGACATTCTTATCACATTCCTATTTAAAAACAAACATCGAAACACACCCTGATTTGCTTCTAAGGTTATGCTCAGATGCATTTTATCGCAGCCTTAAAACTGTCCTTTTCAGCTGAGGTTGGTCGAGAGCGCTCCTGAGTAGTATCCTTGAAGAGGCGCTATATAAATCTCCATAATGAATGAACGAATGAATGAATGAATGAGTGATATGAAGTAGCAGACTGACCTGCCGGACAGCCTCCAGTTTCACATCAACATCACAGAGATGAAGCGTTTGAATGATGTAGATGGCTGCGTTGATGCTAGCGGAAGATTCTGTTAAGAGTCAAAGCAATCACACATTAATGACTGACCACGACACATCTGTAGCACTAGAATGTTATACTCATTGAAAATCAGTCAAAAGCATTACAGCCTGTGATGTCACTAAAAACACACTTGTAAGCAGGATCTTGAACGTCTCAGCAAGCCAGAAAACCACATCATAGAAACTAATTCATTAAGCAGTTTCTCAGTAAATAAATTATATCTGAATTTAAATAACAGACAAGGTGCAGTTAGAACAGGTAAGGACACAAGGTGGCAGAATAAGTTTACAATGTTGTGAATGTTAGTACAAAAGTGGAAATACAATTCTGGACATAAAGACTACTTCTTTACATCAGTCTATTTAGTGATGTCCAGTCAGAATTAACCACTAAAGCAAATATTAATGTTAGGTGATGTAGATGATAACCTGCTATGAAGACCTGTTCCAACATATGCTTCGTCATGTCAACTGAAGGCTGTGTATCAACCATCAAGCTGACCAACCCGGGGAAAAGGTTCGAATCTACCAGACGTAGGCGCGATTTATTTCGCTCATAGACCCGATCTGTCTTCAGCAGCAAAGCCATTATCTGATGAAAGATGCAAATTCAGAAATGAATTAGAATAATCACACAGCAAACAAGAGTCTGTCTAAGAGTGGTGTTATATAAATCTGAAAAATCTGCAACTACAATGACATGGTAAAGTATGAGAAATTAATATGCCACTATTCTAATATCTGTCTTTTCAATGAGGCCCAAAATGTCAACTGCAATCCAAGGCACTGATCACAAAACATGAAATGTACCTCAATACAGATATTATATGCAGTGACTAAAAGCGGTGATAATATCAGATTTGAGTCAAAATCAAAGAAAAACTACAGGTTCAAACCTTCGACTTGGCATCTACGTTTAGTATTGTATACTACTCAACAATAGGTCAGACATCAAACAACAATAAAAATAACTTTAAAAAATAACTGGACCATGCCTGGAAAATTTTCTCTTTGAGGTCTACTGAATAGTCCTTGATCGTTAAGAGCACATATAGCATATCTGCCATCCCTGGCTCAAACAGCAACAAGTATATCTGGTCTCTCTTGCCACGCGCCTCAAGCAGAGATTTCACAACACCAAGGACATCACTGACCTGAAGTAAACAGGAGAATCACAAAAATTATCATTAGTTTTCAGAGGGTGAAGTGCCAAAAAGATGATAACAAATAATTACTTAATAAACAAATAAATAATAATAAGCTAATAATAAATGACTAGTCTCTTTCACAGTGACCCTCAGCAATTCAGTATGCTAGTTTGATACAATGGCAATCCTCGGGCAATCCACATTCCCATTGCTTCATTTACATAATCGGATAAGACATATCTCTGGCAAGTCAATCCTTCCAATGAAGAAGCTTTGTAGGCTTTTATTCTCCTTCAACCAGTCAGTAACAGCTTCAAACAAGATGTAATCACTTTCCAAGTCATATTCAGGCGGCAATCAGATTAATTCGATCAACTACAATATTTTTATCATGCTCATGAAATAACTTCCTTTACAGGCAAGAATATGCCTTCAGACTTTTCAACACAGAGGACCTCAATTTCAGGCACCTTAAAAAACCAATCTAAAATACAGCATCATAACAGAGTGCAATAATTACCATACCAGCTTTTCTTACAGTGAATAACTTTCATGGAAGAAATTAAATCGTACCAATACTTCATCTTGCACAGCCGCAACAAAGGCCAAGATATGGCTGAGTTCGGACACATTAATTTCACGGGCAACATACGAGTGTACGATGTCCAGGAGCTCAGCACGAATCTCTTGCTTGCTTTCACTGCTCAGATGAGTTGAGGATGGTGTCCTAATTACAACAGATTAATTAATCAGTCAGCAATAAATATCCAAATCCATCAACAGTTTAAAAATGAATCTTTACTATTTTATCAAGAATTGCACTAAAATGCCAGCAGCAGTAAATACTCCTTCAAAAATAACCATACAAAACTTAGTCAACATAGAAGTTAGGATTTTACAGCAGAAATTATATATCTCACTTGTTTGTGCTTGTGTCTGGGGAATGAATGAATTACTGAACATTTCAAACAACACAGATGGAGAATGCAAAGCCCTGCACTTCAACTCTGTTATATCATCATACTGGCTGTTCCTTTTGCCCGTACAGCAACCATGCAGTGCCTGGCATTGTCAATAATTGGCTGAATGGCATGAAATGGACTTTCCCTGGAGATGTGTGTCTTCCCATGGGTCCACTCCTCCCGTTCTACCAACTGCTCAATGCTCATGACCGTTCTCTTCTGGTTCACAGGGTTGGGAAGTATCTTTGAGTGGAGATCTTGAAGGGGCTCTATATAAATTTTAATTGATTGTTTGATTAATTGATAAGACTTAATTGATGTCTACAAACTGCATAACAAGCAAAGTTTTCATTTCACTAGAGCATTCTGTACATGAGCATTTAGTGTTACAGACAAACAGAATAACAAACTTTAGAATATGAATAAAATGTTGTCTGACCCAAAAAACATGCGAAGTGCATCCAGGAAAAATTGCACACCATACTTCTTTCGAAAATATTTCCTATCTTCCTTTATGACAGTCTGCAGATACTGAACATGAGCTGTAAAAAGTAATGTAGGCTATAAATACAAGAAATCATTGAAGCAGAATAATGTTTTAGAAATCTGATAACAAGCCACATTTATCCAATACAATTTAATCAATATGAAGAGCAATACAAAGGCCCTTCATGAATTGGCATTCTATTACACTTTTAATACATCAAAAACTAGTAAAGTAAAAGCCACTCTGACACATGCTAAATTCTATCGACTGAAGATAATCATGCTTAATAAAAAATGCACAAATGAATTTTTTTTATTGATTACAAGTTGAAACAGACTTATAATGACAGTCAAAATGAGTCTTAAAAGTGTAGTTTAGTAACACATCGAGGTAAGGTAGCACACCATATAGACTGCATGTAAAGTGACCATTCACTAAGAGGGTTTTGTGGAAATAATATAGCAATGCACTAACGTGTAGGAGTTTAGCATTTGCTCTCAACTTCATCTGCACAGTATTCAATTTCAAATCTTTTTGGTTTATTGATCGTAAAAGCAACATTGAAAGCAACTGTCATCAAGGTTAAAAATCCTATCTGAAATTTTTGAAGTTTTAAATTATGACAGTT
The DNA here is from genome assembly GCA_949752735.1 of Lumbricus terrestris. Classification (NCBI taxonomy): domain Eukaryota; kingdom Metazoa; phylum Annelida; class Clitellata; order Crassiclitellata; family Lumbricidae; genus Lumbricus; species Lumbricus terrestris. The sequence goes on from OX457036.1 coordinate 64,459,211, forward strand.
GAAAATGCAAATTAAGATAAACATACCTAAATCCGCAATGTCAAGAGCACGTTTGACATTTCTGGTTTAAACATTGTTGAATTAGGGATGGTTATATGCACTCAGACCTTAATTCAGTGTGACAAACATCCAAAGCCCTTCTGTGAAAGACTTGTTTTAAATGCTGATCCATTGATTTTATTCAGAGCACCAAAGATACACAAACATACCCAGACAGACTTGAACGTCGCATCTGCTCCAAATTCGGAAGTCGAACACGATGTGCTGATAGAATTCATGCAGCAGATGCAAATCGTCGACAGAATGAGGCAAGATGCTCATAAAATTCCTCAGTGACTCATGAAACTTGATATCCAGCAGAGAAGCACTTGCCTAAAAATAAAATTTCTCCATTTTTTAAATTCAGTGGAGCCACCTTGAAAACTGTGATACAAGTTGCAAGGCACTTCATAGCCAGATAAATTATCGCCAGTTTCCACTAACTTTCTGCCCTGGATTGTTTTCCTCCACAACAGACTACATTTTGCAGTGGTCATTCATCATTATGGAACCATCTTTCAACTATAATTTCCATCCATGTAAATTGTTGGAGAAAGGAGCATCATCTAATTCTATGAAACTCTTGAGTCATCAATACCTGTTATAAATTCAACTGTATGTAAAATTAATTATGTACATTTCAAACCTATAAAACAAATCTATTAAAGAAGACATTAACGACCAGGAGAACACTACAGAGAGAGATATTTTTCCCATGTCACATCATGCACACACTTTCTGCTAACAGTAATAATTCATAAGCTAGCTACACCCGGCGATTGTTTTTCCAAATCAGTAATAGATCCCGATGTAATGGACAGCAAAATGTAGTGGAAGCCAAAACAGCTCACAATTTATCAGCCCACACCTCACACATGCAACCCACGTCAATACATTCATCTCTAGACAATCCCGGCAGGTCTAATCAATTGTAGCTTTTCCATCAGAATATTCTCTACCTAGTGCAGATTCCCTTTAGTCCAGATGCACCTCTGGCTCATTTCTTTAGGATCTGCTATCAGTATCAATATGCTAATGCTGCTGCTACACATGTGCTTGTCTCATATTCATTCATCTCCTCAAAACTGCATTTTATACCATACAGCTGAATTCAACTTTGTAAAGTCAACATCGTTTATTTTTCTAATCACACATAAATAGATAACCAGCTAAAATATATTGAGCGACAGAAGGTAAAGTGCATCCAACTAATCACAGATCTGTGAAGCAAAACAAAATTTACATTATCTCAGCTGAGACTATTTGGAACAGATCAAACACAACATATTTATTCCACTGTTTGCCTGTTTCGCAAACCTTTTGCAGAATGACTCCCAACGCAGCAATGCCATCATTACGTAACAAGGCTTCTTGGTTGATCGGACAACTTTGAATGAAGGAACGAAGGAGAACGAAGAAAGGCTCCAGCGTGTCCATGTCTGTTTTCCAAAAAAATAATATTAGTTGTCTGTTTTCAAAAAAAATAATTTTAGTTGTCTGTTTTCAAATTTTTTAAAAAAAATCCATACACCAAACCGGTGAACACCTGCAGCATATTCTTCAACTGTACCAAACAAATCTAATTTCTTCCATGAAATGACAACTCAGCCTGACACATTTTGCATTCATAGAATTGATCTTCAGAAAGATTGGCAGTGCTGGTACTTCAAAGCACATTTCAGGACACACAAACACTTGCATACAAAAACACACATAAAGATAAGTAGACATTAAATGATGCAGATCAGCATCCAATACAGCATTGCAAGTCAGTTAAAACTTCAATGGAAACCATAAAGCAGTGCAAGTGAATTGATACAGGAATCAAGTCTTGTACATAATCTGATCTCAAATATGCTCAACAGAAGTCTGACATTATTTGCATCTGCACTGTGGTATGTATGTGCGTGTGCTTATGTGTCGTGTATTCTGCAATAACTATTAAGCATTAAGACCTTCCTTAAGCCGGCCATTGTTCCGTGTCTGATTTTCTTCCAAACTGATCAAGTCTGTACTGGCACCAGGTCGTACTGCTGCCTCTTCCAGAAGAAGGTAGAGTAGCTGGACGCCACCAATGGTGTTGATCATTTCCTACAAGCAGATACAATTTCATTCTGCTGCTTATAAGATTTTTCCAGCACTCAAGTGTTCATATAGGCAGGTGGGTGTGCATAATTATATTTAAAGTGATGTAGCACCTTTTAACAAACTCTCCAAAAGTCCAAAAAGCGATTATATGGTATAAATTGAACCTGATTCAGATGTATGATTAACTGTTTTTAATCTGATCAAATCTGTTCTTCAAAATTTCTGCAGCGTCACATGCAGGATTATGATGGCTAATTAATTAAGACAGATGTTGCAGTCCACAGCCATAAGCAGTAGAACATCAATCAATCTACTGTCAAAAAATTAAATAACTGCTATTTGCAGGTACATAGCAGGGTATTACCAAAGTGGGTTTGGTGTCCAATTAAGCAACTGATTCATTGTAGCGGAATAATTGCACTCTTTGTCACAGCATAAGTTTCACCAGCGCTACTGCTTTAAAAAGACTTCATTAACTTCCAGTACATGAGAATATAATGAATAGATAAACTCATACCATGGAAGGGCTCTTGTCATTCTTTGTCAAATAAATGACAATTATTATTATGAAGATGGAAGAATTTTGTCACTTTGATAGGACATCTTTTCCAAATAAACATTGTGGCCAAATATGAAACGCTATTCAATGTTGCCTACCTTAATGTTGCTGGCTGAACATAAATGTCCAGCAACTTTTGCGTGATGACCATTACCAGACAGATCTAAACATGTTTCCTGGAAGCTGGCCTAAAATGCAACAATATAAATTGAGACAATAACTTTAAATATCAAGTTCTGACAATAGAAGACAATTTTCTTTAAAACAAATGGGTGAAAATTGCCAATGTATATAATATATAAATATTAAATATATAACATATATATACATATATAAAAGAAATATATATATAATATATATAGACATAGAGCACAGTTTCAAAATCTAATTTGGATTCAATATATTTCCCTGTCAACCAATACACTGCATTGTATACATCAAATATACAATACATGTCTATGTCATGCGTAACATGCAGGCATTTAAAAAGACTTTACAAATGCATGTACAATCACTGTAGTAAAACCACAGGCATCATATTATTTGACTTCAGCAGCTATTTACATCATCACTAAATGTTCAATCTGAGATTCGATTTGACATTGGTGACTCTTGGACAATGGACATATAAATGTGAATGCTACCTTTTATTAACAGACTTTCTAAAGGAGTAACTTAAGATACACACAAAGCAGTTGTTTTTAGCTGAACAGAGCAAAAATACAACCACAGACAAATCCAAACAAGATAAATAATCTAAACAGTGTAAAAGTAAAAAGCTTTTGAGGATGAAGTCAGCTGGCAAAAAGAGTAGCACGGAGCATAAAGGAGTAATGAAAGCATGGGGACAATTATTTTGACATTTATTAATTCACCTTTGCATGATACACCAAAAGTGGTTTAACAGGTAGATCAACTGGGACTCCACCATCCTTCATCTGGCTCAGATGTCTGTTAGGACCTATCACAACAACAAAGCCAATACATTTTACTCTCAATCCTAGAGAAGCAATTTTTCAAAATTCAGTATTTACTTCTGCTAGCTATTTACTTTTTTCATGGTGTGTATAATTCAATTTTTTTAGCAATTTTGAAACCTCTCTAAGCTCCGATATATGGCTACATGACATGTCTAATAGTAATAATGGAAGTTTCAAAACACACTATCAGCACCCATCAGGTTCATCCAAAAGAGATGGTGTCATCATGTTAATAGTATATTAATTAAACAATTTAAACATTCAACTCATATAAATTCTCACACTCTTATGTATTTATAAATATATTTACTGTATTGAATACTGTAATAAACAATGGCAAAATATACACACAGAAATACCAACCTAATCGATAAAGGGACTGAACATGCGTATCAATAAGGGAATCCATGAAGATGATGACTTCGGAAAGTTGACCAAACAAGGAAACAACCGTCCCATGTCGCACCTCTCGACCATCTCCATGTCCCGCTCCATCTGATTCCGGCACCGACTGCACAGACGACGACGACGGTCTATTTCGAAATGACAACCGTGACCAGAAGCCAGATTTAGACTTGCTGTCGATTACAGATGGAAATTGTTTCGAGTCATTGGGTGACAAATCGTTTCCCATTTGCATCCCACTGTATTTCAGGTTCACACCACTGCTTCCAAGATCTCCACTTCCACAGCCTATCTTACATAGAACCACATCCTGCAAAACAAATCACAGATACATCATTCTGGAATGACATTTCCATCTAGTAAATTGTTGGAGAAGGGAGTGTCATAAGTTTTAGTATAGACTAAAACCAATTATTTCTTCCTGCAATGCACCACGGCTGAAAAACTCACAGCAGTAAAATGAATAATTTAAATCAGTCCTGAAATACTCTGTTTCAAATTTACACACACACCTTAAAGTAAATTAAGTCAAAGAAGGCTACATTGCAAGCAACATAAACACATCAGTCATTTTCTATAACGTCATTATCTGAATGCATACGAGTACAAATGTTCTAGAAATTTCCAGAATGGGATCATCGATATATTATGTACACATTTAGGGGTCACAAGATTTACATGATTTGCATACTGGTACATAAGAGGGGGAGGAGGGGGTATCGGCAAAATGTATGCACGCAAAATAAATGTCTAATTATGATGTCAACATCAGCCCATGTATAACTCTGCATTATCCTATAGTCATCCAATGGCATTGACTACCGGTTTATTAAAATTATATTCTGTTCATATCTAAACAGTAAACCATAAGAGTTTACAAATTTTAGCTAGCAAATATGATGTCTAACAAAATAAATAGTAGCCTACGGTCAAATACATGTTTCATAAGTGACCTCAGCTAAAATAGCCTTTGTAAATAATAATAATAATAATAATAATAAGACGATTTATATAGCGCCGTAGTTCAGCCGAGGACGAAGGAAAAGGCGCTGTACAAGAGTTCAAAAGTTACTAGCAATTATACGATTGTTTAAATAGATAAGTCTCGAGTCTGGATTTGAATGCCTCCAGAGAAGTTGCATTCCGCACATAGTCAGGAAGACTGTTCCATGCAGTGGGTCCAGACACAGAGGTGGGAGGGGTGTTGAAAAGTTTATTTGTACATACACATATGGGGTCCAACAAAATGTACGGGTGCGTACAGGGAAAAGGAGGTAGGAGGAGTGATTCAAAAATATGATTTTGTTTTGCATACGTAATTCATAAATAGCCCCAATAGCTTCACAAACAATAATCTTTTGACACAAGTCTTACATCACCAAGAGCTGGAAATTTGAGATTTGCGCTGACATGCAGAACTTCATTGACATAGACGCACAGCTGACTCTGTCCAAAAGGTCGCTTGGATGACGTATGCACGACGTCTATGCAGTACTGTAAAACCAAATTATATCCAATCAAAGATCTACACTCTTTCAGTCGCTTCAACTTTTTGTTTAGCGATTAATTACATCATTACTCAATCAAACCAAACTCGTATCAAACTACCTTATAGGTATATACACCTTATCCAGGTCTTATAGTTCAGATGCTACTTGTATCTTACTTAATGAAATAAAAATTGAATGGAAGACTTACTTGGTTTGACAATAATTGCATCCTACTGACTGAACCAAGGGCGGATCCAGGGGGGGGCCAATCCGGCCATGGCCCCCCCCCATTTCGAAATTTCTTTATTTTTGACCAGCTATTTTGCTTGGAATGTAGACGTGGCCCCCCCCTATGAGTAGTTCCTTAGGACTTTGGCCCCCCCCTTCGAAAATTTCTGTATCCGCCCTTGGACTGAACATAGATGAAAATGGCAGAGGTCAACCAGTGACCAATTTTAGTTGATACAACATTTCCTGACTACTGTTTATGGAAGCATTTTCACAGTCAATGCAAATAGAGCTAACAAAGAAATAGAATCCAAATCATGAGATGTCATTTCAACACAAACCCATTTGTTGCAGACAATAGGGCAGTCCATTACAGGAATGTCATTGCGTTCCTTTTTGGAGAAGACCGACACGACAAGAACAGCCTCAGATGTAAAGAACGCCTCAAAACCACCTCCACCAGACATCTGAATGCTAACAAAAATCAAATTATTTTTCAATACGATCAAATAAAAAAATCCAAGCTCATGTCTTTGGTTAGATAGCCAAGATCCCGTCAGAATATCTTTAATGCATCATACGAATATCAAGATACTTACATAAATAGATTCATAGATACTTTACAAAATGCATATATAAAAACATGCATTTAGACGCATGTGCAGAAATTAACAAAGCATGGACTTATAAACAATTTCCCAGACAATGCAAAATGCATTCTCCTACTAAATGCAAAATAACCCAAAGTAAGCAACTTAACTTATGCATATCAGAAAATGAACCATGTACAAGAACTGCCAGAGTGTACAGCCAACAATTTGCTTTTACAGCCAGATATAATGTTAACAGAGTCAATGGTATATGCTCTGTAAGGCGCATCGTAAGACCATACAGGAGGAAGCAATCCAGTCTTCGGATGGTATTGGACTCGAACCCTTGCACTTGGGAATAGGCACTAAGCTCTAGCACATACAGCGAAGTGGACTCAAAGTAAGAAAACGAACTTGTAAAGCTGTCTCCTGGCCAAGCCAAATTCACCGAGAGAAGAAGGCGGATTCTCCAGACAGATCCACGCATGAAATGAGAATCCAGAGCCAGACCACCGACCCATGCTCGTTGTCATGATTCCCTGTCAATTGAACAATTAAATAAGAATTTAATCCTAATTCATTTCACCTGTTGGAAAATGTTTGATCTTTGGCTTTGCTTTTAATAACGAATTAATCGACTAATTGCTAAAAATTTTAATCGAATAATTTTGGTTTGTTTATCAGAAGGCCACCGTTGCAGATCCCATCAGCCCCTTACAGGAATTGTGGACTGATATTTAGGACTGGAAAGACGAAAATCTCTTTCAAATCCCCTCAACTGCTTACTCTGCTGTATGTAAAAATGGGAGCTCTCTATGCATATGAGCAATTACCATTGACACTGGCATCAATCTTCACCGACATTCAAAGTCAAGCATCAAGTAAATTTCCTCCAGTTTATTTCCAATGGTATGTAATTTGCTGAAGATAAGAATTCTCTTTGCGACAACTAAACAATCATTAACACACTACAATCTAAAGACCATATTCAGGTCACAAACATTAATCAAACTTACATGATCTGGTGAATTAAACTGAAAATATGTTACAGGAATCTGTTTATTATCAGACTCCGTCATCTTCGCCATGGCTTTTAACAATCTCTTCTCCATCCAAACCTGCAAGAAAATGTTTCATACATTACAAACTGAACAATGCTTAAACAACAGAATCCTTGTTAAACTAGTTAAGAGCAATCCCCCTACATCCGATCAACTAATGAAAGATATCACGCCAATCTTATATGGAGACTGATCCATCAATCACTTAAAAATATATTATATTATGCAGAAATATATCTATAAAGACATGAAATTCAGAGTCTTTGAGAGCCTCTCAATAACAGTGAATACACTGCAGACATGGCTACGTAACCCATCTCCAAAAGAACATTTTAAGGTAGTTTTAACCCTTTAACAATGAGATGCATTGGTTCCCATACAATTTGGCACATGTTAAGGTCAAATGCAGCAGCATTGAGAAACTATAAAAATATATTAGACTAAAATTCAATAAATTCATCAATTTAAATAACCATTAGGTTATATCTAAACTTTAATTTTTTTTATTATAGTTATTTAATAGACTGATTAAGCATCAACTTGCACTGGACCATACAAGATAGGATTACATTATATATCAGGCAAGACAAGCTGCCTTCATGCAAATACACACTCCTCACCTCCAGCCTTTTTCCTTGGTCCGACTTAAATAGGCGCAAAAGTTGCTTCAGATCTGTCTGTGAAATAAACTGAGAGCCAGTGGACTCAAGCAGATCCAGTAAATCTCCTGAAAAATGCACAACACACAATCTATGTTCAACACACAATCAATGTTCAACACACAATCTATGTTCAACATACAATCTATGTTTAACACACAATCTGTGTTCAACATACAATCTATGTTCAACACACAATCTATGTTCAACACACAATCTATGTTCAACACACAATCTATGTTCAACACACAATCTATGTTCAACATACAATCTATGTTCAACACACAATCTATGTTCAACACACAATCTATGTTCAACATACAATCTATGTTCAACACACAATCTGTGTTCAAACCTGACTTTAAAAGGACCTTGTAAGCCAATTTTCCCAAACACAGGTATTTTATTCTTATAAAGCCTTCAAGGTGTATGTGGCTACAGAAAACCTTTGTTGACATGAGGCCAAAGGAAGGCACATCATCGGAGACCATGTTTTGCATGCATGGCTTTACGAGTCGACCAGCTAGGCGTAACAAATAATTAAATCATTCGCATTCATTTATATCAGAGATTTATATAGCGCCCCGTTGAACCATCTACTCAGAAGTGCTCTCGACCCAACCCCAGCTAAAGAGAACAGTCTTAAGAGTAGAGCAGAACATGGTCACAAGGTCTCTAGGTGTTAGGCGTAGTACTACATGTTGCCCATTCCAGATTGCAGGGCCAGCAACAGAAAAGGCACAGAATGAACATGCATTGCCTACTTTGCACTGGTCAATATGTAGAAGGTGAATCTCAGACATCATCATTAGTTTTTACTTTTACAAATTGAAACAGGAAAGAAACATTAATTATTTTAAATAACGTTAAGATTATAATTACATGCTAAAAAATTCTATGGTTCCATTGATTAAACAAGAGTTTCATTCATCATACCAATAGGGTTGCAGTTTGATTAATAAGACATTCAACTGGGTAATATTTTAACATACCCACAGTATTTGTGTCGAGGGTATCCCGTTTCTGCAGGCATTCTAGTATGGCCGAATTAATGCCACTGTTGCAGCATTGAGTGAGGCTCCATGTGTCTACTGTACACATCTGGTACAATGAAGTGGACAGCCATGACTGGAGTTCCAGATCAACATCTGGTAACCATTTGACAAGCATAATCACCGCAGGACTGTTCTTTACGCCTGGCATAATGTCATCTTTGCTCAATTTCCGTTCAGAAACCTAAAATCGCATGATTATTTTCTATTATATATGTCACACTGCAGCACCTAATTTTCTGAGAAGATATAAGTAAGCAAGTAAATAGCCTTTTTTGTATCTGACAAGCACACACACATTGCATACAACAATTATATACATCTAAAAATTAACTAAAAGAGAAGCAGATTGCAAAGTCACACAGAAATATAACCAAAGATGCATCGGTAAAAAAACTGCTTGTAAACAATTTAGACTTAATAAAGAGCAATATGAAAGGATGGCCAGAAATAAATTTATCTGTAAAAAGTCAACAGTTAAGCTTCAACTTCACCACAAGACTTGAAAAAACCCAAGCACCATCAATTTCTGTGCAAGTATCTGACGTACCAGTTCAAGTAAAGAGATCAGCAATGGACGAGTTGGTTGGCCGAGATTTCTTAGTGCTTCAAATAAATTGTCATAACCAATCATCTGAATAAATTTTTCCTTACAAAAACAACAAAACAAAAACATGTAGCGAATGAGTTCCTGCTGCTAAAAACACTACAGCATGAGTCATGATATAAGTTGCCAAAAAACACATATCTGGAATAGATGAATCAAAACAGATGATGTCACAACTGCTAAAACAGTTAATCAAATGTCACAAGGAATGTTAATACAAACCCATGGTAGCCATTGTTAAGTGGAATACAAGCTGAGCCACCCAAGACAAATGTTGTTTAGAATTTTCATAAAACTTTCCAATGCTCAAAAAGGCAGTGTCTATTCCTGTTTCAAATACAGAAGCAACCTGGGGCAAACTATATTTCAAGTGCTACTCCATGCATTAATATGTTTCCTTTCTGCTATAGTTTTTGTCAGGATAAGAAAAGAGTTTGATTTTATTATTGAAATTGGGTAGCGGATGCTGGACACTGATGAGTACCTAAAATATCTTAGAAACAAGAACTTTACATTACTACTCACAGAATTTTACATGAAATAGATAAATATGACACCTTTATTATACTTCAGATTTAGACAGAAGGTATACACAAGATTGTGATCTCTTAAACGACAAAATGTAAAAGTGGTACCTTGGCTGTGGGTGAGTTTGCGAGTAAGAGGCTGAATACCCGAATGGCAGCAGTTGACAAACTTTGGCAATGTAAAGGACATCGCTAAAACCAACATACCAGTAATTGCTTGCTTCTAAAGAGGACACAATTCATAACTTATGAATTATTCAATCAATTCAGAGTCAACTATTTATTTGCTTGCATCCCGTACGATCTCAAAAATTAGTCTAACATTATATAAAAAAATAAATCTCTGAAACAAGGAACATTAAAATTACATTCTGACATTGAAACATATAGTGTTTCAAATAAATAAGTATGTAAGCAGCCATCATTTGCATCTGGATAGCATACATCCATAGATCCACCACATCACTTCTGTCCTAAAATCACTTCACTGGCTCAAAATACCTGAACGCATCGAATACAAAGTCCTCACTTACAATATACCTCAATCATCCTAGCCGTTCTACCTTCGTCAGTTGTTCACCATCCAGCCACTTTGTTCAACATGCTCTTCATCCTCCATTAAACTGCTTCGCCCATCCATCACTTCATCACTGAAATTCGCAAACCGCTCCATAGCCATTGCTGTTCCACTCTTTGGAACAAACTTCTGCCAGTATGACAGCAAACCTCCGACCCACCATACGAACTCACCAAAACTCCACCTCTCGCTATCTCCCCACAGGTCTTTCACTCAAAACAGAAAACATTGCTCTTTCACAAATCCTACCCTGATTCTTCCTCTTCTCCTCACATCTCTCGTCATTTCAACTCCAAACATCACCAACCTTAGCCGTCCATTTGTCTGCCTGCCTGACTATCCGGATTTTACCTGCTGCCTATCGATTCTGTTTTGATTAAGCGTCTGTGAATAAGCTGGCTCCCGCAACTTCGCTTTTGTGGGTGCTGTAGAAGTCTCGAGATTACGATCTGTCCACTGAGAGTACTTGCGAATTTTCACTGCCAAGGTTATCATAAGTTTGCATGCAATATTAGTGTATCCCTTCAACACAGTAATGAAGAGATAAATCTCTGAGAAAATTTACTTAAAATCAAGTACTATTAATCTATGACAAAGAACTGATGATGAAATAAATCTAGTCACCCTGATTGCGCGAATGAAAGACAGAAGCTGGCGACAGATGCCACTCGCCATAAACGTATTCTGCAAAGACGACGTGTCAGAAACTGAAAACATGGTTTCTACCATTTCTGTAAGAAAACAGCACGGTCATCTTTAATTCAACTCAACTCACAACACATCTTTAAGTCAACTCAACTCACACTTACAATGTAATAGAAATGAGAACAAACATATGTCGTCTAGTAACTTCGAGGTAACACACCAAAATTTATATTATAAAAATCCTCTCAAATAAACTTATGACAACCTTGGGCACGAGAAATTTTACTTTAAAAGCAAAGAAATATTTTCACTATGAACACAGCTCTGAATTTCAAAAGTTTTTTTAAGACATTTGACTCTTCCTTGCAATGACATCTAAAAGCCAGTCGAACCATTATTAGAGTAAGGAGAACATGTGTGAGGAACCATCGAAGCAACAATCAGTACCTCAATCACCACACACAAACTTTGACAATGGACCAATGTAACCCTACTTACGGCTAATTTCAGCATAATTTAAAATTGCTGCTCACTTAATACAGAGCCTGTGAGGCAGTAAAAATGGCGACAGGTGAGCATTTGCTACTAGGGCAAACAATGAGTACCGCCTTATTCTGCAACCTGTTCAATCAATTCACACTTTTTAAGACACGTCAACCATTTTTATAAGCCATAATGACTTGATGAATAACAGGAAAATGATGCAAATTACAATAGTCCCACAAGTAATGCATTCAATTTAATGGGATTAAAACAAAGACCAATGGATAAAATCAGGCATAGTGCTTGTAAGCATTGTGCGAGTCTATTATTAATGGAATAATGCCTACCAACTGAGAATACAGTGTAAAACTGAGTGTCATGGGAATACTACTAATGAAAAATGCAAATCTGAATGGATAACTGGTTCTTTGAAGCAAGATAAAGTTACCGTCAAGACACTGGAAACTACTAATGCCAGATCAGCAACAGGTATGAACGATCATCACAACCACATTGCACTAAATTCATAGAACACATTTTCTGAAATTTAAGATAATTACCCAACATCGTGAGCTGAAGTGAGATGTTGTTGATGTTTTTGCTATCACAGAATTTGAGTAACACCTGAAAGTAGCTGTCCAGGACTGCACCAACCTCTACCTGCCTCTGAAATAAAATAAAATCACACCCTTGACTACTAGTAATCCAGATAATTTTTAAATATGTATAAGACCTGTATCGCCCAATGTGCGCACAGCACGTGGAGGGACTAAGATCTAAGGTGTGACAAAAATGTGTGCAATACACTTGCTTCTGCATTCAAGCCTGAAATGGTTCTCTATATTTATTTATTCTCAAGCAATTACGATTTAAACTGTTCACGCATTTTGAAATTCCCATTAACCTTCATTTAGTAACATTCACCTAAATTGCCTGTAATAGCATCAGTTCTTGTAACCGATTCTGCAGGTTTTATTTCTTCTAAAACAGCTCACTCGTGTCCATCTGTCAGCTTGGATATGACTATGTCTCTTATTCTATCAATTCAGCAAATTCAATGCTCAGGTGCAAGTGGCTCCAAAAGACCTAAAATGACAGTTCATAACTAACTAGAGCTACAGGCATTCTCTGTTTAACTCTATAATTATTAATCATACTAGACATTTCCTATCCTAAGATGATAAAAATAAAACTTCGACGAGGATGTCAGCCTGACTGTACGAAAATAGACTGTCGCAAAGGTCAACTTTCCACAACACACAAATTTTAATCTTTGATAGTTGACACCTGCACACAACGCCGGTCGTGTTCTTAACAGCGCCACGAACCTAAATGAAATGAGTCTAGTTCATAGCGTAAGATCATAGACGAAGCACCTACAGACATGAAGTTAGTGTTAACAGAAAAGTTCACTTCATAAAGGAATTCACAACATTTCTCTTCATTTATATTTTTATTATATGCACTCTGGCAAGTAAGATCACCATAACTTCATAATTGTAATCTTGCAATTTCATTAGCACTCACAAGCTAAGTTGTGCGAATCAGCTTATTAAGATGTGAATGGACTTTCAAACAACAGCTTTAGATAATGTTCAGTTTCAATAAGCGCACACATTGGCAAAGGACAACATTGATTGGGTGACAAAACTTTCAGAGCAGCAATGGAACCAAGTAAAAACAACAAAACAACAGTCGTCCTCTGTGCCATCGCTAAGACGTACTTCTTCAGGCGTGGCTTGATGTATGGCGTGTATGGTTGACACAAGACATCGAAGGATTAGCGACGTGAGGCATTGTACATGATCTGTACCATCGTCACCACTCGAATACTGGTCAGCTGTGCCTTGAAGCACTCGCATCAGGATATCGACTGTTGCAGGACAAATGGCCTTCAGAGAATTCACCTGCGGCAGATCAAATTTGAAAATATTAGAACAAAATAACTATATATCGCTTGAGTGAAACATGTGATAGTTAAATGGGTAACTTGTTCATGCTGTCTTATGAACAGAAAGCAGTCTAAGTAAAAACTAAAATGTTGTTGGCAACAAAAAAGAAGAAAACATGTGAATAATAAGTTGAATATATATATACCGGTATATATATACAAAAGAATATTACCTGAGATCCTGAAATGATTGCTCCAAAGAGATGAAGCAAATGTTGTTGAATGCCAGTATCCAGCTGTGAACGCTGGAAACATTCTGAAACAAGATACTGATTTAAGTATGCATTCATCTATCTTCTATCTGTCTGTGTTGTGTATGTATATGTCTGTTTGGCTGACTGACTGTCTGTCTGCCTATCCATCCATCTATCCAATCCATCTACCCAAACACCCACCCACATCCATCCATCCACACAACCACCTCACTCATTCACCTACTATCCATCCCCATACCATCCGTCCATCCATCCATTCATCTATCTATGTCTGTATCAAGGCACGTAACATAATGTCATTTAAGTACCTACAAAATCAATCTAGCTATCTGTCTAACTATTTAAATGCTTACCTAATACCCATTCACATAACTATCCATAAATCCATCTATTTCTTAATCTACATGGGTTTTCTTATCCTTTACAAATCAACTTACAATAACAACAACAACACATACAAATGCAAATTTTACTTTGCAAACATAATTAAATAAAAATAAACAAAATCAACAAGGAATACATTAAAAGTAGTTGTTGATTGATCACACCATATGTTTGCGACTATCCATATATGCATAAAGGTAATTACATATGCATGCATGCTTGACATGACCTTGTATACAATTATAATACACATGCATGTAAAAACGTAACACCACACCTTTCAATTACTTCTCGGAAGAGCTAAATATATAATTCATAGTTAGCTTCATTCTGAGACTTAATTATTCAGATGCCTGGCGTTAATGCAAGCGAGACAAGTCCAACAACAACACCTGCACACGGATCGCTCGGTCTGCAGTCCACATTGGCATGAGCTGCTGTGGATAACCAACAAAAAATATCAGGTAGCAGCCGCCTTCAGCCGGCAGGATATAAGTTTGACAAGTACAAGTCTAATGCAGAGAGAGTGTTGCCATAATTAGGAAACAAAAGAACAAAGGCTCTGTTGAGAATATGGTTATGAGATCTATGCTAAAATGGAATCCTAAAAATTTTGCATTCAAATGTTAATATCCTGAATTAGAATATTCTTACCATAAATGAAAGGCACAATATGCATATCAAGGCTCGCAGGTTTACATAAGCTCTCTTGATTTTGCCTAAAATACACAAACAGAAGAATAGTATAACCATGTTCTGCAGATAAATCAACTCTGGATATGTAAATAACAAATAATTTTTTAAAATACATTTTAAATCTCAAACATAAAAGAACACTAAAAGAAAAGTCCTGCTTTAAAGAATAAGATATAAAAGAGTATAAAATGATTAAAATATAATGTTATACAACAGAGTATAACAGTATTACATAATACTGGAGATTAATTCTTTGAAGTTTTATGTATGTGACCAAGCAATCATCTTGCAGCATCTGGATAATCAGTTCAAAAGGAATGATCATCAGGTGCAATTTAATATGTGGCGCCGCACAACGAAATTAGCACTAAGGTGATTTTCAAAAATATTGTGTTTGATGCATCATTTCAAAGGCCTTGTCTCAGGCATCAAAATGACACAAAAAATATTGCTCTAGCTTAATACTAGCCAAATATACAAGGAAAAAAGTGATCCTTGAATCAAATTAATTAATTTAATTTAATTAATTGAAAATAATAATTTGCATATCAAGAGCATTAAAATAGCTTGGCTACCTGTCTTTTGAAAAAAAGTTTTAAAAAATTTGGAAACAAGTTTTTTGATTAAATTTTGTAAAAAAAATTAAAAATTGCATACTATTTCTCTAGGCACCCCGTCAAAAGGGCGCAGGACAAAAGGGCGCCGACATAAGGGCGCCGACAAAAGGGCGCCCGACAAAAGGGCGCCGACAGAAGAGCGGCGCTCTTAAAAGAAATACTATCGATGAAGAGTCGGTCTAGACGTGATAATATTAGGAGCAAATAAGCAGCTCAACGATGACACGACAAAGAGCAATTACTAATTATTAGTTCACACATGATGTTTGTTACCTAACATGGTCCTCGGACCTGGAAGAGGTGCTAAAATAAACAAATCAAGTGCAGAAAGCAGTGACATAAGAGGCTGGAAAGTTCGTTATCACGTGATATGAGCTTCATATAAAAGCAAAGGAAGCAGGGCAGCTCTACTACATGTTTGGAATCGTTAAAATGGAGGAGATTGCATCACAGAAGGGGATGGCCATTGTACTTGTTGGTGGATACAGATATCGAAGGGACAGAGAAGGCAAAGACGGAATCATGTCATGTCCTAGTTTTAGCAACTTTTCAACTTCTCATTAAATTCCTGTTTAATTTCCTTGTTTATATCTGTCAAATAATTTCTTACCTTCTTCTTAAACATTACAGTCATATAAAACATGTAGTGGTGGACATATTCAAATCATTTATTTCATCCGCGATATCTTTGGCGATATTATTTCTTTTTTCGCCCTTTTGTCGGCGCCCTTTTGTCGGCGCCCTTTTGTCGGCGCCCTTTTGTCGTGCGCCCTTTTGACGGGTCACCATTTCTCTAATATCTCTGATGTGTAATTTCCGACTTAATGCTGATTTCGATGTGTGGCGCCACATATAGTCTAGATACCTCAAAGCACTGGCCAGTTTTAATTATGATTCTGAGTCCATATCCAGAGTTGAATCAGATTTAGAAAAGATCTTAAGATGTTTCTGTTGATCAGTCAGAATCAATTCCTAGTCTATCTTTAAAGTTTCTGACACGACAAAGAAGAAGGTTAGTGAGAAGGCGAACGTCATTTATTATCCCATCATCGAAAATCAACGGCTGTAATCACAAAAAAATGCTGGCATTCACAGTATATTACTTACTCGGTCAGCGATAATCTCCATTTAAAGCTTGGATCATAAAGGCACTCTAAGAAATGCAGGCTGAAATGTACAAAGGAAAGCAGCAGTTGATGGTCTCTGGATTCTTTTGAACACACCTAAAAATCAGCAAAAACACATCTAACATAGATTAAAGGCGGTTATAACGGCCAAAGTTGTTCCTAAAACAATGATATACACTTCAGTCTTAAAGTCCAAACTGGATTGACATTAGGGTGGTCGTTAGAAATGAAAGTTTGAATTGAGTGTTCTCCAAGGCGCCATTTGGTTCCATTCTCCCCAGAAACGTCACACAAAAAGTTGTAAGAGAAAATATTAATATTTAGGACTAGCACAACGCCATCAAAGTTTTACCCTTATAATAGCAAGTCTTCTAATGCTCAAAAGTAGCTATTATGGTTGTAATCAACCAGGAATCTTCAAACCAGGAATTAATTCAACTACTTGTAGTTGGTCCACACTTAAACATAATGATGCTACTGTTATCGTAATCATAATCATCAATTTATATAGCGCCACTTCAGAGAAATTCATCAAAGGCAAGAAAACCTGTATAACACACCGCATCACAGATAACATCTGTCATAGCTTATGTCTGTACAAATACTATCTGTGTTGCCTTGTTGTCGTGATTGATAATAGTAGCTTATTGCTCTTAGTCTGTTACAGCAAGGGAACTGTAATAGTACACAATAATAGGGATAAATTTAATATTTTTGTAGTTTCATCTGTGTCCTACGTAATTAATCTATTCTGCAAAATCACCAACATTCTTAATGAGGTCTGATTTCTCATAAATCTTTGTTTTTCTGCCGTCATTGTTCATGGGGTTACTTGGTACAAGGAACTGATGTAATATTGAAAGTAGCAACCCATTTTAGATGAGAATTTTTATCTCAGATTTAGGCTAATATGTTTTCAACCCGAGGCATTATTACCCTGTCTCACAATTCAAATTGCATTTGGTGTTTGAATGGGTTTGAGCTATGGTGTAGTTTTCACGATACACTTCCCTCAAAGTGAAATCTCTGGCATGTTGCCCAAAGAAGGTGTTCACTGTTCATCTGACACCAAGAGTGTAGCTATGGGTGTTGTCTTGAGGGTACTATACTTATTCCCTTGGATTGGTTGGTCGTCTGAGATGTCCTGGTTGGTGGCCACTGTAATTTCAGCTGGATCCATTGCTGAGGATGATGTAGAGATTTTGAGTAGCCCATAGCTTATGTGTTTGACACCATCGCCTTTCATGCAATATATAATAAATAGTTAATTTATAATAGGTAATAAAGGCAGTGTAATTTGTGTCCACTCTTGACCGCACTTTCTGTGTCAATTGTTTGACTCTGTGTTCATTCTTTCAACTCTAAAAGTATACTTTCAATGGGATAAATTCTATATTATGAAATGTGACAATGTGAGTAGGCTTCACCAGGCACTCAATTATGATGCTCTCTTCAGAAGTTGCTTAAAAGCTGCTCCTTGACTCCTGTGTGGTAATATGTAATTTCATAGATCTATAAAAAATTATGACCTCAATAATTTCAACATCTATTTTAATTCATTTGTTTACAGCAGCTCTTGATAAATTTTATCTGTGATGCGCTGTGTCATTCTGCTCTGATTGCCACAATAAACGAAAATATCATCAGTATTTTTTTCTCTATTTCAACTATTATTGAGGTCCTTGTCCGACGGTCTGTGTTATATCAGAATTTGTGTAAAAGTTAATCATGTAATAAAGAGCCTTTAGTGTAACAAAGAATTCCTGTAAATAGAAATCAGACCTACGAAAAGAACATAGCAATGTGTTGGCTTACTAGTATAGGTTTATGGTCATCGTTCTCAGAGACTCATGAGTCAAATACTATTGCGATGGTCAATTGTTCATAAAAGAATATAAGAAACCATTATCATCATTGTATAAGTTAGGCATACTTGTCAGTTGTGCTTGAGTAAAATAATGCAGTCTTTCTGCTAAAACCAGTCACAGGTAAAAAAAGTGACTAAATTATCCTTATACTCAAAAAGACGATGATATTTCGTAAAATCAAAAACTTCAAACACGTTGTGCTAGTCCTAAATATTTTTCAATCGGCATAATTTTTGGGCTACAACAGTCTTTTACCAAGTGGCACCAAATGGTGGGTTGGAGAAATAATGAAAGTGAAGTTGAAAATTTGCCATTGCAGATGCGACCACCCTAATTGACTTGCACTAACGAATATGTGCTGCACTTTTACGAAGTACAGGGTAATAGCGTTGAATCACATTTGATGCAAAATGCAAATCCATTAACAACTCTTTTCAAGTGTTTACTGGAACAGCCATGCATTTAATTATTTTTAAATATAATTCAAAAACAGTTTAACAAAAGAGTTGTAAACGAATCTTGCAGTCACGCTGTCAAGACACAAGACGCAAGAATAGAACGAGAGACAAGAAACCATTAACGTCCATTTTGACCAGAAGTTTTGAGACAAAAAATCATAAAACACATGAAGCCTTACACTGCAAATGTTGTTGCCCTGTGCTCAAGATAAACTATTTGAAACCTATAGTCAGTAGACATCAAAACATAAATTACTTTAAGAGAAAGAAGAAAAGTTCTGCCAATGATCCAATGCCTACAAAGTTCAATACACCATTGGTACTGATTCCGTACTTCAAAGGTTCTTTTCTTTGTTAACGTAGCTGCTGTAGCAGTCATGCAATAATATCAGAAGGGTAAATTAACCCTAGAACAATCCCTACTGGCTATTTTGGAAGGAATTGCATATTCTAACAAATGTGATGCATGAAGCACAGAAGATCTTTCTTAAAGCCCCCAAACCTCCCAATGGAACATGAAAAGGGTCTAAATGGCAATCACATAGCTGTGCAGGCAGGAAGGGACAAATTTCCTTGAGAGGTCATAAAATTAAAATTAAATATAAATGCTGAAGTGACCAGAATTCTTGTTAGTTTTAAGGAGTGCATAAGAAATTGCTATAAACACAAATAAGGGATTTGCCTCACTTAACCCAAAGTTCTGGATCTGTCCCTGGGACAGGAACCTAAACAAGCTGCAGGTTGTTCTCTTAGTCATTACAATAAAGTTTATAAAACCAGGAAGAATGCCAAATGATGAAGTACATGTAAGGCACTTGGTGACTTTTCAACCTCATATGATATCTTTGGACAGTAAAGTTGTTTCTAGGAAAGAAGTTCTACAAATTCCTTTGCCAATGACATACCAAAATCATAGATTAGATCATTTAAAACCATACCCTGTCTAGAGCAGTGTCACAAATCAAGAGAACATGTTTAATGAAGTCAGTAGAGGCCACCAACTCCCTTGTCCTTGAGTTTCTGCATTAGAAAACATTAAAACTACAACTGGCAACAAACGAAAACAACACTAAAATTTAGTGCAACTCCAAAATTCAACAACAACAAAACAAATTAAACAATTCTATAGATGTTATTAGTATTTTTTCACTTCTATTGTCCCTGTGCCAAATCTCATAGATCTTACATTTAAACTGAACTCCCTGCCTCAAAAGCTCCACAGTCTAGACTCTTTCAGATTACAGAACTACTAATTATTATCTACCAGTACATTCATTTCTGTTCTCAGTCCTCTTCTAGCACAGGTCCTCTGGTTGTCAGGAATCTCAGTGGCCGGACCATTCTCCTGGAATGATCTTAGTCTAGATCAGTATTCAGCATCTACTTAAAATGATTAAGAACACTAAGAGTAAACTTAATTAATGTATGCCATACCGTTGCTATAAAAATGCAAAAATAACATATGTTAGAAAAGCTTTAACGTTGATAACAATATTAACAGAAACAAAAACACATTAATAACAAGAACAATACTGAAAATCGCTCATCACCAGAACTGCATACCTGCTGATAATGATGACAGACTGTACAAGCAAAATGGCATCTTGTATCTGTTGTTCGCTGACAAGTTTCTCTTCAGCACAAGTCAGTAAGCGATATTTCAAGGAAGGCAGCAGTTCATCAGGAACAGCCACATCAACATGAAAGGCCGTGTTAAATCTAAACATTAACATTAAATCTACATCATCGCGTCAACCATTAACCCCCAATAAGACTTCACTGATCAGGATTTATGTGCAATATATGGCAATAATAAAATCATTCCTTTACAGTTGAATCTGTCATTCTAATTTTATAGTTTCTGCAAATTAGCAACATATAAATATCAAGTTACACAAATATTGCACACATACATAAGTAAATATAAATATTGTACATATATATATATGCACTACATTTATATAAAACAAGCATGTATGTAAAATGGCATCTTGCGCACATGCATGTGTATATTCAGACATAAACACACACACAGCCACACATATATAATTATATATATGCATACAAAAGGTCATCAAATGATAGTACATATATAAATACACACATACATTACATACTGTAGCGATTAAACCTTATCAAATTAACTATTGTTTGCACATTTACTTATATAATTTAAGTATGAGTTATAAGCTAGACAATTAAAGTGGTGCAGAGTTAATTAATCAATCAAATCAAATAAAATTTATTGCTCCCAAAACAAATAACACATTACGCATTGCACAATAGGATTGAGATGATAGTTGATTAGATGTGCAGTGAGTAGGAAGTAAGAAAACAATAGGTATCTCTGAAGGGAAGATCCCAATAGGAGGGGTCCTAGATAAAAGGCTGATTAGAGCAAAGATGATGGGAGAGTGCATTAAAGCAGGTTTAGTTGCAAGTCATGAAAAACGTAATTAGTTACTAATTGGAGGTTTCTAAAACGTGTGGCATGACCATATTTTCAACATTGCTCAGCTGACCCCGCTACACATGCTTACAGACATCAATGTATCACACACACTGAACACACATAAGGGCATACTATAACTGCATACCCATCCATCATGGGTGGCCCCTTGGCCAACCGACTGGTAGCTCATGAGAATACCATTTCCTTTTCTACACAGACACAATAGTTAAAAGGATTTCTGGACTCTGCATCATATACTGTCAATGAGGTTCTACTTGTCAGTGGCACTATCATGTGCCACAGACTCTGCAGCTTGTGCCTGCTGTCACCATATATATCACCTTGGTCCTTGGTGAAGAAATTCTAAACATGGCGTCACCTTTTGCATAGGAAATCATACTTCATTTTTCGTACATTGCTTCTTGCTTACTAGTGTAGTTCTGCTCTGAATTATATTTAGCATCAGTTTGGCATAGACACACTTTGTGAGGTACTTCAAAAGCGCAACAGTAAACTATATATTAAACTATATATTGAACTTTACAACTTTTCTTTTAGTTAGACTTGCCGCAGTCTTCAACGACTAAAAGTGTTTAATCAATTCGACCCAAAAATAACAATTCAGAGTTTATTTCATTATAAGTAATTATTGTAAATAATAAACTAACCTTTCACTGTCCAAGAGATTAAAATCCGCATTAATAAAGCAAGAGTAGCATCTTGTGAATGCCTTCAGATATTCAGTGAACTTCTCCTCATTGTTCTGAAGCAAATGATCAGAAATAGTTGGAGGCATAGGCAGTAATACAACACTATTCACACACCCACGCATGGGTCATTCCATGTCAACTCAACCAGTAAAATGACAATTTGCCACCACACCCCTTTAGATTTTTCTGAAAATTTTTGTACATAAATAACATGCAATATGATGAATAAAAGTGAAAATTTGAGCAGAATATCTCAAAATTTGACCGAGATATTAATTTTTGAAGTTAATGATCAAAAAACGTACCGCGAGAAAACGGCATGATTCACCAAGTTTGGACTGTTATATCTCAGCCAAGAAACGAGCTAGAGGGCTGAAATATTTTTTGTCCAATCAGTTTTTTGTGCTCTTTCCAAATATGCAAGAACCAGGATGGAGTTATTTTTGGTTTTTAATAAAAAAATTAGTAAATATCGCACAGACGCCAATTCTCACTCAAGTTGTGGACATCATATCACCAGGCAGGAATGAGATATAATAATACTTGTACTGGTTTTATATTGAGGCACATTAGTGCTCATCAGACATATAGTCAGCATCTGATTAGTTTCATCATTAGTGTGTTTTCCACCGACGTTTTCCTTGTCGTGATCGTGAAAATAGAGTCCAAAGATCATCAAAAACGTGACAATGTGTATCTTTTTAAATTGATGAAAATTTGCACATATATTGAGGACATGTAGATCCTTAATTGGTGCAAAATTCAGGATGGTGTTCAGCTCCGTTTCTGGAAAAAAAATTTTTGATGTCGACCAATAATTACTGTGTCGCGAGCAAATGGCATGATCTACAATGTTTGGACTGTCATATCTAGACCAGGAAATGAACCAGAGGACTGATATTGTTGTAATGTAATCAGTTTCTTATGCTCTTTCCAGGGATGTAAGAATGTTGGTTGTATTCCTTGTGATTTTTTATTTATAAATTTGTAATTATTGCACAAATGCCAATTTACATTTATTCGGACATGAAAATGGCATGATCCACAATGTTTTGACTGTCATATCTAGACCAGGAAATGAATCAGAGGGCTGACATTGTTGTCATGTAATCAGTTTCTTATGCTCTTTCCAGGGATGTAAGAATGTTGGTTGTATTTCTTGTGATTTTTTATTTATAAATTTGTAATTATTGCGCAAATGCCAATTTACATTTATTCGGACATGAAAATGGCATGATCCACAATGTTTCGACTGTCATATCTAGACCAGGAAATGAATCAGAGGGCTGACATTGTTGTCATGTAATCAGTTTCTTATGCTCTTTCCAGGGATGTAAGAATGTTGGTTGTATTTCTTGTGATTTTTTATTTATAAATTTGTAATTATTGCGCAAATGCCAATTTACATTTATTCGGACATGAAAATGGCATGACTCACAATGTTTCGACTGTCATACCTAGACCAGGAAATGAATCAGAGGACTGATATTGTTGTCATGTAGTCAGTTTCTTGTGCTCTTTCTAGTTATGTAAGAATTTTGGTTACATTTCTTGTGATTTTTAATTTATAAGGTTGTAAATATTACACAGCTGCCAATTTACCGTATACATTTTCGAAAATGCATAATTGTAGCCTATATATCTCAGATATATCCTCTTTCATATGATGATGACTCACTTAGATAGCTTGATATCCTCCAAATAATTTTTAACTTTCATCTATTACCATAATTAACATTGTGTGGAATGGAAAATTGTGAGTCATTATCATATGAAAGTAGTATTAACTGAGTAAATCTAAAATATACAATTATGTGTCCGGATGAATGTAAATTGGCATTTGCGCAATATTTGCAAACTTATAAATTAAAAATCACAAGAAATGTAACCAACATTTTTGCATACATGGAAAGAGCACAAGCATCTGACAACATGACAACAATATCAGCCCTCTGATTCATTTCCTGGTCTAGATATGACAGTCGAAACATTGTGGATCAGGCCGTTTTCATGTCCGAATAAATGTAAATTGGCATTTGCGCAATAATTACAAATTTATAAATAAAAAATCACAAGGAATACAACCAACATTCTTACGTCCCTGGAAAGAGCATAAGAAACTGATTACATTACAACAATATCAGTCCTCTGGTTCATTTCCTGGTCTAGATATGACAGTCCAAACATTGTAGATCATGCCATTTGCTCGCGACACAGTAATTATTGGTCAACTTCAAATTTTTTTTCCACAGAAACGGAGCTGAACACCATCCTGAATTTTGCACCAATTAAGGATCTACATGTCCTCAATATATGTGCAAATTTTCATCAATTTAAAAAGATACACATTGTCACTTTTTTTATGATCTTTGGACTCTATTTTCACGATCACGACAAGGAAAACGTCGGTGGAAAACACACTAATGATGAAACTAATCAGATACTGACTATATGTCTGATGAGCACCAATGTGCCTCAATATAAAACCAGTACAAGTATTATTATATCTCATTCCTGCCTGGTGATATGATGTCCACAACTTGAGTGAGAATTGGCGTCTGTGCGATATTTACTAATTTTTTTATTAAAAACCAAAAATAACTCCATCCTGGTTCTTGCATATTTGGAAAGAGCACAAAAAACTGATTGGACAAAAAATATTTTAGCCCTCTAGCTCGTTTCTTGGCTGAGATATAACAGTCCAAACTTGGTGGATCATGCCGTTTTCTCGCGGTACGTTTTTTGATCATTAACTTCAAAAATTAATATCTCGGTCAAATTTTGAGATATTCTGCTCAAATTTTCACTTTTATTCATCATATTGCATGTAGTTCATGTACAAAAATTTTCAGAAAAATCCAAAGGGGTGTGGTGTACACCCCTGGTTGAGTTGACGTGGAATGACCCGCATGCACACACCCATGCATGCACGCACACACCGCTGCACTCACTTGCCAGGTCTAAAACCATCGACGTATATTGAGTGGACATAGCATGAGCCGGCTAAAAATGAAGCCTTGCGCGTTGTGCGGCTGTGACGTCACGTTAGGCAGAAATGTAGCGTTCATATAATATATCTCACAATTCTCAATCTGCGAAGCAAGCATAATGTGCTTAGATGGAACATAAGAAACAGAGGAAGATCATGAGAATATCACGGAACATATCACTTTTTATTGAACACAAAGCAGAGAACACCAGGAACAGGAACATGGAACAAAAGAACATCATATAGGGAATATCACGGAACATGGATCATAGAACAAGGGAACGCAGAAAAGAGAACATGAAACACAGGAAACAGAACATGGAACATAAAGAACAGGAACACAGAAAAATGGGGAACATCATAGGAATATCATGGAACATAATGGAACATATTGGACACGGAACATAGAGCATACAGAACATGGAGCAGGGAACAAGAGAGCATCATAGGGAATATCAAGGAACATGGACCATAGAACAATTAAAGGGAACAGAGGACATGAAACACAGAGAGCACATAACAGAGAACATGGAACATAAGTAACAGGAACATGGAACATAAGTAACAGGAACATGGAACAAAAGAACATCATAGAGAATACCACGGAACATGGATTATAGAACAAAGGAGCGCAGAACAAAGAACACGAAGCATAGGGAACGCAGAGTATGGAAAATAAGGAACAGGAACGTGGAGCATAGAAAAATGGGAACATCATGGAACATAATGGAACATATTGGACACAGAACATAGAGCATATAGAACATGGAGCAGGGAACAAGAGAGCATCATAGGGAATATCAAGGAACATGGACCATAGAATAACTAAAGGGAACAGAGGACATGAAACATAGGGAGCAAATAACAGAGAACATGGAACATAAGTAACAGAAACATGGAACAAAAGAACATCATAGGGAATACCACGGAACATGGATTATAGAACAAGGGAGCGCAGAACAAAGAACATGAAGCATAGGGAACGCAGAGCATGGAAAATAAGGAACAGGAACGTGGAGCATAGGAAAATGGGAACATAATGGAACATAATGGAACATATTGGACACAGAATAGAGAGCATATAGAACGCGGAACAGGGAACAAGAGAGCATCACAGAGAATATAAGGGAACGTGGACCAGATAACAATTAAAGGGAACACAGAACAGAGAACATGGAACACAGGGAGCACATAACAAAAACATGGAACATGAGGAACAGGAAAGTGGGACATAAGGAAATTAGAAATATCAGAGAAATATCATGGAACATATGACACAAAACAGAGGAAATGTGGAACACGGATCATGGTACAAAGAGCATATGGAACGAGAAAACAGATAACAGATAACAGGGAACATCGAATATCACAGGAAGCATTAGGGAACAAGTGACACAGTCACAAGGGAACACAAGGAAACAGTTACAATAGGAAGCAAGATTAAGAAATACAGGGAACAGGGAAACCTGGACGAAGGAACACAAGGGAACTGAAACGGAACAAAAAAATACAGGAACGAGGATCAATTGAGAAACAGGGAGCAAGAAACAGAGAACACAAGTGAACACAGAACACCACAGAGAACATAAGTAACACGGAACGTAGAAAGCAAGGAATGCTGAGCATCACAGAGAAGATAGAGATTAGAGAACAAGGGATAAGAAGCACAAGGAACAAGAAAACAGGGAACAAAGAAAATAGGAACAAGGAACATGAACACAACGAACCAGAAGACAACGAGGGAACAAGAAGCACAACGGAACCGAGGACATAAGTGACCGAGCACACAGCAAACGAGGAACAATGGAAGAAGCAACACAGAACATCACAGGAAACAATGAACAATAAGCACGTGGCACAAGAAAACATGGAACCACAAAGGGAACATGGAACAGGAACACAACGGAACCCATCACACAGGAAACGATGAACAATGGAACATTTTATAAGGGACAGAGCACACAGGAAACGCGAACTAGGGAAGAAGCAACACAGAACATCACAAGAAACAATGAACAATAAGCACATGGCACAAGAAAACATGGAACCACAAAGATATATAGAACATGGAACAGGAACACAACGGAACCGACCACACAGGAAACGAGGAACAATGGAACATTTTATAAGGGACAGAGCACACAGGAAACGAGAACTAGGGAAGAAGGAACACAGAACATCACAGGAAACAATGAAAAATAAGCTCATGGCACAAGAAAACATGGAACCACAAAGGGAACATGGAACAGGAACACAACGGAACCGAGGACATAAGGGACAGAGCACAGAGAGCTGATGTCCCGCGCTTTCTTTTTAGCAGTGCCTTATAATAATATTTAAAGTTTAAGTTTAATATCAGGAGAAGTTCTGTCAGACGTATGTATACGTCGATGATAGATGCTAAGCTTTCTGCCTAGCGTGACGTCAGACATCCCTCATTAGCATATTGAGCGCAGGCTTCAGTTTTACTCATCGACGATATTGGCGCATGCTATGTCCACTCAATATACGTCGATGTCTAAAACTAATATTTATACAAAAGATATGCATAATCACGTTGTTCGTTCATATGGCTAAACGATCTTTCTTCTATTTCAACATGAAAATTCAGTATGATCCAATGTCATACGTATCTTGAGATTGATTCAGGAAAGTCTTGAAATTGTTACAGCAGCCTCTTACTAAACCACAAAGTCATGCAACAGATCCTGTTCAAATGCTAACACTGTTTCAAAGACAATGGACCTTTCGAATGATGTACTCAGTACATCATTCGAAAGGTACTATATTGCATATAATAGCGGAAAATATATGTAATAAGCAGAACAAACATAGTAAGCTAGAACAATTGTGCGACATAGAACTTTTGCGGCGTGGCCATGCAGCTCCAAGTGTGAAGAGCCTTATCTAAATTGTGCTACAATTATTCCAGAAAATTAATAAAATCAATTTAAGACTGGAAAGTGGAAACTGAGACTGGTCGAAGAGGCGCTGATCAAAGTCAATCGCACCCGCCTACCTGTGACGACACGAACTGATTCCACAGGTGACTCAAAGACTTTTCCGACTGTTCATTCGAAAACTGTCCTCTAGTTTCCATGACTACACACACCTGCCTATTTAATTCGCCAATTCAATGAAATTGTCATTCTAAATGCATTAATCAATTAGTAGATAACTTGGCATCGAATCTTCAACATCATTTCTTCTTATAGTAAGCAACAAGCCCACGTGACCCAATTTAATCTGGATCTCGGTATGTAACTATACGTACAATTATGGAAGGCAATGAAGCGTAATAATAGGAAACATAATGTTTGAGACCTTTCCAGATACCAACAAACGGCAGCATAGCAAGTCATCGCAGAAGTTACCATTTTCCAGCGTTATGTAATGCAAACCATTTAGAATTTTAAGTGCTGCAGGATTCTCGAATTACGAATGCATATATAACTATGTGCGGTAAAACGTCTTTCAAGCTTCCGAAGTTTCGAGCCTTTTAGAATAGATTTTGATCCCTTCTTATATGTTCGTAATCGTAAACTCGAAATTTCTAAAGCGCCACTCGAAAGCCAAGCGCGGGGCACCAGCTTATTCACGAGCACTGCGTTGAGTTAGAAGGGTTGTCCGTTAAATTAGTCTTGTTAGATGTCACAAATCAGATTCCAGTCTAAAGACAAGGGTTCCTTAAGAAAATTTCATTTAAAATAATTTATGTTATAATGTGCGTGGGTTAAAGCTGTATAATCGATCGCTGTTTATACCAGAATAGTATCACAGTATAAATAACATTATTTATACTGTGATAACATTGTGTATTAATAATATTTATATAATTATTTTGTTTTTTCTGCAGACAGTTTGGTCCACTCTGGTTTTTCAAATGACGTATTTGGAAGTTCCATCGTTGGTATCTTAAAATACGTTATCCGTGGTGCAAGTCTATCAAGAAAGATAGATTCCTTGATATTTAACTGCTTTATAAATTTATTTTAAACGAGAGAATAATTAAATTGCAATGGGTAAATTTTCTCAGTACAAACTGAGTTTTAGAGAGGAATGGAAAACCGATCCTATGTTTCAAAGTTAGTATTGATGCTGGTTCTTTTGGCCTTCGCTGTTTTCTTTTAATCTGCTTTAAAATAACTTATTTACTAATTCCATTTGTAAGCGGTCTAAATATCAAATAATTATAAGTAACCAGCTCAATAAAACTTTTTACTACCCTGTGTACAATTCCATTCACCAACCCTTCAAATCTTTCTGTTGATGTTTTGAGCTCGTATATAAACATACCGGCAATCCTAAACTTCACGCTGCTCTCGCATCTGCCAAAATTAAATGCCATAACAGGTAGAGGTTTACATCCGGTTCGGTGGCAACCGATCACTATTATAAACAAATTTGCTTCCTCAGACTCGGAGAAAATAGGCAGATGCGATCTTCCACAGTCCACTTTCGCTCAAGTAATGAGTACCAGTTTGTTCACAGGTATATTCAGGAATTCATGTGGCAAACTGGCTTTCAGCTTGAAAACATGTATATATATATATTTCCGCCACAGATTGGGACAAAATAGAGTGCTCTGACTTATAGAAGTCTTGAGATTACGATTAGCATAATATTCAGCAAAAGTAAGTGAGTAGGGTACATGAAATAATGCATTCGGCTAAAAATATTATTTTTTAAAATAAAATTAGCAAAGTTAGAACGTGAGGATATGGGTTAAAATGTGAGGATATGGTTGCTGGGTATGCTGTGTGGACGTTTTCTAATAACGACATTAGCTCTGGCCCTAACCCTGACCCTAACCGATTCATGACACTTTGACACTCGCTCTAACTGACTCAGACACGTGACCCTCACCCTAGTAAACGACCCTCACGATGCATAATGTGACCCTAAACAACATTTACAGCGCCTAACTCTGACCCTAGCCGACACTCATGATGCCAGTTTACTTACACCCTATAATCTCTCTGTGTGGGTATTGAGCAAGCTTTGTTTACAGACACTTATTCACTCACTTACTTACTGTTGTGGAAATATTAAGCTGTAGGTCAGAGTGCTCTGTTCTGCCCCAA
Source organism: Lumbricus terrestris (assembly GCA_949752735.1). NCBI lineage: Eukaryota > Metazoa > Annelida > Clitellata > Crassiclitellata > Lumbricidae > Lumbricus > Lumbricus terrestris. The sequence goes on from OX457036.1 coordinate 64,489,752, forward strand.
TCTGAGGTGGCCATATTTGTTATTGGTAACCAAGCCAATGTACTCGTCTACGGCAAACTCTGTCAAACGCGTACGATTTTAATTGATTTTTGGAATATTGATTTGGTAAACGTGTATTTTGGCATAGTAAATTACACTGCACAACAAATTTTAACTTTTTTTTGATTTCCTAAAAAACTTCAACTGTTTTATATAGAATTTGGCATGCTGAAAACAATGGTGTTCCCAGAATTTTTCTATCACGTAAGGTTTTTGAGAAAAATGACATGCAAGTTGTCCACAGAAATGCCCATAGTTGCATACATTTGCAACAGGCCTATACATGTAATATAATTGTCACTCGACACCAAATGTAAAAACAGTCGTCCCAAACTTGGGGGTGCTGATGACAGAGCAATTCAAATCCAAGAAAAATGTCATTTCAGAATGATTGTATCACAAAATTTTGAAAAATAGCAAAATTAAAGTATTATCATAATGATACCCGGAACGCTCGGTTGCATGTGTAAGCTTACACTGTATCTGAGATTCAGTTAAAGTTTTATAATGGGCCTAAAATGTTTTGATGTTGATTTTCGTTTGTATTCAGTGTCTGGTGCATCTCGTTTGAGTGTCCAGCAATAGTCAGCCAACGTTGACGGATTCCAGTTGCCCTGGTAACGTGTTTCCATTGTCGCAATGTCCTGGTGAAACCTTTCTCCATGTTCATCACTAACTGCACCTAGATTTGCAGGGAAGAAGTCCAAGTGAGAATGCAGGAAGTGAATCTTAAGTGACATGTTGCGTTTCATGTCTTTGTATGCTGCAAAAAGTCTGTTAACCAGTTGACTGTAATTTGGTGCTCTGTAATTACCAAGAACATTCTCCACAACATCCTTGAATGCTTCCCAGGCGATTGCCTCTGGTCTCTCCAACAGATGTTCAAACTGCTTATCATTGGTGATGTGTCTGATCTGTAGATCCGTGCACAAAAATGCCTTCCTTGATCTTGGCATCACTTATTCTTGGGAACTTCTGCTGCAGATAAAGAAAACCTTCACCATCCTTGTGCATGGCTTTACCAAAACTTTTCATCAGTTCCAGCTTTAAGTGAAGAGAAGGCAGATATATCTTTGTCGGATCGATTTCTGTCCAGTACTTTGTGACATCAAACTAGAGTCTTGAATCCAGATGTTCAGCTTTTGCTTTCGACAAACCTAAGTCTAACTGTGTGATGAGATGAGGCTCACCAGACATAGACCTACCTACCTGAAAATCCGTATCACCGTCAGAAGCTGCATAGGCCTATTCGTTCCTGGCTGGATCAATGCAGCAGCTTCATCTCCTTCGTCTAAGCTCCATTTCTCTGGTGGCTTCGGTGTATGAAGACTTTCATTGGGTGGCACTGGTATCATTGTCGAATGACGGTCTGGGTATTCAGTTCCTTTCTTATTCTTGCCCAAGAAACCAGAAACATTAGTGAGACAAAATTAGCAGTCCGTCAAATCATCTTTCTGTTCTCGCAAGACCATCGGGATGGCAAACAGCATTGCTTTCGCAGGACCCTAGAGCCAAACTCTAAGATCTACACCACATCTTCCACAGCAAATTCCATTCTTTGGCTGTCTCTCCAGCCTTGCAGCCAAAGTATACATCTCATATGCTTTATTGACAAGTACAGTCATGGTGTGTGTCTCTGAGCCTGACTCATAGCATAGCCTATACTCCACAAATGCGGCAAACAACGTACATGTATCACGCTTGTTGCAACACTGGCGAGATATTTCTGATGCCAACAACCGTTTTAAAATATATTATAGTTTAAAGCTTGTCTAAAAAAATAAGCTGGCTAACTTGTTATGCATCTTACATACATGAAGACAAAACTAAACTTTGGAAATAGACATCAAAATGCAAACAAACTGATGTCAACTTCCTCAGAGGGATATACAACTATACATGTATGCTGGGAAGCGACTTTAATAGGGTTTAGAACTTTTGCAGGCAGATTCCAACCAGCATTAATGAATATGCAGGTCCAAGTTTATTTATTATACACGACAAACATTATGTAAACTATCCCAAGTGCATACCTGGACATACCTCAGTTACACGAAGCTTATTTAAAACGTTATATCTTAAAAACATGAAAATAAATATAAAATTTGAAGATTTCTCAAAAACGTTACGTGATGGGACAATTTCAAGGTGATTTTCGTGATCAGCAGCAAAAACTGCATAAGAAACACCTGAAAGTGTTCAGGAAACCAAATCACTGTTGTGCAGTGTTATTTGCTTGTTGCAGCATTATTATTTTTAAATAATCCAGCTTATAGTTTGGCAAGAATCCTTGTCATTGAGCCAGCTTCTGCTTTGACAAGACGTCTTTTAATTTATCCTGCTTCTGTTTAGGCATCAATTATTCTTCATCAATACAGCTTCTCTTTAATTAAAAATTACTGTTCATCAATTCGATTTCTATTTAGTATGAGTTTTTTGCCATTTGTTGCTTGAAACTAAATGATAGTGTTTTGGTGTGCATTAGACTGGATAGAATCGGTAAAGGAAGACAACTTGAAAGCGTACTGCAAGCACTGTCACATCTTCATTCCCGCTCATTATGCTGGTCTTACAAATCATGCCGGCAGTCCTAAGCATTGCAAGAGTATTACCAAGAACGAGAAGAAACTTTTGCAGCAAAGTTTGTCTTTCTCGGACTCGCCAAAGAAGCATGATGGATTATCTAAGCAGCATATAAGAAAACCTGCTAAGCATCATGTTGAGTCAAGTGGTGAAGCATCAGAGGAGCATAACAGTGGACTCTGTACACTGGAATTAACTGTGGACGATATGACTAGCCAGTCAGGTATTGCTTTGGCTCTCTGTTATTGTTACAGTTTACCAGGTCAGCAAGTTCTGTGCTTAGCTGTGTGCGTACTGATCTTGAATATCAGTCTATTGTTGTTGTTTATATATGAAATGCACTAAAAAGCAATGCATGAATGTGAAATTGAAGAAATTGAGGTCTACAGAATGCTTTTTATGCCTGATTTTTCACTTGTAAATTGTTGCTATAGTGTTTGCATTTGAGCCAAATGTACTGATTATAAATTCCGCTTTGCCTTGCTGTTATTGTAGAAAATGTTAAAGTTATCCAACAGACTAATTTGGAAGCTTGTAAGAAGATTTTGCCAGAGCCTGCTGCGAGACACAAGGAAAGTGCTGCACTTGGTTTTGAAATGGCAGACGTGGAGCTTCCTACAACGTCTGAGGTCTTTGATGTCTGATAATCTAGTTATTCATTGCCTATAAAGCATGTAAAATATCCATATTATCTGGAGTGTAGGCCTACAGTTGGAACAGGTGATAGCTGGCAGGAGTTGATGGCTCTGCATTTGGTGTGGGGTACAGTTGGAACTGCTAACAGATTAAAGTAACTGATGACCCTTGGAATTTTAACTTAACTTGAGAATATTGTTTGAATGGTCTTTGCTTACCATCCCATTAAAGAACCATTAGAGATTATCAGTTGACAGATGCTGTTGGTCCTGGTATAACTTGCATTATTTGGCAAGATCTTGAGGTTGACTCATTTAGCACTGCAAAGGTTTTTGAATATGTCTTCTGTCTGGTAGTATGATGCCCTTGTATGTCTATGCTACTTATCCAAGATCTTTTTCTTCTTTCATAGTCACACTGGAACCTCGTTAAATGTTACTTCTTTTAATGTGTCACGTATGATGTGCAAATTCCTGTTTGCTATTAGGTGCTTCACATTTACCAAAGGAATTACCATACTGGTCAATGTGTTACTTAGCACTGTGTGTTAGGATAGGGATATGGGTTGCTTTTAATGACATGCAAAGACTACCTGATTAAATGTAATTATCAGTATAAAAGAAGATAGTTTTAGTATTATTAAGGAGGCATAGGAGGGCTTTCTATTTTATCATATTTTGTCTATGTGTGTTACAGTGGTTTTTGCACTCATGTGTTTACCTGTTTAGGGCAGAGGATTGATACGAAATGGAAAACCAATGACGCCTGTTTGTGGTGACTGGTTACTAAATCAAAGCCTTCAAGGTTCAAAGAAAGGTTAGATGAAAATTCTGATGTAAGCCACCTCTTCAGTCTTGTCCCCTTTGTAGATCAAGATGAGGACACTGCTGCTGTGCTGTGGGCTGCCCTGGCAGATCCCTGCCAGAGCAAACTTCCTTTGTACTTAGTTGAGCAATGAGCAGTCTTCCTAACCCAACTCAAGCAACATTGCTATTGTGAGCCATTTAACTTAATGGAACCTCTTTGGACATCCATATTCACAGAGCTTTGACAGTTCCTTTACAGTTTACACTATAATACTGACGAATGTGTACCAAAAGTGACTAGGAAGCCCAAGCTGCTGATTGTTAAAGTGCTAAAAGAGACTATGGGAACCAGACTAGAACAAAGCCCTGGCGGCTTATATGGGCCTACTATTTTGAGGGCCCTACTCTCCCCAATAGAGAGTCAATGGAGAAAGAATCCTTATTCTGCCCTATTACTGGTGAATTTTGGTTACATAATATCTCATGTAAAGTAAATGTATAATATGTATATTACATGCATTTTACATATATATTATACTAGCTGGGGCCAAATTTGCACAAGCTTGATGGGGACATGCGATGTCGTCTAGTGCAGTGGTTCCCAAACTTCAGCAGGCCGCGGACCGGCAATAATTTTTGGTGAAGCTCGCGGACCGCTAACTTAGGCCTAAATGGCGATGGCAAACAAAAGCGCCCGAAATTATAAAAAGACGGCTATTTACAATTAGCCTGCATTTACATACCCTTGAAGCCCTATTTGTTTTAGATACATTATGAGTATTTTCGCTTAAATTTGTAATTTTTCACCTTGGACGTGTTGTTCGAACAAGACGCCTAGCTCTGCTGAATCATTATAATCTTCGCTCCGAGTTTCTTAGAAATCACGCTCATTTGCTGTTTTTTATTATTAAAAAACCTGTCCAGATTTGTTTTTTGCTAACGTTTGCTCATTTTTTCAAAGACATTTGTGTTTATTTAAACTAAAAGTTTTATAGGCCTACTATGTTAGAAGTTTTTTTTGTCTGCATCCGGCTTTTACAATGTTATCGCTCACCATAGATCAACATAAATAGGCCTAAACTCGAAACTGACTGCAGTCATCAAAATTTAAATTGTTTGAATTCGCCATCTGGCAAGTTAAAATAAGGCGCATTGATTTTTTCAAATTTTTAAATAGTAAGGCAAATTTGAATAAATTTTGGACAACAATTCGAACGATTTCACTATTTTAAGTTTCAAGAAAATAAACTAATAATTACCGTTTACCTTGTTTATTTTTGACCCTTCTCCGCGGACCGGCGATCATACCTCCGCGGACCGGCGCCGGTCCGCGGACCACCACTTTGGGAACCACTGGTCTAGTGATTAGCTTGATGGATCGTCAGATGACGTCTCTAACACAGACTGTTCTGTTGGATGGCGCTGTACAGTTTTTCAGTTGCTTGCATTCATACATGCATGCCTGTTTTCATACACATTTGCATACATTCATTCGTGCTTATATAGAATTGTCTTTCTTGAAGAAAATAAGATTTTTTACTTTGTTGCAATGGAAAATAAACAATTAATAGTTCAGTGTTAAACAAAAGGTGATTACTGATTGTAAAATGGTGAGTTAAGTATGGTTGGTGTTGGTAGGTCCTAAATATCTATTTGCTCATCTCAATTGTACTTACTTTGTGCGCACTTGTCATAAAATTACAGATGCTGTGTGCTGTAAAAAAGAACAAAACAGAGATTCTAATGATCATTGCGACGTTGATGCTGTTTGTGAAGAGAATAAAGTTGCAACATGTGATTCACTGATTCAAGGTATGGCAGCCCTTTAAGACCTCCACCATTTGCCTGCTAGATATTTTTGTCCTTATTCTGGTCTGTACAAGTTGCTGTTTGGGTTTTAGTTCATCTCATCCCAATTGATAAAAATTATATATGTCTGACTACTGAAGATAGAACTAGTAAACATTAATTTTTTTGCACTGACTTTACTATGAGTCTTCGTCATTCGTACGTGCGTTTGTAGTTTTGAGATATGGCATGCAGAATGGGATGTTAAATATCTGAGTAACATATTTAAATTGTCACTTTTTCATCATTCTGTCTTTCCACATATTTTGCCGACGTTTTCAAGAAATTGTGTTGCTAATAGATCAATCAATCAATCACTCATAATTTATATAGCGCCCCTTCAAGGTACCTACTCAGAGACTCTCCCAGCCGAAATCAAGCGGAAAAAAACAGTCTTCAACAGTTTGTGAAATTGTAATATAATCAAATGCACGTCGCTAATACAGTATTTATTTAGTTCTTTTTGGGATGGTTCACAAAGGAAATTTTTAGGCATGTGCAGTGTTTTTTCTAGCTAAATCTGGTTTTATGCTATTGACGATTGCTTTCATCATGCACTCAAAATTGTTCATGTTCTTCTCTATGTTAAACTTACTTGAAAATATTGAATTGTGATTTATAATCAATTGAAAAAGAATTTTAACTTATTTGCAGCATTTTGTGTGAGATGATAGACAATGAACAGGTGTACTCCATAGCAGGAACAAAGCAAGAACTGTTGACCCACGTAAAAACAAGAAAGTTGCGATACTTCGAACACGTCATGAGACAGCAAAAGGAAAGCATAGAAAACAGCCTGATGACGGGATTGATGGATGGAGAAAGAGGACGAGGAAGACCTAGAATGGCATGGATGGACAACATCTTGAAGTGGACTGGACTTTCGGGGAGGAAGCTAATGAACATCGCAGGAGATAGACAACTGTGGAAAATGCTCTTCCACTCGTGCAGTCAACCGTCGCAGAGCGACGATGGCGGAATGACATGACATGACATGGTAGACAAATAGGGGGTACTGAAATGATCAAATATATGATAGTACTGAGGTATTTTAACAGTATAAGCACTATAAGAAATTTTGTGTTGCTTACAATGCTTAGTGTCATTAATACAGTCTACAGAGTATAGAAAATGTGTTTTGGATTTAGGAATCATTTGTGTTTCTTGCTGTGGATTGCTGTTGTTGTACAGATGTGACAAAATTGATGCCATCAGTCAGCTCTGATGGTCAACTGTCACAGGAAACAGAATCAGAAGCCACACTCATAATGGAGAAATTATCTTCACAGAAGGTGACAAGATTGATTTCTACTGCTAAGTAGAATATTATTATTTATCAGAATCCAACTACCAACTGTAGATACCTGTGATTAAGTGGTTCCTGGTTTGAAATGCAGATGTGAGATCAGCTGTTGAACAAGTGTGGTAAAGGATACCCATTGTGGTTCTAGGACTACTTATCAAAGGACAATTCATCACGGGACTTCTCATCAAAGGACTACTCATCAACAGACTGTTCATCAAGGACTATTCATCAAAGTCTATTGATGTAGGGACGTTTTATTGAGGAACAAACGTAAAAAATCAGATAGTAGAAAAATTCATTGAAACAAAACTCAATACATAAATTGTAATAGTATACAACTATAGTAAACATACTACATTTAAGTTCATGGTGTAGTAGAAAGATTTCGGTGTCTTGCAGCGAGAAATTTGATGCTTGCTCAGCACCACTGTGTTTACTAAAAATGTTACAGTATAGTTTTCTGAGTAATATTGGAATTTTCACAAATTCTCCTGTATTCAAAACTACTACTAATTTAAATGAATTAAGGTCTTCTTTTCACATTTGGGTACTCCATATATGCAAGTTGAATGCTGTTAAAATGGAAAATTCTCGAGTATTGCAATAACTTGGTAGAGGTGTGATAATTTGAGCTAATACAATCTTTTATTGTACATGTAGATAAACATTTGATTGTATGCATAAACATTTGATAAAGTTTGATCAGCAGTTCTTGAAAAACAGTTCTGCCCCCATCAAGGTCCTGTTTGATGTTTGATGTATAATTCTTGATGAATAGTTCCTTGATGAGTAGCTTTTGGTGAACAGTTCCTTGATGAATCGTCCTTTAATGATAAGTCCACCGACTGCCCATTGTGACTATGCATGTGTTCTCGGAGACGATATACAATATCATGTGTACATACATGTGCACACACACACACACACACATGCAGTCACATGCATGGTGCAAATGAATCTTCTGACTTCATACACGTGCTTATTTATGGGAAATATCTGTTGTATCATTATATTTGAATGACTTAATTTTATAAGAATTTGTAACAGTGTAGGTTTCTGAAAAAAATTTGCTTGATGCATTTAGTACAATTATTATTGTGAAGTTCCAGAGACTTTACACAGTGATCTTTACTTGTGTCTGTCCTACTCAGTCTCTGGCTGATGTCCAGGAACTAGACGGACATTGATAAACTGTCCTGTGTTCAATGTGTTTATCCAGTATTGTCTTTGATTTTTGTATCAGTTATTTTATTTTATGCCATTGGTTTTTTAATTCATATTTCTACTTACCTAATCATATTATTTGCCACGGTCAATTGCACTGAGTTGTATTTTGAGTTATAGTATACTGAAAATCAGAAGGATGATTCAGTGCAGAGGTATCTCAGTTGTTGGAGCAGTGACCCCATACTTCGAGGTAAGAAACAACAGTATTTTATAGATGTGCATCTACTGCCGACTTAGTACTTGATGTTTTTGGCATACTTAGATGTGCCAATTGATGAGTAATGGTAAAAGTTATTTCCTTCTTTCACTGTTATTGTTGCTGTGAGCTGTATGTTGCATTGCTTGCCTAAGTTATGATTCATAGAGCTCTTGTTTTCACTCTTCATAAACTGTTTGTTGACTGACTTGGCTTCAATTTGCATCCATGAGATTCATAGATATACATTATACACGATTTTAGTTGCACTTCAAAGTCTTTCCTTTCTCTTGCATCATTTCTGTTTGTGTGGTAAGAAAATTATGATAAATGATGCTATGTTTCTTTGTGGACTCTTCAAATCACTTGGATGCATGTTTCAGACTGGGTGGCTCCTGTCCCTGGCAACATTTTCCTAGCACAGTGTCGATGGTGTCGGGATGAACTTCGTGCTCTTTACAAAGATCTCAGACTCCACCTGGGGTCAGTCAAGCATGCAGCTAAAGCACTGAAGTACAATGTGGATGTCAAGACAGAAGTCTCTGCTCAAGTATCCAGTGTATTAGGCAAGGAATCAGCTAAACAAGGTGACAGTCTTCTTTCAGTCATGGCATTGTGTACAACACTTCTTTTCATTGTTTTAGCTCTTCATTTTTTTGTTACAAGTTTCCACTTGACAGCTGCTCATGCTGACCACTAGATTGTCATTCATTCTTTATGGTTTATAGCATGCCTGTATTTCTGAATATTTTAAAGTGTTTTCGTTCATTTGAACTTATATAATTCATCTAGGGTCGATAGTATAATGGTCAGTGTGCTGAACGGAGTGTAAATTGAGTGGTCAAGGTTCAAATGCCACCAGGACAGAACATTTTGGTTGAGATTTCTGCTCCACAAGCACCCCATAAGCCAACTCAGCTATGATGAGTATACTGACAGTACACAATTCGTGAGAAGATGAGACGGTGAGGGAGAGGACTGACCGCCCTCCCGCCCTCATATGCTGAGGTTAAAAAGTTTTAGTCACTAACACTTGATGCCCATGCTGCCTCTGGGCTGGCTTAAGGGACTCCTTTTTTCTTCTCCTGCTTCTTCTTCTTTTTCAATAAGAACAATGTAACTGCCAAAGAACTAAATAAATCTATAGGTCATATTATTATGTGATAATGCAACTCTCGGTGTACTTAAATGCACTTAGCCAACCACAATCTTATAGCCAGATTCTTTTTGACTGAAATCTGCTTGGGATGTCATACTCTGTTGTACTGGTGGTGATTGCCTTGAGGTCTCTCTCGTGCTGTTCTTGCCACAGTGAATATAAACTCTGTTCAACATCACCGTGTGGTTTCAGGCCACAGAGACAACATTGGTCACCCACTGAAGTGTACAGGTCCGAGCTTTTACAGTCCAGAGACAATGAAGCGGAAAGTCTTTGTGCAGACAATAAGAGAAGAAGGTTGGTTTCAAGTATATTAGAAAGCCTTAAACTATAAATATTTTGGCAGTATATCTTTTTCTCTGATTGAAGTTTCTTTGAAGGGTTTTGCTGGAGGAGATGTGAAATGCTCTATTTGTCTGATTAATTTTTATATCCTATTTTTAGGATGAATCATTTGAGAACTTTGAAGTTGTTGACCTTGCTTATTTAGGAATTGAAGTTGTCACAAGAGGATCTTATAAATGTTATTTATCAAAGTTGGCATTACCAAAAGGAGTTGATGATGACTAGACTGCACAAGTGCACGTTTTAAAGTTATATTTGCATTAAATGGAGTTAATGAAACTAATGAAGTTTATTATGATTAATGATCATGATTAATGACCACATTGCAGATACTGTTAGCTGCCGGCAAGAATCAGCTGCTGGTAATGATGAAAAACCTGGAATTGTTAGCGGCAATAATGAAGCGTGTCAACTTGGTGCGTGTGTCATTCCAGTTCAAGGTATGAGGAACACACAGTTCTGCTGCTATATGGTTGTGATGACATTTTGTGACAAGCATACATGATTAATGGATTGTACAAATACTTTACCTAAAGTGAAGTCTTGATGTCTTTAAATCATTGTTATCTAATATCTATTCATCCAAGCCAGCGGAAAGGCATTTTAAGATGGAACTTTACACATGAACATGATGTTTCATCAGTAACATTTCCAATTGTCTGCAAATTTTGAAGTTACAGTTATGTAATTAAAATCTATTGTCATTCGCATTTTTATTTCTTTATTGTGTTACTAATTGAATATGTATGTTTATTGGTTTCACAGTATTAGTTTTGTTGTCTTTGTGCACTTCTCAGCTTGCAACATATTTTATTCTGTTGTTTTGCATTCCATCTTTCTGGTTTCCTAACTCAGCTGTTCACACTGTGGCTTCTTCATCAGTGGACACAACTCAATGGCTGTCAAAATCAGATACCTCAACAGTTGGCACAGATGATTCTCCTGCAAGAAAGGTACATGTTGTAGGGAATGCACATGAACTGAAAAATAAACAATTTTAATTTCATGTTTAGACTCAATTTCTTACTATTTAGAGGATTAGGTTGTAGCAGTTTTGCTAAACTTCCTTAAAGGATATTGTGACTTGACAATCAAATAAATGTCTTCGACTTCCTTTGTAGAATTTTTTATCCGTAAAGTGCACCAGTGCCTTAACCCGCTGTTTCAAGATCATGTAGATGTTTGTGCCTTGTTTAAAATTTGTGTAGAGTTTATATGAAGCTTCTTTGAATTATGTACAATTGGCAGTTAGTTTTAGTGACGCTTAAATCCGTCGGTACGCAGCCTCAACAAAGAGCATATTCTAGCTACAGTTGAAATTTTATGTATGACAGCACAAAGGAAATGAAGATGATGACTCAATGCAGATGAAAAGATATCCACAGAAGTATGTGTTGAGGTGGAACAGTGATCCAGTGCTGCGTGGTATGTGATGCTGAAATTGCTTTGAATTTTGTTGTTATGAAACTTAAAAACATAGTGGATGGTGTTTTTCACCGTGCTGATGCTGCTTTTATTTGATTTGTTGGCCAGGAATTGATGTTCGCGTGCTTTTATCACACTAAAGTCTGTGATGAAACTTATGGATTGCTTGGGCTAATTTGAAATTATGTAATGAAGGCATATTCAGATATCCATCTATTTGAGGAATTTATGCAACGCACCTTCAAGATAACTATGCACAGGTGCTTTCGACCCAGACACGACCAAGTTAGACAAGTTGTGCGGAAGGGAAAACATCATAATAGATATAATAATAAAGTGTCTGTTCTTATCATGTATGGTCTGTCAGCCGGTCTTAGAAACCACATGTATGTCAACTGGTTCTGACCAAAACACTATTAATTGGGATTCTGATTCTAATGCCACCAGACGTGGTGTCATGATTCACATGCCACCAGACCTGCTTTCTACTGACAGAATATCTTTTACCTTTCAGACTGGGTGGCACCTGTCACTGGGAATGTATATCGAGCCAGATGTCGCTGGTGCCGAGTTGAACTGCGTGCTCACTACAAAGATCTAAAGCACCATGCCGAGTCGACGAAGCATACGACTAGTGCAATGATGCGTGACGGTGACTGCGATACAAAGGACTCTGCTGAAGAATCTAGCTTAACTGATGAGGAATCAGTTCAGCATGGTGAGACTACATTTCTTCTTACAATAATTCAGTTCTTTTGTTGTAATGTGAAAATGAATATAAGAAAGTAACAATTCATGCATATTTTCTTTTGGGCACTCCTTTGTGGACTGGAGTGCTTCTGAGTAGTTTACCTTGAAGGGCCACTATATAAAAACTCCTTAATAAGTTGTCACTCCCCTCTTCAAAAAATCTAATCTCAGCATGGAAACCTCTCAAGCTATCATCACATCTCATATCTTTCCTTTTATCTAAACTTACCGAATGCATTTTCCTTGCCCAGCTGAACGAGGATCTTGCTTGTAACTCACTCCTCAACCAACGCCAATCTCACTTCACTATTTGCCAATCCACAGAAACTCTGCTTGTTTCTTTTTGCAATAAACTGGTCTCTGCTGTAAATCATAAGTATTCAATACCATTGTTCGTGGACAAGAGACCCTCTGATATGACACAGCACTCATAAATATGCTGGCACTCTGCTGCACTTAGCTTTAGAGTTGTGCTTTAGAAATTTGTAGAGCTTTTATAGTTGCAAGCTAAATTAGATTTGATTATGATCGTTTCTGTAAAATCATTAATTTCTGTCGATATCTTAATTTGTTAATAATCATTCGAATTATTCTGTTGTACCTTTACTTTGTAGAAGCCAGGAAGAGAATGAAAACATCCATCAGTGCTGCAGAACAAAAGGTTTGCTAAAACATGATATTTCAATGTCTTTCGTAGCATAAAAAAATTACAGTGAAAATTTTGATTTTTTTGCATCTTAAAACTAATTGGATATTGTAAGAATTGTTTTGTTAATTTGTTCGTAAGTCAGCTAACCGTCTGAACTGTGATAACTTAGATATTTTTGCCAGTACTTGCCAGTGTAGATGAGATAACAAATGTTCATTGGCATTTGTCAGATTAAAAATGTATGTATGTGTGAATGTATGTGGACACTTAACTCTAATGCCTTTTAAGTACCTCACACGAGTGCTGACTTTGCCAGCATAGATAAATTATGTTAAAGTCAGTTAAGAACAAAACATTAATAAATAAGCAAACTGATTACTAGAAGATTACTATAAGAATCACCACTGGCAAGTCCCGCAGAGATGCAGCGCCCCATCAGATGGATACCCATCTAGAATTTGTTTGTTTGTTTGTTTGTATGTGCACTTGTTATAGCGCCCCTTCAAGCTCACTCTACTCAGAGGCGCTCCCGAATGCAGAGCGGACACTGCATCGGAGTTTCACGCCGAAGCGCTGAGCAATTGTGAGTGAAGGACTTGCCCAAGGTCCTTACGCGGCGAGGTGGATTCGAACCCCGAACCTTCCGGCTTCAAGGCGTCGACGCCACCACTACACCACCGCGCCCCACAATTGATACAATATTGATAAAATTTTCTGGACTAATGGCCTCGAGAAGCTGTGATGGATAAATAGTCATGCAGTTCATCGTGGAAGTTAGAAGATGTTTTGTCCAGGCATCTCTCTGTCACTGGGTCTGTGGAGGATGTATTTTGTTCTTTTCAGACAAAGCAGAATCCATGTTACTTTCTCAGCCGAAGTTCATGGGATCGGTACAAGCAGAAATACAGAAAAGCCTGGGAGTCAGATCCAAGTTTTAATGGTAAACTATACCTCAAACTATTTTTCGTTTCTCATGTGTTTCACATCACTTTCAAGAGTCTCTTTCATAGTGTCGTCATTTGTACATTTCCACTGCATCGTATTGGTGGTGAGTTTGCTTGAAGATTCTTTTATGTTTTGAGGCCATTGCAATATCTGCATTTCTGAAAATATTGCTGAGTATCATGCTGTCGATCTGTGCACGACCTGAAATTCATAGATTTGATGATCCACTAGCAAGTCATTGTCTTCGAGATGGCATTGACTGTCTGCTATCTGACTGTCAATCGTAGGAGCATCTTGTCTTTGGCCGGCGTTACGATATAAAGTCTCCCCCAAAAATAGAATCTTCCCTGTCTGAAATGATGGTTTTCACTGGTAACTCTGTATTGGAATAGAGTTGTCGGATATAACAGCGAACTTATGTTCTTGGTAAATAATTTAGCAACGTAAATTAGCGGTTTAACCTGGTTAGCTATAAATATTATGTGATTGTAGCCTATTTTGGGTTGAATAGGGAAACTTTATTTCAGTGTATATTCAACTATTCTCTCTCTCCCAGAGACTATTTCAGAATATTGTCACCGTGGGATTTATTTATTCTGAAACAGATCCGTCGGGAGAATCTATTTTGAAATAGAGTCTCGGGGAAGACTTTTAGGGGGAGACTGTCGTGCCACACCGACGTTCTTTCACAGTTGCTGGACCTTCCATCTGGAACTCTCTGCCTCCTTATGTTTGCAACTCTTTTAGCGAGACTGCATTTCGCTTTAAACTAAAACTTACCTGTTCCAGTCTACCTATGGTTCTTAATGGTTGTCTTACTTCAATGTGCACTTCTGAGCATTGTAATTAGGGCATTGTCAAATTTCTGTTGTATTGTATAATTGTCTAGCATGAGTGAGGATGACAATGATGGTTGAATAAAGTAATGAGTATTAACAATTTATGAAGACAACATGATAATATGAAACCTATAGTTTGAAAATTACTTGCTGGATTATTGCTGAACTTGATTTGTAGCTTTAAGCAGATAAAACTTATAAATGTTGCTGCCTGTCACAGACCCAATAATTTGAGCATAGCTGATTTTGAGCAAAATATTTAAGTTGAATATATACATACGATATATATATCGTATATGACATGATAATGTTTACTGTGTCATTCATTTTTCGAAAGGTTGGATAGCCCCTGTTGAGGGTGACATGTTCAAGGCGCGCTGTCTATACTGTCGAGTGCTTATCAGAGCTCACCACAAAGATCTAAAGGAGCATAGTAAGACGACCAAGCATGCAACTAATGTTGGCTATGGCCTGCCGTACAACAATAGCCGGCTACACGATGCAAGTGCCATCCTTCCAAGGCCAAATATGCTGAAGCGAAGAGTCATAGCTCGGCGGAAAAGAAAACAAGGTAGTCACCTAAAAAAATTATCAAGTGACAATTTGGATCAGATGTCATGTTATAACAGTTATATGACAAATCAAATGGTAAAATATCTTTGGCCAGTGAGCCACTGTGTTACTCTGTCATTTTTCTCATTAAATCCTTGTTACCCAACTACTGAAATTATCATTACTTGCATTCTGAAAGCATTTCTAACATTCTGAAAAGGCGTAAACGAAGTTTATTTTACTATTAAAGTTTGTAAGAAATTGCTGTAATAATTTAGCGATTTCTTCAAAAATCCTCATTAAACTTTTTAAAATTTGTTATTCATGATTCATTTTAAAAACAAAACATCAGCCTAGAATTTAAAATCTCTATTTAGGATATATATGGCATCCAGAAAACTTGTGAAGACACTGAAATACTTAGTTCAAATGTCATTTTTCTGCCAGAGACAGGCAATATTAAGCTAGTACTACAAACTTTACAGACAAGGTTGATTTTATTTATGCATTATATTTTGAGAGAAAATGAAAATGGCGATTGAATGTGTTGTTTGAAGGCAAAATAAATAGGCAACAGAATAGTACGGTAGTGCTTGTTACTGATTGGAGTGATTTAAATTCTCAACAGGCTTTATGAAAAATGAGAATTATCAAAGAGTGATAATGTGTGCTAGATCTATAGGAAATATAGATGTCACAGGATATATTGTGTACTCATCTTTATTATAGTTTTTACTCGAAGGCCGTATTCAGTGGATATAGGGCAAGAGGACAACCTGCTGAAACCAGACGATACGCTGGCATCAATTGAAAGCCTTGTCAATTTGGCCAACATGTCTGGTCTTTCTCACCCCGAGTCAACCGTAACTACACTTGTTTTCCCGAATGCAACTCAGCTGGATGAATCAGTGGCTGCTGCATTGCCCAACAACCCTAGAACCATGTACCGTGTGAAGAAACTGTCGTCAGCCGCTGGCAACATCCCAACAAAGAAATCAAAGGTATAGAATTTGTTATTGGCTTGTTCTTTTGGTTTTATGTTTAGTTAATACTATCATGAAATGCTTACTTGTATCCTAAGCAAATTCATAAAAGTTAACTGGAATTTGGCGTTGTTTCTTTTTAATTGTTGCAAATCTCGTTATTGATCCCACACACAAAATGATGCTGGAACAGTTAAGCTGTTCAAAATAAAGCTATTGGGATTAGACTGGAAAATGGAACAAGTTATTTATTAAATTTGTGTTATGTTCTCTTTAAGACAATAAAGGCTACATTTCAAGCCAATGTACTGTGAATCTTGTTTGTAGGTATTGAATTTTCTGTGCTTTTCCCTAGGTTTTGCAATGTTACTACATAATCAACAAATGAGACAATTTGTTATAGGTCTGCAATGCTGTAACATTTAGATAGCCATGCAGCAGCATCTTGTGAGTTTTTAAAATGTGCCATTTAAGTGAATTAGATTGCATGCATGCATGCATACTTACATAAATAAGATAAGATAAGATAAGAATATTCTTTAATATACCAATTGCTATCCGCATTTTGGTGTACATACAAAGTATAATAAACAAACGTACATAATTTCTCTATCCAATCAAATACATACATACCAGGGCTGTTTTTAAGGAATTTTTAGAACTGCACATTCTCTTCTTTCCTTTCTCAACCTCCATGGTAGATAACTCCCAATCTGTGGAAAATGACATATTTTTACTAGTTTTAACAGCACGGAACGTGACGGAAGTGCTTCTACAACTGCGCGAATCCATTTAGAACTGCACATTTTGTGTAGAACTGCACGTTAAAAAAAACCTGATACATACATACATACATACATACAGGGCTGTACTCTAGGGTATACATGGGTATACAGTGTATACTCACCTCTGGGAAAAAATGGCATCGTATACTCACCTCCGAAAGTGAGGTATACGACTATATGCAGTATACAGCGTATACTCACCTCACAACGAGCGTGTGGGTATACTCATAAAAACATCGTGGAAAAATCGCGATTTATTAAGGAAAATTCTTAAAAGGTGAGTGTTTGACATCGTAATTAAGGGTTTTGGGCCGAAAAATCATCTGAAACTTCCCAATGACTCAAAAAAAGGTTGTCAGAAATTATTTTTCGCCAAAAAAGCACTGGCAGCGTGTACACACCTAAAAAATTCAGAGTACAGCCCTGCATATATACATTCATACATATGTACACATAAACACAAACAAATAGGGCCTACACATATACAAATCAAGATACATTGTTCTATGTTAACATTGGTAATTATTTAATAAGATTTTAATATTTTGCTGTTTTTATTAGTATTAGTAAGTGTATAGTATTTTCATGATAGTCGTTTCTCTGTCTGTTGTTTTCATTGATCAGGTGTCTGAGGAGGACAGTGATGTACAGGATCAGATGACACGGCTTGTTAGAAAAGTGACGCTTTGGGAATTCCTAAAGATGAAAGTGGAGCGTAGTAATGCTGGACTCCGAATACCAAAAATGTTGTCTGAGTTTGAGACCTTGTATGATCAAATCAGGCGAGTGACCAAGGAGCGCCTGGAACCAGTCAGTTTTGAAGACACATCTGAACAACAAGAACTCAAGCCAGATGCCATTATGGTCGTAAGTGTCATTGTCATTGTAACCTGACATTTATATGGCACCATTTTTTTTAAACTCATGAGTTTCGTTCCCAGCCTCTACATGTACAAATATCACTGTTGAAGTTACCGGTAACAGAAAACCAGCACAGTGCACCAAACTGCAAAACATCCATCTGACATCTATTGATCTGGAGACGTTTGTCGCCTATTCATATCTTGAACACCATGCAACTTTAAGAGCTGATCTTTTGCATGGTCTGAGTTGGTCTCCTATCACAATAGGTTTAGAAACTGATGTAATATCTCCAAATTCTGAAGTGGTGTGCGAGGAATGCTTATGAATTTTGGTTGACTTGGCTTGCTATCTCTGTAACAGATTTTCAAGTTAGTGAATTGTATTTTTTTGCTAATTGTAGTTAAAGTGCTAGAACTGAGAAGTTAATAACTGATCGATATTAACTTAAGATAATGTGAACAATATGCAAATTCTCGGCTTTTTCTGAATGACAACAGTATCACACATTTTATGTTTGCAGCTGAGTAGCGATCGTTTGGCAAAGCTGCTGGACATGTCCGTTGGTCATTACCGTATTAAGGAGCCTGGTCCACTTCCTGCTGACAGTAAAGATTTCAGTCTGACCAAAATAACAGACAAAGCATCAACCGCCGGTTCCGCTGATGGTTCAACTTTGTTCTCTGTTCAAACAGTAGAACACTGCATTCCTGCAGATGGCCTTCAGTCAGCCATTTATTCCACAGATCATGTTGGCCAGTCAGAGGATGTGATGACAGCTTCAGAGTTCGTATTTCCAACACCTGATCACATCATACAGCTGCAAGACGGTGACTGCTTGACACCAAATGCCGATAATAGCACGCAAGTCTTTACAAATGCTGATGGAACGTTTCTGATTCACGTCAGTGGGCCGCAGCGCCAGATTCCGCTCGATGTAATACAGTATTTGTTCGCTGCCAAGGAGGAAGACTCCAGGAGACTGCATGGCGCTACAGGAGATTCAACTGCTGTTCTTCCTTAAGGTTTTCCTGCCACTTTCTTTGTCTGTGTTGTCATCATCATGACCTCACTTGCTGTGTTCGAACTGTTGCAAAGACTGACCTTGTTGGATTAAGCTAACTGTTGCAAAAGTTTAATTACTAGACAATAGTTAGTTTATGTGTAGCCAACTGTGAATCTTCACTGTAGAATAAAGGATTGAGATACTAGTATATGTGATATAGGTACAAAATGCAAGTGTCTGCATGGCAGATACACCATTTTCATATTGTGCAATTTATATGTATATGAACTCTGAGACCATAATTTTGGCTTTACTGACTCACTGCTGTTAGGTTAGCTTAAATGGTTCTAGAGTTTTGTAACTGTTTCTGTTTTTGTCTCTAAATGTTTTGCTAATTTCATTTTTAGCGTCAATTTTACATTTATTTTAAATCTAACCAATTCAAATGAATTTTGAGTTGTGAAAGCATTTCTTTTTATGAATAAACTTCAATAACTGTTGGCTCATTGTGCTTCTCTTGTGGCAATTAACAAATAGTGAAATACTACTTCATGTAATGCAGTGGTTCCCAACCCATAGCCCAAGGGCCAAAAGTGGCCTGCCAGGCCTAAAAAACTGGCCCCTCAACTTCTCAAGGAATTTGCAAAAACATATGCACAAATTGATAATTTGGGAAAGAAATAAAACATAATTATTTTCTATTAGAATTGTTTTATTTGGATGTTTATAACTTGCACAAACATTCTATTTTGATTAAATTTTAACATTATTGTATATGCATTTGGTAAATCTTCCCACCATCCCAACTGCAGACGATATGATATCATTATGGAAGCTATAACTCCAGAAAGTTAATTTGAATATTTGCGACTTTTTGCTCAACGTTATGTTTGTCCATTTGTTTGCACATACCGATGTGAGCAGGGACTTTCTGCCATGAAACTTTATTAAAAGTAGAAATCACTCACGGCCTATTGACTCAAACTTGAATGGACCGATGAAACAGGCTACAGCAATCTTGAACCTGACATTGGGAAGCTGGATTATAATATTCAGCAAAAAATTGCATTAGACTTAAACTTAGTTCCTACTCTAAGAAGTTCAAAGTTAAACATCATAAATTTATTCTTTGTGTTTCACTTTCATTTTCATTCTTCATGTAAGTTGCGGTATGTCAACTTAATTTCCGTGAATAAACAATCGATATGTAGGCCTATAGGCTGTATATACATATGGTTATACAATATATAATTATATATATATATCAGTGCATCTGTTGTCAACTAAATTTAAAATAAATTTTAACCTTGTGGTCTGTTGTGGCCCCTCATGTCCTTCAACTAAGAAAAGGTGGCCTTAAAGTCAAAAAAAGGTTGGGAAACCACTGGCACTGACGTAGTGTATCAGGTTATATCCTTAATGAAACCTACAATTTCCTATGCCTATAATCGGTCTTATCACGTTTCCACTTATAATTATGGCTGATATGTCTTACACTGTCTTCCTATTATATCGATCACCTCTCGGATCCAGTATAAGATCAGCCTGCTGCGCTGGTCTCCAAATATCTTTCCAACTAAAATTTATGCATAGGCCTAATTGCCTCTGTTTGCAACATCTGTTGGACCCTTTCAGTCTATCAACAGTTTTAAACTCTTTGTCACGCGTGTTTGGTGTAAACCTGACTCAAGACCTGCAGCACTTGCTGTGATAGTTCCCTCCACATGGAATGGTCTTCCCCTCTTCTATGGGCTAAGCTCATGGCTGAGCTCTTCCCTGCATCCTCTTGCGGTGAAGAGCCACTCAGCTCTCTCAATCGATGTTTCTTATCTCCGTACGTGGCTTTCCTCTCTTAGTCGGGTCAATCTACGAAAAAACTTTGGTGAACCCCCAAAAAATTGCAAGAAAGCGTTTTATGACGATTTGCTGGTATATTGGGTCTGGTGATGAACATACTAAAAGTTGCAAGAAATCGGACCACGGCAAGTGGTCTAATTTTGGCGGGAAAAAAGATGGCCGCCAATTGGACCAGGCATGGAATCTGGAAATGTTACTGTTAGAAGAAAACCATGTAATAATTTGCTAACATGCTTTTCTAGACTAATTTGACCCTCCTGAGAACGAAAATCGTGGTTAGCAAGCTTGATTTTTAGCGGTTGCATGGTAAAACAAGATGGCGGCCAAAATGGTGGCCTATAATTGCTTCAAAAGGTTGTATAGTCGGGTCAATCTACGAAATGATCCACAAAATTGCAAGAAGGCGTTTTATGATGATTTTCTGGTATATTGGGTCTGGTGTTTAACATACTAAAAGTTGCAAGAAATCGGACCACGGCAAGTGGTCTAATTTTGGCGGGAAAAAAGATGGCCGCCAATTGGACCAGGCATGGAATCTGGAAATGTTACTGTTAGAAGAAAACCATGTAATAATTTGCTAACATGCTTTTCTAGACTAATTTGACCCTCCTGAGAACGAAAATCGTGGTTAGCAAGCTTGATTTTTAGCGGTTGCATGGGAAAACAAGATGGCGGCCAAAATGGTGGCCTATAATTGCTTCAAAAGGTTGTATAGTCGGGTCAATCTACGAAATGATCCACAAAATTGCAAGAAGGCGTTTTATGATGATTTTCTGGTATATTGGGTCTGGTGTTTAACATACTAAAAGTTGCAAGAAATCGGACCACGGCAAGTGGTCTAATTTTGGCGGGAAAAAAGATGGCCGCCAATTGGACCAGGCTTGGAATCTGGAAATGATACTGTTAGAAGCAGATCATGTAACAATTTGTTAACATGCTTTCCTAGACTAATTTGACCCTTCTGAGAACGAAAATCGTGGTTAGCAAGCTTGATTTTTAGCGGTTGCATGCGAAAACAAGATGGCGGCCATAATGGCGGCCTGTTGCTTAAAAAGGCTGTAAGTCGGGTATTGTATGTGACATGAACACGATTTTGTAATTTAAATTAAGATGCAAGGTTGTAGGCATGCAATGGAATCAAAGACACATATGTAGCACTGAAAGAAAGCCAAAATGGCGGGGAAATGGCGGCCAGAATGATAAAATTGCTATAAGTGAAGTGATGTATGCAATGGAAACATGAATTCCGACTCCAACTTAGCAACGGAATCAACTTTGCAAATGTGACACTGCAAGAAAACTAAAATGCCAGCGATTGGAAGCGTTTCCGAGAAGTTCGTCAACGCAACTTTTGGTTTCATGACAAGAGGAAGCGTCTCGGAAATAGATGGATCTCTCGGAGGAGGAGGCGGACGAGAAGCGGAACGAGGTAGAAGGCGAATGGAATCCATCCTCCGCAATCCCATCCTCCGCCAACCCATCCACAGCATCATCTCCATCACAGCATGACATCAAACGGCGCTGGAGGGGGGTTCATTCCAGATCTGGGGTCAGTTCATCGAACAAAATGTTCATGGGGGTCGGCGCTGGGACGAACGGCGGCATCAACGGTCACCAGGGGCAGTCAGCATCGTCCCTCTACAGAAACCAGGCCTATACGGGCACCTGCCGGGAACACTCAAACAGGACAAGAGTTTGCTATCCATGACGCATCAATCAGCGTGCCCCTACGACCTGTACACCAGAGGGGGTTGCCCCTGCCATCCGCTGTTCCATCGTCGTCGTCTCGTGTCCTCTAGCCGTCGTCCAGTCCCAATCCGCACACTACGAACCTCTTCTCATTTCGCTATTCTTCCCCTCGCGTTGCCAGGCTGCGTCTGGCAAAAGGAACGCTAAGAGAAGGATCATCTGCCAGACTGTTTGGCAAGGGTGGTCACCACCAGCACCACCACCATCAACACCACCACCTGGAGATGGAAGAGATCAACATGAAGGACCTAGCGCAGAAGATCAGCAATGAGCTGAAGAGGTACAGCAACCTTCCCACTATCGATTCACAATGGACCCCTGAAACATCGCTGTGCAAACTGTGGTTTCTACGGTAACGTGATCTGCGTTTGGAGCACAGAAAATATTGGAGCAACTTCCATCTCCAGGTGGTGGTGGTGGTGGTGGTGGTGGTGGTGGTGGTGGTGGTGGTGGTGGTGGTGGTGGTGATGATGCGTCATGGATAGCAAACCCTTGTCCTGTTTGTGTGTTCCCGGCAGGTGCCCGTAGGCCTGGCTTCTCTAGAGGGACGTACTGACTGCCCCTGGTGACCGTTGATGCCGCCGTTCGTCCCAGCGCCGACCCCATGAACATTTTGTTCGATGAACTGACCCCGAGATCTGGAATGAACCCCCTCCAGCGCCGTTTGATGTCATGCTGTGATGGAGATGATGCTGATGATGATGTGGATGGGTTGGCGGAGGATGGGATTGCGGAGGATGGATTCCAATCGCCTTCTACCCGGTTCCGCTTCTCTTCCGCCTCCTCCTCCGAAAGATTCATCCATTTCCGAGACGCTTCCTCTTGTCATGAAACCAAAAGTTGCGTTGACGAACTTCTCGGAAACGCTTCCAATCGCTGGCATTTTAGTTTTCTTGCAGTGTCACATTTGCAAAGTTGATTCCGTTGCTAAGTTGGAGTCGGAATTCATGTTTCCATTGCATACATCACTTCACTTATAGCAATTTTATCATTCTGGCCGCCATTTCCCCGCCATTTTGGCTTTCTTTCAGTGCTACATATGTGTCTTTGATTCCATTGCATGCCTACAACCTTGCATCTTAATTTAAATTACAAAATCGTGTTCATGTCACATACAATACCCGACTTACAGCCTTTTTAAGCAACAGGCCGCCATTATGGCCGCCATCTTGTTTTCCCATGCAACCGCTAAAAATCATGCTTGCTAACCACGATTTTCGTTCTCAGAAGGGTCAAATTAGTCTAGGAAAGCATGTTAACAAATTGTTACATGATCTGCTTCTAACAGTATCATTTCCAGATTCCAAGCCTGGTCCAATTGGCAGCCATCTTTTTTCCCGCCAAAATTAGACCACTTGCCGTGGTCCGATTTCTTGCAACTTTTAGTATGTTAAACACCAGACCCAATATACCAGAAAATCATCATAAAACGCCTTCTTGCAATTTTGTGGATCATTTCGTAGATTGACCCGACTATACAACCTTTTGAAGCAATTATAGGCCACCATTTTGGCCGCCATCTTGTTTTACCATGCAACCGCTAAAAATCAAGCTTGCTAACCACGATTTTCGTTCTCAGGAGGGTCAAATTAGTCTAGAAAAGCATGTTAGCAAATTATTACATGATTTTCTACTAACAGTAACATTTCCAGATTCCATGCCTGGTTCAATTGGCGGCCATCTTTTTTCCCGCCAAAATTAGACCACTTGCCGTGGTCTGATTTCTTGCAACTTTTAGTATGTTCATCACCAGACCCAATATACCAGAAAATCGTCATAAAACGCTTTCTTGCAATTTTTTTGGGGTCATGTCACAGATTGACCCGACTATCTCCTATTAAGACAGTTTTATTTGGCCGCGCTGAGGTTGGGAGTGCCTCTGAGTAGCCCCCTTGGAGAGGCGCTATATAAATGCATATAATGAATAATGAATTTGTAGCATTTAAAGCAGTTTCTCGCAAACTTTTTAATCTCCCGGCACACTCTTTCAGCTGAGCAAATTTTTTTATCGCTGCACATCAATTAAATTTTTTTTAAAGTTATAATTATATGGTATTCGAGCCACTCTTCAACTGGCGCTATATAAATTGGCGGTTACAAGTTATTAAAAGTTACAATATTACACAGAATCACAATCATCTCCAAAGATATTAAAGTAGGCCTCGACCGCACTAGCGCCGCTAGATGGTGGCCTTGTGCTTGTGAGTAAAGTTTGCCATACACTGAAACAAAGAATGTGGAGCTAGAGCGTTGGTCGAAGCTATTCAGTAGGTTAGGCCAACAGCACATTAATAGGTTCTGATTTGTCAGTGAATGGCAAACTTGAGCGTGAATATCAATCCACTGCTTTGATGCCAACCATCTGATTGCAGCGAAATTTAGGCTACCTCCCGTCGTTACATTGTAATCTTAATCTCTAAGTTTATAAAGCTCCATTCAAGCACAGTAAGCATATACTGTGATTCAAGCCAAGGGCAACCAGCTTCTAAGCAACCAACTGCGTTAAGTGAGAAGCAGTAGGCCGAAAGAGGTCCGGTCCGGTTTCAGACAAAGAGGTGTTCAGATGAAGTCATAGGTCGAGAGTTGGAAATAGCGAATGAGCTTCGCTGGAGTACGTGAGTAAGTTTAGGCCTACTTATAGAGGTTAGATTTCGAGTGGAAAATCCTAGGATCATGCCATCATCATCATGGATAGAGGAACCTGTAAAAAATGATGGTGCAATGTCACTATACTGCACCTTTCAGTGTGTGTGCGCGCGCGCGTGCATGCGTGTGCTTGTCGAGTAGCCCTCGACCGCGTGTGTGTGCGTGCGCGTGTGTATCAAGCTTAGGCCTACACGGTCGTTTTGTTTTGAACCGAGTGCATGTTTATGAACTGCGTGGTTTCTACCTGATTTTCCTTCTTCATAATTCACGAGCAGAGCTGAGTTTGTCCAAAATAGCAATAGGCCTACGTATACATGTAGGACTGTTGGAGTGTCACGTAGCCTACATGAGTCTGATATAAATCCTTACGCAGGATGATCCCAAAAAGTGATATATTGATGTGTTTGACGGACTTGATTTGATGTAGGCCCTAGCGCCGGTTAATAAGCTGCATGGTCTCCCTGACGTGGCTTTTGTGACGCTGAAAAAATTCTCGAAGATTCACATTACATTACCTTTCCAAGTATCATATCTAATTCCAACTCGATTTTGTATTAAGCTTGTGTGCAGTTTTTTAGACCTATAACTGTGCTTCATAATTTGACTACAGGCCTATTTCCAATGATGATGATGATAATGATGATGATGATGATGATGATGATGATGATGATGATGATGATGATGATGATGGTGCTCTGCCCGAAGGCAGGTTCATTGGCTTTACGCCCCTGGGGATGAGATGAGTGAGGTGGTTTCCCGTTGCCTTCCCCACAGACAATGATGGGTAAGCAACTTGCCCAAGGTCGCTCCGCAGGAGCTTGCGCCCATGCATCCCACACGTGCTAGCCCGAGATATCTAAATCTCTGAATGTCAACTCCCAGCCCGGGGCTTGAACCGCAGTCCGTTGCAACCAACAGACGAATGCCGTCCTCGCTTACCAGTGTATACCTAACTAGGCCTGTGCTAACTATATTTCCGATATATTTAGAAATTTCCTATTTATTTGGCATTTATTTAAAGGTGGTATTTCGGTTGGTGTGCCAATAAGTAGGCCTAGCTGGTGCTCGTTACGCTGCTGCAGATTGGCCTAGTCTCGAAGCAGGTCAAGACGCACGACTACGCTATGTACAGTGTATACTGTCCTTGAGGAAAATCTTTCCACTAGCAGCAGTTGTTCAAGGTGGCGTTGAGCGCGTTGAGTGACACGTCGTTCGCCCAGGACCTACTTTCTGTATACTTTCGCGTTGCAGTATTCTGTTGCATTATGACGCAAATAAACATATTCAATAATAATTTCTCAGTATAGTTACTTATGACCACAAAAACACTGTTTTAAAAACAATTACAAGTTAATATGTAATTTAAAATTTCATGGACTAGACTTACAGGCAAACAAATGAGAAACTATTTGATGTGCGTTGTTAGAAGGCGTGCGTGATTTGGTGCGGCCGCCATATTGCCGTCTATTTGTCCTCTTTGTGCGTTCTTCGGTGTTGGGAGAGACGAAGTCGGAAGGAAGAAACGTACGAGTCTTTGCTTCAGATTGACGGTGTGAAAACGCCAAAACGGCTCTCTACAAGATTAACGTCGGCGGTGGCATGACCCACATCATTGCCGACAGTAATGGTAAGGATGCTATTTTACTGCCTGTGGATTTAATGATGAACGCCCCGAGAGAACTAGGTCATGGTGTCTTTGTGGCCGAAACTGACTTCATTACGGACCTTAAAGGATTGTTGAAAATTTGAGCTCAACGCTTGTAGGAAAATATCGTGGCAATTTTTCTGAACAATCGTTTTTAATTCATGTCTCGCAATAACCTATTGCTTGTGTTCTCAGTGAGTGAATCGCTGTTGAACACCGGGTTTCGAAGTCAATCAATCGCCATTTATTTCCAATAAGTATGTCAGATGCATACTATGAAGTACTAGTTTGAAAGACGGCCGAATACTAGGTTGTGATAGCAGAATATCCTTTGTCTGGAAATTTTACTCAGCAGTACTATAGGCTTAAGCAGTAAGCAGCAGTTTGGCCTTGGGGCGGGGGGGGATCAGGCCCAGTGTAGAAATTTTCCATTGGACATGTCCAGAATGGAAAAGTACTGTGCCTATGAAGGCGTTTGGAAATGTACACTGAGTAATCATTCCTATGCGCACTTGTACACATGATATAGGACCATTTTCATTGCATATACTTTATTCCGATCTGGTGCTCTATTTTCGACACATGCTATAGGACCATTTTCATTGCCCTGACTTTATTCTGATCAGGTGCTCAATTTCGAATCATGAAACAAAGTAAGTATTTGAGTTTATGTAAGGTGATAGGTTACTACACTATTAGGTCTTGTTTGGTTTTTTACATTTTAAATTGATGTAACATTTTGAGAATGATAGATCTGTGTGATGTCAAGTTGTGTGGGGTATACATTCCTACTAATAGTTTAGAAAGAATCTTTCTCTTCGATCCAGCTTCTGCTTAGGCAAGAATTTGTTTAATCAATCCCATTTCTACTGCTGCAGCAGTTATTTTTTGTCAAAGAAAGTAACTTCTATTTAATTAAAGGTTATTGTTTATCAATCAAGCTTCAATTTCAGTTTGATTGTTTTCATAAATCTCACTTCTATTTAGGTAAAGTAATTTTCATCAATCCAACTTCTATTTAATCAAGAATTCCTTTTTGTCAAATTGACTTGCATTCCACCAATGCTGAAACCCATTCAATGGTGATTAATTTAAGATGCTAAAATGCATGTTTACCAAGCTATGGTTTAAGAGTTGACAAATAAAATATGTTCTAGCTTCATTTCTCTTACTTTAAAAGGTCAGAGAGATCATTTTCAGGCACTGGATCTTTGATGCAGTGCACACTACATGAAGCAACCATATTTATATGGAGACAAAAAAAAACGTTGCATGATTTGAAAAACTGATATCCAATTGCAAAATTCTATTTTAACAGCTCTTTTACTGATGTGATGTAGAAATGGATTTTAAAGTTTTTCTACATTGTTAGACTGCAGTTAAACAAATTTATGTCGTAGCGGCGAACTAACTGTTTACTTGGTAATTATAGCTCTGGCTGAACTCGCTCATCGCGAGTATCAGAATGGCGATTATGACCGTGCTGAACAGCACTGCATCCAACTGTGGCGCCATGATCCAACGAACACTGGAGTTCTACTGCTGTTGAGTTCTATTCATTTTCAGTGTCGTCGATTGGAAAAGTAGGTTGTCTTTTTGTGTGTAGATTTATTTGTTATACTGGAAAAGTAAATCGTTGTATGTATACATGTATACATGTACACTCGCAATCAAGTTAATGGCATGAATCTAGATAAAAATTGTGTTATATGGTTTAGCCAATGTATCCTTGATTCTGAAGGGACTATTAATGCTATCTACATACACAACAGCTTTCGTGAAAGTATATGCTGGATTGTGTAAGAATCTTGTTTTGGCCCTGTTATATATAAACAATATGGTCTCCCAAGAGCATGAGAAAATAGATAAATGAAGGCTTCACGCAGTGACTTTCCAGTAATTATTTTTTACTGAACAACAAAGCAACTTTTTTTGTGCTACATTGGTTATTTGGTGAAGATAAAAATGAGACTGGGCAAGTTTCTGATATTATTTTTAATATGTAGCTGACCAAATTAAATTGCGTTTGGCATTCATGCATGAGCTTCTCACACACAAATGAGTACAGCACATAATTGCCTATCGTAAAGTTCTGTTCATCGTATCATATCTAAAAATTTATAGAGCACCTGGAAAAGGAAATGCCTTGAGAGAGTTCTAATTTTCTAACAGCTGAACATTATGGAATAAGAGTTAATGACTAATAATAATTATAATAGTTATAAGATTAAATTAAGATCCTTACTCTGATTCTAATGGCTCAACGGGGTCTTGCCCCAAATATCTGACTAATGTTGTACTTCGTACTCACTTAACTTCCTCCGACTGTCCACTTAGTTCTTTCAACAAATTTAACCTCTAGGTTCCTTGGTCTAGCTCAATCTCGATCATGTGCCTCATATCAATTGGTCGTTCTCTTTGGAATGCTGTTTTCCTTCTGTTTGCTCTACACTTCTGTCTGGCAGTCTCTCCTCTGCTTTGTCTCTTCTCAAAGCCTGCTTCTTCTTGGAGGTCTTTGCGCACTGGGAGCGCCTCTGAAAAGTTCATCCTACTAGAGGCACTTTATAAATGTCTAAACACAATACGATTTCTATGGTGCTGTAATATGGCATGTGCAATCACAAAGGCACCTTGACAAATGCCAGCAATACAGGAATACATACATTTGTTATTTTTAATTCTTTAAATACTTCTCAAATCACCCAGCCAACAAATTTGAACCTTCATTTCTGTTAGTTTTGTAATTAATTTTTTGTAATTAATTTTTTTAGGTCTGCATACTTTAGCCAACTGGCTATAAAGCAGAATCCGATGCTAGCTGAAGCATATTCTAACTTGGGAAATGTCTTCAAAGAGCGGGGACAGCTGGCCGAGGCACTGAGCAACTACAGACATGCTGTGCGACTGAAGCCAGATTTCATAGATGGGTACATCAACTTAGCTGCTGCTCTTGTTGCTGCTGGAGATCTTGAACAAGCTGTACAGGCTTACGTAACGGCACTTCAGTACAATTCAGTGAGTCTAATTTCTCATTGTAATGCTTTAATATTAATCCGTGGATTTTGATATCTGTAATAAATAAACTGGATTCTAAAATACTATTTTTGGTTCTGGAGTCTTGGTGTGCATGATGATTTGCAATTTTAGATGAAATTCTTAAAAATTGTCTACGAACTCAACAGGATCTATGATGAGGTAGAAATACTTTAGTTCAAAGTTGAACTTGTTTATTAGAGTGTGTTTTCAGGAACTGTCTAATTATATAGGTGTAAAGAACAGTGGTTTTTATGCAGATTAAGTTGCTTTTTTAAAAGCATACTCATATAATGTTTATTTACAGTGCACTAACAGTCTTAAGCTTTGTCTTGTTTATGTATTTAAATTTGCACAATCTTTGTTTTTTACACTACCCTGATATGTCCTGATTTGTTGGCAACTTGTGTAAAACATGCGTTTAAAAAAGATTATTTTACAGAATTTGTGTTTGAGACACTAAAACTTAACTTGTATTGCTAAGGTCCGAAAAAATAATGTTGTGTTTCCGGTAACCCGACCGACCCACTTTTATTGCCTCAACCTTAATATGTCCTGATTTGTTAGCAACTTATGTAAAACATTGCAGAATTTGTGCTTGAAACATTAAAACTTGTATTCTTAAATGCCATACATGTTATGAGAAAGTTTGATATGTCTTGTGAAATCTGTTTTTAAAAAATCTATTTTCGAGACGTTATTCTGGATGAATTATTAAGAGTTTAAACCTTCAGTATATTGCCTATTATACGAGGGATAATTTTCAGTGTTGTAATAATTTTTTTTACTACTATCTTGTAGGATCTATACTGTGTAAGAAGTGATCTTGGAAACCTGCTGAAGGCCCTAGGGCGACTTGATGAAGCCAAGGTAAGTCTTCAACGATGAAGATATGTTTCTCGACAGACTGTTCCTGCCTCTGGCTCTTTGTTCTTTAAATTATCTGATCTTGAAATGGAATTTGCAAGTTCAAGTGCCAGTCAGTCTTTTCCTTACGCACATTGATCTACGACTTCTCCAAATACAGACATTCCAATATGTGCATTGTGCATGCTGCTTGACAAACAATCATCTAACAACCTGCTTCATATTGAAAATAAAAACCAGGCATTGACACTCATTTGTTACATGCCTCTAACATTAGCAGAAATGTAAAAAGTAATTAATGTAAGTTTTATCTGGGTACTAGATGATGTAAATATACATATATGCAAATGTATATGTATATTATAGGTTTAGAAGCATTGAATAATATTTGAAAGATTTCTACTGGCTTATCAACTACTGTATCAATTTGATTTGTTAGGTAAATGTCTGTCTTGACAAAAAAAATTCCGTTTAATTTTGATTTAAAAACAAAAGTTTCAACAAGCTTTGTTTAATGATTTTGGTCTGAGTTTTCCTCTGAAATTGTATGCGGTCTGTGCAGTTGACATATGAAGCACTTGAATCGTGATCGGATCCATTCGCTCCGTACTTCACTTTCGGTTGACGGAATATCCTAATCAAAATACAGTAGTTGCAGTAGAAATTTTATTTCTGGGAATATTGGAATTTGCATTTTGAAATGATGCTATTAATGCGTTCTCTGACTTTCACAACTTTTTATCAGTTTTAGGACAAGTTGCGTGTAACGTAGTCCTGGTGACACATTAACCGTTAACTGGGAAAAATGGACGTCTCTTAATGTTCCGCCTACAACTGGTATGATATGTGGTTTTTAGAAACAGACATTTGTGCTGGGTCATCTAAACGATCGAATGGCCTAACACGAGATATAAATGTTTGACGGTGGCACTCAGGATGGCGAAATTAGTAAGTATGTCGGGTCCGGGAGAGGATAATAAAATTGTATAATTTTTGCATATAACATTTTGTTACTTAACTGTAACCTTCTACTTTTAAGGAAAATAATAAATCTGTACTTGTATGTAGAATCAGATCTGGTGATGCGCTGGCGGACGCTGCGAAGACCCTGCGCTGCGTTTCAGATTCTGTTGCTGTCTGTGTCTTCTGCCTGACGGCCCTAAAGCCATTTCGTTTATGTTTCTGAGTTTTGGTTCCCATCAACTTTTTGGCATTGGTCTGGGCTTGTGAAATTTTGTCCTTGAAATTATTTTATGTGAAACAAAGGCAAAATTGTTGGATGATCTCCTCTCCTGGCTTGTAGCATTCAGAGCAGAAGATTACAGAAGCACCAAAAGCCATGTCAGAGAAGTTGTTATCAACAGTTTTTTTCCAATGTTATTCAAATTGGACGAATCTAAATTCCTTTACTTGTATTGGATGCTGAGGCATGAAGTTGTTGCGAGAAATTGAATTTCATTCTAAATTTTTCTTGTTGATAACAGTTGACTCTGAGTGGCATGTATGAGAGCAATGAACAGCTTGCGCGCGGTCGCTAAAAATGCTCGCTTCCAGATGTTTCTAATTCGTTTATTTCTTTACTTTTTTGTTATCGTTATGTGCTGATCCATAAAAGGCTTGCTACTTGAAAGCGATTGAAACTCAACCAGGATTTGCAGTAGCATGGAGCAACTTGGGCTGTGTATTCAATGCCCAGGGCGAAATCTGGCTGGCCATTCATCATTTTGAAAAGGCAAGATTTGTTGATTACCATCTAAAAATATGTTTGTGTGAAATATTCATGTTTGATAGCTATGCAAGGTTGAATTATCATAAGCATTGTGTATTAAATGTTTTTCATTAGATCTTGCCCAATACTGTTTAGATCACATTTGTCAAGATTTTTAGTATTGATGAATTCGATTAATGAAACAGGAGAGTTTTGTAATGCTGTGTTAAGCTAGCTTCTGACATGAACTACAACATGAAGTTTACACATTGCCATATTTCACATTAGTGTTTTGGTTAGAGATGCGGTAGCATATTCAAACCTAGTTCACTTGAATGTGAGTTCTTGCAATTTAATGGAGACATTTTCTTAATAAAAGTGGTTTCTTAAAATGCTTTGTTTTCTGACAACAGGCAGTTGGATTGGATCCAAATTTTATTGATGCATACATCAACCTGGGAAATGTGCTTAAAGAAGCTAGGATATTTGAAAGGTACGAGCATTTGTATACACATGTTGATTTTGTTGCACAAGGACAGCATAAAATTTGAAGGGATTTGTTGAGTTGATATATACTCAGATTCACATGTCAATTGACCTGTATGTCGTGTTCACTGTTCAGTTATTGTAGTTTAATTGTCTTAGCCTTTGCTGTGTTGTTGTGAAGCAATAACTAGTTGATTTTGTGATATTTGTATATCTAAATAAATTTCGTACATGATGGTAATTATCTATCAGTGCTATTTTTATTTTGAAGTTGCAGTAGTGAGTATGCCATGGTAAAATTTCACATTTTTAGAGTATCTAAAATGTACTTTGAACTTCAACTTTTTGCTGCAGAGTTTACATATAACTTTTCATTTATTTCTGCAGATTTCTTAATCGTTGGTTATAAACGAAATGTTGTTCAAAGAAAGACATGTTGGTTGAGAATGTTGTGAACACTATTGCATAGATGACATCTTGGATTTGAATAACTTCAGCATGCAGGATTTTAGAATGAATAAAGTGTGCTGATCAATGTTATGCTATGAAATAGTTATGAGCCGAAGTTTCAGATCAAATGTGTAATTGTTGTCTGTAAACAGGGCTGTTGCTGCTTATCTACGAGCACTGAATCTAAACCCAAATCATGCAGTTGTTCATGGCAATTTGGCATGTGTTTATTATGAACAAGGGTATGTACAGTTCTGCTTGCCATCTGATATTAATCAGCAATATTTCAGAGACTTTGTGTATTTTCTGTACTACTGCTAAAAGAGATTTGAAAAGAGATTTGACTGTTTCAATTTCAAAGGAATGCAGCATCAGTGGAGCTAAAACGTATAAAAATCTTTCTAGATTATAAAGAAATTCTTGTTGAATTATATGGTCATATATTTGTATTTGCTTTCTTCAGCTTTTCTTTATCTTTTTGACGTCATCTTTAGTTACTGTGGATGTTTGTCATAATCTTTTTATCCAGCTGTTAAAGCAAGCTAATGTTGATGTCTTGGTACTTAATTTTAATTAATTTCTTGATGAAAAATTTGTGTTTGCTACAGAATGTATTATAGCATTCCCTTAGAGTTTCAGTATTCTGGTAGAATGTGTGCTCCTTAGCTTTAAGTGTTGATTTCCTTCCATTTTGAGTAATATTTTGCTAGTGAGATGGAGAAGGTGATAATTTCTTACTTTTTGTGTGTCAAAACAGGCTTATTGATCTGGCCATTGATACATATCGACGAGCAATCGAACTGCAACCGAACTTTCCAGATGCATACTGCAACTTGGCGAATGCCTTGAAGGAGAGAGGTCAAGTAAAGGAGGCGGAAGAATGCTACAACACTGCTCTTGCTCTTTGCCCCACCCATGCAGATTCGCTCAACAACTTGGCCAACATCAAGCGTGAGCAAGGATTCACAGAAGAAGCTGTCAACTTATACTGTAAAGCTCTCGAGGTATGATCTCGTCATTTAAGTCATTGCTCAGATGGTTGCTGTTAGATTTTTGCTATCTTTAGGTTGGCATTTTGGCTTCGTGTCAATTGCAGATTAACTGTGACGTGTGGGGTTAGACTGTAGCAGGTAAAATGGATACATGTTACAGTCGTTACTGAATGGATGAACTTAAAGGAGTAAGACATTTTTCTGTTAAGTGAGGGGATTAATGGCCGATGTTTATGTACACTATGATGTGTTCCAGGATATGGTTGAGAAACTGATCAATTTGAATGATGCACTGCATTGCACAGTTAGTTAAGAAATTCTGGGCATGAGTGGTGTGCAGAAACAGAATAATGAACACACTTGTATTGGATGATAATAATATTTTGGACCTCAGAGGTTCGAATGCTTCTAGTGAAGTTGTTGATTTTCGTACCAGACTTGTTTCTCCATTAGATATTGATTATAAGGAAAGGCACCCTTGCCTAGAAGTTGGTACATGTAGTGTTCCTATAAGTGCAACATTTATAAGGTAAAATTTATCTAAGCAGCATAACATCTTCGTTCAGAAGTTATTTTAATTATGCTGACTCTGTTGCAGATCTACCCAGAGTTTGCTGTTGCACATTCTAACTTGGCCAGTGTCCTACAACAGCAAGGGAAATTGCACGAGGCGCTGATGCATTACAAAGAGGCAATCCACATTTCACCAACATTTGCTGATGCCTATTCAAACATGGGCAACACATTGAAGGAGATGCAAGACGTACAGTCTGCGATGCAGTGCTATGCCAGAGCTATACAGATCAATCCAGCATTTGCTGATGCCCACAGTAACCTGGCGTCGATTCACAAGGATTCTGGGAACATACAAGAGGCTATCATCTCATATCGAACAGCACTGAAGCTGAAGCCAGACTTTCCAGATGCATACTGTAACCTGGCTCATTGCTTACAGGTTAGTGGATGTGAATTAGGGTGTAAACTTGTCTAGTGGTTAGCGTGAGGTTGGGGTTCAGATTCCCATTAGGACAGAAAGAAATTTATGAGATTTTTGTTCTATATGTGCCCATGGTTTAGTGATGAGTAGAATGACTTCACATGATTAGCGATAAGGTTAGACGGCACAGGAGATGACTAAGTGCCGTACTTATCAGCATGTCATTTGGCCTGCCTATTTTACTTCTGATCTGCACGAATTCATTGCAATTTTTAATACATTTGCACTTAATTTCCTTGACTTGTTATATTCTCCCATGACCCTGAAACGATCTGCTGAAATTGTACATATAGTTGCCACCAGCCCTTGTTAACCATGGCTAAAAATGTAGTTTGTTATGCTTCCAATACCTGTGGTCCAAAACCTGTGGCTGCCTTTTGTTGTTCTGAATAAAATAAGCTCTGTACAAGACTGAAGATATTTTCAGACAGACATTGATAGTCCTATGTTATTGTGAATCTTCAGCAGGGCCAATTTTTTAAAATGTTTTTTTAATGTTCAGATTGTGTGCGATTGGTCGGATTATGATTCACGTATGAAGAAGCTGGTGACAATAGTACAGGATCAACTGGATAAGAATCGTTTGCCATCAGTGCATCCGCATCACAGCATGCTTTATCCGCTCAGTCATGCGCAACGCAAGGGAATTGCTGCCCGACATGCCGCCCTTTGTCTTGAAAAGGTAAGGAATTCTGATTGATTGAATGTTAATAAGTGAGTATTACCTGAGGAAGTCGCATGCATTACTTTATTAAGCTATTTATGAATTGAAACATGAGTGATTGCAGTCATGCACGTCTTAGATGGTGCCATACAAGTTCCTCATCAGTCCATGTCAATCAATCAATCACATAAATTTATATAGCACCCCGTTCAAGATATCTACTCTTAGGCACTCATGTGTTACATGCATGTCTTCATCAGTCCTTGTTGAACACTGTTTATCAGACGATGTCATTTTGCTTTGTAAACTACCAATAATGACTGTCACTTGCGAGCAGGTTGTCTGCACATTTGTGAAGGTGCCAAGAAAAGGTCTCTGATAGAATATTATTTTAATTAGTAATAATAATGAAGATATTTGTACAGCATCATAATTCAGCTGGGGCAGAAGAGTTGGTGTGTTGGAGTCTGAACAAGCTGTGGGAACCTGTAGGTTGGCAAGATTGTGTTGTATTTAATCATTTCTGGGTCCAACCCTTGCTCAAGATGGATGTTTATGTCTCCGGTTATGGTGACTGGAACAGACATACTGGTGTGAGCTGCAAAAAGTGAGATAACTCGTCAAACAATGGTGATGCAATTGCTTGTGACCCAGGCCGATATGATGTTAATCAATCTCATGATGATGATGATGATGATAATGATTACAGATGATCAATCTCTATTCTATATTTGCGTTTAATGTCTTTATATATTGTCTGAAATAATTGTTTGTTTGTAGATTAACATACTGCACAAGGGCCCATATGAGCATCAGAAGACTCTAAATGGAAGGTTGCGTATAGGATATGTTAGTTCGGACTTTGGAAATCATCCTACATCTCATCTTATGCAGAGCATCCCTGGATTCCACAATCGAAAGAATGTTGAAGTAGGTTATTCTTGACATTTGCTTGCTGCATTTTGTACTTGTATGAAAGCAGGTCTTATCTGAATACCAAATTTTTTATTAAGGTGAAAACAGTGACATCATTTTGCTATTTAGTTGTGTTTTATTCATCAGGTTTGAAATTGTACTAATACTGCATATGTAGTAAATTGCTCATGTTTACTGTACACTTGACCTCTGAGTTATTGGTGTGGTGGACCAAATTTGTCTCAATTCCAACTCCGTTCCCATGAGTCTTCCATGTCCATCCCTACCCATTAGATTTAACTCTTCCTTGGTGTTCCAATGAGGTTTTCCCTGTCCCATTCCAATGAAGTTAAAGAATAAGATGAAAATGTTTTTGCACAGTAGTCGGTAACGTTTCTAAACTACAGCATGGTTGACTGAAGTTGAAAAGAAGTTGAATCTTCAATGATTTCAATTTATAGTGCTATTGCTTAAAATTTAAATGCAGACCTTAACTTTACAGACTTAATTGTTATTGTTGACAAAATTGCAACTGCTACTGTGGTAAGGCCAAAAAAAATAATGTTGTGTTTCCGGTAACCCGACCGACCCTCTTTCATTGCCGCGACTCAATTTTGTAAAAAAAATTATTTAAAAAAAATTATGATTTTTTTTTTATTAACAAATTTTTTTTCTCCAAATTTTTTTGACATAATACGGTGACATTGCCTTCCGTATAGAGTTGGATCTTAGGCAAAAAAATGTTGTGTTTCCGGTAACCCAACCGACTCACTTTTATTGCCAAGACTCGGATTTTTTTTGCGTAAATTTTTTTATTTACATTGACATTGCCTTAGAGTTTCACGCCTGCCTAACTACTTCCTGGTTGCCAGTCTTGAGAAACCTCTCGTCTTATCATTCTCACTTGAGCCACCTCTAACGGTGACTAGGGGAAAATAAATCTAGCAACCTCTAGGTGTAACTAGTCACTGGCTCGATCAGTCTGGAACAACCCCTAGCAGTGATGTTTTGTTCGCGCTCATCTTCCCATTCCCTTCCCACTTTATCTTACCAGAAAGGATGTCAACAAAATGAAATTAATATAATTGTTTTCTAGAGCAATTTTAGGTACAGGGAAATAGGCAGTTTATACTTGCTTAGAACACGTACTTTGTTGCAGCGTGTACCTATATGCAAAAAAGAATATTTCGGTATAATTTTTCGTATAGTCACTGTATAAAAATATTTTACCAAAATAAAAATATTTTTCGACCTACCTACCCAATTTTTTTTAGCCCTGTTACCGGAAACACAGCATTATTTTTTTTGGCCTAAAGGCAGCGCTTGCATTTCCATGCCGTCCGTAGTCCATGGACATTGCTACATCCCTTCAGTACGATGGTCACTTCTGACAATTTTACCTTCAGTTTCCACTGTATTGCTCTGGGTCGAACTGCAGCATGTTTTGAAGTTATAATTTTCATAGTTTACTGCAGTGTGCCATGGCACTTAAACAGTTACTGGTATACGGATCTAGCACTGCTTTGCAGAGGTGATGCATCGCATGTTGTTTCAGTGTTAAGTGGTGCTCATTGACAGGAAGGACACTGAGAATGATGAGTTTAAATAGTAATTTTTAATGTAATTTTTACCCTTTCTGTTTTAGATATTTTGCTACTCGCTCAGCGCAGACGACAGCACAACATTCAGAATTAAAGTTTCATCTGAAGCTGAGCATTTTACAGATTTGTCCAAGGTAGTTTTTACTGACTACAGTTTAGCTATGAATGCATGCGATGAAGCTTGATATACCTCTTTAATGTCCATAAAACTTTTTCACCTACCTGATGCCAACCTGAAATTTTTGCCAAAACAGCCAAAGATTTAAAATAATTTTTTTGCAAATCTCTGTCAGGTTTTTACATAAAGATCAGGTAAACTCTGCTCTTTCTATTTGTCCATCCATTTTATTGTATCTTTTTATGTTAAAAATGGACCAAATAAATTTAAGTGACAACAACTGTGTGAGCACTGAGCATAAAATATGGTAAGAGATTGTTGAAAGACAGACAAAAGAGATTTTCTCTAAATATTTTAATGAATGAAGGGAGACGCAGTTGTTTTTGTTTTCAAGTCCAACTTGGTTTCTAAGCATGCTGATGACTATTGAACTCTTGTGATTGTGTGGGCTCATTTAGGTGTTCATTTATAGCTTGACTATGTTATTTAAGTAGCTGTCTTGCTGTGTTGTTTGAAATATATTGTGATGTTTTCATATTAATTCCCTTATGTAATGTAGCTTAAGTTTATACCAAGTGACATTCATGAAAAAAAAATATGTCAAACATGTTTTAGTAGGAAGGGGATTAGACGAGTCTAGTCCCATCCGCATTGAGTAACATCCGGTCATCTGCCATTACTACCTTTCGGCCATTGAGAAGTTAAATTTATGCTATGTGTAATTTTGACTCTTGAATTGGAATACTGATGTATTTGACTTTAAATTTGTCCAACATTGGTATTGTTTGTTTAGGTTCCTTGCAATGGCAAAGCTGCTGACCTGATATACCAGGATGGTATCAATATACTTGTCAACATGAATGGTTACACTAAGGGTGCCAGAAACGAAATCTTTGCCTTAAGACCTGCACCGATTCAGGTAATTGTTCAAACTGCTTGGTGATTGAAAAGGCAAGTAAGGAAATAAACAAGAACTCATTCTTAGATAATTATGATTATTTTGTTATTTCCTCCATCTGTCCTGGTTGTGCATTATAGAAATGGATGTTCTGCTTGTTTGTTTGAACTGTATGACCAGGTTGCTTGTGTTTTGATGTAAGGTTCACTGTGATGTAGAGAGGAGATGGAGTGTGCTGTGTAATGACATTATTATTATTATGTGTATAAACATAAACAATTTTGATGCACATTGCAGGTAATGTGGTTGGGTTATCCCGGAACAAGTGGTGCTTCATTTATGGACTACATCATGACAGATGCAACTACCTCGCCAATCGAGATGGCAGACCAGTATTCAGAGAAGTTGGCCTACATGCCGAAGACGTTTTTCGTTGGCGATCATCGCCAGATGTTCCAGCACATGCAGAACAAGGCGATTCTGGTGAGCAAGGAGCGACGAACGGATCGTGACAACGTCCTGATGGTTAACGCAGTCGACCTGAAGCCTCTGATGGCCTGTGGTGTAGTTACAGTAAGTGTGCCTTCTTAAACAATCATTACAACTATATATACATGTACACGAGAGCAAATGTTGCCAACTGTTCTCTTGGAGCGACTTCTATGGCGACATTTTTGCCTCTTTCTTCTCTTCCATCGGTTTCCTGACGATGAAGCCCTTATGAAGACATTTATACTAACTAGTGAGAAATCTGAGAGAGATGTTGTGGGATGATAAATCAACATTATTGCTAATAATAATTATGTTATATATTGGAATTTTATTTTCATGGTCATTGCTCCTGGTTGCAATGGACTGGTTCAGATGGATATAATTGAAGTAACATATGCATGCATGTTAAGTGATACATGTGCTAAATTGATCCGCTGCTCACAGTTACAGATGGGGGATGGTTTTCAGAATAAATGGTGTACAGTAACGCTCTGTCTAATTCTTAATGCCAAAGTATGGGGTGGGGGCGCTGTGAGTTAACAAATGCAACGATTGCATCAGTTATGGAATGTGGAAATTGATGCACAATCTGATTAGGATTATGGGCAAGCATTGTGTGATGACAATATATAAAGTATTCTCTTGGCTGACAGTATACTTGTCTCTTTGTAAAACATGAACACCAATTAAATGTGGTTTAACTGGTTAAGTTCCAGATTTCTTCTGTACAGGAATTACGTCAGGTTGCTCTGAATGGACCAAAATCAAGTGATGGCGTAGAAGTGGCAACGCCTGTGATTGAGCTGCCATCTCTTCAACCAATTGAACAAATGATTGAAACCGGCCAGTCACACTGTGCGATTGGTGATGTGGTGATTCAGAATGGTGTCACAACAAATCAGGTATGTAAATTTGCTGAGGTCTTGGCTAAGAGTCGTGTTGCAGTAAAAATGTTTGAAATTAAGATTGCTAAACATTGTAGCAATTTTAGAATCTTAGCATGCACAGTAAGCTAGTGGTTGGTGTTCTGGACTGTTGACCAACAAGTTGGTCTAAAATTCAGCCCTTGGGATGGTATTCCATATTTTTATTTTACTTGCATCCTGTTGTGAACTTGCCAATTTTTTAAAAAAGAATTAGGTTTGTGTGTTTCAGAGAGTGTGATTTGATGCATTGTGGATACTGATATATGTTGTAGACGAACAACAAGTGTGCCTCGGGAGAAGATGTTCAGCAGGCTATAATAGTGAGCGCCCGTCAACAGTATGGTCTGCCAGACGATGCTATCGTCTACTGTAACTTCAACCAGTTGTACAAGATTGACCCTCCAACGCTAGAGATGTGGATTAACATACTCAAAGCTGTTCCCAACAGCGTTCTTTGGCTGCTACGTTTTCCAGCTGTTGGTGAACCGAACATTCTCCAGACTGCTATTAACATGGGGCTGCTTGCGGGGCGAATTGTCTTCTCACCAGTGGCACCAAAGGTTTGTTAATTTAAAGAAACCGGTTTTTAATCACCTTCACAAGAAATATACATGAAATATTCATGAGCTGTTTGCCTTCCCTAAGATGGTAAACGTGTGAATGCATCCATTAGCGAATCGATTCTTTAAATGCATTTCCAGTTTGACTTTCGTGAAACGATTTGCAAAATGGCAATAAATCTGTTAAAGTCATTTCAATTGGCAAAGAATTCCTTCAATTAGGATTGTTATGCTAAGGACATGATTAATGGCTAGAATCTCGTTAAAATGAATAAAAATTCATCCAGTGAGGATTGAGTGTACTGACACGGAAAGGAAACGAATGTAACAATATGAATTTTAAAGATGTATTTTTATAGGGAAGTGGTTATTTAAAATTAAGTTTGGTCCTCTAGCAAAGGTTGCTGGTGCTCGCTGCATTTGATGGGTTGTGTGGTGTAAAGTTTATTGATATGTTTGAATTCTTGTTTGCTGATAAGTGTTTTATGTTGCCCAGGAGGAGCATGTTCGACGTGGTCAACTTGCGGACGTTTGTCTAGACACGCCCATTTGTAATGGCCACACGACTGGAATGGATGTGCTGTGGGCTGGTACGCCAATGGTCACAATGCCTGGTACGTTTCTTTTTTAGCAGAGTCTAAGGGTAATATATAAGCAGCGGGTGTTTTCTGAGTGCAGTGTTAATACATTAAGTGATGATTCGTAAACACGGACATGGTTGTTGAAAGTTGTTGCATAGGTTTTGGCAAACCATTTGGTTCTTTATTGAACTCCCAGTGACACGATTAAACTGTTCTGCATTGGTGATTGCAGCATGGACTGGTTTGCACTGGTCTAGTTTACGTGCCAGTCTCTTTAGCATGCAGTGATGTAATCATTCAATAGAGCTTTATGAATTTGTTACGACATTAAACATGCAATACAAGAATTGCAGTTTAACTCTAGTATCAGTAGCAACTAATTCCTGAAACACAGATTACACAGTACAGTGTGGACCTCTCAACACAGTCATCAGAGGACCTACCCTACAATACAGTGCATAAACTACGTGGCAAGTAGAGATAATACTAGACAGCGGCGCCCGCAACTCAATTTAGTAATGAAATCAGGCAGAGCAGTTGTTTAAAGCCCGTTCATTGTTTTGTGGTTTCACATTTTCAGCTGAAACGTTGGCGTCACGAGTTGCTTCCTCACAGCTTATGACACTTGGATGTTCTGAACTTGTTGCTAAAGACCGACAAGACTATGAAAGGATTGCCATCAAACTAGGAACAGATCAGCAGTAGTGAGTGTTGAATTGAAGACTTTATGTATATTGATCTTGGACAGGTTATGGTTAGTGTGATTTTTAATACATAATGAATATGCCTTGTGACAGTAGGAATGAAATTGTAGTAGAAGGCGAACCAGCATGATGAATGTAAATCAAGCCCTTAATTTTTAAAGTCATTAATGTTAAAATGATAGTTTTTACAATTTAAAGGTTACTTTTGTTCTTTATAGCCTTTATTGGTTGATAACATTTATTTAGCAATGCCGTCCTTTTTGACAAGGATTGGCATCATAGACCTTTGTGAGGTGCCATCCATTTATATATGCAGAAATCTGGGGAAATTTTCTCTTCCTGTATGCACACCGACCTGAATACATCTGTTTGATGTGCACCCGAATCCCATATCGCATTCTATATTTAATCCACACAAAAATGATCGAGGATTAATAATATTAGTAAAGAGATCGTCTATCTCCATTGACTCATTTGAACAGATGTCATTAATAGACAAATTCTTTATAGCCCTTTCCAATGCGCACAACCGCACGTACATTGTCAGTTTACTTCTCGTAATGCGCAAGCATTGGGGTATGAACGAAGAAAAGTCACAGAAAGCTGGGCGACAAAGTGCTAACGTTAAAAGTTTAAGGAATATGGTTTGAGAAGTGAGATTGCACAGGAAGTTACTTTTTCCTAAATGTATTTGGGGAGTCCTGGATGAAGTTGGTTAGCATTGTTTGACTTTTCTGGCTTTGTGTGTTGACCTTTGGCAGGAATGACACTGCTAAACTTTTGTGTTGTAGTTTGAGAAAGATGCGTGCTAAAGTTTGGCGACTTCGTACAGCAAGCGATCTCTTCAGCATACAGACGTACACTCGAGGCTTGGAGAGTGTGTACGCAAAAATGTGGGAACGATACGAACATGGTGAAGAAGTTGATCACCTAACAGACGTGGCCATTCCATGCAGCTGAAATGGACCATTCCTACCGTAATGACAATTGTCCTGCTTCTGTTCCCCCCACGTGTACAGTAAACTTTTACATAAAATTATGTTGCTTTGATAGAGAAGATTGAGAGATAACTTCTCCCTGCTGTGATGGCACATGTAGCAAAATGTAGAAGAACTTTAAAGATGCTTTGTGCTGAGATTCTGGAATAAAAGGCTAAGTGGAGCTAGTGTGATGGTTAGGTTTAAGCTTGGTTCATCTGTGTTTTATTTCATCAGTTCTGGTGTCCAAATTTGTTTCAACTGAGGAAATGGTAATGATTGTCCAATGTTTGCAAGTTTGTATAGGCCCTTTATTACTTGGATGATAGCAGATGCTTAGATTTGGGAAAGGTGTTGCGGTTTCCAATTTCCATGATCACTATTGCCTTCGATGAAGACTA
Organism: Lumbricus terrestris; assembly: GCA_949752735.1. NCBI lineage: Eukaryota > Metazoa > Annelida > Clitellata > Crassiclitellata > Lumbricidae > Lumbricus > Lumbricus terrestris. Next base: position 64,533,959 of record OX457036.1, read on the forward strand.
GATGTTTCCTCGCAGTATCTTAGTGTAGCACTTTGTCTTGAATTAATGCTTCCTGATCTATGTTTTTGTACCCCACTGGTAAATGTTGTGTGAAATGTTTAGTTGCATCGATACATAAATGGTCTTGTAGGATTTTTGCTGTATTTATTTTCACCTTAGGCTCCTTGTATATTAAGATGAGTCCTCTCGTAGTAGCCTCCCTCTGTAAATTTTAGCACTTTGACTGAACTACCGGATGATCAAGTTTCTGCCTTTATGGAGATCAGGAAAATGACTGTGCAACAGCTTTGTGTTTTTGAAAGCTATTGCAATACATGTTTTGTTCAGAGTGTACGGGGTGATGGCCAATATAATGACATAGAATGGTTTACTTGCCAGTTTGTTTTCTTAACATTCAGCCAGCGAGCCATCTGGTGTTCAGGGAAAGTGATGTACATATTTTGTGTTGGTTTCTTGGGAATAAAAAGCAACTGTCAAGGAATTGTGTTGTCAGAAAGATGTCTTTGTGTTTGAAAAATTGAAAGGGCTTCTATTTGGAACGTAAAACAAAGGCAGTTTTGGTCTTGGCACTGCTGTTAAAGTTAAGACTGCATATCAATTATTATCCATTCTTTTGTTTAGACATGGTTGGCAAATTTCAAAGTTGTGGTTACTGTAGGCAAGGGACTGTAATTTGAAGCCACAGCTGATGATGAGAGTTTTCCAGTCCATGTGGTATTAAAAGTCAGAGTTTAACGACGGCAACTTTGATTCGGGGGAACTAGAAATATTTTGCAGACGGGGCAAAACACAATGTTCACAGTTTAGTTTCTAGCAAGAGCTTGAAATATGCAAAGCAGGAAAATAAGAACATGGGTATTTTTCATAGACATTTCTTAGTGTAAATTTCTCAGTTTTGCTTTGTATATCATTAGTGCCCAAATGCAAAGAAATTATAAAAAAGGTATGTTCTCAGCAATCCTTGTTTCGAGGTTCGTCCGCATCATGAGCAATATTCCTCCAGCATCTTCTGTCTTTCGCCAGTCGTATAATGTCCTCCATTTATCAAAAACAAAAAAGCCCAAAAAAATTAAAAGGTATTCAAAGCATAGTTGTCAATTTTCCATGAAATAATTTTTTATGGAACATTTGCTAAGTACCTCTGTGTGCATGTTGGTCAAATTCCGAGATGTGCATGTGGCCATGTTGGGTACGGTTTGTGATTGGATGAACTATTTCTTTGCAATCTAAAGTTGTGAATGCCCTACATTTAGGTTCTGTGCTCGAGATTCGGGTCACTGCTACAGCTGCTTGTGGAATTTAAAAGGCAAAACGTCCCATTTTAATATTGGTAGGCATAATTCAGGAATGAGAGGGTGCTGGAGGAGGCAGGAGTGGAGAGGAGTCTTCTGAGGACGGTAAAGGAAAGAAAACTTATTTACTTCGGACACATCATGAGAAGAGAGGAAATATGCTTGGAGAAAGACATCATGCAGGGCACAATGTCTGGAAATCGGAAAAGAAGAAGACAGAGAACAAACTGGTTGGGGTCTTGGGGATCATAAAGGACTGGACGGGATTGGAAATGGATGAAATGATAAGACTTGCGGAAGACAGGAGACCAGTGGCGTAACTAGGAACTCGGGTGCCCTTAGACAAAATATGAAGGTGGGGCCCTCTCCCTACGGTACTTATTGAAATGTATTATTACTTATTAATTTATTGAAATGCTGATGTATATGAACAAGATACAAGTACAAATTACAGTAAACTGTATATAAGTTCCTAACAAGGCTGAAATGACAATTATGACGTGCGACTGAAGTTAAGTAGGCTGGCCTTAACGGCCCGCTGCCTATGTAAGGTTTGGTTGAAGTCCTTTGCTATAGTGTGAAGTCATTCAGTCAAAAATCAGAACTCTGCTGTAGCTGGGCGTCTCCGACTCGTGTCGGGTTGACGGAACTTGACGGGTTCTATTTAACATATTTTTTCGGAGTCTTGCAAACTCGGGGGCCTCTACACTCGGGGGCCCCTAGACTTTGTCTTACCCAGTCTACCCTATTGTTACGCCACTGCAGGAGACGCTGTAGGAATATTGTTCATGATGCGACCGAACCTCGTAACGAGGATGGCTCAGAACAGAACAGGCATAATTCTTTTATAGACTTTCATGGTGATGTGGTTGAGGTATGTCCCAAGTTTTTCCTACTGCTGCTATTATTATTGTAAACATTTTGGGAGTGAACAGTCACGCAGAAGTGCGCATTGTAGGTCAGTCTCCAGCTGATAGGACAGTTGTATATCCAGATGTTTGAAGGCCAATAAGAAGTAGATAACTTTGCATCGTTTCTTGATGAAAGAAATCTTGAGCAATGGATCTGCATTGGTGGTCTGTTCATTATTATTATTATTAATTATTATTATTATTATTATACAACAGTCGGATTATATAGCATTGTTACAAAGACAATGTGGAAGAGAAGCAGATGGTGTTCCCCCGTTGGACTGCTACCAAGATTCTTTGAAGAAGGTAACTTGTCTCGAGTCTGTCCTGTGTTGCTTCGGTCAACCTTCATCCCAGGTCTAAGACAAAGTCTTAAATTATTATTATTATTCAAAGGCCTTTATTATTATCATTATCATCATAATAATTATTCCTCTAAAAACGGAGTACTACGGCCTCGTGCCCATGGCCCAGGCATGCGATGGCATTGAATCGCTGTACTGTGACTGATATCTTCTGGAACAGGAAGAAGGTTTCTTGTGGGTTTTCTGTAACACGCAGTGCCTAAAGTGTGAAAAAATAAGTGCCCGGACGCCCCTTACCTCTCCAAAATAAGTGCCTGGACGCCCCTTACCTCTCCAAAAGAAGTGCCTGGACGCCCCAATGGCGTATTGTATTGCATCGCGTAGTCATATTTGAGACTTGTTACAATAGTAAAATTTCTGACGAAATGATTCTTATGACGCAAAACAGACTGACGTCATGATGTGTCAGTTGCCTAGGTTATAGCGTTGACCAATTGGAATAGAAAGCGATCTGTCCACTCACCCAGAAGGTGATAAAGGAGGCGCCTCTGTCCGTATGGCATCTGTCTGATCGCTCTGAGCAATTCCTGGCAGGGGGCTTTACAATACCTGCCAGGGACCCGTTTCATCGGGCTTCGTTCTATCTCGATTCTGAACGAACTCCGATTCAACGGGGTTTAAACACATGGGCCAGTTGACCAATCAGTCGACCAGCGTACCGACCTACACTGGTCGACTGATTGACCAACGAGTCGACTGGTTGGTCCACTGGTTTGTCAACTAGTTGACTCGTTGGTCAACTGGTCGACTGAGATTGGCCTATACCCAATCTTGGGAATACTGTCTTCTTCCCCATGCACGTCCAATGTAAAATTTCATAGCAAAAACAGTTATCTATGGTTTTGACATCCTTCAAGTCCATTACCGCACATTAGGCTTTAAATTTACATTTCCAGAGATATCTGTTAAATCGGTATGAGAATTGTAGAAAAATAACTGGGGTGGGGTCAGACGTTGATTATGTGGAATTGGATGGGGTGTGCAATGAGAACTTTTCTATGGCGTCCTAAGAAAGAATAAGCCTAGACTGCATAATAATTATAAAAACAATTACAAATTAGGCTTATCATAACACGCCATTCAGTGCAACCATGCAGTCCGTGGTCCGCTATTTTATCTTACACCTTGCGCTTTTTACAAATTTATTTAATATTAATATTAAAAAATAATAATACTGAGTGTAATCTGAATAATCATGGACAAGCTAAAATTCATAGGCCTAATAATTTGC
>OX457036.1:64542757-64980257 GCA_949752735.1 Lumbricus terrestris
GTGGGCTGGGGCAGTCTGGGGCTGGATTTCTGATTACAGGTAGAAGATGTTGTGACAGCAGAACGTCGCGATAATAGGTTCCATTAATTTTTACTCCGGGATCAATGAAGACTAAAATTAATGGAAACGACCAAGCGCCGAAACCGCAACGAATACCATAACAAACTTGCTGAAAACTGATATTTCGGGAGATAAAGTTGAAATATCCATATCTTTCTATCCGTTCAAATTTATGAAATGATATTTTGGAATCCTATTCTTGGTTCAGTTATCTAAATATTGGGAAAATTTTAATATTACTAATCATCAAACCTTGGAGATGTAAGAAAAACAGTTTGGCGTACATTTTATTGAATCTAACAGAAAATTGCTTGTAAACTGAAATTTCGGCATATGAAGTTGAAAGATTCATATCTTTTTATCTGTTCAACTTTATCTCATGAAATTTTGGAATCATATTCTTGGTCCAATTCTCTAAATATTTGTAAAATTTTAACGTGAAATAACATCAGGTACTAAAGATATATGCAAAACAATTTGGCTTACTTTTTTTGAACCACGGTGTATAGTTAGGTGTGCTATGGAAGAGAACAGGTCTTTCAGCTGAAGTGCAAGTAGGCCTATGCGCAACTAAACTCAGCAATTCAGCAGCTAAAACTATAGGCTACAAGTTTACATCATGTCACTTGTCGACACGTGACGTGATGCACTGATATCAGAACCAGGATGCAATAGGCCTAATAGTAATTGAACAGCAACTGCATTTCCACCGGAATAGGCCTACTTTCATTGTCTGCCTTTCCTATAACCTAGTGAACCAAATCATTTAGAAGAGACTATAGGAAATAGGTCGTTTTGAGGTAATACATATGAAATATAAAGCACATACGTTCAGGTAACGTTGCATAGGGGGGCCTACTGTACTAAAAGCTCAACGCCAGATTGCTCGGATCACCGTTGTTTATTTGTTTGTAGGCGGTACATGTATACTGTTTGGAATGCTAATAAATACTTATCATCATCGTTCGCTGCACCAAAGATTCATTCGTGCAGAAGGCAATTGCTGCTTTTGAAAATAATCCAGTCCGGAACATTTACGTGAACCAATGTTAGGCCTACATCATTCCCGAAAGTTATTTTAGGCCCCCTGTCGTTTACGGTGGTAACTTAGCGCAGGCGAAATTCATTGCGCTAAACTTCTCTTGGTAAATTATAACTGTTAAGAATCACTCAACGCCACCACAAGCCAATCCTTCGAGCCTATTCACCACCGTATTGCTAGCAATGCATCTAATATACTTGCGTGTCAATGGTGTCTGACTTACTAGCCATGGCACTGCGACTGGCCACAGGCTAAGAACGCGCGGACGTTGTTTTCAAACGGACGGCAGTGTGCCTCCAGGCAAACACGATTGCCCCATCGCTTCGACCACCGACCAACCCTGTTGCCCCATCTTTTCTCCAAAGACGGAGACCTATTCGTTCCCTTCGAGGCACAGTATTGCGTGATGCAGTCGCTCATCAACCGGACCTCGGACTTTTCCTTGGCCATCACATAGCAGACGAAGTGACAGTAGTCTACGGTGGCATGCTTCAACGCTTGCGGTGATGGGACATCATCATCGTCTCCGGTTGGAGGTTTGTAGGTTTTCTTCATGGAAGGGGGTTCAGCTGCGAATGGTCGGCGATCAACCAATTCGTCGTCGTTTATATCAGTTTCTGCTAAGTTGACCGATTGACCTTGAAGCAGACAGTCGTCATCGTCCTTGCACCGTTGGTTAGGCCTATCCCGGGTTCTTAAGGGATGCTGCTGCTGCTGCTGCTGTTGCTGCTGGCCATCGTAAGAACAGTCATCGGACGAATCACAAAGTACAGTTTGTACCGCATCCGAAGGCAAATGCCTGAATAAACAAATAACAGTTTAGACTCTAAACTAAAGTCTAATCAGTCAAAACAGTTTTTCAGTTAATTGCAGTTATGTATACACTTGCTAATTTATATAGCGCCACTTCATTAGAGACTCATGATCACTTGCGTGTCTTGCTGTATAATTATATGCCTATGAATTCAATCTATAATTATACTCGTTAAGACAAAACATTAACGATGCTACTATACCAGCACGAAAGATGCAAAGAAGGGAAGTTCTTGCGTCGAAGATACAAGATACAAGATGCAAGATACCAGATACATGTCGATACGCGCCGTACGCGTTCATCCAGTTGAAGTCGTCCGTATTGTTAAGCTAATAAACATATAGTTCCATTTTATACAATGACCTATAGATAAGCCTTGTTTAATCTAGTTCCCTCTCCCTGGTTCAAGGTCTATGGGGGCGAGCAAACGCCCGAAAGACGATCGCCGAGGCGTTTCGTATAGGCATACACGCGTCATTTATATTGGTTTATTTCGTATTTAGTTATATCTGAAAAATGTAATACAAGCACAAGCCTCAAGATGTGAAGGCATAAGGTTCTTTTGTACGTCGCATCTGTAGAGGTTCCTCATGAGTGTGCATGTGCAATTGTGCATGCTACTAGAACACCCGTGTGGGAAGTTGGAATAAAAGTAGGCCTACGCCTGATCAAACCATGTCGATCTGTAAAATCTTGAGTACCATGCAGTATGTTATGTGTGAGAAAATTTTGGTTCTAGGCCTATATAGGTGTTCTAAAAGAAACGCCGCTTGTATAGTCACAGCATAAAACATTGAGATGTCTATCAAATCTTCTATCGCAGGCAATCAAGATTTTAAAGGCAATCAAGATGAAAAATTAATTAATTAAAGAGTGGCAGTAATCAATCGGTGATCTGTGCAGTTCTAAATGGATTTGTGCAGCAGTAGAAGCACTTCCATCACAAGTTCTGTGCAGTTAAAACTATCAAAAAAGGTCATTGTCATCCGATTGGAAGTAATTTACCATGGAGGATGGAAAGGGAAAGAAGGGGTTGTGCAGTTCTAAAAATTCCTTAAAAACAGCCCTGGACTCTGCGCAAGATTCTAGTACCGGTAACTGAATAGCTGGTAGGCCTAACTGCAATTGGGATATTATCAATGACAACGGAAGAAAATATCAATCAACAGACTATAAAGGGGTAATCCATTATCCAGAAAAGCTAATTATTGAATTTGTATGAATCACACGACCAATCCTGAGCTGTCAATTGCCCCATCCACTTCCCCCACCCACCCACCTCCCCCACCCACCCACCTGTGGCCACACCGCCTACATGCGACCAAGGAACCACGCAGCGGATGTTGAAAGAAAGTCGGTTCTTTGCACTTGCTTTCTCAGCGTTTAAGTTTCTTTGTCTTCTCTGTTTGTTTGTCTCTTTCTGTGTATACACTGCGGCGGAGTATTTTGAAAGCATTTCCTCCTTTCGATGTCATAATTAGGCTATAGCCTAAATATCCACAATGTGGCGCACTGCCCTGTGATGCTATATATGCTGTCTCGTGCACTCGCTAATGTGGGAATTTTTTATTCAACTATAGTTAAGATGGTTTTAAGGCCGGTGCCAAGTGCAGGCAGGTACAGAGCGCGTGAAGATTCGCAGCTGACGTCTGTTGCCTCACACGACAACCGAAGACCGAGCTGATGATGATGCTATAGCTGCTGCTGCTGCTGCTGCTGTAATAGCCGCGGTTCTTAAGATGCTGCAACGTCGACGGCTCAGTTGACTGATGGAGATAAGCAGGCGATCATAGGCCACGTGCCATGAGTTCGAAACCAATCTACACAAGAACCTATTTAGACTTGATACGCCTGCTGCTGCAGCAGCAGCTGCTTCTGCAACTGTTGATGTCGGCGGCACGATTAAGATCTCATCAAGACCAAAGGCATTGGCAAAGGTGGCATGCCAAAGCGCATCATCATCATCATCGTCCTCTATCAGCATCTCCCCCTCCCCCGCTGCTCTCTTATCTCACCCACTGTGGTCGGAACGAGCAGTGTGGACATTCTGATCGGCTCTCTCAATGCATGTGTAGGAGGCCACTATTATAGAATACCACAGTTCGCCAGTCAACAGGTTGCGCGTTACAGGCCCTCGATCGTGTCCATCATGTCTCGAGTCTTTACTTGCGTAAACGCCTAGACAGTTTATCGGTGATTGATCGGTGATTGGTCGGTGATTGATCGGTGATTGATCGATGATTGGTCGGTGATGGGTCGGTGATTGATCTGCATGATTCTGATAGGCTGGCAGAGATTGCAACGCGCCGATTATAAACTGAAAAGGATCTGGTTTGTGCATGATCCTTGCTCTTCCTAAAGTCAAAGCTCAAATCACCTAACCCTATAAGGCTATAACTACCTCTTAGGCCTATTATAGTCCAGGAAAACTATAGGAAGGCTAGCATAGCCTCAACGAACCCAGGAAGTATAAATCCATAAAGTTGGTGACTACTTTAAAAGTGGTTGTATACATCGGAGTCTATAGACAGACGCCTTATATATATATATATATATATAATTATATATGCATATACGATTATGCGATATCTCATGTATATATATATATATATTATATGCATGCATGAGATATCGGCATAACCGTGTACGATCCACGATTTACTAGATAGTATAGACAAGGTATAGACGAGGATATAGAGCCATAACAGAATAACTAACAACTATATGGACTAAACTCTGTAACCGCGCTTTGTATTCCACATGGCACCAGTGCTAAATTCTTAACAAAATCTCAAGAAGATATCTTACAGTCCCCTCATCCTCCTCTGGTTTGTCAATCCCACATGTCCTCCGCTTGCCCTCTCTCCGTGGTACCTTTGCACTCTCATTAGGAATACGTATACGGTTATGCCGAACCATGATATAGATAAGGTATACCCTGATATAGATAAGGTATACCCTGCCCTGCATGGTCCTTCTCCAGCGCCACTCCACAAACACCGTTCTCCACGGAGATGTTCTCGTCTTGGCCTATCAATATTCTGAGCTGGCACCAAAATGGGCCAAACAGCAATATCGCTATTGCCGACTTGATTTTATATAGCGCCAGTATATGATAATTTCCCCAACGTGGCTGTGTGCGGCGTGAATTTTAGAGATTTACATTACATTGCTCCAAAATTCCAAATAGTCTATCTTAATAATAATAATATGAAAGATTTATCTAATGAAACGTCAGGAAAGCGCACTGCGATGTACATGTAGGCTACAGGTTATGCAACAATCTCAATTAGCATCAGTCTTGACTACTAACAGAACATATAGATCTATCCTGCTATACACGGCGCTAATAGCAGCCTACAAAGCACTCCGCCATATATATACGGGGCTCGATCTCGGTATACCTCTCACTCTCTATATAGGGCCTATAGGCCTACCAATGCGCTTCCGGGCCCCGCCAATTAATTAGCGCCAATTAATCAGCGCCCGTTAATCAGCAGATCTGTCTAACACAGCCTTAATTTATACTTGACGTCTACAAATTTCGATAGATTGACGAGATGTATAAAAGTGAATGTAGAATAGAGAACTGATGTTAAAGGATTGACGAAAATAATGTCCTTAACTTACCAATCGTCGATCAAGTAGGCTTTACGATTTCGATCGGAATGCGATGCAGCTGGTTAAACAGAAACAAAATAATGGCATTGTATAATTTGTATATGTATAATTTATAATGTATAGACTATGTATAATTTATAATGTGTATGTATATGTATAATTTATAATGTACATGTATATGTATAATTTATAATGTATATGTATATGTATAATTTATAATGTATATGTATATGTATAATTTATAATGTACATGTATGTATAATTTGTATATTATGTCTGGTAAGGGAAAAGAAGTTTGCACCTAATGAAATATTCAGATACAAGGCCTTAATAGGACAATGGTCTTGAAAACTGAGAAGTCGATAAGATGTGGCTAATTGAATGGCAGCCCCCGCAATCAGTTGGAGCTAACTAAAAAGAACTGCTCAATAATGTGTCTCATTTTAATGTCACCTTCGTATAATTATGTGCACTGCTTACAGTGCTTTTCCTAAACTAAACAAATATGCTATAGGCCCTGGTATATTAATAATAAAAATAAATTTCGGCCGGTCCTATTTAGATGTCATAATTTTTTTCTCAAGTTATTCGATTTTGCCCATGTAGGTGCTCTTTTTTCTAGCGGTTCAACAATTAAATATACTTTATTCAACCTATTTATCTTAGTTGAAGGACAACATTACTGGTCCTGGAGACGAAACCTGACTGAAAGAAATAACGACAGTAGCGAAATAACAGCTTTCATATTAGTCAATAATCTTATGTGTATACTGTATAAGCCTATACAGCTGTAGACCTATACACCACACACAAGTGTGGCCTGAGTATATATGCCTCAGTGGCGGCGCCAGAGGGGCTAAAAAAGGTCGTCAGAATTTTTGGCTGATGAAAATGGAAAATTTCCTCCCCGAGGATTCAGCCCCCAAAACGGAAATCCTGGCGCCGCCACTGATAAGCCTGTGTCTTTTGTCACATACAAATATATTGATGCGGGTCTTTGTGCCACTGGGGCACAATAAATTAGAGCACATTAATGCAGCTTAGTTTCTGTTTTGATCTGCAGTGCGGAGACAATGCAGATGAACAGAACAATGGCCTGCAGGCTACAGTTACTGTGATGCCAAAAATTTGAGACTAGAATAAGTTGTAGAAAATGTGGCACTGGATGTACTTGGTAAGCATGATAGAACTGAACTAACTCTGCTGAAAACAGTATAATATTATAGTCATTTGAGTATCGCTTTAGACGACGTGATCTAAGAACTGACACCTCAGCACATAATGATGGTGATCGTCCTATACACAAACATGGGCTCTATAGGATTCTGGCGGCAGGTGGTCTTACAAGCCTATATACAGGGCTGTACTGGTAAATTTTGAGGTGAGTATACGCTGACCAAGAGAAAACCCGACTTTTTCGGGAAAAAATTTCTGGCGGCTGTCATCCGGCAAAAATTTCCCCATTTTCCCGTCCGAAAAATCTGATGACCTTTTTTTTTTTTTTTTTAGTCATTCGCTTTGGGTTTTGTTCAAAAATACACCTGAATAGCCTTTGCCTTTCTCTCGCGTATACCCACACGCCCTTTGTGAGGTGAGTATACGCTGTATACCCGCGTATACCCTGGTTTTTCGCGGTGAGTATACGATGCCGTTTTTTCCCGGAGGTGAGTATACGCCGTATACCCGCGTATACCCTTGATTACAGCCCTGCCTATATAATTATTGGCCAGCTGCTGCTCTTTAAGACCTATGCATACATAATGAAGATGTTGGTGCCCGTGGCTCGTAGAGTCTTCTAATAATGTCCCGAAACCGAGTTATCGTCGTGCAGCAGCAGGGCACCGCTTCTGATGCGTTCCATTAACACCGTCGCTTAACTTGCGTCACTTGGGGACCGATTCACTACAGACCCCTTGCCTTTCACTGTCGCCTGTGCATTCGCGACACGAATGATGACCTTTGGCAGGGCAGGGCTCGGCGGGGAGAGCTGCTGGCACAGATGACGATGACGATGACGATGATGGCCGCAGCAAAACAACCAAAATAGACTATTCCCTGAAATATAGTTAGTGGGTCTAATTGTGAAATAGGCCACTCACGTGTCTGCATATCCGATAGAATATATATGTGGCTGTTGCCTTACAATGAGTTTCTCTGACAGACGATAACCACAGGGACGGATAGACGGACGGACGGACGGACGGACAGATGCGCGGACGGACGAATGGCATATAGGCCTAGGTGCTGATCCAGTGATCCTGGCCGCATGTCACGGCGTCAATTTAAGAACCCCAAAGGTCTGCACAAGAAGATGTTCTGCAGCGAGTGTATAATTTTACTCCAAGGAATTTAAAAGGCGTTAGAAGATCATTCAATTCAACAACCGCTTCCTTTCATTCCGTTATTGAACGCTAACAAACGCGTGCGTTATCCCAAATCAAGTAAATAAGTCAACTATTTGTAACCAATCAATTGATTCATTACAGGTATTTACAGGGCTTTTTTTAACGTGCAGTTGTAGGCTACACCAAATGTGCAGTTCTATATGGATTTGTGCAGTTGCATAAGCACTTCTGTACAGTTAAAACTAGCAAAAGAGGTCATTGTCCTCCGATTATAAGTAATTTACCATGGAGAATGGGCATGCATGGGCGCCCGAAGAAATTTTTGCAGGGGGGCAAAATTTTTACGAAAGTCACGGTTAATTTTTTTAGTAGCAAGAGCTTGAAAAATGCAAAACTGGAAATCAAGAGTACGGTATTTTTCAAAGAGGTTTCTTCATGAAAATTTCTCAGTTTTATTTTGTGTATAGCCTAATGTTTAATACGAATAGTTTCCTTAGAAATTTGTTAAAAAGTAGACTTTAAAAGTAGCTTCCTAAAGGTGCCCTATATAGCCTAAGTCCATAGAATGAACGAATGAATAAATGAACGGAAAATAGGTGTTAGTTTTCAAGGGGCAAGTGCTCCTCTAGCTACTTTTAAAGCGCCACTCGAAAGCCAATAGCAGGGCACCAGTTTTTTCACATGTGCCGCATCGAGTCAGAAACCTATTCCAGAAATTTTCAAATTTTTGAGCTAGGATTTAATTTTTTGCAGCTGTGATTATTTGCACTACAGCTGGATTCCACTCAAGTAGGCCATAATCGATAGCCCTCTGTTTGCATGGGCGCCCATAGGAGGGTTGAAAGCCAATGGTCATTGTTACAGTTTTTAGAAAGAGCTTGAACATGCGTGGCAGAAAATTATAAGAGCATAATTTATTTATTTCTATAGAGATCTCTAAACATAGATTTATGACTTTCACTGTGTGTATCATTCGTATCATTGACGCATTAATCATGATTAATGCAAAGAAATTTGCTAAAACCAAAAGGTAGTAGTTAAAAACATAGGTGTCAATTTTCCAGGGGGGCAAGTGCCCCCCTTGCCCCTATGTGCGGGCGCCCATGAGAATGGGAAAGAAAAGAAGGAGTTGTGCAGTTCTAAAAATTTCTTAAAAACAGCCCTGGGTATTTATATAGCGTTCTTCAGGGTTACTGCTCAGGAGCGCTCCCGGCTCAACCCCGGTTGAAAATGACGGGTTTAAGGCTGCAACAAAGCGCATCTGAAGAAACTCTATAGGCACTATAGGGAGTATAGGCGTAAGGACATTGGGAGCCCATTTCATACATTGAGGCCAATAAGCTACCGATAAAGGGGTACCGGTCAAATCTTGTCTTAATATCTGTAGGTCTACAAACTGGAGAACAGCACGGCATGATTACGAACTTAAAATCTGTTACAGTATCAGCCAAATGGCTTCAGATTTACATAGGGCATAAGCCATTTATGCTCAAACAATATTTTTGTTAACCAATCATTTCGAAAGCGCTGCTCTTAAAGCAGAAGAAGCTAAGCTCAGAGCGCCAGATTTTCACGAGCGCTGCCTGTTCTTCTATTACCTCGTTGGCGCTACCATGGCCTGCATTAGATAATGTATCACCCCATTAGCGGATAACAAGGAACTGCTGCGCTCATCAGCCCGTGGGTCCTGTCATAAACCCGCGAAACAGCACACTGCAGCAAGTTGAGTGCAAGCGCTTTCTCGTGCATCGCACCGTCCTTGTGATGGATCAATCTTCTGCTGAAAATCTCAATTGTCCCCCAACTGAGGAAATGTTTTACAGCCGATCTTACTTAGCCGGTGTCACGAAATAGAGTATCCCCCGTATTAATTGTATCCCCCAAATTAAAAAAGTCGAAAAAACCGCTTCCGCGTGTATTTTCTTTTGCAAATTAATTTTCATCTGCTTTGTTTTGAACAATGACACTAACAGGTATGTTTATTCATACTAGATAATTTGTTTTGCCCTGTTTTTAGAGCACTTAAAACATTTAAAACACTTAAAAACACTCAGAGTTACTAAATAAATTCGAGTTGCCTTTATCTGAGCATTTCTTACGACACTTCAAACAATTAGAGTCACTTTAAATTTTGATTACAGCATAAATGTTTTTATTATGCTCATTTTTCAAAAAAGGAGATTTTATTTATTTTATTTATTTATTTTTTTTCCTCAACCAAAACAACAAACAAACATGATACAATTATGGCATTGAATAATAGGGCCTACATTAACATAATTTGGTGAAGAAGGGGAGACCCAGAAGGGATAGAAAATCCCGCTAATAGGGCCACCCATAATTCATGTAAAATATAAAAGAAAAACATGACAGAGCATTCAATTGTAGGAATAAAAAAATGATGAGGGAGAGAAAAAAAAATTAAGCAATCGACATTTCTGTATATAACGAGAAAAACAACTCTTAACTAATGACTTAACTAAAGACTTAACTAAGGGCTTGGCGAGACCACTGAGCAGAAACCTTAACCATTACATATCAGGAAGTGTTTTAAGTAGATAAAGGCGAAGTTTATGCTTAAATAATCTTGTGTTAGGTAGGGAATGAAGATGTGTAGGGAGAGAGTTCCAACATTGGGAGCCAGTATATTGTATAGAGAATCGACGAGTATTAGTATGTGCGTAGGGAAGGTCATAAACAGTTAATTTTCTAGTTGAATAAGAGTGGCGATCAGAGGTAAGGTTAAAGAAATCATTAAATACAAGTGGTAATAGGCCATGGTTATAACGGTACATAAACTCTCCTATTTGCAAGTGCCTAATTTGATCGATCTTTAATAATCCAAATTCCTTGAAATACAGAGCGGTGTGGGCTCGGCGAGGAATATTAGCTATAAAACGGATTGCATATTTTTGAAGGGTGACTAGTCTGATAAAATTAGATTTGTAAGTAGATGTCCAAATTAAATTACAGTAGGTTAAATAGGGATAAATAAGAGAATAGTATAGCATAGACCGGATAGAGACAGGAATCAGTTTAGATGAGCGAAATAGCACACCAACAGTCTTAGCAATTTTGCTAGAGATATTATTGATGTGTTCCTTCCAATTTAGATGCTGGTCAATGTAAACGCCCAAAAATTTTGTGGATGTTACTTCGGTGATAGGAGTCCCTTCAATAAGTAGAATAGGAAGTTCATTGGGATATTTTTTCTTATGGGATCTGAAGAGGATGTAGTTGGTTTTATCCAAATTTAGAGTAAGTTTATTAGATCGAAACCAATCAACGACTCGGTGAAGCTCAGAATTAACAGTGTTGAATAGGGTATCAATAGATTTATCAGAATGAAATAAGTTAGAATCATCAGCAAATAGCACAAAATACATAGAAGGCGATACATTGGGTAAATCATTAATATAGATTAAAAATAAAAGAGGTCCAAGATTAGATCCTTGAGGGACACCGTGAGAAATGAGTTGTAGATCAGAAGTACAATTGTTAACAGAAACCAGTTGAAAACGATTTTTAAGATAGCTAACAAACCATTGTAGTTGTGTCCCTCTAATTCCATAGTTATAAAGTTTTTTGATCAAAATATGATGATTTACAGAATCAAAGGCTTTAGCTACATCAAGGAAGATACCAAGGGAGTATTCGTTATTTTCAATTGCATTAGAGATTTTGTCTTGTATGCTTAGAAGGGGCATGTAGGTAGAATGACCCTGTTGGAATCCATGCTGAGACTGAAATAGTACTTTCTCTTTTGATAAAAAACTATCTAAACGTGCGTACATTAATTTTTCAAATATTTTGGCGAAGAATGGGAGTACAGAAATCGGTCTGTAGTTAGAAACATTGTCCCTCGGGCCCTTTTTATGAATGGGTATGACCTTGGCAGTTTTCAATGCGGAGGGGAATACTCCAGTGGTAAATGAGCAGTTGACAATCTCTGATAGCGGAATTGCAATTTTAGGCAATGTTAATAGGGCTATGGCAGGGTCAATTCCATCGACTCCTTTACTATGCGTAGTGCGAATGGTATGCGCAAGGTTCATTATTTCACAAGGTGTAGAAGGGATTAATGCTATAGAATGTGGAAGGGGTTGGGATAAGTAGGAGAGAAAAGAGTTAGTTGCAGCAGGTATTTTATTAACAAGAGATTGTGCAATGCCTGTGAAGAAATTATTGAATTTAGTTGCTATAGTCTGAGGGTCAGTAATTTGTTCACCATTTACATTCAATGCAGTAATTACAGTTTCTCTGTTAGTATCTCTATCCAGTATACTCCTCAGAAGACCCCAGGTTTTTTTAAGGTTATTACTATGGATTAAAAATTCGGATGCATAATAATCTTTTTCGGCTTGCAATTTAACTTTCTTAAATTTGTTTCTGTATAGGATGAATTTCCTTTTGTTGGCCTCATTTGGATTTGTTACGAATTTTTTATATAGTTTCGCTTTCTTATTACTAGATTTTACCAGTGCCCGAGTCATCCACGGCTTTTTTGGAATAGAGTTGCGAGCATAAGTCCTAGTGAAAATTGGAAAAGAATCATCGTAAAGCTTCTTATAATTGCTAAGAAATAGGTCATAGGCCTTATCAGTGTCTAGTTCTGTACAAGCTTCACGGATATTAGACCAGTCCGTAGAGTCTAAGGATTGCAAAAATTTGGCTTTATGGTCATCAGATACTAGGTTAAATGTCAGTGTTTGAGGCTTGTTAGGAGGTTTGATGGGACTAAAATCAAACCATGCTATGATTGGTAAATGATCAGAGATGTCTTCAATGAGAATAGAGGAATAAATAAGTTTGGTCCAAATGTTAGTGAATATGTTATCTAGTAATGTAGATGTATGGTCAGTGATCCTGGTAGGTCTGGTTATGAGAGGCAATAGATGATGGGCGGTTAGGCAATGGTAGAGATCAGCAGTGGCTTTGTGGCTATTAATTTTCAAGAGATCCATGTTAAAATCACCTAAAATTACTATGTCTTTTGATTTTTTTAGCATATGATCTAAAATGTTGTTAATTTCTTCAGAGAAATCTTCTAGTTTAAGCCCAGGTGGCCGATATATAACCCCAACTGTGGTTGCCCCAGTTTTATGTGCTAGGCGAATAAAAAGACCTTCAAAAAATTGAAAAGGAGAGGAATCGGATCCTATCGAGTCTAGGATTTGGTACGAGATTTCTTCTCTAATCAAGAATGGTTCATCCCCCCCGGATAGTATAGACCGGTTAATTCCATCCGGGGGGGATAGATTAATTCATCCCCCCGGATAGCTTTCAGGGGGGATACTCCGTTTCGTGTCACCGGCACTTCTCTGATTTCTCAGCCATCCATGTTTCAGAAGCTCACAAAGTGCGATACCATATATTTATTATAATACCCAAAAGCCTAAGATCATGCCAATAAAATTATAGGCAAATAATTGACTCGTAAAAGCATGCCAACACGTTTGCACTGGTAGACCTAGGTCTTTGTCTACGTGTGTTCATGCTTTCGACAATTCATGCTTTAACGGCGGTAAGCTAAGCGCATGCTTTTTATTTATCTATATGCCTGATGCTTTATATTGGCTCCAAATGACACTTCAGACTACTAGACCATACATTAAAACCAAGGACCAAAATAATCTAGCAGCTGCCATCCCTTATGCGACTCCCGGCTGGTCACGCATCTCAATTACAAAATTTCTTACCTTAAAAATTAATATTATAATTATTAGATGAAATGACGTCAGGGGCTTCTATCCCTATACATGGCGGGCGCAGCTTGCGCCCAGTGAAAAATAGGGGGGAATCAGAAGACAGCCAAAATTCACGTCGGTTGGGGGGAGAAGGTCGGACATGGAGGGCAGCGTTCAATCTAGGCATCACTAAAGGAAGATAGTAAAGGAAGATCCCTCCAGAAAATACTTCCCCTCCATATAAATTTGGACAAAATGGTAGGCCCAATAGTTTTTGGCAAAATGTATACACTTTATACACTTTGAGTTTTTAGTTAGGCTACTATATATATATCGATCTGCATTTTTGAATTGCATGAACTGCTATAACAGCTATAATATACTAAAAAAAATCTATTACATGATATTTTACTATTTTAATAAATAATACAATCATATTATAATTGAAAAAATAATGTTAATACAAATACTATTTTGCACAACTAAATGGCTTCTCTCCAATGTTATCTTTCAAATTTCAGACAGTCAAATTTGGTCCTTGAACACTTAGCAAAGCAACATCATTATTACGTGCACCTACAATGTAGGACCTACATTGTATTTTATTGTATTGCATTGTGCTCTAAAAATTTATGTAACGCCTCTCGAGTGCACACTGATCAGAGGCGCAAAACATATGGCTGCCCAATTTTGGCAGCAATTCCTCCACTGAAACAGTAGAGTAATTTTGCTAAGAGGACAGCTTAAAATGCTGAAATTGCAATGCGGAAATCGCAAAAATTTATTATGGGGAGGAGCACATTCCTTCCCCATACCAGGTCCATTCTCGGCGCTACACATGCTTCGCATATCGTCTGCTGGATACTCGTTTGTCCCTCTCCAAACAAACCTTAATTCCCACACTAGAGCAGGGCATGCGCTAGAATAGATTGCATTAGCCTATAATTATTGCATAGGCCTACATAGAGGAAGGCCGGTCCAGAAAAGGGGGGGAAAGAAAATGGATTGCGCCCGGTTGCTTAGGGGGGATAGAAGCCCCTGAATGACGTTAAATATCTTCAAATATAAAAAATAACATTATGTTGATTCCGATTTATTTAAATTTAATAGCCTACGTTCAAATAAAAAGTGCTCGGCCTATATGCCTAAAATATAGACGAGGCCTACCGTTGAAAATTCAACACGTAGGTGACTTTGATGCCCAGCAATAATTAATTGATTTGTAGGCGCCAGCTGTTAATGGTTTCTTCATAGCGTAAGATGCAGCTTTCTTCTGTTTTTTTAAATTTTGTTGAAAAACTACTCTTGGCTGTTTAATGAACTTTATTTTGCAATTCTTAGATCTGACAGGGGCGGATCCAGGGGGAGCCAATCCGGCCATGGCCCCCCATTTAGAAATTTCTTTATTTTTGACCAGCTATTTTGCTTGGAAAGTAGACGTGCCCCCCCATGAGTAGTTCCGTAGGACTTTGACCCCCCCTTCGAAAATATCTGTATCCGCCCTTGAGATCTGATATTGAGTATTAATTATTATGGCCTTAGTGGATGTTCGCGTACTGATAATAGGCCTGTCCTTCCAAATTATATTTTTTTACAATGGGCACACTGCCGCACACAGCAGGCCTAGCCACTCACTAAGCAAATCTGCTTAGAATTCTGTCCAAGCATAAACGTTTAAGCCTATTTCTCTTTCTATTTTCATCAGTTGAATGATATAAGCAATGTTCCCACGGTTTCGCTCTTTTGCTTTAAACCTATTTGGTATAAGCTCATTACTTAGTAGGCCTATACCGGGTAGGCCTACATAGCGGACTTTTGGCAACCGGCAGCTGAGCCGTCGCCGACGACACCATGCAATGATCGGCCATTTTTTCTGACGACCTTTTTTCTTTTTTAGTTGCTCGGTAATTTTTTTTACCATTTTTGCTACTGAAAATACTGATGACCTCTTTTCAGCCTTTCTTTCTCTTTTTCAGAAAATTACGTGCACAGGACAGGTCGATTTTTCGACGGGGTGGGGGGAATTGTGGCACATTTGGTTTCTCTGGGGCGGGGAAATGGTGCGTATTTGGGCCTATAGCTTGAACTATAACGCTCGTAACAAATCAATTCACTTAAATAATGTCGCTGCTTAAATGACTGGCTCAGAAAGTAGAGCTACATAGTATATAGAACCAGGCCTGCATATGCATTTCAAATGACCCTATATGTTTAGGTATATATAGGGCGTAGGCCTACATTCTATCGAGAATTAAGTCGTCATCGTGCTGTCTTAGGCCTATATCGCATTCAGCGACTTAATACCAAGTCCGATGAAATGTCAAAATATTAAACTGGATTTCAACCACGTTTATTTTTGTTTAGGCCCTATATTATTTTGTCCATTGTCCATGACATCTATGTCCTCCCACGTGTGTAGACTGTAGACACACTGTAGACCTGCTAATCTAGACATCGAATACGCTTATAGGCTAATTAACTTTGACTGCCACGTTATCAATGGATCGACGACCTTCGCTATAATTATAAGCTGCCGCATAGCCTACATGCTGTTATTAACCAGCGTCGTGCTGTTTATAGATGATGAAATGGTGTCTTGACATCAATATGCATGGGCGGAGACTTAGGGGAACAGAGGGGAAGGTCCCCCTCAATGTTTGTGGTGGGGAACCGTCCATGCATTTGCTCCCTCCCAATACTTAAATGATGTCAATGTACTTAATACTTAAACCTTAGAACATGCATGGTTAGTTGGTGATTATACTGATGACATTATATAAGAAGAGATCTTCGACCAAATGACTAAAAAAGGTCATAAGCTATTTTGGCAGGAAAACAATGGTATGTTTCCAGGAAATTTCGACCGAATGACTAAAAAAGGTAGTCAGAAAATTTCGACGATGAAAATGGAAAATATATCGACGGTCGGCGACTCAGTCGTCCGCCCAAAATGTCGCACCTCGGCGACTGTCCTTCGGCCGCTCGTTCGTCCCACCCAACTTCTAGAATTTAGACCAAGTCTTCGCCTTTGTCAATCATTGGCGGAGACCTAGGGGTACAGAGGGGACGGTCCCCCCAATGGAGGTGTTGGGACGGCCCATGCATTTGTCCCCCCCCCAGTGCCGGCGCCAGGATTTCAGTTTTGGAGGGGCTGAACCCCGCGGCCAAATTTTCCATTTTCGCCGCCAAAATTTCTGACGACTTTTTTTTTTTTTTTTTTTTAGTCATCGACCAAAATCGTGGATATTTCAATGTTAAATACTTCAGATGGTCATTTTTTTTAGGGGGGGGCTGAGCCTCTTGTAGGGGGCTTAGCCCCAGCCCCCCTAGCGCCGCCACTGCCCCCCCAATCGTTGAGCGTCACGACTAAAAAAAGGTCATCAACTTTTTTGGCGGCGAAAATAGAAAATTTCGTCGAGATTTCGCCGGTTGACTAAAAAAGATCGTCAGAAATTTTGGCCGACAAAAGATGGAAATTTTTCGGCGACACTCAGCCACTCGTCCGTCAAAAAAATCTCGCGTCTTTCCGCTCCCCCCCCAGGTTTCCGTCCATGATGTCAATATGCAACAGTTCTTTTGTATAGTCTAATTAAACAAACAGGCATGCAAAATAAGCACATGAAATGTCAGAATAATCGATTGTAGGCATTATTATCCGAAGTTAATATTCTTAATTTTACATATTTTGAATAAAATCCAGGGCGAGCAAGAACCCGGTGGTGCCGCGGTTGCCCCTCTTTTACTCTACGGGAGGGCACCCTGCACCATCATGACCATGTCGTGTAGGTTATCCGCAGTGGATATAAATTGATCGAAAAAATTATTACATTATTATTAAATTAGTGAATTTATAATTAGTCGCAATTTTGATTGATAAGTGTTTGTGTAGCGCATCTTCAGCACTCATAAGAAAATTGCTACTTAGGATATATAGGTCTGGCAAGACACGAATAAATAATTGGAATTGTTGCATGCCTATAGGCTATAGCCTACATTTATCTTTCGCCAGATAAAGGCACAGAGAGCAGCGGCGTCGCCAGGATTTCAGTTGTGGGGGTTGAAGCCTCACGGAGGAAATTTTACATTTACATCCGCCTAAATTTCTGACGACTCTTTTTTAGTCATCCGGTCGAAAATCGTGGAATATTTCAATGTAAAAACCCGGATGACCTTTTTAAAGGGGAGCTTAGCCTTTTATAGGGGGGCTTAACCCCCTAGCCCTCCCCCTAGAGCCGCCACTGACAGAGAGGAGCAGCCTATGTCTCAGGTAAGTGTAAATTTACTCTAGTTTATATAGCGACCGTATAACCTCGACCGTGTTAGTTTTTAATGACTAAAGTAATTCGGATGAGAGTTCCCTCGCCACCGATGACCGCTTGAATACATGTAGGTGCCAATGCCACGCCATTAACTTTAAGGTAGCCGACCCATTGCACGGACTGTGCTGTGGCCAGAGATAAGAAAATAACCGATTCCAGAGTTTTTGTCTCCAATTACCAAATACACCGTGCAATTTATATACACGAAATTGTCACAGAACTCATATCTCAGAGATACACGTCCTGCATGTAGGCCTAGAAGGCAGAAATCGGTCGACAAAAGGTAGGCCTACGCCATTTCTGCGCCATTGAATGCAAGTTTCAGCTATAGGCTCATCAATATCATATGGAATCGTCAAAATATTATTAAAGAGCAATGACTAATTCCGGTGGCGTAGCCAGGAATTTTTCAAGGGGGGGGGATATTTTTTTGCCTGGCCGGATACCATTTCTGAAACCAACCCAACAGTATTACAGTAAATAAAAAGGGAATAAAGTAACAAAGAGAATAAGGTAAGAAAAACAATTGTTACTACAAGCAATTGTTTTATTTTTCTTATTTAAGTGGATAAATAACCTTGAAAAAGTTTTTCCCTAGGCCAATGGGTGGGGGTTGACCCCCGAAACTTCCCTTGCCTACGCCACTGACTAATTCCGTTAATTAATCAAATCAAAACTTTGAAAGGCACAAGTCTATATTATTTAGTTTTCAGGTAAATAGGTTACGAAACCAGATTACCTTGACTCGGTAGAACCAGAAGCAGAAGGAAGAAGGCGCTCATGGTTGTCGAGATCATTTCGCAGACACGTTGCAGACACGACAGATAATGACGACGAGACGGATGCGCTGAAGGATTTAACGGACGCGATGCCACGAAGTCCCGCAGTCAAAGACAACAGAGAGGCACCCACGCAGCAGACAATGCAAACTCTTTTGCGGTCACAGGATGCATGCATTGCTGCGAGTAGATAGATTAAGACTATTCTGGGACATTTGACCTTAACTATGGTTCAACTTTTTCAAATCACCCATAACCACAGGTCAAAACATAAACCACCCATAACCATGGTTCAAAAATGTGCCGACCCATAACCACAGGTCAAAAAATAAACCACCCATAACCATGGTTCAACTTTTTCCAACACACAAATTTTTTTTTTCCTATTTTATAAAAAACACAAAAAATATTTTCTTGCCAATTTCTGCCAACTACCCAAACCATGGTTCAAAAATATGTCGACTCATAACCATGGTTCAAAAAAAAAAAATAAAAAAAAATAAAATAAAATAAAATAAAATTAAAAAAAATTAAAAAAAAATTTAAAAAAATGTCAAAAATAAAAAATAAAAAAAGTTCAAAAAAAGTTCAAAAATTTTTTCAAAAAAATATTTTCTGAAAGCGTTCCAGGTTTTTCTGAGCGAAAAGTGTTCCCGTCCTCCTGGTCACACCTAATGGAAGGCCCCTCTTTTTAGGGGGAAATCTCGAAGAAATGGCTAAGTAACTACTACTTCCCCGTTTTCCGTTGAAAGGAATGGTTAGTAAATACGACGCTATAGCTGCTAATGATTTCACATGATCGTTAATTGTTCATTATCGACCCAAGAATTAAATGACTCTGGATATCCAAGCCACTTCACGAGCGATTTCTTCCCACGTTTTTTGATAATCTTTTCTATTCTAAATATTTTTTGAGTCGTTTTCTGTAGCTCCTGTTCATAAAAACTCCCCTGTATTTCCTCGCTATTAGAATCAGTAATTTTATAAGTTGGCGGAACCGTGTATTGAATCTGGGATACTGTAAAAACTTCTTCCGTCCATCTAGGTGTGTATCCCTTCTCAAAAATATTCTTCTTCTTAGTTATTCTGACCTTATCACCAATTGAAAACTTTGGTATAATAGGTTCCGAAATCTCGTTACCGTATAAATTCATAAATACAGTTTTTTCATTCACTTTCATACTAGCCTTAGCGGGAGTCATTTTAATCGAACCGTGCCTGGTATTGTTATAATTACCCACCATTTCATCCAAAACGTTGATATATCTTCTCGTTGAATTAGCCGTAAAGTATTTGAACATTTTGTCTTTCATCGTTCGGTTCCATCTCTCAACGACGCAAGATTTTTCCTCATTCTCAGTAGAGTACAACTCAACCAAATTCTTTACATCCTTATTATAAAATTCTTTCCCCTTGTCAACCCATAACTTAATCGGCTTCCTCCCGCCCTCGAGTATCTTCATGAAGCCGGCAGCTGTAGATTTCCCACTCTTATCTTTCAATGGCACAATCCAGCCGAATTTTGAAAACACATCTATAACGGTTAATAGGTATTTCACCCCATCGTTATCTTTAGCGAAGCTCTGCATATCTACTAGATCAGCCGCCCATATCTCATCTATCCCATTAACAATCACCTTCCTCTTCCTAAAATGTCTAACCACCGGTTTATGTAACTCATCAGCTAATTGATCAGTCCATTTCACTTCAGAGCTTTTTTTAAACCTAACCCAAGACTCGCTTTAGTAGATAATATAGGTTTAACTATAGCCCTCTCCACTCGTTCACGCAAGCTCGGGTTAGAAATATTGTTCAAATCATTAATCATGGCTAAATCCGCAATATTCCTAGAAGCTGTATCAGTATGTTGATTGTAAGCTAAATCATGGTAATACGCCGCGTTATCTACTCGATTAATAGGTTTACTCCACTCTTTGTAAGTCCCGTCAGGATTCAGTCTCAAATCTAGTCTAGTACCGGGACCGAGAAACTGATGACCTGGTAAATGCATCTCACCAGGGAACTTAGCCCAAGGTAGCTTAATGTTACTAGTAGCTGCATTCAACGAACTAACTAAATCTCCACCTTTCTTGGTTCCTTTTACGAATTGAGTTTTAGTTTTTTTCGCATACAACGCAAACGCCTCGAAGCATCGATCTCCCGTTATTCGTCACGACGTTTTGTACATCTCTCGTTTCAGTATGTTTTTTACACTTTACGCAATACATCTCGCTTTTTTAATACATAAATAAAATGGAAATCAAAGATTTGAGTTGGGGATCTGCGCTATCGAAAAGATTTAATAATCCTCTTTTACCCAAAAGTATACGGGGGCTGATAATCGGAAAGTCCGGCTGTGGCAAAACAACGCTTCTTCTGAATCTATTACTCAGGCCAGACTGGTTGGACTATAATAACCTCCAGGTATTCGGTAAATCTCTGTTTCAACCTGAATATCGCATTATTAAAAAGGCCTTTGAAGAAAAATTACCGAAAGAAGCGATCGTTTGGTTATTCGAACACCGAGGTGAAATCGAGGAACTAAAAGATTCGCCAGCCCTTATTATGGAATATATGGCAAAAACATTAAAATCGGAAGCCAAATCCGATATAATTGCCAAGTTCTTTGAAAAAGCCGATGATGTACCGGACCCGGGGGCCATGAGTAGCGGAAAGAAGAATCTGATGATTTTCGATGATTTACAATTGGAAAAACAAAACAAGTGCGAAACATATTATATTCGGGGGAGGCATAGTAATGTGGATTGCTTTTACCTAGCACAGAATTATTTCAAACTGCCACGACAAACGATCAGAGAGAATGCAAACTTTATTTGCCTGTTCAAGCAGGACACGAAAAACCTCGATCATATCTATAACGACCATGTTAGTACGGACATGCACAAAGATGAATTTAGAAAACTATGCAAAACGGTATGGGAACAACCGCACGGATTCCTCGTCATCGATCTAAGTAGCGAAAAGTACAATGGTAAATATCGCTGCGGATTCGATCAATTTTATATAATCGAAAATCCTCTGTAGTAAAAAATGGAATCATCGCTTCTCAAAAAGATAGCCGATAATACGGAAAAGACGGCTCGTAACACGGAACCAAAAACGTCATTTTACATTTTACCGACTGGAAAGAGCTCACGAATCAGAATGACGTTTAATCCACCTCTTGAACTAGAAAAAAATAAAAAATACGAAATGGCCTTAGTAGATCTCGAAACGTACTATTCCTTTCCAAATATCGACGCTACAAACAACAACTTTAGGTATTCGCCGAATGGTGTGAGTCCTTGGTTTAACATAACAATCCCTGAAGGGTGCTACGAAATAACAGATATCTACGGCCACATACAGAAAATCATGAAGGAGAATGGGCATTACGACAGGGTAAATTCAGAGTACTGTGTCTCAATAGAACCAAACACCAATACGCTGAAGTCTGTGTTAAATATAGCAGAGAACTATGCGGTTGATTTTACGCCTAGGAATTCGATTGGAAAGGTTCTAGGTTTTATAAAATATATCTATCTTGAAGGATATAACGAATCGAAGAACTTGGTAAATATAATGAGTATCAGCAAAATACTAGTGACCAACGACATTATCGGGTCTTCGTACTTAAACGGAACGGCGGTAAACGTAATATATTCTTTTTTCCCAAGCGTAGGGCCGGGTTTCAAGATTATCCAAGTGCCGCCTAATTTAATTTATCTCCCCCTTACAACGTCTACCATTTCTACGATGACAACGATGCTTACGGATCAAAATGGGGAACAGCTAAATATCAGAGGAGATGACTTGGGGATTAGTTTTCACATCAGAGAAGTTTGAAAGTTTTTTTGTAATTTATAAAATGAGTCGGTATATAGACTATAAAGTTAATATTTCGGAAGCGCAACAAGACAAAATTAAGAAATCTCTTCAAGCGGGAACTGGTGTGAATATCAAACTGTCGCATGATGATTTTAAAGGCAACCATATGTTTGCTTTCACGCAAGGGCAAATCAATAAAATGACAAAGGCGTACCAAAAAGGAACAGGCGTAGTCATCAAAATGAGTAAAACGCAATTGGAACACAATAAGAAAGTCGAGGGGGGATTCATAGGCGCTTTACTTCCGTTTCTAGCAACAGCGGGTAAATTCCTTGTGTCTAAATTACTACCTAGTTTAGCGATGGGGGCTATGAGCGGCGTAGGTTCCGCGACCGCGTCGAAGATTGTCGATCAAATCAGCGGATCTGGCGTAATGTACGTGGCGAAAGACGACATGAGGTGTAAGATAAGATCAGCTGGATCTGGTTTGTACATGTCCCCTTGGCCAAAAGGCGCGTCGGTAACAGCATCCGGGTTGTATATGAAAACAGGGTCGGGGTATGAGCCAATAGGTGAAGGATTTTTACTAGGTCCTAATTCCCTGTTTCAAAATATTCCGTTTCTCGGCCCCCTTCTCGGTAAGATATTTTGATTTAGTGTTTATAAAATGTCGAGATACGGAATGCCGATACACAAATTTGGAACTAAACCAACTAGGCAGGTAGAAGTCAGAATGCAACCTAATTCAGTCCATTGGAAGATTACGAGGGGTATTACTCACGCTCCAATTAGGCTACTAGAAGGTGTTAGGTGGGTGATTTTCGCGCAAAATGTTATAACGATACAACCAAAGACGACAACTACGCTAACTCTTGGACTCGGTGTAGAAATGAGTGCAGGACTTTGTCTCATTTCCCTCAAACAGAGTATCAAAGAACAAAGATGCAGTTTACAAAACGAAGTGGTTTCGGATGATGTGGTTAATGATATCATAGTCACTATTCAAAACAACTCCGATTCAGTGGTAACCATTAACGCGGGAGATTCGCTATGTCGTGTAAATTATCTAATCTAAAAAATATATCGCGTAAATAAAACGAATGGAATACGACGGCATCAAAACAACACAATCACTCTATCCGAAGCTTCCATCGGCACCGGAAGGAGAAATACATATCATCACAGGGTCGGCACAAACGTATCGACTCCAAAAGATTGGTGAAATTAAGAAGGAAATCGAA
This sequence comes from Lumbricus terrestris, assembly GCA_949752735.1. NCBI lineage: Eukaryota > Metazoa > Annelida > Clitellata > Crassiclitellata > Lumbricidae > Lumbricus > Lumbricus terrestris. Next base: position 64,566,494 of record OX457036.1, read on the forward strand.
CAAGAACGCGACAAAAGAGCAGCGTTGAGTAAAAAGTACCATAGAAGTGTAAGCGTAATCAGCTCAGTAGGCAGCGCCCTCGTAGTGGTTGGGACGGGGCTCGGCGCTGCAGGAATCGGAGTATTATCCACTATAATCGCAGCACCCATCGTTATTGCTATGGAAGGAGTGGGAATAGGTATGGGGTTGCTAGGTTTAATCGGTGTCTATATCAGTAAGAAGCTTGCGTTGAAGGGTGAGAAGCATGAAAAAATCAAAACGCTAGCCGACGCGAAACTCAACACAATCAGCGACCATATTTCAAAAGCTCTCATGGATGATAACATTTCGAATGAGGAATATTCGTTGATTCTGAGCGAGATTGAAAAATTCAACGGCATGAAAGAAGAAATTAGGAGTAATATTAAAGTTGCGATAGACGCTATGGATGAGGTGACGAAACAATCACTCATCGATCGTGGAAAAGATGAAGCCCGGCAGTACTTTCAATCTATGTTTGAGAAAAAAAAAGACTAACGCAAACATACGTGAAAACATGTAGACGTATGTTGTTACGTCTGGAAATACGTCTAACATTCGCAAACATACGTGAAAACATGTAGACGTATGTCGTTACGTCTGGAAAATACGTCCAACTTATGTTTTGAAACATGTCGAAAAAACACGTCTGAAAACATTATATTTTTTTCTACTTAAAATGTCGTTTCCAAAAAACACCGACCCCGCGAAAAGAGAGTTTATCGTTGCAGAATATCTGGAAACCAAGAAGAATTTTCAACAAAACTTTTTATCGGAGAGATTGGGAGATTCGGGACTGCAAAGTATAATCGCCAGCTACATCTGTAAAAAGCTGATGATGAATGAAAAGATCAAAACGCTAGCTGACGTGAAACTCAACACGATCTGCGACTATAATGAAAAAGCTCTCATGGATGATAACATTTCAGATGAGGAATATTCGTTGATGCTGAGCGAGATTGAAAAATTCAATAACAAGAAAGAAGAGATTAGAAGTAAAATTAAAGTCGTGATGGATGTGGTGAACGAGGTGACGAAGAAGTCAGGTAGAAAAACAAAAAACGAATCTATCAAAAAGACAAAACATACATGAAAACATGTAGACGTATGTTGTTACGTCTGGAAATACGACCAACTTATGTTTTTCACACGTCTGAAAATATTTTTTTTCTTTTACTTAAAATGTCGATTCAAAGAATTACCGATCCCGCGAAAAAAGAGTTTATAGTTGCGGAATTTCAGAAAACAAAGAGTATTTATCAAAACTTTTTATTAGATTTATTTCGTGATTTGGAGACACAAAGTATAATCGATAGCTATATTGATAAAAAGCGGAGGATGAAATCTGAGATGGTTGAAAAGATCAACACGCTACCTGTCATGAAACACGGCAGGATCAACGATCTTATTACACAAGATTTCATAGGTGATATCATTTCAGTTGAGATTGATTCGAAGCTGAGCGAGATTGAGATTGATTCGATGCTGAGCGAGATTGAAGAAATTAGGAGAAAGAAGAAAGTCATGATAGACAACATGGAAGCGAAAATCTCACGCCTCAATCAAGCAACAGAAGAAGTCAGGCAGTCCTTACACTCAATCTATCAAAAAACGACTAACGCGAACATGTAGACCTATGTCGTTATGTCTGGAAATACGTCTAACATACGTGAAATCATGTAGACGTATGTTGTTACCTTGAGAAATAAGTCCAACTTATGTTTTTTCACACGTCTGAAAACATTATATTTTTTTTACTTACTTAAAATGCCGCATCTAGAAATAACCGACCCCTCGAAAAGAAAGTTTATAGTTGCGAAATTTCTGAAAACAAAGAGTATTCATCAAAACTTTTTATCGGATTTATTTAGTGATTCGGGGCTGCAAAATATAATCGACAGCTATATCGGTAAAAGGCTGATGACGAAAGCTGAGATGCTTGAAACGATAAAATCGCTAGCCGACATGAAATTCAGCGCGATCAGCGACCATATTTCAGACGCTCGCATAGATGATATCATTTCACGTGAGAGTGAGACGATGCTGAGCGAGATTGAAGAATTCAATAACGAGAAAGTATGAAAATACGTCCAACTTATGTTTTGAAACATGTCGAAAAAACACGTCTTAAAACATTATGTTTCTAATTTTAAAATGTCGTTTGTAAAAATAACCGACCCCGCGAAAAGAGAGTTTATCGTTGGGGAGTTTCTGAAAACAAAGAAGAATATCCAACAAAACTTTTTATCGGAGAGATTAGGAGATTCAGGACTGCAGCAAGAATTAACCAAATTGTACAAGCCTATAGTTGATTCCCAATCCGCAATTTCCAAAGAGCAAAATGCCTTACTATCCGCCATCAAAGAAACCTCAGTAGCTACTTCAAACGCGTTACAAACACTTCCCGCTTCGTTACAAGGAGTTAAATTTCCTCAGTATCCCTCGATAGAAGCGTATAGCAGCGACCCGACTGAAGACATTAGAACTTTGGAATTAGGAGATGTAGCCGTCAAGTACCTTCATCAATACGCCTCCGATAAAAGAACCGTAGACACAACGTTCGGAATAAAATCCAAAAATGGGCAATTCTACAACGGCGACACTCCGATTTTGGTTCAAGGAGACGATGTGACGGTTGAAAATAAAACTTATGAAGGAACACCAGGGCTTTGGGAGTTGTTGACGCTGAAGCGGCCTGACGCAGCGATATACAATGATAATGATAAAGCCGATTACGCTGAGATTCTGTACACGACAAATGCTATAGCACAGCCGAAAAATCCTAACAAACCTAGGGCGTCTGCGGGCCCCAAATGGAAAATTGTCAAACCGATATGGGAAAATAGGCCCCGCAGTACAATAGGTAAGGGTGTCGGTGTAATCGTCATATCCGAAGACCCTAATGTATTGGTGGAACAGCTGGATTTAAGAATTCATAGCTTCAGGGCAGGCAATACCGGGGTAAGAAACGAGATCGTAGCGATGTGTGATGCGTTACTGAGACAAGGAGTGTTGAGCAAGGATGCTTATAAAAATATAATGTCGACATTATAAAAATGCCGATCGTGAATAGAAGGAGTTACAGGAAGCAATACGTTATCGGTGGATCTGGAATATTTGACACTATTTCAGGACTTGTCAAAAGACTAGCTACATCGAACGCCGTCAAACAGTTAGCAGCGAGAGCTCTTAGTGCTAGCAAAGACGTGGCGATAGAAATTGGGAAAAAGGCTATCGATGTTGGGAAAACAGCCGCAACTGACGCCAGTAAAAGATTAGTAGACAAAGCTGCGGCTAAACTGTTTACTACCCCAAAGAATTCACTTACGCAAAAAAATATAGACACTTTAGCTCGACTTAGTAGCATCGGGACGAATGTGGCGGACACTAATATCAATAATCTGATGATGGGGAATGGTTTGAAAAATGCCGTGTCGATCCAAGATTTAGCACGTACGCTAAACGGCGCGGGAATGAAGGTCGTGTAAAAAAAATATTATTCTACAATAAAATGCAGTCTGATATTCTAAACTTTACCGAACAACCTCTAATCGATGAGGGTATCGTACGCTACGAATGGCATGAGTATGAACCGATAACGGGAGCGAATCTAAACACCGCTGGGGAGATTAGAATAAACATCGAAACTCAAGATAATTTCAACCATCCAGCGGAATCTTATCTATTATTCGAGGGTAGATTGATGAAGGCGGACAACACCGCGTACTTGCTCGATGCCGATGCTGTAGCCCTTACAAACAATGGACTCATGCATCTGTTCAGTCATATTTCATATTCCTTATCAAACGATGTAATTGAATCGTTATTTTACCCGGGTCAAGCAACTACGATGCTAGGATTACTAAAATACCCAAATGATTTTCAACTAGCTCAAGGTTTGAATCAGCTGTGGTATAAAGACAGTGGCGCGACAGCCTCTATAGCTAATAATACAGGTTTCGCTGTTAGACAGTCATATCTAATTCAAAAACCGGGTGTTAAAGGCACGTTTAGTTTAATCGTTCCATTGAGGCATATTTTTGGATTTTGTGATGATTACAACAAGGTTGTTTATGGTATGAAACAAACGCTAAGTCTTGTTCGTAAAGCCGACGACGACGCAATTTTTCGAGACGCTGCTGTGGCTGCTGGGAAAGTCAGATTAGACAAAATCTCGTGGTTTATGCCGCATGTAAAGCCGGCTGATATGGAGAAGTTCGAACTGATGAAAACGATCGAATCGAAGGCTTCGCTGTCGGTTGGGTTCAGGGCACATCAAACCGATACTATAAACGTTGAGCGCGCGTCTACTTTTACCTGGAAACTTGGCGTCAAGGCATCAGCTGAGAAACCTAGGTACATAATTATAGGTTTTCAAACGGATCGTGACGGCAATCAAACTATGAATCCTTCCGTTTTCGATCATTGTAATCTGAAGAACATGTACGTGATGATGAATCAGGACCGATACCCAGCCGTCGACTATAACCTATCATTCCCGAATCAACAGTTCTCGCGAGCGTACCGAGAAGCGTCCACGTTTAGTAAAAAATTCTATGGAATGAGCGAACTGATAACGCAAAGTAATATCACTCCAGCAGACTTCAAAGATCTGTTCCCAATTATGGTGTTTGATGTGAGCAAGCAATCAGAGCGTTTGAAGGACTCGACAGTCGATATCACGATCAAAGCTACTTTTAATGATGTGGTGCCAGCTCGAACGCAAGCTTATGCAGTGATAATTTGCGACAAGTTACTCAATTTTAAGTCGGATGGTAATAAAATGAGCGTTGTGTATTAAAAAAAATATCTTGTACTAAAAATGAAACTGATAGAATTGAAAACGTTGGTGAAAGAGCACGGTATCAAAACTTATCTCAACAAGTCCGAACTTATCAATCTATTGTGCGAGAAGGGTGTACTTTCGCGTGATATCGCAGAAACGAAGGTGCCCAGCACGGATCCAAAATATGAGAGATTGAAATATATCAGAAACCAACCAAGACGAGTAGATATATTAGACCGTGAAACGGGTGAAGTAAACTCGCATACATCGCTTTACAAGGCGGGTAAAGCACACGGGCAAGAAGCGCGAACAATCTTAGCGTTCGATGGCCGAGTATGGAGAAATAGATACGAAATTAAAGTCCATGAGAGAAAGGAGGATGACGTGGAAATATAAATTCAAAACTAAATGTAGTTTCGAATTTAGGGTCGTAAGTATGCTGCTGAAAAGTCATGGGCTTCAATGTTTACAGCAGCGTTTGCTATAACAGCTATCTCGAGGTAGTCGGTATTAGTTAATCGAACTAGACAAGTACCCGATACATTATTATTCGCTCCAGCCGTACCCCCACCACCGAAATCACCTCCACCGCCGGGCATCTTCATGTACACCCTCCCATTTTTGATCAAGGAAACATTACCAGAAGTTCTAACAGTATCGGCGTGAAATTCCACAAACACCGAAACCATATAACATCCAGCTTTCTTAGGAAAGAATCGTTGCAAATTGATGAAACAATTATCCGGATCGAATCTTTTTGTATTAAAATTTACTGTCGTGGAGGTGCTAGCGGGAATAGCCTGGGCAGCGGAGGTGAAAGCACTAAACGCCGGGCCAAAGAATCGGTTGGTAGTGGTTACTGCTGAAGCAATTTGTCCGTCAACATATTTTTTATTTGTCAAATGATTATCGTTGGATGGTACATTATCGTGATTCGTTATCAAATCTATGGTTTGTCCGTAACTTACAACCTCATCCATTCCAGCATCTGGATTATTCGTTATAGGTAGGCCTGTGATGCAGTAGCCATTCATATTTAGATCTCCAGTAGCCGGGTTTGCTCCATATACCCTTAGAAAAGTATTGTTGACTTGGGATAATGTGATACCCCCTGCTATTACTCGTGGCGCTGTTACACCACCCATTCGTCCAAATATATCAACAGGCATTTTATATAATTAAGATTTTTTCCCAGTCGCTATTGTCGAAGGAATGCGATGGAAAAATCCTTAGCTACTATACCCACAGCGGCGTGTGAATAAACGCCTATCTCGAGGTAATCGTCCTCGGTTAGATAAAGTATGGTACTACCAGTTGCATTGATAGTTGAACCTGAGGCACCTACTCCACCCGCAATTTGCATATGCACCCCTCCATTTTTATACAGGTAAACGAAACCCGAAGTAGCAGCACCGAATAAACGAAATTCTATGTGCGTCGAAACGATATAGCAGCCGGCTTTATCAGGAGAGATCTTATTCCATCCTACGCGATGGTAGATATCTCTTTGGAATCTTGCTATATCGAAAGAAACTTTTGTGAATGTATTGGCGCTTATGGCTTGCGTAATTGAAGTGTACATGCTAATCGCGGGTCCGATTGCTTTCGCGTCGACATATTTTTCAGCCGTTGCATCGACGTATTTCTTATTAGTCAAATGATTATCGCTCGACGGTACATAATCGTGATTCATTATCAAATCTATAGCTTGCCCCTGACTTAGAGCCTCATCCATTCCTGCATCCGGATTATTCCTTGTAGGTAGACCTTTTATCACATGGCCATTCATATCTAGATCTCCAGTAACAGGGTTTGCTCCATCTACCCTTAGAAAAGTATTGTTTGCTTGAGTTAATGTGACGCCGCCCGATATTACTCGCTGCGGTGATTCGCTAACCATTTGTCCAAATATGTTTACAGGCATTTTATTAGTATAAATTATTTATAACTTCCTGAAATTTACAACCGTCTGACACAGTCTTTTTTAGGACGTATAGGCATAGATGGCCGCAAAAGACTTCATTATCTGGTTGAACGCGTTCGCTGTTGTAGTAGACGGGACTGTGTAAATAATTTATCAGTTCGGTAGGAGGAGGTAGGCCGTAGCTGTCAAAATATATTTTATCCTTGCCATTCTTTAAAAAAGAGCACCAGTGGGTCCCTCTTCCTTGCGAGTCGTCCAAGTTTAGTATCCCGCACTCATTTCGTCTAGGTTTTTTCGGTAGTTCATCTCGTAAGAAGACGCCACGGAAGTTTGGGATATTTAGTTTTTTCGCGGTATCAATCAGCTGTATGTTTGAAAGTGGAGAATTAGGAAGAACTACGCCTTCAACGTCGATATCTTTGTATGTCTCAAAGCTCATTTTTATTTATTTCTTCTAAATATTTTATAAAGTTATACGCTTTTTCCACCTGTGAGATTTTGTTCGCTTTTTGCATATTTTTTTCCAATAGCACCGGGCGTATATTCATCCAATTCACAGCTTTATCAAGTTCTTTTTCATCGAACGATGATATTGGTAAAACAAAATCGAGATGCCAAACCGAACCGTGATTGTCCATATTCATACCCTCTTCAAATTGGAACTCGATCCATTTCGTAAATGTTTTAAGACCGATACCGAGTTTACTTTTGAGACATTCTGGGATTTCCATTTCACATTTTAGGTCTGTCATTTTATCACGCCGTTGGGCTTCTACGTGGGTGAGATAATATTTATGTCTACAATTTTTGCATACATTAGCATATCCATCTTTTTGGAATCGATTTTTATCGTATTCCGATATGTTCTTCTCTATTTTGCACCCGCTGCAAACTTTTCTTTCCTTTGTTTCTCTGTTCTCTAGCATTGCATATTTATGTGCACGTTCCTTTGCTTTGGTATTATGACACGTTTTACAGCTCGTATAAATTCCGTTCCTTTTTGTTTTATCTTTATGAAATTCGTTAAAACTTTTTTCAATCTTACAGCAGCAGCAAACTTTTTTGTTTTTTGTTTCCCCCACTTCAAGCTCTGAGTATTTTTGTCTAAGTTCCTTCGTTTTGATAATAACACACTTTTTACAAGAAGCAAAATAGCCGCTCTTATTACGTTTGTTTTTGTAAAATTCAGTTAAGCTTTTCTCCATTTTGCATTGAGTGCATACAATTGAGTCTGTCATTTTATATTAGGATATTTTTTTTCTTTAGCCTAAGTCGTTTAAATGTTTCAGAAAGTAATCCGCTTTTACTTGTTGCATTACATATAACCAGGGATCTATTTTGTTTGATTTTTGCATATTTTTAAGTGGGAGTAAGGGACGTATATTCAACCAATTCATAGCTTTTTGAAGTTCTTCTTCATTCATCTAGCAAGTTGAACGATGATAAGGGTAGAACATGGTCGAGGTGCCAAAATGAGCCGTAATTCTCCATTGTCATACCCTCTGCTAATTGATATTCAATCCATTTAGTAAATATTTCAAAGTCAATACCGACAAGTTGCCGCGTCGTTTGTGATTTCGACTTACCTCTAAATGATTTACGAAGCCTTTCCCTCATATTTTCGAGAAGTTTAAACTCAGGATCATATAGCTTTCGAGCTTTAGAATACGCGATATTATATTTATTCTTGCAGTCCTTGCAAGCATTGTCTATCCCATCTTTGCGACATCTATTTTTTACATATTCTATTATGTCCTTGTCTTTTTTACATCGGTAGCAAACTTTTTTATCTTTTGTTTCGCGCACCACCAGTTTTGAGTATTTTTGACTAAGTTCCTTCACTTGGGTTTTCTGACATGTTTTACAGCTGGGGCGATACCCGCTCTTTTTTGATTTGTCTTTGTAAAAATCTTTTTGGCTTTTTTCGATTTTACATTGGGAACACACTTTAGAGTCTTGCATTTTATATTATATTTAGTCTTTAGCCTAAGTTTTCAACAAATAGTGACCATAGGCTAGGGTATAGATCCCATCAGCAAGTATCACACGTTTGTCGTCTTCAGCAGACAGCGCTACTTTGTTTACTTCTTCGGTGTAAATTTCGTGGAGATGCGAACGAATCACATTCATCCTTCTCGACTGTTCTTTCCTCTTAAACAGACATTCTTTGTAATCATCGTGGTTTATCGATTTCTTAACAACATTCTTCTTAACACCTTTGCACTTTTTATGGTCCACTCCGCCCATCTTGTACGAATACAGTTTCGATCGCAAACCTATAAACTCTTCGATCTGTTTACCCGCTGCTTCATCCTTAAACATACCAATCACCTTTTTATTAACTCCAGTTTCAATACCAGATGGGTGGTTTTTAGGGTAATCACTCGTATCGAACATGCTTCGAACATCGGGAGCTATATCAACATAAAAATCTTCGGTCTTAATTTCATAGGCTAGTGAATCAGTATCGGTGAATAATAGCTTCGCCCTATCTCCATACTTATCCTTGATGTAATTATAATGAAAAGAATACATGAGCGTTTTACTCAAGTCTAAAATACACATACCAAGATATATCGGCTTGTTATAGAGCAACGAAGTCTTCTTCATGTGAACAGCGATTAAATTTTCATCAAAAACAGTCCGACTGTCGTAACTCGTTTTAGCTGCTAGTTTTATGGCTTGCTTCTCGCTTGAAACTAATTTTATATCTACTCGAGACTCTATATTTTCGCAAGTTTTGCCAAACACACTATTATTCATAAGTTTAAAAAAGTCTTTCTCGAAATCGTTTGTGGCTTTGGTCCTCAGGTTAGTATTTAGGTCGATATATTTTTTCAACCAGGCGCTTTCTTCAAATTTAATTCCACGATGAATTTTGGTAATCTTCAAACCTAGGCTTTCATACAATTTTAAATTATCATAATGAACAACGTACTTCTTTTTATCATTCAAATTTGGAATTAGTTTCGCTACATCTGAGCCCGGCGGTTTTACACTCTCGGGGGCCAGTGGATAATCGTTGTGTAGGTCGTGTAATTCTTCTGGATATTCTAAGTCGACTTCTAGTATACACCCCATTCCATCTCGTTTGGCAATGCTTTTCCAATCTTTCAGCTCAGTATCAGTCATCCATGCGAACCCATGAGTCGGCAGTGGTTTGCACATTGCATATCCATACAAGTTGTTAGCGTCTAAGTAGGGAATGAATGTTGAAGGTTTGCAATCGTCAAACGTTTGCATGTACTTATTGTTTGCTTGCCCAAAACGGTGTGAAATTGTGCTAACACCACCTCTTATCCCATGCTTGACCATTAGTATCATATCGTAATCGCTCAATAATTCTAACTTTACTCCAGTCAACTTTAATGAGGCATCCCATGCTAGTCCAGGAGAAGTGTAATACCAGGCGGGATCTAGGTTGTAGTTCTTCGTACAAACGTCTCTAAAATTCTCAAAGACATCAGCGAGTAGGAGAACATCCGAAAGATTGTACAAGTCATGATATTCTCTGAATGTTTTGAAACCGAATTCATTCCATACCACCTGTGCGTGGTTGTAGTCTTCATCACTGATGCCTGAGTCGTTTAGTTTTGAATAGAATGCTGACTTTGGTGGTAGTTCTGTTTCATTCAGTTGATCGATGGAGCTAACGTGGTCGTACGGATACACCCCTTTTCTAAGCAAGAGATCGAGTTGATTACCTGAGTAGTACTTGCTTACATTTTTACACTGGTCTTTGCTTAGGTTCTTCGATAAGGCGTCGAGACCCGCTGGCATGAATCTAAAACTATCGATGAAACGTAATTCACGCTTGACCTTTTTCTCTTTCCCTTCTTTGTTAATAAACTTATCGACTACGATCTCTCTGCTAAATGAGATATACTTTTCTTCGTTGCAGGGTATGCATTTAATCTGTTCATTATTACCACCTCGTAATTTCTTCACGAATAGATGGCTATCGTAGCCGGTTAGATTATGGAATACTACTGGGAAAAACTTGGGGACTTTATACTTTAGATTACAAATCTTATGAGCTGCGCCTCTGAATTTACCAGTAAGATGACAGTGGTCTCTTACTCGTATGTCATTATCATCATCACCATCAGAGAACTCACCCCCGCAGATATGGCAAACAGTAGCCGAGTCGTATAGCTCCTTGTCGTCCTTTCCAAATATCATTTTCTCTGGAAATTTAAATCGATTATAAATATCTTTTACTTTCTCAACAAGACTGTCAATAAATATCTGCGCTACATCATCGTCTTCGCTCTTCGCTGTGAATGTTACAGGAGCTTGCGAATATAGGTCATCATCGAAACATTTTATGTGGTAACAAAACGAGCTAGGAGTATGTTTCTGGTATTTATTGGTGTAAGACATGTTGGGATCGGGTTGGCATGTATCGATCGGTTTAATGAAGGATTCGAAATCCGCATAGATAATAAAAGGTACTCGCATTTTTCGATAATAATTGTTAAAACTCAACATAGTTCCTGGACCTGGGAGTTCTATTCGTTGAGCGTCATGTTGCGAACAGTACTCGATGTGTTTTTTAAGCGAGTCTTTCGTTCTGTAACCGATTAAACATCTTCTACAATAGTGCATCGAATTTACAGATTTTTCTGTTCGTGCCGCCATCAATCTATTAAAGTTCTTGATCCAACAGTAATGCTTCTTTTCATCGTCGGAAATAAGCAGTAGATCTATACAGGTATCACTTTCATGCTTCGATATGTATAATGGGTATACGCTCTTTTCAAAGCCGAATACGCTAACGCTAATGTTATTATAGCGCTCAAACTTATTTATAATAAATTATTAGCATCAGCAGCAACTGGGAACACGATACCGCTCCAATCGAGTTTCTTAGATTGTTCTACCAGGTCTTTAGTGATTCTTTCAGGTGCTCATCAACTGGGTTCAACGCCCTTGTAATACACCATTTGAAACATTCGTCGTCATCATTTTTCATGTTAACAATAGCCTTTTTATTAGCTAAATACTCTGGAAGCGGTATATAAGAACTACCTTTCAATGGCTTGTATACCACTGTATCGATATCCAACTTCAAAACGGCCTTGAATCGCCAATTACTACCCCGCATCTGATAACTAGCCATGCTCTCCTTAATTTTATCCACTGCGTTGGTATATATTTCCTTCACATCGGTTGCTTCTAAAATGATATCAGTCTTTGATTTGAAATTAGGCTCAGCCGTTGCTATTTCACCGGATTTTATGTCTACTTTCTCCATTACACACATGAGATTGAGTTGAACTTTTACTCCTCGATTTTTCGCTAACAGCCTAACTACATGCGATCTTACAGCCTTGAGAAAAGATTCAACATCGACCCTGTTGTTGCCCTCGATCGTGTATCTTTTTGTAAACCCTTTGATAGCCGTCGCAGTCTCTTGAAGTTTGAACCTATGAACGGGTGGTTTGATTTGAGGGGGTAACTGACTAATCTCACTAGTCAACCAATCCGAAAAAGTAGCTTTATTTTTCCCCACAAATTTCCAAGTAGTAGACAAGAATGCCGCAAGTTCCGCTTTTGGTAGTTTTGAGTATCCTCTTTGACCTCTCTTTTTTGCAATTTCTCGCAATTCTCGTAAAGTACCCAGAGTACGCGTTGGAACCTTGGTGTCTGGTGCCCGAGCGTCTAGTCGATCTCCATGCTTTATGAACGCGATAAGTTCCTCTTTTGGTAGTTTTGAGTATCCTTTTTGTCCTCTTTGTTTTGGAATTTGTCGCAATTCTTTCAGATTATACGTTGTGTAGTTCATTTTATATTGGGATTTCTTGTCTTTAAGTCGAGTCGTATCTTCCATTTTTATTTATTTATTTTATATACACAAGAGAAAAAAATATTTTGATCGAGTGACTCATCGAAACCATAGTTATTTCCCACTCACCCTATGACTCATCATCGAAACTACTGGAAATTCCCCACATGATGAGTCATAGGCGCGTGCTGGGGTGGTTATGGGGTGGCTGATTTTTGAACCATGGTTATGGGTGACATATTTTTTGAAGAGTCAGCATATTTTTTTGAACCATGGTTTGGGTCGACACATTTTTGAACCATGGTTATGGATGATATATTTTTTGAACCATGGTTATGGGTCGACAAATTTTTTGATGAGTCAGCAAATTTTTTTGAACCATGGTTATGGGTGGATATATTTTTGAACCATGGTTATTGGGTGGTTATATTTTTGAACCATGGTTATGGGTGATTTGGAAAAGTTGAACCATGGTTAAGGTCAAATTACCCAGAATAGTCTTAATCTATCTACTGCTGCGTGCATCTAATGAACCTATCGACTCCCAACCAACCAATCTATCCATGCATGCATTCACTCAAGCGCGTCTAGGTTACATCCATTAATGCACAATTTATGTCATATATATATATATATATATAGTGTAGGGGAAATTTCAGTAGTGCGGCCACGAGGGGGGTCAAGATTCTACTTCTGCCCCAAGAAATGAATCCCGAATAATTGGCGTCGTGCACTTATAGACTAATCACTGATAGGCTACAAAGACAGTGTTTCTGTTCTGGGGTACAGTGCCGGCGCTAGCACCCCCGTACCCCCCGGCCGGGGGGCCCCGAGTTTGAAGGGGGCCCCCAAATTTAGCTGGTCATTATGCCTATTTGTGACTGTACAGATCCGGTCTGGTGCATGCCTCAACTAACCATACGGCACTGTCATAGCAGATCTAATGCAAATATCATACGTAAGTATAAAGCCTTTAGAGTTTGAAAGGGGGCCCCCAAATTTAGCTGGTCATTATGCCTATTTGTGACTGTACAGATCCGATCTGGTGCATGCCTCAACTAACCACATGGCACTGCCATAGCAGACCTAATTAATGCAAATATCGTACCGATTATGGGCGTAAGTTTAAAGCCATTTAAACTTACTCAGGCAATTTCGTCCACTTTCTTAAACACAATGTTTATAAATTGTAACTGATTCTAATTGCTAATTGGATGAGACCTCCAAATAAAACATGCGTGAGGCCCAAACATTAAAGCCTGTGTATAGAGTCCCAGATGTCCTTGGTATGTGTCTGATCTCAAGTTTGCAAGGGGCCTCAAATGTAGCTGGTAATTATACCTTTCATGACTGTTCATTCCTGAAATCACGCACCGAATTATGTTTTAACGCAAATATCATACAAAATAATATTACGCAAACTAATAGAGCATTGTCCTTCAACCAAAGAGGAGACTTGGGGGGTGTGGACAGGGGCACGGCCCCACAATTTATGGTTGGGACGGAATCCTTGTATCCCCAATATTTCAGAAATATTTCATAAGTATCATCCACTGCCCATCAATATATAATGATCAATTTTGTTTAGATGACAGCCTTTAAATGCTACCATTACAGTTGGCAAATCGGACAAATTTAAACAATGGAGAGGGGACACTCTGAAGTCCTAAAGCACGACTAACAGCATTGAAAAATGAGCAATTTTTGTAAAGATGACAGGTTAAAATTCTACCATTACAGCATGGAAATTCCAAAAATTTAACAATAGGGATACATTTATTGAAGTCTTACACCATGTCTTTCAGCACTTACATTATGAAAAATTTTACTGAGATGACAGCTCAAGGTATGGGGGGCCCAAGTTTTTTTTCGGGGGGGGCCTCAAGTACCCTAGCGCCGGCACTGCTGGGGTATACAGGGGGGAAGCACCCATGCAGGGACCCGTCTGTTGCTAAAGGTTGAGCAGTTACATAGGCCTACAGAATTTTATGATTTACTGCGTTTCACGCCTTATAAAGTATGATATCGCTCATAGGCTACTTAACTGAAATAGGTTTACACTTCAAAATCAATTAGCAACTTGCATAGGGATTTATATACTTTGTTATTCAAATTTGCTTATATTTTTCCCCATACAGTTTTAGCCTTATAGGCCTAGAGACTGCTCTGCATGCCTATAGTGGCCAGGAATTGCTCTAATCGCCCCTGTTTGCTCCTACCAAAAGTCTCAATAAAGGTGTTCATCTACAGTAGGCCTTCTAAAACTCCACCCGTAACTGCACGCTGCATCGCAAGAATATTGTGTATATCTTGCTCCATGGTTAGTATCTAGGCCTATAGGCTAGTAGAAATTGTCGAAGTGATCGATAGACTGGTAGAAACTGTGAATTCCGTGATCTTTGCACTTCGCTTGAATGCCGTGAATTTTCCCAAATGCAAAGCTCGAGGGTACGTACCATACGTATTCTATTTTGTGAAAGGTATGTACGTATTTTAACGTACCCTATTTTAGGGTACGTAAACAGTAATAAAATACGTTAGCTTAGTCATTGCTCATTATAAGAATGTTCAATTTAATTTAAGCAAGCCATCACAGCCAAGTATACAGCGCAGTGAATTGCTGCAATGCTATATTGTAGGTCTATAATGCTTATCCAGCATACATTGCACTTAATGCACTAATTAATGTCAGTTAGTCGACTTAGTTCTGCTGCAGCTCTTAAAGGTCCAACTCCAAGGAAAAGGTTGAACAGTTGCATTCATTAAATATAACAGAAGAATTTATTGAATTAAATTTACTGCTACGCCACCGGAAATACCGATTTCAATGACGCATACTGTTGACTGCATCATGTAGGCCTATACTTACATGTAGACTATAGGTCGCCGAGTAAGCCATAAACAAAATTTTCGTGTATGGTACGTACTATACGCGTATTCTATTTTTTGAAAGGTACGTGCGTATTTTAACGTATTCTATTTTAGGGTAGGCCTACGCGCACCCTCGAGCTTTGCCCAAATGTCACGAATTTTGGTACAAATTTCAACTCATGAATTTGCTGCGATTTTCGCCCACTTCTACAAAATGCTACCGTGAGCTTAGAACTTTTTCGGCGAATTTCTATACTCTATATCCATGGTGGTCTGTGAGCTAATAGCTACTAACTGCATGAATTCGGGAAAGTTTGAGCCGGGGATAATGTGGACGTGGTGTGCTAATGAGCGTTGAACTCCGAGTAGTTTAATATTTTTGGGGTCTATATAATTACCCAAAAAACAGAAACGCCCGAAATCTGGGAGGGGTATTTGGCCTCTTTGAATCCCCACCACCTATACGCTTCTGACTGACGGCACTATAAGCTATTGATGTAATATTATTATTATTTAATTCCAACTTTTTATGTGCATATTTATACTTAATTCACAGAGATTTGCTATAATTCCCCAGATCCGCTCCAACTACTTCCCTGGATGTCCAAAAGTCGACGTTGCCCCACTGACAATCCATAAAGCGACGTTGGAGAGGTCGGTTATAATAGTCTTCTGTATATCTGAGGATAGAATCAATTACTGATTCACGGCAGAGCAACGGATCAATGTCGTTGCATGGCAGCTGTCATTAGGTTTTTACTAAGCATTTCTAGGTCTAATCTAGGAAACGCGCATCGGATTGTGCCACTGCAGTGCCAAGTCAGACACTTCATGAATCATGACGGCTTTGGTTAATCAAAACTGAAGTCGGTAAGCTTAGGCCTACATCTAATCGTAACCTAAGGCTATATTGCGCGGAGGCATGGGCAGAGTTTATCAGGGCATTCAGGGTCCAGAGGGCCCCCCAAGAAGACCCAGGTTCAGTTTTTTACCGTGTAAACGGTATCTTTCCCCGGGTTTAGCCCCCCAAGAAGGCGCAGACTCATAAGTTAGCCCCTCCAAGAACGGAAACCAAACTCCGCCCATGCGCGGAGGGCCAGTTAACTCACAGATGAAAGCAGAATCCAGTGATCAACAATAAGAAATGTAACGATCTGTATAGGCCTACGGCAGACTGTACCGTTTTAGGCTATATACATGTAGGATATATATATGTATACCAAGGGCGGATCCAGAACGTTTCGAAGGGGGGGCAAAATTTTCGCTCTTGTTGGTTGGTTGGTTGGTTGGTTGGTGGGACAGAGGAAAACTTTCGTGTTGTTCGTCGCCAAAAAGTTGATGTCTTTTTTTAGTTATCCGTCCAATTTTCCATGAATAAAGATATACCAAGTGAGCCGCCAAAAAGTTGATGACCTTTTTTTAGTCGTCGGTCATTGTAGTTGAGTGTGTGGTAAATCAAATGGGGAGGCCACATCCCATGCGATTTCTTTAATGGGGGAGGGGGGGCCTCGTATCCTGTTTTTCTCACCCGCTGCATTTATTTCATGGCTTGCTGAAACCAAATGGGGGTGGCCACGTCCCATGGGATTTTTAAGTGGGGAAGCCATGGCCATTTTGGCCCCCCCCTGGATCCGCCCCTGATGTATACGTGCTCTTTTGGTTCAGTTAACTTGCACAATGAATACAAGGACAAGACGCAGCCCAGTGCATGATCTTAGTGTCCCAACTGTTCCCATATATAGAAGGTCCAAATCAACCGCACACAGTCAATAACTATGTTCCCGACACTGCAACTTATAAGCTACCGGTATGTCCGATAAGGCATCAACGACTTTGCCTATACTGTGTGTGTGCTAATTTAATATAACGCCTCATTTCTTCTGCACCGCAAATAAGACTTTGCATGACGAAACAAACGAAACAAACGAACGACCGTAGAATATTGACTCGAACTGTAATTATTGCTACGGCTGACTGTCCCATCCGAACCGATAGCTTGAATACACGCTATACCTTGGCTGCATCAATGTAATGTAATGTAATGCATCAATGTAATGTAAATGTAATGTAATGCCTTACTTGTCATTGGCTCAGATACGACTTAGTGCCATAGGCCTATGCAATGTCATGTAACATGCCTAATAGATCTATGTTTTTCGATTGGTGGGTTTAAATTTGGGCATTCCCTGTCTGTAGCTGATGGTTCTGCCTTGGTTCCTTGTGAAAAGATATTAAAACATCTGTTCTAATTGCAATATTAGGCTACAATAATAATATAGGAATGTAGAGAAACGCGCTCTCGTGCAAGGCTTGATTGCTTAATTTGTTAAAGCGCACTATCATCTATTTATCTTTAGTTTTATTGTATTGCATGTATAATAGTCGTGCAGTCTATCGGACTATTAGCCTATGTCATCGTTAGACGCGACAGAACGGCAATTCACAGAGGCATCTGCTCATGTCTTGGTTTGCAGGCGAAACTCTGATCAGAATTAAGCACATAAACATAAACTCAGACTAAATGGTTGCCTAGCTATAGTCACGTGATCAGCTACAGTTGGAAGTATCTGAAGTTAACTATAATATAGCCTTAATTATAGACCCTAGGCCTATGCGTTTGCCGCTAATAAAACGGTTGAGATGACTTTCATAACCTACCACCACCTTCATCACCATCCCCAGGCTATGGGAAATGCCCAGGGCCAGGCTATTTGTAGGGGCCGGACTGGGTAAATATAGGCCTTTATAGGCCTATGTAGGCCTAAATATAGGGTAAATATAAATATAGGGTAAATATAGGCCTATGTGCCTATAAATATAGATCTATATCGCCTAGGCCAAAACAAAGTTTGATTTAAATTGGCCTGCGTTTTTAATTATAACATTTCGGACACTAACTACAATTGTCAAACAGATCAAACTTTTAAGTAGCAACTTAATAAAATCATAACAAATATAGGCTATAGCCTATCGATAGGTCTATAGGTCGCACACGCATATATGCACGTCCACCATTTCGACTTAGATCTATTTCTAAAAAGAATTTATCGTAAAGTCCTCCAGAGAGCTTTACTATAAGGGCCCATAGTCTAGGGCCTCTAGGCCTACTCTAGCGAATAATGCGACTTCAGCAAATGATAAGCCTTTTTTTATGCTGTGTAGGCCTACATGTGCTTGAAATAATCTTTCTGTTGAGTATGCTCCATAGGCCTAATTCATCTCACATTTCACTAGAAGTTGATGATTAAAATTATTTGATCGCGTTCAGGTTTAATCAGGCAGATTAACACGGTGCATTGCACGGAGGTGAGCAACATATAGGCCTAAGGCCCGCAGGTCGAATCCGGCCTCGGGAACCTTTGAACGGTTGAACCGGTCCTTGGCTGTCTTATATAATAGCATTGCACCTGGCACATGGGAACTTTTATCCGGTCCTACCAGAATGTCTGGATTTCTGCACGCAGGACAACTTTAAAATATCTAGTCTAGTCAAGTATAGTCGACTAGTTTAGACCTTCTTCCGGGAATCTTCCCTACCTCTCCAATGAATTTCGAATTACCTCTTAGAACATTAGGCTAATGCAAAACGCTCTGGATTTGCGAAAGTCTACGCTGTGCCAATTTTATGTAGTCAATATATAGCTACATATAGGTCTATAGATAAGTAACAGATCAAGTCGACGGCAACACACAGGCTAATATAGGCCTACGTACAAGTCAACCAAAGACGATGTCATTAATTATAATGCCTGAAATTTCAATTAGGCCTACATTTCAATAAAATTATTAGGTTCTACAGTTCGAGGAAGAGAGTGCAATTGAAACTTTGAACTTCATGAGTAGGCTTTCTAAATCTGGCATTGCATGGAATTTAAAGAATGCGGCAGTCAGGCCCGGATTTAGGGGTGGGCACAAGGGGCACCCGCCCACGGGCCTCCACCACATAGGGGCCTCCACCACACAAGGAGGAAATTTTTTAAAGACGTTTTTAGTACTGTGCCCTGCCCACAGATACAATTTCACGCAAATATTTTAAGAGGAGAATCAATTGAAAGAAACGTGAAAGCCTGAAAGGTCAGAAATTAGTTTCTCTTGGTTATGAAGTCATGTCAAATTAATGAGACTTTGCGTGCTTTCTTCTTGGCAAATTCGGTCACCAGATCATCAAAGTTAATTTCACGCAGAAGGTCTGATTCTATATATGCTCATCAGAGCCAGATGGGACAACCTATCATTGCCTATCGATGTGCGAATTCTATTCTTAATCAGTTTTATTTTGGAGAATGAACGTTCCGCAGTACAGTTACTGACCATGAGCACCAGAGTGCTATCTCCACATCAGGAAATGATCCCTGAACGTGTTTATCATGTATCAGCTGATACATGAAATTCTCGATTCATGAAATTCTCTTTTTCGTCCTTGAATGTTTCCACAAAGTCAACAAACTGCACAAGCTCATCTCCAAAGCATTCATCGAGGTCATCTTTGTACACCTCAACAAGATTTGATTAATATGTAAATAACCTTCTGGGGGGTCCGTAGCTCAGTGGAGAGAAATCGTTGGTCGTTAAACTGAGTGTCATCCACGCGACCCGGGTTCAAGCCTCGCTCTTGGCATTAATTTATTAAAGTTTCTGTTAGCTGCCATAGGCGCTTTGCTGTTGTGTTGTTTGACTTGGGTTCTGCTGAAAGTAAGATAGCCCCTCCCACTTCTGGCTTGGCCGAACCAGGAGTGATCCAGCAGTTAAGCCATTTAGTGTTAAGCAACCAGTTTTACAGCATGGGCTACTGTAACAGCCAACACGTATGTCATGGAGATCAGCCTAAACTTTATATTTTGTAAGGCCTATCCTGCTGCAATTTGTAGGTGAGGCGCCCTTGTGACGGTGACACGAAACGGAGTATGATACGAGTATCCCTTCTGAAAGCTATCCGGGGGAATGAATTAATCTATGCCCCCGGATGGAATTAACCGGTCTATACTATCTGGGAGGATAAACCATTCTATCCTATTTTTTGAAAAATGCGTATAATAATTTTTTTATGCTGTAATCAAAATTTAAAGTGACTATAATTGTTTTAAGTGTTCTAAGCAATTAATGCTCAGATAAAGGCAACTCGAATTTATTTAGGTACTCTGAGTGTTCTTAAGTGTTTTAAATGTCTTAAGTGCTCTAAAACAGGGCAAAACAAATTATCTTGTAGGAATAAACATACATGTTAATGTCATTGTTCAAAACAAAGCAGAAGAAAATTAATTTGCCACAAAAATACACGCGGAAGCGGTTTTTTCGACTTTTTTAATTTGGGGGATACAACTAATACGGGGGATACTCTATTTCGTGACAACGGCATTGCTGTGGTACGTACGGGCGGTACGGCACCTTTAAAATTGAAATTTTTACAATTGTCCTGTGTCCATTGGGCCTCCACCACAGCGGTGCACATGGGCCTCCACCAAAGTAAATACGGCCCTGGCGGCAGTCGTCACTTGTCAGCAAATTTTGCCAAGAGAAAGGCGTTCAGATCAACAATAAGCAACAATAAGAGGTATAGGCCTACTAGATAGATTAAACACTGGTCGATGAGGCCAATCGTCGGCCAAGCCAAACAATGATCGTCAAACTCGTTTGTCCCTGACTAAAATTTAATTTAAAACCTCGCTCCCCGTAGGCTACTTTGGGAATGGCATTATCATCTAACAGAAGAGTTTATTCTAGATTGGAGTTTCGGGATAGTATACGTAGGACATGGGGATGACGGGGGCCTAACTTAGCAGTAGGCCTATATACGCTTAAAAGCTTAAGTTTTATTATAGGCTATGCAATGTAAGCATGTAGAGAAGCGGGTTGCATCATTTTATCACGGTTAAACTAAGCTGAGGTGTTCACTTTGACCTATAGAGTATTAGAGTTATGTATACCTACCCTATATATGATATACATGTATCCAATCCGGAATGCCGACTAGGCCTACATAGGCCTGTTTTGACCTACGTGTAAGCCGGCATTTTAACTCCTAATCACGAGACCTATTTTTTGTAGACTACAGCAGGTCCATAATATTGAGTCTGAAATAGCACCCTGTGGAAATCAAGTGATCTAGAAATGCTGCTGCTTCCGCTCAATATCATGACGCTTAGTTGGCTTCGCTGCATCTTTGTGCCGTGTTTGCTGCAGGCTCTATATGCTTATAAGGCCTAGATCCGACTTGACTTGAACCGATTTTCACCTGCAAGATAATAACCGTCCTCTGCAGCGGATGTATTCACCGATCGGTGTATTTGTCAGGGTTCACCTGCGGCGTCGCTCCCTTTCATGTCTTATCTACGTTAATTACGCGAGTGATGAGTATTTTAATAGCGTTTCCAAACATGGAATTTGTCGCAAACCAAACCATGTGCACGGGTCTGTAACCCGCATTTAGAGAACATAATTACACAGTCGCCCACGGACCCAGTTAGAGTTAATTGTGACTACACAACAGAAGTAGCCTACATATTTACAAATAGGCCTACTTGGTTATTAATAATGTCACTGCTGTTGACTACTAAGGCCATATTTTGATATTTTGAGAACGATATCACCATCTCAGAGAAGAGTTTACATTTATTTTCCTAGACCTGAATTTCGGGCTGTCAGGCCTGTGTAGAAAAGTGGTAATTTATGAGTTAGACAAAACACACATTAGGGGCCGTCCATAAAGTACGTCACGCTCCAGGGGGAGGGAGGGGGTGTAAGAAAGTGTGACAGGGGGGAGGGGGTCAGGCCATGTGTGACGTCACACATTTATTTTTTAAATTCTTGTTTATTTTTTTGTTCTTGGTACCTAAAATCCGACCCGGCCCGGCGTGTCTAAAACCCGGCCTGGCGGGATAAAAATTGATTTCCCGTCACTATCAAAGCGTTTATGGACACACGTCACTATCAGAGGGATTAGGGATAGTATCCTAGGGTTTAGAGGGTTAGGTAAATGGTTATGTTTAAAAAAAATTTGTTCGAAAGTGTGACGTACTTTAGGGGGGGTCCAAGATTTGTGACAGTTTGTGACAGGGGGAGGTCAAAAATAGCGTGACGTACTTTATGGACGGCCCCTTAGGCCTACATCTTTACATACATATATATATATATATATATATATAACCTATATGATACGTGTATGCAAAATTTTGAAATTATTACTGGTGGGACAGATAATAGGGCCTATATAACTGATGCATAATACGCAAAAATGAGAATTGTCAAAGACTTCAACATTTTCTAACCGAGCATACGGTCAACATATGTCTGTTTACATAAATTTCATGATGCTTCTTTCAAACACAACCATGCTAATGAAAATTATTCGTTATATTATAAAAATTATGTATCGTAAACACATAGGCCCACACCTCAAATGCCTACATTGAAGTTAAAACACTACTTGAAATTGAAGTCGACCTTAAATAATACAACCACTGAAAAAGCATGAACTTAATTAATTGTCTTTCCAAAACATCCATCAAACGGCATTTTACGATCATCATTTTGATCATTTGAACAAAGAAAAGCAGCCCAACTTCTTTTACATAGTAACATAGGCCTACAAGTATCTTTGTTTGCAACTGAATCATTCAATTTAATTGGATAGAGTGGCCAACACTGTCCTCATTAAAATCTTAAAACAATCAGAGCATGCATGACTATCATTATAAATAGCCCGTGATGCAAAATGCTCCTGTGCATCCTTGCAGTAGCAAGTATATGACTTTAAGCTTATATGCTTAACAAAAGTTTAATATGCCCTGAACTTAAAGCAATCGAAGTGTTATCTAGGAATAGCGCATGGTGTCCTTCCTGAAATCAATACATTTCCTCATAAGTATAACCAATACCTCAGAGGAGAATCAGAGCTGCGTTCTCTGTGATACAAGGAAAGCACTGTATCACAAAGTCAGTCAAACATGCCATATGCGTGTGTTTAACACATCATTACATACAAATTTTCTAAGAGCTCTCTTAAATATTATTCTATAATTATTCCAATGCAATCATCAAATTAATAAAAAAATTATATTTTACCGCATATGTACCGGTACAACATTGTTCCATAGTGCAAATTATGTACAAGATTTGATTTAATCTGACAACTTCGGTCACTTAGGCACAAGCAAGAAAATGGGCAGCTTCGTTTTTCAAAACTGCTTCACAAAGACTGGTCCAAGCAGTAGCATAAATGTTGGGCTTTATGCAATCCCCAAATCTAAATGCTGGGATTCAAAATTGAGCTATAAGCTCATCCAGAATGATCTACGCATGATATTTGAAAATGTATATGCAGAGCAAACTTGGGCAGGGTATAGCATGGGAAAAGGCTAATGACTTAAATTGCATTCTGGAATTGAACCTTTGGCCGCAACAGACCTTCACCACAATTTCTGTTAAATACAACAATTGTGGAGTTATAGCTAGAAAAGCCATCAATAGATCTACTTTAACAGAAAGCCATCCAGCAATCCAAAAGAAATGCTAAGCACATATAGACACTGAAATGAAGTTGATTACAAGCAATACTGCTGCTCGTGGTTCGCTGTGAGTAAGAAGCGTGTTCATCTTGAACCTCAACAGATCGTTTACTGACTGATGATAGCGACCAGCACATACCATCTGCATTGCAACTTCCACGACCATGATCACATGGATAGCCAGGAAGGTGGTACACATGACTATCTGAAGTCAGTGCCATCCAATCAGCCGGAATGCAGGATGTCTGGTTGTCAATCGTACATCCACAGCAGACTCTGCATGCTGCTGCCGTCATCGTGCAAGAGCAGTCAACCAGTCCATTCATTTGGCACAGTGAAATGCTGCAGAGTCCCATACGACACTTTCCTGAGCCACCACCGCAGTGGGTTCCGTCAGCTTTATAAACCGGAAATAGGCATGAATCAGTCCGTCCATCACACCTTGTTTCTTTCACGCAGTCCGTCTCAGGTCGACAGACGGTGTTCGATTCAGATGAAATCGTCTTACAATCATCATCACAGCAGAGCTTTGATTTTGGACTGCATTGGCTTCCACTCTCCCGTGCTATCGTGCAGCCATGATATTGAGAATTGGAATCTCCCGTGTAAATCGGCAGAGGCGTACAGCATCGGTCAACCTTTTCACAAGAGTAGGCATTACCACAGTCACATTCTTCAGGTGCCTCCACCTGCATGTTTCCACACACGGGAGGTTTGCTGACAATCAGGCAACTACCTTTATTCTGAATAACTGGTGTCATAGCCTTCTTAGAACAGTGTGAAAACTGCCAGTTATTTTTACGTTCAATTCCAGCATTCATTGAAAACATGACAAAATTACCAGAAGGTGACTTGCCTCCAGGGTAACACGAAGGGTCGTCAGTCTCATCGTCATGTGGTGAACCAAATGAATGGCCTAACTCATGTGTAAAGGTAAGTGATACAATCTCTTTTGGCAGCTTCTGACCATTATTTGCCTGACTAACAACTAGTGCATTGAAGCTATAATAATCGACCGCGCCGCTCAAACTGTATTTTAATCGTTTTTCACATAAGCCTCCAGGTGCACTGAGCGTAGATGGTCCGGCTGTAAAGGCAAGCCCAATGCTACCCTTCGAGAAATCACGAAATGTGAAAGCAGTTGAGAGACAGTATCTGTCAAACGTGTACTTTGAAAACTGGTGCAAATAGTCTTCGACATCTAAAGTCATACTCCTCATGTTGTAATGAGGAGCCAAGATATCCTGAACAATGTTCAGTTTAGAAATTCTGAAACCAATATTATCTCCAAATGAATCTCCATCAAAATCTGTCATACGAAAGATGTAGTCAGCTTCCGTAACATGGTAGACTATCTCTGCAACAGTCGTTTCCAGATTTCGAAAACCTGAGAACTGATAAAATGTGTGATCGGTCATAATAAACAACTCACACGTTCTTGAAACATTTCCTAGACTACGACGTCTTCTGCCAGTGAAGTTCAGATTATTCTTAAAGCTAGTTTCAGGAAAATGCTCCTTTCTCGCAGATGAACCACAACTTCTTTTAGGATACCGAACATCTGATCTTCTATACACTACAGCCATTTTGTCTCCTTTTTGACCAATTTCTGGATATTTCCATGCTGGTTCAAGATAGTAAACTTCTTCACTAGTCTTTAACGTACCATCAAATTCACCTTGAATGTAAGTGCCATGTGCGTAAGACGTATTTTCGCTGATTTCTGAACCCCGGAAGAATGCAAGATTTAAATCTTTTGCAAAGTATGTCTTTTCGCCTGTAGATGAAATGGTTTTAATCTCAGTCCATGGTGGAATAATATCTGAATAAAAAATTCTATGTAATCTAAGGTATATTTTTTTGCTAAATGCCACAAATTCATAGTCAATGCCATGCAATGTTTCCTTAGAATCATCAAAATGACTGTGAAATTCTCGTACATCAGGTCTTACAAGATCAAAACAAACAACTGATTTTGATAGTTCTTTACAGGTGGTGTTTGTATTGTTCATTGCAGCATAGGTTGGTTTGCTTGAGTTGTTCTCTGCCACTGCTGTCCAAGCCAGCAAAAGGAAGAAAATTTGTGAGGTCATGAATGCTGTTTCCTTATCTAAATGAACACAACAAAATATATGGTGTTTACCAGCAAGTAACAATGTCTCTCGAATAAGGCTATCTTACAAAGGAGTGCATATAAAACAGTGAAACTTGCCAACTGATTCAAATTTATCCAAGATCAAAAAGAAATCTTGAAATAATTACATGCAGCAACTCCTGTGAGAAGACAGACAGAGGCCTACATAGGCCTACTCAAAATAAAGACATAAACAAAATTTCTATAACATAAATTTATTAACTCAATCATTTTAGGGTGAGTCAAATGTGCTGTCAGGCTGAAGATAGGCCTAACCTATCACAATTCTCCAAGCATTGGTCTAGACTGCACCTGGTTTGAATTGGTGTCAACCTGCCACAGATCAGATGATCAGATGTACATTATATCCCCGTGTTGATTTCTGTGACCAGATGAAGACCTGATTCTCATCAGTGCAAAGCAAGCAAGCAAGTAAGTAAGTATAGCCTTTAATACTTCACTTGTAAACACACAATGGGACATTGAAATAGAATGTTAAACAAAACAAAGAAGTAATAATAGAGTATAGAAATAATTATGTAATAAAGTAATGAGCACTTGCTTATAATTTCTACAGCGCCGTAGCTTCATTAAACTGTGTAACTTTACAGAAACTATTTTAATTGCTTAATGAACCTTATGACCTAAGCCTCTAGGAAAGCAACCTTCCATTAGAACCTTTAAATCATCAAGTTAAATGTCAGCAGATATTGTTTTCAAGCCTATACACATATTGAAAATGGGCTTGGTGCTTTGAAGCAGGCACAATGAAATGAGGGGAACTTTAGCCATGCAGTTTGTACTGGGATAATATCAACAGCATTAGGTCCCTATTTTGAAGAATAACTTCATATATTTGCTTAAGTGACAAAGACTTTTACACAAATTGGATATTTTAAGTTACAACTAGGCCTACTTACAAGCAGTGACAACTACCAATAGTGGAGTTTGAAGAATGACCTCCATTGAACTTCAAAAGTGAGGTTTAGGGTATGTTGTGAACATAAACTGTGGGTTGATGAATGATGATTTCTGATAATTAATGGACTGGGGCTGGGTGTTCTTCCAATTCAGTTGGGAGGGGGGTAGACGTCAGCTCTTACAGACCAACTATACAGTAGAACCAACTGACGTCTGATACTTTGAGGAACACCAATTTAGCATCTTAAACTATTCACTCTTGTCAGTATAGTTATTTTTTTATCTACAGATTCAATTCTATATAAGGAAGAATTTTCTTCCTCAATCCCACTTCTGTTTAAGCAAGAAATCTTGTAATCACTTCAACTTCTATTTAAGCAGGAATTGTTTCTCATCAATGCAACTTCTATTCAATTAATAATCATGGCCTAATTTTTCACAAATCCAACTTCTATTTTCAAGTTTTCATCAATCCAACTTCCGTAGAAGCAAAACCTTATTTTCACCAGTCCGACTTCTATGTAGTAAAATTGAGAATCGTCAATCCAACGTCACCACATCACTCCTGTCCTGAAATCACTTCACTGGCTCAAAATACCTGAACGCATCGAATACAAAGTCCTCTCACTCACTTACAATACACTTCAATCATCCCAGCCGTTCTACCTTCGTCAGTTGTTCATCATCCAGCCACCTCGTTCAACACGCTCCTCATCCTCCATTACACTGCTTCGCCCTCCCATCACTTCATCACTGAAATTCGCAAACCGCTCCATAGCCATTGCCGTTCCACCTCTCTGGAACAAACTTCCGCCAGCACTTCGGCAAACTTCCGACCCATCATACGAACTCACCAAAACTCCACCTCTCGCTATCTCCCCACAGGTCTTTCACTCAAAACTGAAAACATTGCTCTTTCAAAAATCCTATCCTGATTCTTCTTCTCCTTACATCCCCCGCCACTTCAACTCTAAACATCACCCACCTTAGCCGTCCATCTATCTGCCTGCCTGACTCTCCGGACTTGACCCGC
This sequence comes from Lumbricus terrestris, assembly GCA_949752735.1. Taxonomy (NCBI): domain Eukaryota; kingdom Metazoa; phylum Annelida; class Clitellata; order Crassiclitellata; family Lumbricidae; genus Lumbricus; species Lumbricus terrestris. The sequence continues at coordinate 64,594,473 of OX457036.1, forward strand.
TGCCTATCGATTTTGTTTTGATTGAGCGCCTGTGAATAAGCTGGTTCCCGCGACTTGGCTTTTGTGGGCGCTGTAGAAGTTTCGAGATTACGATTACGATTACGATTGTATTGGACCAATGCTGAAACCACCTATGCACTTTAGGCTACTACGCTACACGTTTACTCCAGTTTGTTTGCTGACTGAACTAAGTAAGTAAGTAAGTAAGTAAGCATTCCATTTAATTCTCAGTTGCAGACCGCATTCTGAGTAGTTGCAAACGACATTGCACATAAGCATGTAGGCCTACATTACAACCAAATCAGAAACATTACATACTCTGTTAACATTAGGATAGCCTTTGCAAATGTTTGCTTATAGCCCAACATTCACTGATCATATGAAAGCATCTCATCACTTACAGGCTGTCAATAATGAAGACTGTCTGTCTATATATTAGACTTTTGTCGGTTCTGTAGAAGCGCCAAGGTGCGCGAGTCTCGATTGTTGACGAAGCTACTTTCCGCACAATAAGGACGAACTAAGGCACGTCGCTCAACCAAAACAGTTTAATAAATAAACGTGTGCGCATCTTAACTTGCGATTAGAAGCTTAATTTGGAAGTTCTCTCGTCTAAATAAACAAGAAAGAGACGCCATACGTGGTTCTTAACTTGCCATATTCAAAGACTGCATGACGTCATGGCCGTTCAGTACACTCTGAATTTTTAAAAAGGTCAGATCCGGCCAAAAAAAGGCTAGAAAAGGCTAGAGAGAGAATTTATGAGAACTACATGAATTTTCCGATTTTTCGCGCTTGAAATAAAAAATTCTGAGAAACTTTCATTTAGTCATCCGACCAAAATTTGCTACATTTCCTACAAAAATTTCTGATGACTTTTTTAGTCACTGATCATCGCTTCAAAATCTTCAACTTTTGGGGTCCGTATTCACAACATTTTCGACTTTTTCATGTCTTTTGTGCATTTTCACCTAAAAGTCTTTCTTATGTGTAAAATGTCGGAAAAAACGCCGTGAGAAAAAAAGGTTAGAACCTAGTAAAAAAAAGACCTAGATAAGACCGAAAAACCTAGATCAAGGTGGAAAAAGCTAAGAGTGGCACCCCTGAGCTTCTTAGCCCTGAGTACGGTATGATAGATGTCGCCACGAATTGTAAGGGCGCCGAGTAAATATTCACATCTATATTCTTTCGGGGTTTGGATTCGCATAGTAAGCAAAGAAGTGTAAACAAACCATAATTGTTTCATTGTTATAAGACTCTTCACTTCACTCCATTGTCTGATTATAGTATTGCGTTAGTTTTGTGTAGTGAAGTATAACACCTTGTTGTTCTACTAGTTATGTTGGAATCTTGCGACGGATGCAACTGAGCGATAATAAAGGTACAGCGTCCTGCGGGCATTTTGATAACTCATGGACCTTTGGGAATCGGCCACATACTTAATGAATGAATGAACTTGTTTATTGCACACACACACACACAAGTCAAATAGTATAAACAAGCCTCAACAAACATAGTGCAAAAGGAATCAGGAAAAAGCTAACAGCTTATATAACCCTGACCCATAGCTCCAGAATCTCTTAGAATCAGTTATTTTATTTCAAGTATTTTTCAAGTATTTATATAGCGCCTCTTCAAGAAACCTACTCAGTAGAGTTATGGTAAGCCTAAAGCTAGGGACCACAGAGAGAGTGATACCTCTAGGATTTTGCAGCCCTCAGAACGCCGCTGAGTAAATATTCACAACCCGAAATCGTATTTGGCCATCCTTGGATAGGGTTGTCAAATCTGAAGAACTCGTTCGCGAGAGACAGTCGCAATCGCTGTCGTAGCAAAAACTGCTTTAAAGCCAGGGATCATGGAACTCTGTACTATCCAGACGTCTAGACATGATTTTATTTTTGCAGCTTTCTGAAACAAGACCCTGGCTTTCCATTGGTGGAAGGTGTAGCGCAATGGATAGCACGCTGGCGTAGACACTTTATCAAAGAAAAATTATTATTTTATATTGTTACATTATGCTCGTTCATTCTTTGATGAGGAGAGGACTAGCAGTTATAGCAGATTATCTATATTATATTTTCGTGAAGACCTCATCGGTTGTTCTCTAATAGTGCTGTAGTGGGTGAATTCCATTTTTGGACTATTTTCATTCCCATGAAAGATTTGATCTGACGATTGAATTCTCTGACTGACTCTGTCTTGTGGTGCAGATGGTAGAAGAATGTCTGGATATCAGTGAGGTCATTGGTTCGGTGCTTGAAAGGCATTTGACAATACTTAGCCAATCAGTTAGTCACAGAACCTTGTCTTGTATTATGCTGTCGAGTATTAATGGTTTAACACGTTGACCGCTGATTTGCTGTGTTAAATGACTCAATTTAGGACGTGTATACACGTCCCTCGCGGCCAACGTGTTAAAACATAGGACATGAGTAATTTTGAATGTGATCTGATGAAGTAAGTTGTTGAATTTTAGTAATGTCGTTACCAAAAAAGGCAAAGAGAGTAGAAGAGTCAGATGGACAGATGTCAGGTACTGATTCCTAACATTCAAAGTGCTTGGCTTCCAAAGACTGTGAATGATATAAATCTTACATTATAAGGCTGAAAGTTTATCTGTGGCTGGCAAGCGGGCGGGCATGCATTTTTGTCCCAGGAAAGGCTTTGAAACCACTGCATTTCACACGACGAAACAATTTTTTCATCTTCTTATGAGAATTTGTAGGTCAGCGCGACTATTTTCAGCTCTCAATTCACTTTAAAACCCGAGTTATGGACATTTTAAGTTTTGATGCGGTAGTTAGCGCCTATACAGATTTAAGAAGCGATTTCACATGGGGGAGGGGAGAAGGCGAAAACCCTAAATTTCTCGGGCAGCACCGGATTGCACAGCTAGTTAACATATACTGATTACTTGAATATGATGAAAAGCTTGAATCAATTTCATGGCCATGTTGATGTTGACCTGAATGAAGGGTCTTCTACGCTCCGTCTACAAGAAAGTGTCTGAAGATATAAAGTAAAATTAGTAAATAATGACTACAGAAGTCTTTAATCATAAAATTATAAATTTTAGCATATTATTTCTGATAATTCTTTGAGAGGCTGAGGACCATTTTCTTAGGCATGGCAGGCCACTTTTGGCCCACGTGCCACAGGCTGGGAACCACTGATCTGCACCATGTTTCAATAAAATGGTGAATTAGTGATGCATCTCAGAAACCAGGAGGTCCAGGAGCCATCATCAAATGCTAAATTGTATTGAATTAAGGGCAAGGCGTAACTGTATCTAGTCTCTAAATTATAAAATATCATCAAAACTCTGACTTTTTAACAATTAAGACAGTCAAATGTTGCTGTATTCCGTTTATTTCTGTTGCATATGGTAGATAGAGTACCACAAAATAATTATTTAAAAGTATATTTTAGCTGTTACCAAGAACCTACAAGCTCACTTCTACTGTGATGTAGGTATCAATATTTCAATTCGTCTGGCATCAAAACTGAGAGTTTTCTACTGCTCAGCCAAAGGATATGGATTGTGTTTCATGTGGCAGCACTTTTGCAAGATGCTTACTGGTAAAAGGTGCTTGCTGTATTTAATGTTTGTTATAGATCAGTCACTGCCTGCTGAGACGTTCTTCAAAGGCATTTTCGTTAGTATTCGAGAAGAACCTTTTGAATTGCACTTGTTTGAAACACTGCTCTGTTTGAAACACTGCTCTGCTGCACTTCTTGGCAAAACGCAAGCAGTGCAACTTGGGTATAGGATGTTTGTGTTGATGATGTGATTCGATAAATTTTGGTTCAGCTCTTGTAAACCTGATGAGAGACATAGAGTGATGACTACATGTAAAAAGTTTATACAGTACTGGTATGTTCTGTATATCATTGCTGAATAGAGATAGATGTATTGTATAACAATCTGTGTTGAAATATAAGTCTGTCTGATGTCTGAGCTAGTCAATGTTAGTATTCTGAAATGTCTATCATATAAATGCGAGCATTAGTGACATATTTGTTGAAAGTTTTGTAATGGTCTTGTAATGGTTTAAATTGTTGCAAACTGGGTTGTCAACTGTATAGTTTAAAAAATAGCTAAATTGGTGCCACACATTTGTTAAAAGCTTTGAAACTTTAGGTTTTAATTGTTCAAAAAAAGATCATCAGGATTATCAGCTGTAATATTGTCAAAATGCATAAAATTGGTTCATGAAAGCACCCAATAGATTGTGCTGTCTAATAGGTACTATAGATGCAGATGCAGACTTGCTACGATATTTCCCATAATTGTTAATTGAATTAAATAGTCGGTTGATCTGCTGTGATTTTTGGGTCTAGGACTTTACCCCCCGGCCCATTACCCCCCTGCCATTACCCCCCTGCCATTACCCCCCGCCCATTACCCCCCGTAGGACATTACCCCCCTGCCATTACCCCCCGGTCTGCTTACATTTGGGACCAGTTTATGTGCATTTGTATGTATGTATGTATGTATGTATGTATGTATGTATGTATGTATGTATGTATGTATGTATGTATGTATGTAAGTATGTATTTAGGTATGTATTCAAGTATGTATATAAGTATGTATGTAAGTATGTATGTAAGTATATATGTATGTCAGTATGTATGTATGTATTGTAAGTTTGTAGTAAGTATATATGTATGCAACTATGCATGCATATTCATATGTACGTATGCACGCACGTACGTATGTATTTTATGCTTACATACATATTTACATACATAATCACATACATACCTATACATACATACATACACACACATACATTCAGACATACAACATACATACATACATACAGGCATACCTACATACATACACACATAATTTATACATTCATACATGCCTACAAATATACATACAAATGCACAGAAACTGGCCCCAAATGTAAGCAGACCGGGGGGGTAATGGCAGGGGGTAATGTCCTACGGGGGGCAATGGGCGGGGGTAATGGCAGGGGGTAATGGCAGGGGGGTAATGGGCCGGGGGGTAAAGTCCGGATACCGTGATTTTTGTATCTCGCATCAGTGGTCATTATGTGTTTTATGTTGAATGAAATGAACCAACATGTGAATAATTATGTGGCATGACAGTAATTTTAAGTTATGGTGTATAATATAATATTGCAATGAAATGTTTGAGTGACCAGTTCTAGTCTCTGTGATTTGCTGGGAAAGAGATAAATCCACTGCCAAATGGACAGGTACTACCAGATATCTCTGTGTCGACATTGTGGTCTATTTCTTAAGAAATATATATGTGTATGGTTCATACGTTAATTACAGTGTATTCCAAGTGACTTAGCTGATACATTTTTCGTTTGAATGTTGATTTGTGTAGGAACGGGATTCAAGAGATGATTCAACTGCTGCCGATCAACTTTTTGCTGTAGGTGGATTTCCTGTTGCTCCAGTTCGGGATGAGGTAAATAATTTTTGTCTAATTTCTCAATTCTTGCAAGGCTGATAATTTCAATTGAATATGTTTAATGTGATTTGTTTAATTTGTTGCTGAATCTAATTTTGTTACTAAATTAATAGTACTGGTACTTTGTATTATGTTTGTGCTTTGGCTAAGCAGATGTCTAATCACAGATCTGAGGAGGTTTTTTGTATTTATTGTTAAGTTGCCAGAATGCCATTTTAAATATTTTTAGGAAGAGGAGGAATGTGATGTGATGGGGAAGTAAGGGAAGGAGTAGGGAGGGAAGGAGAGCTGACTTTAATGGGGTTCATACCCTACTTGCAGTGCTCATACTCCTTAACTATATAATTAATTGGTGAAAGAAAACACGAGATAAAACCTGGTCGAAGCATGGAAAAATATCTAGGACTGTTACATGATTTCAGTAGATTGATTTGGCTAATTTACATTGAGTTCTTGTAGTTGGTCTGCCGATGTTTAAAACTACATGCAGATATTTAAATGTATTGAAATTAATTTAAAGTCAGGCTGTGAAAGTTTGTTGTTGACTCTCAGGCAGTTGTGATTGTGTCATTTTTAGCTTAAATGTTGTGATTTTCAGGACTTAGCTCCTGTTGTTCAACATGGAAAAAGAAAAAGTATCTTTGCTCAGCAGTTTGAGCGCTCCAGCTTGAGTCAATTTGGTTTGACTCGTTTGAAATCGGTGGAGAGACCTGAGGCAATGGAGGTGACGTGCGATACATTGGTGGCAAGTGAGTCATCAACTGAGATACCTATGGAGTCAGCAAAGACACAGGAATCACTGAAGATGGACTGGCAATTGAGCGATAAAGCAAGCGACATGTGGAAGATTGATGATGAAAACAGGGAGAAGTTGGCTGGAATGACTGAGGAGCAGATACTAGCAGAACAGCAAGAGATTCTTGGCTCATCTGGTAAGCAAGTGGTGGGATCAGGGGTTAGATGAGTCGATGATGAGTACTTGAGTCTTGCAGCCAAATTAGTTCATTCATTCATTCGGACATTTATGTAGCGCTCCTTCAAGAAAAACTACTCAGAGGCGCTCCCGACTCCAGCGCGCACAAAAAGAACAGTTTTAAGTTTAGTAAGGAAGGATCCTGGTAGAGTCCCAGGGTGTAGGCGTAGCTCAAAAGGAAGGCCATTCCAGACCACTGGTCCAACCACAGAAAAGGCTCGATCCTTCATGGTAGTAGTACGAGCAAAAGGAACTAAGAGGACTCCCCTATCAGCAGAGCGTAGCTGACGACGTCCTTGGATACCCAATGTAGAGCTGCATAGCTCACGGAGGTAAGTTGGGGCAAGACCCTGACAACATCGCCATACCAATGCAGCTACCCTGAACTCGATACGCTGGCGAATAGGGAGCCAGTGAAGTACCTCAAGCATGTAGTTTGAGACATGATCATATTTAGGAATTTTCCCAATTAGGCGTGCAGCAGAGCGCAACACCCGGTCAAGACAAGTCAATCTGCTGGATGGGAGGCCAATGTAGAGCGAAGAGCAATAGTCGATGCGAGATGTAACGAAAGAATGCACTAAAGTAAGAGTAGCAGCAGACGTAAGAGAACGGATGACAGTGCGAAGCTGGCGCAGCTGATAATAGCAGTCTCGAGCAAGACGGTGAAGTTGAGGAGCAAAAATGAGTTCTTGGTCAAGTTGGATACCGAGGTCATGAACCGTGGTCGCAAAGACAAAGCCAGGAAATTCAGATGCAAGAGAAAATAGATCAAGCTTGGCAAGCTGCTGCCGTGTGCCCAACCAAATAAATTTTGTCTTAGATGGGTTCAAGCATAGTCTATTGGATGACATCCATGCCTCTAGAGCATCCAAAGTCCCGCTCATTATCCGAACCGCTTTGACAGCATTAGAAGGGAGGCAATGGGTGTAAGCCTGGACGTCGTCAGCATACTGCTGACTCAAAACCGAATGAGCTGTTAGTAGAGTGGCAGGACCTGAGGTGTAAATAATATAAAGTATAGGACCAAGGACTGAACCCTGGGGTAGACCATATTGTGCAGGCACCCATGAGGACCTAGAAGAGCCATGGACCAGTTGGTGGTTAAATAAACATAATAATATTGCAAAGTGATTAAATTAGATTCTTTGTGGGAATGTCTGAATAGATGATTTTTTGGTGAATGTATAAATTAGTATAAAAGATGGTAAGTTATGCTAAGGTTGTATAACCAATGTCTTAGTTCTTTATAATGTTATTCATTCTTACTTTGTAAAATTGTTATTCACTCAAATTTATGGCTTTATTAAGGAGTGAAGTCGCAGAGCGGAAATTTTAATTCTGTGCGCAAAATTAATTTGAAGTTTGAGTGAGCTCAAAGGTTTAGTTAATTAAGAACTTAAGCCAAATTTCCCAACAAACATGTTGTCCAAGCTCTGCACTTTTGCTGTCTTACCTACAGATCCACTGCTGTCAATGATGGCATCTTACGTAAGAAGTCGGAAACAAAAGAACAAGGAGGAATGTTCATTAGCTGAGAAGACTTCTCCAAAAGACTCCTCCCATACAGAAGCAAATCCTGCACCTATATTGGAAATTAGTGAGTACTTCAGACTTTGTTCTGCACTTACATGTAGTAGACTTGTTCGTTTGTCCACAAGCACAGAGTAAATTGCTGGATATTATAAACTTCAATTGTTCAGTCAAGTATGTAATACTGGAGGCAAGCCATTTTTGTTCATTTTGCAGAGTAAGTTGAGGGTCATTAATAATAGTGCTCAATATAGTTGCGATATCAATTATATTTCTTTGGGTTCATGCTCTATATGAATGTTTGAGTAGATGTATTTTTGGTTTGGGGGCCATGGTTTCTTTGCCAAAATCTAGTCACCATCTGTTCCACTTCATATCGAATTTAGGATTTTTTGGCTGGTTTACAAGTCTCTCCACGGAGTTATAGCCAAGTGTTTGCGTGATCATTTTATCGGGACGCAGAGTTGCCAATCAGGCCATTCGAGAAAAGCAATCTTTGTGTATGGTGGATGAGAACTCGTTTTGGTGACCACTTTCTTGGTGGCTGGGCCCAGATGCTGGAACAATCTTCCTTCTGCCCTGAAGTTTAATTGAGTCTTACCGATGTGTTCTGTTATTGAAGGTCTCGATGAGTTACCTGTCAAGCCGAAGCCGGAGTGGGTTCACATGGATAAGGTGGAATATGAGAAATTCGCATGGATGAAAGACCTGCCTCCACCATCAGCTGATGATCAGAAGGTCAGTTGTGTACCCTCATGCAGTCTTTCTTGAATGATGAAATGCTAATATTGCAAGGGTCTGAATTGTGCTGAGTCCTGCTATTTTAAGGGGATCTTCTTTCTTAGCAAATCGGACCACACAAGTGTGCATTTTATTCACGATAAAACAGTAGCCTCTGTCTTTCTCTGTAAGCTTCTGATTGTAAAAAATATGATTTGAACGGATTATGTTTAAGGTTTTATTGAAGCAGTTTTGGTGATAGTTCATCTTGTACCATTAGTCATGGTAGTTTTAATTGGTTTCATTTCTTATAGACTGGCCGGCCAGCACGATTTGACTTTGCTGGAAAGCTACTGGCTGAGGGAGCTGACATTCCTGTCCACCTAGGACTGCATCATCATGGAGAAGAACCAGAAGTATGATTTCCAACGTCTGAAGCACAGTTTTTTTCTTTTGTTTTTATTAGTTATTCACTAGAGAAAAGCAGTGATATCATAACCAGATTTTCATAATTTTTATGTTAATATTTTTATACATGAATTACTTGACTTTTGTTTAATTTCTGTATTTTGCTCCGATTATGCCTTGAAGTACATGTAGCATTGTTTTCCAAAATTTGCATGGGGTTGACTTTGAAATTATTCTGTAAGTCAGGTTGTACGTAAAAGACTTCATTAACATTGAAGGATGGCAGCACTGGTAATTTTTGACCACTAGTGAACTTTGACGGCAGTCTTGCATGTTAGCATGATGCACTGATCACTGCACTGTGTTCAGTTGTTTCTGTTGTTTTATGTGGCAGAGAGCTGGATACACGCTGCAGGAACTGTTCCTTCTTGCAAGAAGCACTAACATACAACAACGTGCAATTGCACTGACTACCATTGGTCGAATTATCATAAGCGTAAGTAGCGGCAAATGTGTTTTGTATGATGTGTATTGGAGGAATGAAAAGCTTTTGAAGGTACTGGTGTTAAATTATACAGTGAACTGCAGTATCATTTTTATTGATATTTTGCACTCTGCAGAGCTGATGAAAAGTATTGTGGATTTTCTGTGCTCTTTTGTGCCTGCTTGTCTTTTACCAGTATAAGAACTGTAAGGTAACAGATCTGGCTTAACTCTTGTGCTTCAGCATATCCTGCATAGCTCCAGCTGATTGTCTTCTTGTGTTTAAGACATTCCTGAAGATGTAACTGAAGAAGTTCAGCTATATAATTAGATGAATATTTTGAGTGATAGAAGTAACATGATAATATCTTCCCGGCAATGTGGACATTTTTCATTGTGTCACAGCCTGACAATTTTGCATAATTAACCCACCGGTATATGTTGTAGAATGTTCAATTTTTTTCATTTTATGTTATGCCTTGCAGCAAATGAGTTCTCTGTATAATATTGAAGTTAAGTGTTCGGTATTGTTTGTCGTTCAACCCAGGCAAAGAGAGGTGAATTTTTTGACTGTCTCTCGACTCCTGTCATTCCATCTCTTTTGGACGGCGGATTGGTGCTTTTACTGCGCTGGGCACTAGACGAATCATCTCAGATCTCCATTATTGCTTCTGTTGGAGCTCTCCATGCCTTGCTTGTCTGTGAAGAAGATGAGGTATTTAATGGAATTTTTTTATCCAGTTACAGTTATAACATTCCAGATGTTTGTCACTGACAAAATCTCAATAGCCATCTTGAAATTTGCATTCTCTTTCATGTGTTACTGATCAGGCATGCTGGTTAAGCTCCAGTGTTGCTGTAGGTCACATATTCACTAATTGTTTTGCACGTATTTTTATAATTTTGAACAATTCTTAAGTAAAGTTGAAGAACAGTTGTCAACTATGTTGTGGTTTATTAATTTTTAACGATTTTTATGTGTTGACATAACTCAGGAAATTTTAGCAGTTTATTATTGTTTGAAGACTTATTTGATTGCAGTAATTTACTATTTAATTAGTCATTACCATATTTGTGGTTTATAACTATTCATTTCTGATTTAGGTGGCATCTGATCACATCTTAACATGGCATGATGGCTGCACGCTGCCTTCTCTGCAAGTTCCTGTTAATGAAACGAAAGATCCTGAAGATGAAGAAAAGCAAGTGACTGATGCTGAATTGGTCAAGAAAGATGTTGTAAAAGTTGGTTCACTATTACATATGACCTGACTTCTGCAAATGTGGTACATTTGTGTAGCTTATTTCATTGTTCTGCAACTTTCTCCATGTTTTCCAACTGTAGGCTTAATATCTTCAGAATTATGCTTGTTACATTTTCCATCTAGCACCAAGCTACCTTGCTGATATGTGCATTTTAATCGTACTTGATCCCTCCAAGAACTCTGTTTCCTACTGTGGCTGATGAATTCTGTTAGACTTTTCATTTGTAGTTTCTGTTGCAGCTGCTCATGTTAAAAGGCAGCATAACAAAGCTATTTACTACCAAGGACAAATCCTTTTTACTACTCTCAAAAGCTGTTCTTTCAAGTTGCAAGATGGAAGGGTATTATTGATTGATTGATTATGGTTCTGTAAATGAATCCAATGCTTAAGTCGGTGCTTAATGATAGAAAGATTCTATTTACAGATAAGTCAGGGTTGAGAATTGCTAAAAGTCTTGTTTGAATGTTGCAGTTGAGCATTATATATTAATAAAACAATGGATGTCTTTGGCATCCGCTAGCAGTTATATGCATTGTCTTTCTAACGTCATAATAATGACTAATGTAGGTAGTGTTCTGGCATGGTCTTTACAGGTGTAATCATGATCTTATTATTTGATTGATTTGCTTCTGAAGGGTCTGGTGCACATGAATTTGCTGCAGCGACTGCGCTACTTACTCGAAGTGTGTCGCCCACCTGCGTCGGTTGTCATTCAGATAATCGAGATCTTAATGCGAGTGGCTCACAACTCAAGTGAAGCAGCTTACGAGGTGAACTGTTTCTCTAGAGTAGGCAGTTGGTTAATTGTTCCATTATAATGGATTAATTATTTGTGAAAGTAAATCTATGTTTATTTTTAAATGGTTTCGGAATTTAAATTGATCAGCATTAATTCTTGACTGATGTACATCTAAGTGCAGATAGGAGCCACAGGATAACATGAAGGAATCATTGTATGAGTTACGAGGGTGGTAATATTATATGACGTGGTTGTTTTTTGGTGAGCAGTAGTTATAGAACACACACAAGTTTGTTACATTTATTTAGTGACGTAATGCCATGATGTGTTTGGCACATAAGTGTTATGTTCATAAGCAACATGGGAGAGAGAGAAGTATATCTGAAATGATTTATAAATTATTGGTGTATCAGGGACTTTACTTGCTGGAACATAGGCTCCTACTTTTAATTTCATGGTATTTTCTTGCTTGTACAGGTCTTCAAATGTCCAAGAATGATCGACGTAATTGCGAAGGAGTTTCTGCCAAAGGCTTGGGAAGCAACAGATGGTACGACAATGATTCTTTAATTACTATACTTGTTCTCCTGGGTTTTGAATGATTAATTAATGTGATGTCGTGATTCTTTTGTTTTGTTTTCTCTCAACAGATAAACCTTTGCCAAGTGCGTATGGTTATCCACTTTCATCTGCTGTGAGATTGATGAGAATTTTTTGCTCTGCTGGAAGACACATTGCCTCCTTGCTGGTTGGACTTTCTATCTTTATTTACTCTATTTCTTTGTCCAATGCTTCATTTATTTTTCTTCTTACTTTCAGTGCCCTAGTTTGTGCAATTCCAGCTTATGATTAAAATAGTTGAAATTGTTGAGGTGTTGTTGTTGCATGCCTGAGAAAGGAGAGGGGAGAGGGGAGAGCCCTACTGTAGATGTATATACTGGCATATTTGTGTTGCTTTTACATAAACAGTGCTGGCTAGTTACTCTTTAAACGTACATTAAAGTGCTTTTAAGCTTAACTTGCATACAAGTTATTTACTACTATGACTTCAAGGTTACCAATTACTTAATGCAGCATTCGAGCTATTACTTTTGTTGATCTGTACCATGATTATTGATTAATGACAACGGTAATTGATTAAAGTAAATACTATTTGTGCAAGTTGTAGCCAAAAACTTTGATTATAGTTCTTAAAAACTATCAAAGAGAGAAAAATTTCGTTGGGTTACTATACCAGTGAAAGAATATAAGAAGCATTTTCCAGAATTGTCACAATGGTTTCATGAAAGATTGGTTAGCAAAGAAGATAAAACGGCATTGAATAATAAAATTGAATGTTTTAGCTTCTTAGCACTTACCAGTCAGTACCAGCAAAGTCAGAATCCTTTAATGCACACGAGCTGTTGCACCCTCTAATTTTAAACTGGTTAAACAGCTTTTTGAATATTAAACTGTGTTCAATGTTGTGAGAAAATCAATGTTGGATGATTAAGTTGTAGATTCACGTAAAAAATACATATTTTGGCTAATCACTTAGAATTCTCAGCTTTAAAATTTTGCATCTTGTAACAACTGTGTGCAAAAGTGATATTTTGATAAAAAATTGTTTGTTTGTATTACCACAGCTGTCCAAGTACAACATCTTGCAATACGTGACACATGAGCCCAGGTAAGACAAGCCACATGTTGACTGCTATTTGTATTTGTTTGACCAATGGCTTTATTATTTATTTGAAGAAATGTCTCAAGATTCTAGATATATATGTATATATATAGACTATTTTAAAAAAAATCTTTCAAATTTTATTTTATTTTCATATGGCAATTGTTGTGAAAGATTTTGTTAGTTTATCTGTTGCCTAATGAATGCATCTGAGCTGAAATATTCTACGGAATGATTAACTGATACCATATAATTATCAGATCACCACCGTTATCTGAAAATGTTAAGTATATTTCCGTCTAACCATAAAACAAGTGCTTATTTGATATGTAGCTACTTGCAAAGGTAACTTGAAAGGCAAAATACCCCAAGATTCCGCTGAGTTCATTTTGAGATGACTTGACATTTTTCAGTGCAATGAATCTGCCACTGAATGTTGGCTACAGCATCTGTCTTGAATCTTGGAGGCTGTGGATGGTTCTACTTCAGTATGGGCTGACGCTTGACTTTTTCACGTAAGTTCTGACAAACTACTTGTAAAAAAATTGCATTGCATGTGCTGCAATGTTCATGAGACATGGTGTCCGACACATGCAATGTTCATGAGGCATGGCGGCCGATTGATTAGAGCGGTCGGCGTGTGATGCGGAGAGTGTGTGCGGATTCGTTCCTTGTCCAAGGTGGTTACTGTAAGGAACTTTGAGCAAGTTCTTCATTCATAATTGCTCTGCAACATAATTGCAACTGTGCTGTTGAGGCATGTGTGCACTTCTGAGCTTTGTTAGAAGGATGATATCAAATTGCAGTTGTATTGTATTGTATTGTTAAAGGCATTAGCGGATAGATGTAGCATATGTGCAACTGTAAAATTTTATGATAAAGATCAGTATGATGTATCTAAGAAGATGGAAGATGTAGGACTAGGATGTTATAAATAGAAAGATCAACGCTGGTACATGAGCTGCTACCTATCACAGAATGCAGTCAAACAAAATCCTCTGTGGTTTTTGTCATGTGTAGGGAAGTAAAGGTGTTTAAATTCAAATTAATTTCTATTTTGTTGTTTGAGGTATCTGTTATTAAAAGGCAAAAAGATATGATTGCATAGTGTTGATTATGATCAGAATTGTGAATGATAAAAAGAAAATTATTTCATGCTACGGTAGGCGTTAAAAGTCACATCAAGACCTGTGAAATAGATTTTACACAGGGTTTCGCTAATTTAATTCTTTTATTAATTTGAACGCCTAGAAAAGATGCGTTGAAGGAGCTTAATATGGAAATGTTTTTCCATTATTCAGTTTGTACTACCCTGTTGTCATGGAGAGATTAAGAATGCTGAGTTCACTTGTTTCTCCACTGCAAAAGTCTACAGCTGCGCTTGGTAGCGCCATATTGGGAGTGATTGAAGCAACGGTGCATTGTGCGGCTGAAGTGACAAGTCATTCAAAACTCTCAGAAAGGTGAAGGAGAGTCTTTTAGAAATGAAACTTGTTTTTATGACAATGCATAAATTTATTAGATGTTGTCTTTCCACTTTGTGGAATTGGTGGTGTAACAATTTAGTACCATTTTGAAAACTGCTGCTTTTTCTGCTTAACTTATAATGTATGCTTTTTATTGAAGTGAATTTAACGTGTTGGCTCGTACTTTCTTGTTTCTTTATTGATGTAATTAATAACTAGCAATTGAAGGAACAGTTGTCCCTAAAATATTGATCACTTCTTGGTTCATTGTGGTAGATTAGTTCAGAATTTGTTCTCTGGTGATTCAATTAATACATTTAGTGTTTTTAAGTTTTTCATCTGCCTGCGCTAGATTGGGTAATTTTGAACATTATTTTGTAGCCTAGCATGAGGCAGCTGCTGGTGTGAATCAGGTAATCTCAACAGTTTGACTGGTTCTGAAAAAACTGAAGGTTGAGATAGACAAGGGCAAGGCAGCCGTTGGAATGTGTGTGCATGTGTGTGTTGTGTGAAGATACATCAGAATCAATTGCATTTAATTATAGACTGCCTTCTCTACTAATGAGTGATTGTTTTCTTTCTGTTGTCAGACTGTCTCAGCAGCCAGTGAACGTTGATGCTTCTTCTTCTTCTCATCACACTCTGCCTGCCATTCCACAGTTCGGCTGGAGACCTGTACTTGGAATGCTGCCTTGTTTGTCAGATACTTGTCTTCGCCAGCTAAAAAACTTCACTGACTTGTATTTGCAGAAGGTAGAGACAGATGTTTCGTTCTTTTACAGTTGTTGTTGTTGTCCTATAATAAGATGCTAACTACAATCTCAATAGATAAGAAGAGACATCGTAGTTTTGGATGCTTCATTCTAGAAAATACCTCAGAGGCCAGGTTAACTTATTTGGCTGAAGGACATACTCTGGAAGATGTCTGACTAATCTATCTTTATGGTTCAAGAGGGCATATCTTCCAGTCCACTGTAGGTAGCTGTTTAATAAGCAACATTTTAGTTGGGATTTGATTAAAGTTCATCCAATTACAATTTTACAGTGTCATCATGCATTTGTTAATAAATTCTGGAAATATTTTAAACTGTAATCTTTGAGAAATGGCCCTTTTTAAACTCGTGGATCTGCCATTGGTTGTCTGTATTACCACAAACATGGTAATGAATAGTTCTGCTTTTTTAGCCTTATGACTTGAATTTTACGACATCGTCTGTGAATTGTTTGGCTTCGTACTATGACAGAATCAGAGAACAGGTTAGACTTTTGATTTTATTCTGGTCATTCTTTCCATTACCGATTATGTTAATTCTTTTCTGTTAAGTATTTATCGACGCAATGTTAACTGTTTGTGGCCAAGGCAGGATTGTTTTCTTCTATATACTATATACGTGCTGCATATATTTGGGCTACATATATTTGGGCTGCATGACTGCGATTGTGTTATACCTGAATTTACATTGTGTTGATCTGTGTTATGGTGCAGGTCCAATGTATGGCCTATTGACTTTTATTTACCCGCTGATGCATTGATGTATCAGTAAAATAGATGAGAGTTTAGATAAAATTTTGAAATGCTTTAAACTTTTGAGTTTGTGAATAAGTGCTTTGTGTGGTGTGTCTTCTATACACAAAGGTCTAGTTGTTTATCTGCTGTTGTAGCCTGATTACAGTTTCCTAGATGTTGAGAGAGAAGTGCAGTCATTGTGTTCTGATTGTCTGATTCCCTGTTTGAAGTCACCGTCATTTACACTTTCGCTGAAGTATGCCAGGTATTGTTGGACCACTTCACTTAACTTCAAAATGTGCATCAATATTACACGTCATTGTAAACCTAAGCTAGTTAAATTTGTGAAATTCTTTTAATCTCAGACAAGACAATTGATGGCAAATGTACATATATTTCAACATTTCTGCTATTTTTACAGCCTTCCCAAATGTTCTTTTCACTGGCCTAAACATCTTAGAAAGGCCATGTTGAATCTTGAGTCTCTGGTCCTTTTAGTACATATAAGTCTTTTTACTAGACAATTTCTTTACTTATTTATTGATTTTCCTTTCTGCATTTCACAAGGGATCATACCATGTGGAACTGTGAATTCACGAATAAGAATGAACTCTTAACAGACAGTCTGAAGATATTTGGCGCTTTGGTCGGCGCCAGAGATGCCTTGTGTCCTCTTCTGAATCCACGATCCACCGTTGCTTTCCTCATTGCTGTCTTACGTCTTCTGATTGCTCTTGGTCGACTGCATCATGGAATCATTGAAATGGTAAGGCAGAAATTTAATTCATTCATGCGTGCGGCTCTTTTTAAGGGTGTCTTCTAATTGCTAGGAACATGTCTGTCTTACAGACCCAAGTTTCTTGTAAGCTGTGAAGGGAATGTTGTTCACTCTACAAGATAGTATGTGGGGGGTGGGGGGTCCTATGCATGAAGAGAGATTCCAGAAGGATAAACCAATGCAGAAGTACATACAGGTTGCCGAAGTTAATATATGGGAGTGACAGCAGAAGCTCTTTTTCAAAGTCAAAGGTGTTCATGTATATCTGATTTGACCACAACTGAACAAGCTTTGTGAAGTGGTTTCCTCTAAAGCCAGTTTGTGCTTTTGTAGAAGGCCGGATAGTTTGAAGTAGCTTTGTGTGGATTGAACAACATATGTTTTGCTGCTATTTTTAATAAGTCTTTTAAGGTTGATGGAATAAGAATGTTTTAACGTGAAAAAAAATTAGGATCAGAGAATTTGCTTTGTGAACAGCAAGTTGAGGTAACTAAGATGATTTGGTTCTTCTTGGATGTGCCTTCAAATACTAACCGTCCTCACGATTGCTTACTCTCACTGTATTGTCTCAATAACAATACAGCATGGCCTTGTAATTAAGGTGATGAGGTCAATAGTGTTGGAATGAGTCAAGTGATAACTCTGAAGATGATGACATGAGGCTGATGCATTTGCAGACGTTTGGTCTGGTCCTGAAAAATGAAGAAACGGTGCAGTATGTTCGCAAAGTTTGTCGGACAAAGCTGCATCATTCAGTGGCTACAAATTACTTCAGCAAATTTGAAAATGAATTCCATTACTACTTGCTGCAAATGGCCAGAATGAAGGTAAGTTATAAATGCAATCTTATGAGACCTGTATATTCTAGTCATTCCTAGCATTTTGCTCGTGCTCCTGCTTTTTAAGTCACATTGTTGACAACAGTTATGGAGCACTTTAAGTTTGTTTTAGCTTTTGCTTGTGTGCATCATGATTCTAAGAATCAATTTTAATTGTGATTATGATTGGTCAGACTTAAACTCATTCATATTAACAGGTAATCAGCTTTCATGAGGATACGAATTGCAGAGCTGCATAATTAGCGAAGTGTTCCAGTTTAGAGTACGTCAGAGGTCAATTCTCTGCCTAACTTAAGTTCAATGTTCATATAGATGTCGGTTATGTTGAATTTATGTTATGATAAATTTATGTTAGGTAATCATTGAGTTGAGTTTGACTTGAAAATGGTTAAATTTTCCCCAACTGGTTTCTTTAATTTATCATAATTTTTATTTATATGCTAGAGTAGAGCAGAATGCAAGAAATGTAATCTTCAGAATCATGTTACTGATTATGCAGTTTTGTTGACTAGGGTTATAAGGATGATGGCAGTAGCAATGAAGTTGACATGAGCATATATCATTTCTTGGCTCTGAGTCTGCTGACACGACTTCATGTTGGGGATGAACATCTGTGTCACTCACTATTATCCACTGTCATCTTCAACGTTGAATTTTTTCGGTAAGATTTTTGAAATATTATTAAACTTTAGCTGCCAGTCATTTTGTAATTGCTGTTTGTTATATTCAATGTTTGATCAGCACAATTGAAAGATGAGTTAGAGAAGCATCCTACTTACCAGAACTGAAGTAGAGAAAAGAAATTTCTGGGTTACAGCAGTGGGATGCTAGTGGGGCAAAATTGTATTTCTGCTTTAACATCTTGGTCACAGTGTTAAGCTTGGGAGCCCAACACAGAATGAGAATAGTAGCAATGTTAGCAGCCAAAATATCTATTAAGATATCTTCAGGAAATTCAAGATTACAGAATGTGTTTTACTGGTCTGTTTGAGGACATTTTATCCTCTATCATGGATGTATGTTCTAGATGTCTGTAGAGTTGTACAGTTGTAGCAGTAGATCACTTTTGTCATGAGCAACAGGTTATGCATTAGACCAACCTGTAGTTACTGTTCATATTTCCATTTTTTTCTTATATATATATATATATATATATATATATATATATATATTATATATATATATATTATATATATATATAATATATTACACATTTATCTTTTTATATGTATGTATGTATGTATATATAAAAAAATGAAAATACCAAACAGTAACTTGGCCAGCTACAGGATATATATTTTTTTTAGCACTTCTGAGTAGTTTTTTGAGGCGATATATAAATTATCGGAATCGATCAACATAAATTCTCAGAATTAATATATACATGTATATATAATTTTATATATACACACATACATATATCGTAGTTGACCATGAATGTGCTGTATCTCTTAGATTTAAATAAACAATTAGGAGCAGAAATATTTGGAGAAGGCTCCACGAATTAAATTAAGCACAATGAAATTAGAATGTATTCTTGCTGAAATGAATTCTTGTGAGATTGGACTTTTGTGAATTATTTGTTAGTGATTTGTCCATATCTGATGAAGCTTCTGCGGACAGTCTTGAGGAAAGACTTCATCTGGACGCCCCACAGCCTTTGACGAGTGCCGCACAGCAAGACTTGGCTGCCACAAAGACTGACCTCAAGCATGATCTACTGCAGCACTTGCCTTCATTGAGGTCGACATATCTCACGTCAGCTCCAGTCACGTCTTCACAGCTTCTTCGGTCCAGGTGGTGATGCTTTCTTATCTTACTGGTTCTGATATCCAAATTTAATTGCGAATGGTTAACTTTTATTTTGTTTTAAAAGTTACTGACAAAGTAGAAGTATATTAATTTTATGAATTATATGCATTGACTTGATGGCATTTTCACGTGGCACATTTGCCTCTAGGTCGCTTGAAACGATGAGTTAGAAAGAAAAAACAACTTAAAACTAACTGAAAATACAGTTATGTTCCCACAAAGCTGGTTTGTCCTCATGATGTTAGCAGGTCTGCACTTCTGTGTTTTGATTTGTTTTATTGCCAGGCAGCAGTGAATACTAACATTTGTTCGTGTTTCATTGTAGGAACCGTTGGCTTCATAACTGTCTAGGTCGTGATAATCTTATATCGGGACCTGTTGGTCAACTCTTGGTACCGGTTGATTGGGTCTTCCTTCCACTGTTGCAGGTTCACTACCAAAGCCAGTAAGTGATTTCCATAGATTTGATTGTGTGTTAAATGTGTGTAGATAACTTTTCTGTTGAAAATTATGCAATTTGTGACTAAATCAGATGAATTGTTGAACTTGTGTTTGAAATGGATGTGATAAAACAGCAACACCTTCATAATAAGAGCAGCTTTAGAATTCAGATAAGTATTTCCAAGGGAGTGTCAGATTAATATAATTAGCCCTGTACAGCATCATGTGCTCCTAACTTTCTCTCATGAAGGGAATGCTGAATTTTGGTTGGTACGTTTGGAAAGGATAAATGCTTCTTTCTGCCCTCTCCTTCTCTGATTCTGATAATGTCTATACTATGTGATGCAAAGCCAGAAAAGAAATTATGATGTTTATCAAATAAGTGGTGATCCTCTGTTTCTTATACACAAACAGACATGTCTGCTCCTTTTCTGTACCAGTTTTTCCCACTGTGCAACTTTTTATTGTACATGATGCCCTTTTCAAGTTTTGCTGTGAAGCAGAATATAAGAATATAAGTTTATATTCTCGTAGCGATCCAAACAGATGCGATGATGAATCTCTGGATCCAGGTCTTGTTACCAAGGTGACGGACTCTCTTCGTACCATGTACCTGCTCGAGACGTGGAGACAAGACACTCTGGATAACATCTCAACTGCTCTCAAACTTTCAAGAATTGTGTGCACATTTTTGGCCGGTAAGACAGGGCTGTTTTTAAGGAATTTTTAAAACTGCACAACCCCTCTTTTCTTTCCAATTCTCTAAGGGAAATGATCAGGGGCTTCTATCCCCCCTAAGCAACCGGGCGCAATCCATTTTCTTCCCCCCCCCCCTTTTCTGGACCGGCCGTCCTCTATGTATGCAATATAATGCAATCTAGCGCACGCCCTCCTCTAGTGTGGGAATGAAGGTTTGTCTGGAGAGGGAAAAAACGAGCATCCAGCAGACGATCGCCGAAGCATGTGTAGCGCCGAGAAGGGGCCTGGTATGGGGAGGGGATGTGCCCCTCTCCAAAAGAAATTTTTGCGATTTCCGCATTGCAATTTCAGCATTTTAAGCTGTCCTCTTAGCAAAATTACTCTACTATTTCAGTAGTGGAATTGCTGCCAAAATTAGGCAGCCATATGTTTTGCGCCTCTGATTAGTGTGCACTCGAGAGGCGTTACATAAATTTTTAGAGCACAATGCAATACAATAAAATACAATTTAGGTCCTACATTGTAAGTCAACGTAACAATGATGTTGCTTTACTAAGTGTTCAAGGACAAAATTTGACTGTCTGAAATTTGAAAGATAACATAGGAGAGAAGCCATTTAGTTGTGCAAAATAGTATTTGTACTAACATTATTTTTTTCAATTACAATAATATTGTAATTTTGTAATTATAATATTGTAATATTACTATTTTAATAAATTTATAATACAATCATATTATGATTGTATTATAAATTTATTAAAATAGTAAAATCATAATTACAATCAAGTAATAGGAAATTTTTATAGTATATTATAGCTGTTACAGCAGTTCATGTAATTCAAAAATGCAGATAGTAGCCTAACTAAAAACTCAAAGTGTAGAAAGTGTATACATTTTGCTAAAAACTATTAGGCCTACCATTTTGTCCAAATTTATATGGAGGGGAAGTATTTTCTGGGGGATCTTCCTCCTAGTGATGCCTAGGTTGAACGCTGCCCTACATGTCCGACCTTCCCCCCCAACCGACGTGAATTTTGGCTGTCTTCTGATTCTCCCCTATTTTTCACTGGGCGCAAGCTGCGCCCGCCATGTATAGGGATAGAAGCCCCTGGAAATGATTCCCAATCGTAGGACAACGACCTTTTTTGCTAGTTTTTGCTGCACAGAAGTGCTTCTACAACTGCACAAATCTGTTTAGAACTGCACATTTTGTGTACCACTGCACGTTAAAAAAAGCCCTGAGGTAAGAACAGCAGTGTACAAGTGGCACTTTAACCATTTTATGTAATGTTAGAGCAGTAATTTGATGAAATTAAAGTTTGCTCAGAAGTGTTTTTGTCACCAGATATCTATGAAAATATTTAATTATCAAAGCTTGTGCAGCACGTTGCTTCCAGGGATTGCGTGTACCCTGATCTGCTACATGAAGTAGACCTATGAGGACTACTGTGTTATCATGTATGTCTGTTGATCAAATTGGAACATGTTTGACGTTGCTGAGTTTATTGCTGTTTAGCATTCTTGAGCTTTTAGGTTTCAACAGCTGTAAATATGCAGGTTTTGTGTCCAGAACTTAAGCAATCATCTTTTGGCAGGCACTGGCATAAGGAAATGGTGCCGACTGAATGTTGTACTATTAAGCACTTCGTTATATTTTGGTATTTTTGCAGTTTTACTATTACATTTGGTAACATTCTTTGGATGTTTATACTTTTCATCAAAGCATTTTGTTTGAGCACCAAGCATCAGTGACAGTGATTTGAGTCCAATGTATACTTATACAGGAAAAGTTAAAATCAAAACATTGTTCAGCTAAGTTTCAGTAGGCTAGAAACGTAAGCTGTATATTTTCAGTCAAGCCATTTTGTTAACCTGATCTTCACTGATAATTACTTGAGAATGATATTATTATTTAAAATCCTAAAGCGTAAAAGTATTAAGTCGCAATAGACCTGAGAATTGAACTACGTACACCAAGTTTTATAACCAGTGCCATATTATCTCATATTACACAATTTATAAAACAATATAGATATTAATGCACATTAAAGTACTATTGCATTGTGGCTTCTTTTTATAATTTATGTTAGGCAACGATCTGTTTCTTGACAAAATGATACATGGCTATCTGTCTGGACTTCTGAAAGCCTACTGCTTGCCAAAACATCTTGACAGAATGGATTTTACCAAATCTATCCCAGGAATTGCATCATTCCATGATTTGTAAGTTTCGTTTCCTTACGCATAACCCATTTTGTCATCTTGTTTGCTAAACAGACACATACCCGCTATATTGCGGCTTTATGCAGTTGTCGTCTTAAGCGAAATAAATTTTATCCGTACATTTTCTTTAGGTTCATATACAGCGTGATGCGGTTCAAATACAGCGTGAACAAAGTGAAAAATTATTCTTCAGAGTCTTGTTGACATTGTATAAGAAAAGCATTTGGCATCTTGTGACTTTTTAGTTAATATAATATATTTCTTCATAAAAAGTAAACATTGTCATAAATTTGCGCAGTATCTTTCTTATAATATTTATTTCAGTTCTTTAGAAAAGATATTGCACTGGAATGTGGCAACTGGCAAGATCCTTTTACACATGATGCACTTGACAAGAATTACTATCATGCTACAATGCTATTTTGCCAGTCTTTAAAGACGTTCTCGTAAGGGGATGAATTAAATGCCTTGTCTTTATTACTCTTCTGGCCCAGAGATGTGATACTGCTTCTGTCAATGCTGTCCACAGTTACATTTTCCTATGTAAATATCTGAGTTGTGAATTTATCATATATCAGGTACCGGCAGCTGGTGACACAATACGAGGCTGTGTCGTTTGGAGATTCTCTCTTCGCCTGCTATGTTCTTCTGCCTCTTCAACAGCGCCACAGCGTCAGCCTTCGTGTTCTCCTTTGGGATGAACATGTGCCTGCATTACAGAGTATCTTCATTACGGCCAAAGAGGTATGCAAAATAGTCTATGGTTCTCTGACAACAAATAGGCCTGTGAAGATGTTCAAATGATTGTTAGGTTTTGAATTGATCGACCAGTGATCAAATGAGCTTACTGCAGGGTTCACTGAGCAACCTGAGAACTACCAGGTATATGATAATTGACAACAACCGTTAATTTTGGTTCAAGCATTATTTACTTACTGCTTTATCGGTAAAGTTTAAACATTACAATTGCTATGCCTTCTGAATGAGTATACGTAAACTGTGTTGTAAAGTTACTGTAAGAAAATCGTTGAGATTGTGTTAAAAATCGATATATGAATTTGATTTCAGTTGTTAATACCAATCGAACGATTTCTGCAGCCAGAGGAGAGTGAGCTGCATCTAATTCGTCTCTACTTTCAAGCAGTCTTCTCGAAAGCAATACTGCCTGTTCGCTGCCCCGTTCCCTATCTTATTGCCATCCACCATGTCAACCGATTTCTCTATACAGTTGAAAGCAAACACAAGAAACTGAAGGAAGCCATGATAAAGGAGCTCATGCTATCAGCGAATGAGGTATTTGACAATTACATGCCAAGGATCTCTCTGCCTATTATAAAGGCATTGAAGACATGTGTGCATAGTGTATTTAGAACACGTAGAATGGAAAACATAAAATCAAAGAGTAGTATGTAATGTCTTGTGTTTGTCAAGGGTTGTGTCATCAGGGTAGAGTTCGTGTCAGGAGGGTTCTGGCAAATACCATCATGGCACAGCTAATGGCAAACCTTAGAAGATAACAGACTTAACTAAACGGGATAACAATAGACTTGGCTAATTTATTTTATAAAATGACTATTATAAATGGAATATTCATTCTCGTAATTCTACTACGGTACTCTAGTCAAAAGAGATAGCTCCAGATTATAAGAGCATGACACATTTTGAGATTGCTATCTTTGCAAGACTTAATAAATTCCTTCCTTTGTTCTTCAGATTTGTGCTTTTTGTCTTGTAGGAACTTCGACATAATTTACTTTACTACAAGAATGTAAGCATTGAATGCAAGAATGCAATGGAACTGTACGATGAACTGCCAGCTGTTCGACAGAACACACTCAAGACACTGCAGGAAGCAAGCTCATTAAAGTCATAGCTTCTTGAAGACAGACTTAATGAAATTAGGATAACTAGTTTCTCTCTACTTTTTTGGTTATCATGTTGCAACTTTCTTGTTGTCAGGACCTCTTCACTTGGTAGAGGTACAATCTGAAGAGTTTTGGATGGTTAGAACTTATAAGAGCCCCTGCTGGAAGTTGCTTGATGTTAACAAGCTGTTGGTCATTGTACTAATAAAACCAGCAATCAACCTATTTTTAGCCTTGTATAAGTTGAAAGTGTTGTGCAATGCACTGCAATTGACCCTGCATTAGAGAGTCTAGTGTTTGTTGGTCTTTGTGAGACTGAATTAAACTTGTTGACTGTAGCCAATGATTGAAAATGTTGTGCGGTGTCTGCTGATACCGTCTCCGAGTCTGTCAATTTGTCAGAACGTTGATCAGAAACGGTTGCGATTGACAAAATCTGTGTCAAGACGCAATCTTGAATGAAATGATGGAAGTCTTCTACAAAATTCTTGGTTGTGTTATTGCTGGCATTTCATTATTTATAGGCATATCATTGTTTATAGGCATATCATTGTTTTATGGACATCATTGTCATCCAGGTATGATCAACTGATGTCTCACAGTGATCTTTGTATTCTAGCAATAATTTTAGTTCTAGTTCTTATACAGCTGTGGCACACAAAAAATCTTATTTGGTTCTTGTTAATTAAATAATTTTTCTAGTTCCTAATCATTTCCTCACAAGTAACTTTAATTCTTATTAATAGTTTATTCAGTTCTTATTTTTTAAAAGATGCCGTTATTAATGCACTGTAAAACTTGTAAAATGAAATGCAATTAACATCTGGGTCAACATGTATCACAACACCATTTTACATTTATTTATGATTGCTACTAAAGTTTGTTTTCAAAGTTAGTTTGATAACCATAATACCACATCTATACAACAATAGCAATATACAAGTTTTACAAACCCACACAGTTTTATTCAGCAGTTATTTACAATAGTTTTTACATCAAAGAGCTATATACATGTATATGCATACATAACAAAGATCATATAAGAATTCCACACCACTTTAGAGCCAATGTATAAAAAAATCTAAAACTTGCGGATAACTGGAAAACTTGTGGCTAACTTTGTAACCACATAAACAAGGATTTTCAATCCCAATACCTTGCTTCCAGGGCCAGAGTTGATAAAGACGAGTAATAAATGCAGGATTACCGTGCCTTGCCTTACCATGACATTAGGTACATCAAGGTTCTGATGAATTTATCTGCATATTGTGCAGGGTTAAACCATCCAGTGCAGCTGCTGGACACTAGGTGAAATAAGAGGCCACATTACTGGCAATAAATTCAACTTTATTTCCTCCTATTTAGGCAGTGGATAACCATAAATAATTTGCCAGTAATGCAGAACAAATCAAATTTTCTGCTCTGACTTGACATACGAGTATAATTACACCAGACAAAACTATTATGTACATTGTAATTATTACACTACCGCTTATTTGGCTTCATCACACTAATCTAATCCATATAATCAGGCTATACAAGGAAATGCTGTGAGTAGACATCAGATATCAGACGAATCTAACAATCGCATCAGTGTTCATTAGTCAATTTTGAATTCCTGGAAATGTCAGAATGTGACAACTGGCAGAATCAGACACTGACTGACTTTACGGAAAACGTTTACGTCCGGAATAAAAAAACAATTTCAAATTGTTATGCAAATATAAAAAAAATTAAAGAAAGCTTTAACACTTGCCAAGTTTCAGTCTTGCAGATTCAAACACAGTGCAAGATATGCAAACAGAGAAAGCACTGGCAGCTCCTACTGATCACCAAGAGTTGTTTTTGATATCAGCAAGGGACTCCTCTCTTCATTAACAGAAGATTTCTCATTCGCTTCACCAGTGGATTATAATTTTCAATACTATTTCACTCAAGCAACCATATATTAAGGCCTTAGGCAATAAGACAACAGTGCTGACGAAATGAATAGATTGGATTAGGAACTAGCAAATCTCAATACATCATTTGAATTCACGATGCAGCGTAAAACTAATTTTTTCCGCATAGTGCTTTCTGATAGTACAGCTGCAGTATGCTGGGCATGACCAGCCCAACAATCACAAATATAATTAATTAAAACCAGAAGCAGCATCAGTGATCTTTACACTGTGCAAAACAACTGCAGCATATGTAGGAACCTAAGTCACTGACATAAGACTTGTGGTCTATTCCCCAAGATAATCCGAACATCTGTCAAACAAGTCCAATTCATGATTAAATATTTACGCGTGAGGAAGGTTATGTGAAGTGTGTATCTCTGGTTCATACGTTAGCAGTACGATCATCACCCATAGATGCAGAAGACCCTAGACAACAAGCAATAAGAACTCTGATTAAAGTCAAGTTTATAATACCGATGACTTCACAGGGTCAATATGCACACGCATGGCGGGTAAATTTTACATGATTTTGTCATTGCTGTCATGTCTACATGGATAGTGCACTGTCAAGTCCTAGACCTAAAGAGAACTTGAAATAAGCTGAAATGAAGTAAGTAGATTCCATCCAGCAGTCTTTAAACTATTCCCAGGATGTTGTATAGTCTCAACAAAATAGATCACATGCGCGTGCACACACAACCCTAACAACTAGTCCTGAGGGTTGCACATTTTGATAATATTACATCCAAATTTCACATGCAGCATCAACAATCTATTTCCTAATCAAACAAAAAAAACTATGCAGCAAGCATATTAAGTAATTTGGCAATGACAAAACATTCATAATTATATGCCTTGCCTCAGAATTAAAAAGTTAAAATTCTTGTCTACCATGACGCTTACCATATACACTATTATGAAGATTCTTGCAATCGGATATCGACGTAGAAACAAACCAAGCCGGATGCTGCCAAGAAACAAAATGCAGTCAAAATTTGTCATACTATCGTAATCGTGCATTTATATAGCGCCACTTCAAGAGAAACTCCTCAGAGGCACTCCCGACCTGACACCAAGCCACAATCAAAGAGAATGATTTTCAAACGCTTGCGGAAAAGGGGCACAGAAAGACTAAGAAGTTCCTTACGGAGAGTATCAGGCAACTTATTCCAGACAGAAGGACCAACTATAGCAAAGCTTTTATGCAACACTGGAAGTTTGTTTAAGCCATAGGAACAATCGGGTCACCATGCGTAGAAGAAATCTACAGACTGGAATGTTACATTTTTTCACGTACAAATTGAGCTGCAGATTGCAGAAACCAACATTTTTGTCATTCATTCATTCATTCATTATTAGCATTTATATAGCGCCCCTTCAAGAAACTACTCAGAGGCGCTCCCAGCCCAGCCACGGCAAAAGAAAAAAGATTTCAGGGATTTAAGGAATAAGGATTGACTGGTCAGGTGGAGGAGATGGAGGTTAGGGGGGAGGTCATTCCAGATTGACGGCCCCACAACCGAGAAGGCTCGACACTGTCTGGTAGCCAAGCGAGCCCGTGGAACAAGCAGTTGTCCCTTCGCAGCAGAGCGAAGGGCCCGACGCGCTTCAATGTCAGAGACTGGGCGACAAAGAATGCGCAGGTAGGATGGAGCGCAACCAAGGATACAACGTGAGACCAGGGCAGCAATTCGATAATGGATGCGTTGGGCTATTGGCAACCAATGCAGCACATCACGCATGTAGGTAGAAACAGAGGAAAATTTAGGGATTCGTCCAATGAGCCGGGCAGCAGAGCGCAGAACCCGATCTAACCGACCCAGAACCCCAAGGGGGAGGCCAACAAGGATTGAGCAACAATGGTCGATTCGACTAGTTACAAAGGCATGAACAAGAACTACCAGCGCATCATGAGAGAGAGAGCGTGCAATCACTCGAAGTTGACGAAGCTGGTAGTAACAGCTTCGAGCAACAAGATTGACATGCTGGCTGAGACTGAGTTCACAGTCAAGGGTAACACCCAGGTCACGAACCGTGGAAGAGAAACTAATGTCAGGAAAGATTTGGGCTAGCAGAGACAAATCGATCTTCTCAAGTTGCCGACGGCCACCCAGCCAAATGAATTGAGTCTTACTGGGATTTAGGAGAAGCCGATTTGACGCCATCCAAGAGGAAAGGACGTCAACAGTCAGACACATTAGGCGCACAGTGCTAACTGAATCCAATGGGTTAGAATGTATGTAGGCTTGAGTGTCATCAGCAAAGATTTGGTGGAGGAGACCCCGGGACTCAAGTAGAGGACAAAGATCAGCCGTGTAGAGAAGGTATAATAAGGGGCCAAGTACAGAGCCCTGAGGAACACCAAAAGGAGCAGGAACCCAGGGGGACCTAGAGGATCCAACAACCACACAGTTTGAGCGGTCAGAGAGGAAGGAACGCAACCATTCTAGAGGCTGTCCAACCAGCCCAAAGGATGTAGAAAGACGTTCCAGGAGGATGGAGTGGTCCACAGAATCAAATGCAGAAGAAACATCAAAAAGAGCCAAGAGCGTAACCTGACCATGGTCCATAGCGGAGTACAGGTCAGAAAGAAGTCGGAGCAAAAGGGTCTCTGTGGAGTGGTTCCTCCGGAAACCAGACTGCTGAGAAGGGATCAGTTCATTAACATCTAAATATGCAATCAACTGGTTAGCAACAATGCGCTCTAGAAGTTTAGAGAGAAAAGTTACATTTGCAATTGGACGATAGTTAACAGGATCACTAACATCTAAACCATCTCGCATTGTCATAACCATATCCACAGTTTTTTTACTGCTTAAAGTGACAATAAGTAGCAAAACATCTTTTTATACACAATAGATATAGTAGCTAACAAAAGCAGAGAACCCTTAACCATTTGAACCAGGAGCTCCTGTAACTCTATGGATAACGGGTCGGTTTACCAGCCCGTCGGGTTCTAAGGGTTAAGAGTCTAAGAGATTAGTGTCCCCGCTGTCAATGGCATTTTATTTTTCTTACATTATAATTAAATTCTGTTCAGACCTCAACAGCAAACAATAACAGCTAACAAATTTAGTTTTACTATAGTGATACTGCTCATAGCGCAAAAACCTAGTTTTGAGAATAAAAGTGACAAAAAGGAAATAACGTTAAACAATAGCAGCATATTCAAGTACAAAAATCTTCCAAATTGTTACCAACAAATACATAATTTAGTACTTACGAAAGAAACCGGCTCACCTAAATTTGTCAATGGTGTTGGCTGCCAGCTTGACCCTGCGTGTGACATTGCCATCAAGAGGCGATTCATTCATGAATCCACCACCGCCACCACCACCACCTCTTGGTCGAACTGTGCCAAACATTAAAAGACTACTTATTAGTTGGAAAATCAAAATAAAATATTGATAATGCAGGATCTGCAGGTTCTGGATAATGGAAACAAGAGAATGGTTATCCAGCAATACGATATAGCTTAGTTTAATTAAGTGTACTAACAGTCAGCATGAGAGAATAATGCACATAATAGGACAACGGTGTGTCCCCTCAACATACCGTCTTCATCATCGTTGATTGTAATGGCCGCAGCTGCTGTAGCTCGTAGGGCTGACGCCTCTGCCTCATGATACTGCTTCTGTACAGATCAAAACAAAGCACAAATCTTCAAATCTCTGCAGGAATAGCTCCTTTTATCAACGCATCCCAGATTTGGCATTTCATCTCTAATGAGATGCATTGACCAACTCAGCGATTGCTATATGGGCATATAGGAATTCTATCTCCTTTCTTCTCACTCTGCACAATATACACTAACACATACATATTATTTATACATGCCTAAATAATACATCTAACCACTTCCAATTTCAAAGATGCTGACACATATGGCAGACTCCCAAGAATTACAAATTCATAATTAAAAACTAGTGCACACAGTCTGCTGGGTAACGCTAAAGTTTCCAGAAGTTCCAAGCAACGTAAAATATATATTCCTTATGAAATTCATCTATGGTTTCACTATACAGGCCTACTTTTACGAGGTCTACAGGACCACTTCTGAAACAGTTGGGAGCAATGTCAACCTAAAAGAATAACATTAGTTCGATTTCTCTATGAATAGCAGTTAATTCCAGCAAATCAATGACAGTGAGATTTGACCTCCATTCGCTCGAGCTGAAGAACAAGAGAATTCTTCTCTGTGCTCAGCGCCTCCAAAGTTGTCTGCTTCTGGATCAGACTTTCGGTCAAAGAATGGAGTCGGTTTTCGAGTTCTTCCTGACTTGTAGCATTTGTCGATTTTGTTGTTAGCTTCAACAACAATGATAATTCAAGATCATTGTTGCTGTGAAATATCCGTTAATCAGAGTGTTAATGCTTTACACTAACTAATGAGGGTGAACAATGGCTAATTCAGCGAGCATGCGGGTTCTGTAATCTAAAGATTGAGGTCCTACGTATCAATGAAAAAGTGTTTTCTGCACATGCGAGTCTCAATCACCAAGCATTAGAGGTTGACAGTGAAATAAGTTTGGAATTAAATGGTCAGTGCCTTTATACAATAAATGGCCCCATGTCCACGACTTTGGGGTTCATCCATCATCAGCTCAAAGGTCCAAGAGCAGCATATATTATATATATATATATATATATATATATATATATATATATCCCCCAGTTCCAAACAGGGCATAAATTCTTGACCTGCCATATTCTGGTAGTCATGATAATAATAATAATTATTGTAACTACTTGTTTAGCATCCTGCTTCACCCAAAAAAAATTCATCACAGAAGGCAAAACAGTTTGTCGCTACACTTGATCAATAATATAACGAATCAATTTAATATTTTCCATGGTGAGAAAGTTGTAAGCAACAGCACTTTCCTTTTTTTAAAATCAGTATTTACCATTATCAATTATAATATCTGACAAATTAAACAACAGTTCAAAGACATGGTGTCACTGGTAGGCAGTACAACTGTAACTTACATCTACATTTTTCATAAGGAATTAATTATCAACTGTCACAACACCTTTGCTAAATATGTATGCATGCAAACAAAGATGTGCGATTACAAGCACACAAGAACACTGCCAATATTGAAGCAGAGGCTTTCACTAAGGCTTTAGTCCATCAATTTAAACACTGCCTGGTAATCTGTTCTTACTACAGAAATATTAAACCTAATTTACAATTACTGTAAATCACCTGATTTCGTAAACGAGATATTTCATTTTCTCGATCTTGTAATCTTGTCTGGAATGCAGACTTCTGTTTAATGAACTCTTCATGAACAAACCGCAGCTCCTGCCAAGTTATAAAATTCATATAACAAGCAGTTACAATGAAAGTTTTCTTTCGTAAAATAATTAAACATATTTAGCGCAGCACTTAGGTGAGCAAGTTTAGGATATACAATGTGAAACTGACAAAATCCAAGCAGCAAATCAGAAATATTAATAATAAATCAAGGGTGCCTTATAATTCACTAACATAACAAATAATAAGAGAACTAAATTCTGAAAAGCATCAAAAGCAATTAAATGCCTTCAGTGAGGATAAGTGCAGCACTGCAAAAAAGCTGAGAATTCAAAATTCTATATTCATTTTCAGCTTATATCACATAACATCTATATAACAAATGGACATAAAAAGAATTCTGAAAGCAGAAGTTCTCATGAGTTGCTCATTGCTGACTCAAAGCATTTCCAAATATCATAACACAAAAAAGCAATATCAATTAAAAATATCTATTTTAAAATACAATCATTAGGTAACGTTTTATAGATCCTAAGATTTCGTAAGTTGTAACCTGAAATCCTTAATCTATTACTGAAGTCAGTCCAATCAAACAAATATCCATGGGTACTTATTGATTGATTGACATGTTTTAAACAAAGGGAAAAGCCTATCCCAATTGTTTTCAACCTTTGTGTCCTTTGTGCATTGTATTCAAGATAAGCTAATCCAAGCCGCATTCCATATTCAGAATGTGTATGTATCAATATTCTTCTTAATAAATATAACCACAATTGTTGGCATTAGTTTCCCACAGTAAAACATTAATAGGCGTGGAATACCATTCATATGCAAGTGCCGTTTTATCAATCTATTTTTAGCAGTCAGTCATTAACACCCGAATTATACAATAAAGACGCAACATTGAAATTAACATTTTTGGGTCATAGCCTAATAATTTTTGCCAAAGCAGTCTCGTTGGTGATTCTTGCTAATACAGTCATGCTTATTTCTTCATTTCAGGCATTTTTTGTCAGATGTTTGACCAACAGAATTTTGTTGCTTTATTAAGATTTGCAGAGTTTGATTAAAAGATTTAAAATATGCACAAATGTCAAATATTCACCATGTAAACCGTTTTTTAACTTAGAATATGAGTTGAGTATAGATGTGAAAAAATCTCCTTTATGAAAGATTGAAATCTATTTTAGTAATAAAAATAAAATGTAAGAAGTGCAAATATCTGAGAACCTGTTTGACTTTGTTAATTTCTAATTCTCCGTCTTCTCTCCGCTTCCTCTCCATACGCAGCTGGTCCTCCAGAGACGATATCTGGTCCTGAGATGCCTCATTGTCCTGCTGCATCTGGTTCTCCATCTCCTACAAAGAAATCATCAAGCCGCACCACATGTGAAATGTCATGCACAGAAATCTAACACTTCATCCTAACAATCACTTGATTGTCATATCTGCTACAAATGCAAAGCTTTATTGCACCATAGGTTGGTGTTAGTGCATTAGACGGTGATAATAAAAGTTGATAATTAATTGACAAAACTGAAAGTGAAATCAAGCAGACCTTTCCCAGAAAACAACTTCACAATAATTTTACTAACAAATCCAAATGTATGCTGACATTGCTGAATGCAATGTTTTATTCTTGTAATGACAACCAATCCTGGATGAACGATGCCACCAATGTATCAAATAAGAATTGCAACAAAAAAGAAATTACTGATAATTCTGAACGCAGGTTCTCAAGTGCGAGCTGTGAATTCTGGTGTTCTTCGCGAGCGATGTCTCTTTCCTGACGCATGCTGTCCAGTTCCGTAGAATGAACCATTGCCTCACCACTGGCACCACTGCCCCCTCCAGAACCTTCCTTCAGACTTGTGATCAGACGATCCTTACTCTGGAATTCAAGTCGATCAAAATCAAACATAATTTAGCAACAGTGCAACAAAGAATAACGCTAAATAACAATAAAAAGATGCTCATCGCCCAAGGAGATGCAAAAATAGAAAATTATCCAAGAATCAGTACTTAACACTGCATTAAATAAAAAGGAAATGCAAAACACCTCTAAAGGGTAACAAATTGCTGAACATCACAGTATCATGCCAATTGAATGTTGATGGAATATGGATCTAACCTGCAGGATGCGTTGTGCCTTGTCTTTATATTCCGTTAATTCATTCTTCGCAGACTCTGTCTGAGTTCTTGCATTCCTCAGCTGCGAACTTAGATCAGAATTGGCAGCTAAGTATTTAGAAAACAAGACACAATTATAGTCATTCTGCAAACTTAGTAAGTGAAAGTTAACTTATATCTGTGTAAAGTGTATATAATATATATTACATATATATATATTTAATATATTGTTAGCATCTTTCTTTCAGGAGCGGGTGTCATCACAAGAATATAATAGAAGTTAACTTAAACCTCATAATTCAAACTATCAGAAAAGCTTAGCCTAACCAGTATTTACGGCTGGACATTGCATTGGACTGTCAACTGTCTATCTGAATACAGAATGCTTCTCTAATAAGCGATTCATAGCATATAAATTATGAGATCACCTTTTTCGGTATTTAAGTTTTTCTGTAGTGTACTGACTTCAGCCATGAGCATCTGCTTATCAGATTCGAGTTTTGTCTGTCGTGTCAATGACTCATTCTGAAACAAAACACATGCAATGCTCAAGCTCAACAACAGATCAACTAAGCATCACATCATTCAGAACCAATAAAAATTTTCAACCTAGGCTTATAGTGACAGGTGCTTTGAATTTTTACCATTCAACTACTTAAGTGTGCTTAATGCAACGCAAGTAGCTTCTACTTAAAATGCCATGAGTAGAGTAGAGTATAGCTGAACACTAATCTGTATCTATAAAAATTATTTTACGGAAAGAGCTCTGAGCTATTTCAACACAGAAAACACCTACCGGCATATATCGTTGTTTATTGAAACTAGGTGACAAACTGCAATCAGTGAGAAAAGGACGAATATATTGTCTTGAAGTTGGCATAAGCTGGGGATTCAGTATAGTCAGGTTTGGCAGAACATATGTAGGAAAAAATATTTACAATGTCATGCTTAATTCTACTGTGTTGGGGAATCAAATGAATTTCCACAATATAATCAGGGTGTGTCACAACCTTGTAAATAGAAATAAAGTGGTAATTATTTTGACAATATTATACCAGAATTCACGTCATCATGAAGACAATCGAGAGCACAAATATCGTTATATAGTAGCTGTTATCAGAGTAGCAAAACTGTGCATTGTCCAATCTCAGTAACACTGATAATGCAGTATGTTCAAAAGTTTCTTCTGATAACGCAAACACTGCACACTGCACTGGTTCTTTCTTCCTCTGCCCATAAGAAGAACAATATAGCATAAAGACAGAATAGTATAAATGATTAGTGATACATTAACTGACCTCTGTCCTGTGGAACAGCTCCTGTTGATGGCGTAGAGCAGCCTCGGCTTCATTCAGTTTGTCCTGGAGTGTGTCCAGCGCATGACCCTGGACATCAGTTGACAACGACTGATCTTTCAATATGCTAAATCCAAAAACACACAGAACTATGACGACAACGATTACATCAATGTAGGAGCAACATTAGAAATAACACACGGCCAGATGAGATGCAATTGCTCACAACAGATGCTTTTAGAAATCTATACATGTCTAAAAAGATCGACTCAACCTTCCATTTCACAGATGGCATCGGTACAATGAGAAGTAGGACTGATGGATGCTTTGTACTGGCTGCCACATTGAGTGAGTTTGAAATCAAACAAAGATTATTATTATGCTCCTACCTGTCACGCTCAAGTTGTAGATCAGCAATTTGCTTCCTAAGGGTCGTAAGAGCCTGGTCAGCTTCATCAAGGCGCGTTCTCAGAAGAGCCAACTGTGAATCCTTTACAGTCAACGCTTCCTGCATATCAGACTCACGAGACTGAAGCTCACGAGCAATCTGCTCACTCTTCGATAGCTGCCCGGCTTGGCGATCCAACTTCTTCTGGATCCGACTCAGCTCTAAACACAAAATTCAGTTGGGAAATAAAATAACTTTGAACTGCTGCTAACAAAATTCAACCATAAGTAATCAACATTATCATGCACACATTTATTAGGGCCATATTATAATATTTTCAACTTCTGAAAGTAAAAGAAATTTTCAAGAGCCAAATATTGGCCAGGAGCCTTGGGGTATATGTTTGGAATTGTTCAGCAGTTTAGTGTTCAAAAGGTTAAAGTAGAGCTGTAGGTTTGGCCTACCCACCTTCTTGAGTGGACTGAATGCGCCGGATGGCAGACTCCATTTCCCGATTGAGTGACATTATCTCATTCTTGAGCAGCTGGTTTTCTGTCTCAAGAGATGTTGAATGCTGCTGCTGGACCTCCTGCTGGTCTTCATCTGGATGGCTGCTGCTACTGGTGACGCTGTTGCCGGCTCCATCACTTCTTAGGCTGTTCTCATTCGTAACTGCACAATGCATCACACCAATAAACAATTTAACAACACAACAAAAAGGTTCTAGAGCATTGCAGCAACAAAAACAAGAACCCTTATTGCAGCCTATTTGCACACTATATGCCATGCTCTGAATGACAATGTTCAACTAGAATTATCGTTTCTATCAATCAATATTTATTTAGTTATACTAACTATTGTAAAATCTCAAACAAATTTAGGATCCTGTTCAAAGCAAGGTAAAAACTGCACATTGCTTTGAGCAGGATATATATATATATATATAAATATATATTAATATAAATATATATATATATATATGAAGGCTCAATCTACTCACATGAAAAACACGTGTAATGTTGTGCATTATATTTCGTGAGTAAATGGCTATACGTAAATGTTTTTAACAAATTGCAAGAGAATTATCATTTACATTACCGGTGACTCCAATTGTGCTTTCCGGATGATCAGGAGTTTTACGGCTGTGCGATGAACGATTTGATGAGACACTTGCTGGCCTCGAGTCTTTCTTACTTAGCGCGTCAGATTCACTGGAATTGTTGAGAAATTCAAACAGCTCACTGTCTGCATCCTTGCTTCCAAGCACGCCTTTGTTCACAGAAGTCTCTTCTTGCGCTTGACGGTCATTCAGTTTCTGAGTAGTTTTCAGTGATGTTCTCTGCTTCTTTCCTCCTCCTTCCTCTATTTCATTTAAGGATGATTTATTCTGTTTCTGGGCAGCAAGGAATGGGGAGTAAGCTCGGGTTGCTTCTGGAAACTTCTGAGGCGGCAACCATGGTGAGCCTTGGTCATCCTCTGGACCGGACTCCTTGTGTAAAGCCTGACCTGCTACCTGGTCCACCTTGTTCAACAGATTCTCAGTCCTGGCTGCCAAATTGCCAAGCCAAGACATTGCGATGCAATCTCAATCCAACTTAATTTACGGCTCTACTTGGATATAACTAAAATGAAAAAATAAAAAATTACTGCAGATTTGCAAAATCTATAGACTGAATACATTCTGAAGAGTATTTACTTTCGGTTACGTACCATTCTAATGGCAGATAAAGGCTAACATAACAGTTACTGTGAGGCTTCATCTCCAAACTACCATTCATTGTACCATTCAACTCGAAGGAAAGACAAGAACAGAATTTATCCATCATCTGGCTCTGGTGTGACATCAGCAACCACACCACAGGCGGAGACTTATGGAGGGGGGACGGTCCCCCTCAACAATTAATGTGCTGGGGGATGGCCCATGCATTTGCCCCCCCCCCCCCAATCGTTAAGCGTGAGGACATGTCACGTTAAAAGTGCTGACTAAAAAAAGTCATCAACTTTTTTAGCGCAGATAATATTGGGTTTTCGTCGACATTTTCGGACGGATGACTTAAAAAAAGTCAAAATTGGCCGGCAATAATGGAAATTTTTTTCGGCGACTCAGCCATTCGTCCGCCCAAAATCTTCGGCCGATCGTTTTCATCCCCTACAAGTCTCCGCCCAAGTATCACACCATACACTCATTATAAAGCATCACCTAAAGCAAAAACCTATCCAAAGTTTACACACAGCTCTTGGAAAAGAATAATAATTTTCGTTTATTCAATAATCTGGTTGACACACCGCAACCGGTTACAGTATACAGTTAGGCAGTACAAAAGATGAACAAGTTATACAATTCGAAAAATTCACAAGAATGCAAATCACAGAAGACACAAATCACAAAGTTGCAGGGCATGCCAAGCGCATAAAGTGGCAGGGCATGCCAAGCACATGCTCTATAGATGTACTTTAACCTAGGAATGAAGGAAGAGCTAAACACAGGAGGCCCTATGGGATTTGAAACGTGTACCGTAAACACTTCAAAGTCAGAGTGTTATCCATTATAATTACCCCTCCCCAATGTGGTCACTTCTGCCTAACTTCAGTTTCAACCAAATATTAGAGTATTTTTATTTCACAACATTTTACATTTGTTGCTCATGAACATGCCAATTGACAAGTCTGACCATAACAAACTAGAAATAAAAACAAAGTTTAATTTTTCCCACATACAGAAATTTCACATTGTAGATGATGATCACATCCGTGATACCCATAGGATTAGATACCGCATTCCTTTTTTGCCATTCTGAGTTGTTTGTCTAATTAATGTACAGGTCTAGCCACCTAATCAACTGCAACTTGCATCTGCCCTAGAATCTCAAAAGCCAATATGATGACACTTCAATGAGACACACCTATCCTGAATCTCAAAATACTAACATACATCACGGGTACATAAATCACTGCATTTGCTGTACACAGAAAAAGTTAACAACTTTCAAGATTGAGCTAAGCGTCAAGGTAAAGCCTATTACATTTCAATTCAACCTATTTTCAGTCTATGCTGACTTCAAATTTTAAGGACCTCTGCACACTCAACAAGGCCTTTCTACGTTCACAGTCCGACTATCCATTGGAAAAACAATCCTCTTTAGGCGCACCCTGTCTCTTGCTGGTCCAAGACTCTGAAACTCATTTCCACAAAAGTTCATTTCGAAAAATGTCTCAGAAATCTGTTCCAGGATTCAGCTTTCAACTAAAAATGCATCTTTTCTGGACTCCTTTCCCGTGCAAGCCTCCTGTCTCCGTGTCTTCTTGGCGTTGAACGGGCTCGCCCTAGAATTTGGCTTGTGCTACGTTGTAGATTAGTACCAACTATTGACTGGTGCCTTAAGAATCATAACATTGGCGTTATGCAAGTTATGAGAAACTCGTTGTTTGCATTCTTGTGATTTCGTCGTGGTATGCTCTGAGTAGTATAGTGAATATGACTTTTCTTACACCTGCTGAACTTGTCTATATATGACTTATTATATTAACATCACAACAGCGTTTAGCCAGACTGCAATTTCATCTAACAAGAAAATGTAAACATCCATTCTAATAGTAAATTTAAATGTTATCGCTTTGCGTTGGATTTTGTTTACCAAAAAATAATCTTTTCATACGTGTTTAGCACTTGTGCGCAGGTCCGGAAGTTATAAGGTATATCGTCTCCATCAAAGATCTTTGGTC
The DNA here is from genome assembly GCA_949752735.1 of Lumbricus terrestris. Taxonomy (NCBI): domain Eukaryota; kingdom Metazoa; phylum Annelida; class Clitellata; order Crassiclitellata; family Lumbricidae; genus Lumbricus; species Lumbricus terrestris. The sequence goes on from OX457036.1 coordinate 64,634,082, forward strand.
TCCATAGATATCTTACATTTATTTTATATCTATGTTGTTTGAGCCTGTTATGGTGAGCGATAATATCTGAAAATGAGAGTAGTTGCGTTAATAAGGCAAGTCTAAATTTTACTTTAAAAGTTGTATTCTAGAGTGTGAATATGTAATAATGAATTTAAGTCTATAAACTATGGTACATGAGAAAACATTAGGTAAATACATCCCGTAATAGTGTATTGGCTAGTGCGGTCAGAAGTTTGGGTAGACGAGTGCATCTGCTTGGTCGCCGATATGCATTGAGTAAACAGATATATGGCCGTCCCCGACTGGGACAGAATAGAGCGCTCTGACCCACAGCCTATTTCCGCGAAACTAAGTAAGTGAGTGAGTTGGGTTCCGTAAACATAACTGTTTCAAATAGCAATTCTGAATGATATTGTGCGTAAGTTTGCTGGCGTGTCGGTTCGGATCAGGTCAGGCGTCGTGGGGGTCATTTATAGTCAGGAGTAGACGTCGTAAGGGTCGTTTGGGGTCAGAGTCAAGCGTCGTGGCTAACTCTTGAGGTTCGGTTTGGGTAGTTATTGGAAACTTTTCAAGCAATATTTTTTTAGTTGAATGCGTCTTTGTGTATCCTTCTCACTCACTTTTTTTCGCGAAATTATTAGGCTGTAGGTCAGAGCGTTATATTCCGCCCCAATGAGCGGCTGCCAAATTTGTGTACCCACTGCATATCAGTGATCGGACTGATGTACTTGTCTACCGAAATTTTATTTAACTAGGGTTCCTTTATGTGTTGGTTACCAAATGCATGTCAGTGTAACCAAGATAGATGACTGGAGTGTAAAATTAGAGGTCTTGGATAAAGTCCCAAACAAATTGCTCATGAACGCCAAAATGGGTTAAGTGACTGTGCACTGTTGGTTGGTTTGTCAGATGGATAGGAATGAATTGGTCACCTGTCCTCGCATTCTGATGAGCCATAAAGGCTGTTCATACCAATTACTCCTTCTTAGTGTTAACTGAAGTGTTCGCTATTTAAAGCGTACTTCTAATTTTCGTTTTGTAAATTTTTTTCGTAGCGGTGGCAAAGACAGCTGCTTCAACATGATGCAGTGTGTTGCAGAAGGTCATGAACTTGTTGCCCTTGCAAATCTAAAACCACAAGACAAAGGTAAGATCTAGTTATTTATTTCCATTTGTTTGAAAATTGTTATTTTGGATGTTCTATTCTGCCGTGCATTCTGATACCTTCTATTGCATCACCTTAATTATTTAATTATTTTGAAAGAGCTGCAAGAATTTCTTGCTGTAGTGAAAATGTTTTGCGCTTCATATTTATTTGTGCTTTTATTCAGGAAATATTTTATAAATGAATCATCAGATGTGATGTTTGCATACATGTATGTAGGCTGTTCCAGTTCCAAAACTTAAATTTCTCTACTTATATTACTTTCATGGTTAATTAGTCCTCTCCGTGCAGGTGTGCACTTCGACAACGCACTTCCTCCACTCCTCCCTGTCCATTGTCACTTCTTCAGCATCCTCCCTGGCATCTCCAGACATCTCAAGTCACCTTTGATGGCATCCTGCCAGTTGTTTTGTGGTCTTCCTCTATTCCTTTTTCTTACATATATTCTGTTTCCTATGTCTGTTCATTAAAACATTAATTGCTTCAGATGTAAATTTCTTCCATTTTTGTTTAGCATTCTGAGAACTGCTAATCAACGATTGCTTGTTGCAGATGAGTTGGATAGTTACATGTATCAGACTGTGGGTCATCAGGCAATTGACCTGTATGCTGATGCTATGCAGCTGCCTCTCTACCGGCGAGAGATCGAGGGCCAGGCACTTCTACTCAGCGCTGATTATCAAGAGACAAAGGATGATGAAGTGGAAGACTTGTACAAACTTCTATTTCAGATAAAGGCACTTCTTGACTTTCATTGTAATTTGGTTTTCATAAATTTTGCTGATTTACTTAACAGTCACAATCTCTAAGTTAGTGTATGTGGATATCAGTTTCTCAGTGTTAATTTGCATGGTAATTGCAATGCATAAGGCTCCTCAACATTCCAATCTCTCCCATCCTAAACAACTGCCTCGTATTCCAAGTCTTCTGATGATTGGACTTGATTCTTTACTTGGTAGCCCTGGACAGGACTTTATAAGTGAGCTGGTGCCATCTACTTTTGGCTTTTAAATTTAGTACTTAAATAGAAATTTGGAGTTTATGAATAAAATTAAGCTAATGTGCATAGTTGCATTAGTTTGCACTGAAGTTCATTTTGCTGTACATGTATGTGTAAATGATCATTTAGTGCTCATTGTAAAACAAATGATTTTTAGACTTTATAAATAGCTGCATTAACAGTAATGTTCACAAACACAGTGAAAGTAAAAAAATAGCTGCTGGACCAAAGCTAGGATGACTACTGTCGATTGCTATGATTGATGGGTTTTAATTGTTGTAAAGCAAAAACCTGTCATCACAGGCTGTGAGTATGGGTGCTGCTTTTGGTCAGAAAGTGATTAATGATTCACTACTTGTGAACTGAAGATTTAAAAGGAATCAGTTTATGTGTCTTTATTAAATAATAATTTGTTGTATGATGGCAGTCTCATTTTGTGTTCTGTAGAGGTAATCGTCATGAGTTGCAGTATCTTTCCTTTTCAGGAGGAGTTGAATATTAATGCAGTGGCTGTTGGTGCAATTCTGTCTGACTACCAGAGAGTTCGGGTGGAAAATGTGTTAGTTTGTTCTTTTATATGAACTAATTAATTTTCAATAATTTATAATTCATTAATTAGTTTATGATTTACTGTTAACACTGTTGATCTCCTCCTATTGAATCAAACTGCTTGGTGTTGCATTTGCATTGCCCTTACCACGGTTTCAGCCATTTGCATTCCACAGTCGAAATTTTGACGCTGCCAAACTTTCTACTCAGGTCATAGACCTGTGAAGAGTTGCCACATTGTATTTATGAGTGTACATGCTAAGCAGTTGATGTTAAAGAACCAGCAGACTTCCTATGTGAAGAATTGAACAATTTATTTGGACAATAGATGGACCGAAAGTTTATGCACATGTAGATTGTAGAATGGTTGTGAAGATGTTAAATTAAAATGTCTAGATCTAGTTATACGACAGTTATTGATTGCCATGGCCATCTTACACATGCAACTGTCAGAGATTTAAACTCAGATGATGAGTTTGAGGGCTTCGAAATAATTGAACATGGAACCAGTGGAAGTTTTGCTTCGAAATAATTGAACATGGAACCAGTGGAAGTTTTGCTTCGAAATAATTGAACATGGGACCAGTGGAAGTTTTGGTATATAGTTTGTGTCAATCTAACAGAGTTTTTCCAGTGAAACTGAGGACAAACTTTGTTCTCCACTGGCTGATTGTTAGAGGTTATAATTTAGAAATCCAAAAAGGAGAAAATTAAATTGGTTAGGTACTCAAAATAGGCAATTTATGTGTGAGATTATTACAATTTTCTTATTTCAATTTCTTGCATTATAAATTTTAAGAAATGTAGTGATCTGACTTTATGTATAGGTGCAGTCGTTTGGGTCTGACTGCTTTGTCATACCTTTGGAGGAGGGATCAAGCTGAGCTTCTGGTTGAGATGATTGCATGCCAAGTTGATGCCATTGTCATTAAGGTTGCAACCCTTGGTAAGTAATGACGATGTTATTTTGTATTGAAATACCAGTACTTTGTTTTTAGGCAGCTGAATTCAATTAATTCTTATTTTGTGGTGTTCGTTGTAGAAGCATTTTATAACTGATCCCATTTATTTAACTGCAATAAAACATGATGATGGAAATCAGTATACAGTGGAGACCAATTTATTTGGGGCTCATTTATTCATTGATCTGCTTAAAAAGCGATTATTCCAGGAATCCCAAGTACATCTATTTGGCACACTGGACCCACCATTAGTATGTGCTTTGAGGAACTTGCTGTTTAGCAGTCTGCATAAGCTGTGCACAGCTGCCTGCATATGAATGGTGCAACCAGTTGGAATCGCCTCTCCATCTCTCTCTTTTTCCCCCGTTTTGTAAGCACTTGTAGGATCAGAAGCACCACTGATGAGTTTATTCTTGGAATGGTGCTTTATAAATGTCAGATTACAATTACAAATTGTAGCTTGAGCCAACTAGCCTTTGGGTGGACTTAATTTGCAGCTGCACTTTTTTCCATTTCCCCCAACTAGGTACAGTTGTTTCTGCGATACAACTGCTCATTGACAGGTCTGCTCTGTAAATTCTTCAGCAGGAGATCAGTGTATTGGTGGTGTTAACATTTCCAACACCTTTGCAATGCTTGTTTTTTTACGGCTAGTCATAATTTATTATTAATTTGAAGACGAATCTTTAATTTAAAAAGTGTTCTGACTTTACAGGCTTAACGCCGAAAGACCACCTTGGAAAAACAATCAAAGAACTTTATCCTCACCTACTGAAGATGGTAAGTCTAAAGCATTGGAAGCATTTCATTTGCATAATATGCACAATTAATCCTCTTAAGTGCATTTCAAGATCAAGGACTGGAGATTACTTCATTTATTAAAGGTTATTAATGTTTTGGTGGAAAGTACTGAATGTAATTCTAGGCATATAATTTAGGTGATTTCTATTTACATTATTTTATTTAATTCTTAGTTGTTTACAAAAATAGACTAAATGGCATGTTTTATGAAAGCTTGGAAGGATGGAAGGTTCTCAATTTGTAAAGATTTTATATGCTTTGACTACATAATTATGTAAGTTCAATTTAACTCTTGAAGCGTGAATTTTATTATGATGTTGAAAACTGCTAATACCACTACCAGTTGAATCATCACAAATTTCTTGACTTCCTTCATCTGTACAATTTTAGGAAAGAACCCTCTCCAAAGACAATGGTGTTATATCTAAATTATTTAATTGTTTACTGCTATTGTGTGTTTTATTGAAATGTGTTTTTGATTGTGCTATTTTTCTTGCTTGAACCGTCTTATCTTTAGCAAGGTGACTAGCGTGAATAGTATTCCGTTTGGTAATGGAAAGGACTATACAGATGCTTTAACATGTTGCATATTTTGTTCTTACAGCTTTACATTACTTTTTTGATTGTTTTAGAGTGAAATGTATGGATTAAATGTGTGTGGTGAGGGTGGCGAGTATGAAACGTTTACACTCGACTGCCCGTTGTTTTTCAAGCGCATAGTTGTGTGAGTTATATGCAGCATTTTATTTTTTTAAATGTTCAGAAGTAAATGTATCGTCTCAATAGATTTAAATGGTGCCTCTTGCAGAATAGCTATTTGGAGGCCATGTCAGCTCAGAAACCCAAGGGAAAAGGAAACGTCTTTAAAGAATGAGAGTCTGATGAGGAAAAACCAGTCATTAGCTTGATCCTCGGTGAGGGAAGAAGGTAAATCAAATGGAGGCTCAAACCACAGCAGATGCCTGATGTTAATCCATGGCAATCGTAGTCCTGTGTTGAAACAAGAAGTTCAAGACGATCAGCAGAGCACATATGACAACTTTTGCACATAGGCTGGGGTATATATAGGACATTTTCCAACTGCGCATTGAAGATTAGAACAAGGATCTTGTAGTAGTGTGCAGTGATAGGAAGCCAGTGCACGACTTCAAGCACATAAATGTAGAGATATACACAAAGTGAGATAGTCTGGCTATGAGTCTAGCTGAAGTAGTTAAGACCGATTGAATGGGTAAAGATGCTGTTTTGGGAGGGTCCATAAAATGTGAGTTGCGGTAGTCTTGATGGGAACAGACAAATACATGAGCTATAGTGATAAAGACAGGGAGAGCATGATTAACTTAAAATATTAGTTTTATACTTCAAAATCTAGTAGCCAGACAAATAGACTTTTATTAAGTGTTGCTTTTGTTTCTTATTATTAAACCTTAGTAGCCAATTATAGCATCTTGCCCATGAAACAGGCTTCCCAGAATATGCATAACGTAGCATAAGACGACTCATTGTTGGCTTAGGTGAATGAACGATACACCACAGTGTACAGGTGATAGTTTGTTTATTATTTGGCTGTGTTTGATGTGGCATTTTCGATTGTGACCTCTTGTAAATTTAGACAAAGGAGTGTCTAGCAGGAATGTCTTTCACGTATCTGAATTTATAGGTTAGTGAAGCAAGTTGCACGTGTAGTGAATTGAAGTTTCTATAACTAGTCTCTTTTTATTGATTTCTGTGTTGAAATGTGAATAGTTAACGTCTTTTATTGTCTTAGCGATGAATGTGAGACAGTTTTACATTCCGACGATGCTTTTGCTCCAGTTGCTTACCTCAACCTCAACAGAATGCACTTGGAGGATAAAAATATACAACACAACCAGGTAATACTTTCAGCAATTTCTAATCTTACACCACTAATATCTGTTGGCCATATTTTATATTATTATATGACTTGTTGAAATTTGTTGACTGCATTAATTTCCATTATTCACTAGACAATGAGAATGAATTTATAGGGCAGTGAAGCGCTCGTGAATAAGCTTTCGAGTGGCACTTTAGAAATTTCAAGATTTCGATTGCAAGAATGTAGAAGTTTTCAAGATAAATTAGGACCACATAAGCTGAATGTTTTCATTGTTGCTTTGTGTACAATATGCATCATAACTTTAGAATTTTGCTTTTTTTGTTTGTTAGAAAGAGCATCTGTTACAATTACCTTTAAAACACAGTCGTCATCTCGAATCGGAACTCTTTTCTACAGAAAATAAAGAGGAGGATGCTCTAAAGGGTGTAGTACAATTTGGAAGCTTCAGCGAGTCTTTGCATGACAGACCGAAAATGTGGAGTTTATCCTCTGAAGCTGGTAACTTGATTATTTGATTGCAGCAGTAGTTGTATAATGACTTTAACTTCGTCTTGCTCTGGTCACTGCCTCTAGGGGGTGAGTTTGTTGATCCACATACATGCACAGCATTATGACAGTATAGGGCTGTAAGGCATGAATTAATCTCTGTTTGAAATGGCCTCTCTTTTGGCCTGCATCCCCTTTCATTCCATACAGAGCAGTAGGATTATTTTTTTGTATGACATGAATTTAATCATCATATTGTCATACTGTCGATTAAGCACAGTATAGTGTCCTATTATTGTTTCTCGATTGAATCTTGCATGCTGTGCCTTGTTTGTCATAAATTGGAATTCTTTCTATGTGAGCAAACCATAATTACGGTATGTAACTTTGTTTTGCAATTTCAGGTACTGTTGTAGAATTGCAGGCACACAGAAGTGTTAAGAGGACTCCAGATGGTTATGTCTGGATGTCTGGTTTCACAGCACCTTCTCTCAATGATGCGTCTATAGAAGACTGTGTTAAGACAGTTCTAGATGAATTATTAGGTAAGGATTTCGCTTTTTAAAGTCTTTTCTAGTCTGTAGTTACAAATAATAACACACTTCAGATTAATCAAGAGGCCACTTAGTGCTTATGAAATTCAATTTTGCATTACAGATCTCATTGTCAGGTTATATAATTCAAGCTGTTGTCTCTGTTAATTATGATGGCAAGAAGAAATGAGCCGTCATGTTTGCAAATACTCCAGTGCCGCATCCTTCTAGTTGCTCCTGGCATGAAATGTATTGCTTATAAGATACCTTATTAGAAGCCTTAATTTACCTTTGCTTTGATTTAATACAGAAACTTTAGCCAAGGAAAATCTCTGTACGATGGATTTGGTAGCCATCCACTTGTACATATCCAACATGAAGGACTTTACAGCAATAAACAATGTGTACCGACGGTACTTCTGTACTAATCCGCCAGTCAGGTGAACTTAAATTTTTGGTTTTAATTATTTACCTTTAATTCTAGTTCACGCCTTAGTAGATTTCCATCTCAGCCATGATTCTATTAGAATTTGCAATTTTACTTTGTTTTAGCTGTATGTATCTATTTTACTGAGCTATATTTTTTTTCTCTTGAGAGGAAACAGCAATGAATAAACTTTTCCTAAATTGATGTTAAACTCAGACAATATGTTTGAACAAACGTTGATTGTACTCCAACTGTATTATGCTGGCATATTCTTAAAAAGGAAAGAGTTAAGCTGCTGAATGATGAAATGCATTGATTTTCGAAAATAAGCAGATGTTGGAAATGCATTTGTCCTTGCTGTGGTATGTGTTGGCAGGGTTTGTGTTGAAGTTCCGTTAGCAGGAAACATCCCAATGGCGGTGGACTGTGTCGCATGTGATGCTCAAGCGAGGGATTTAGAACGGCGGGTGATGCATGTACAAGGAATCTCACACTGGGCACCTGCCAATATAGGACCATACAGTCAAGCTATCATGGTGAGTTAAACCAGTGGTTCTCAAACTTCAGTAGGCCACGGACCGGCAATAATTTTTTCATGAAGCTCGCGGACCGCTGATAATAGGTCTAAATGGCGATGGCAAACAAAAGTGACTAAATAAAAGAGACTAAAATATAAGGCTATTTACAATTAGCCTACATGTACATGTGCTTGAAGCTTTATTTGTTTAAGATCTAATTTATTTTTGAGTAGACTTTGCTGTTACACGCTATTGTGCAAGATTCTTTGTTTTGTTTAGGCACGGCATATATAAATGACAGTTTAATAATAATAATAATAATAATGATAATTATAATAATAAAGAATTTGTCTCAATCATAAAACATACCCCAACAGCATTTTATTTCTCTCTCAGTTTAATTCTCACTGAATTGCATTTTTGAAGTTAAACTAAAAGTTTCAAATTAGATGGGAGGTTAAATCAATTTTATTGTAGTAAGTCGATCATCCCACGATATCTCTCTGGGCCTAATGACACATTACTAAGATTGTGTTAATGCTGGTGAAAAGTAAACGTGTCACTAGTGCAGCTCATGAGCTTGTTTACGCTTGACAAGCAAATCAATACGAGGTTCGATGTCACTGAGAGCGATTCTCAGTGAACTAATGGCATTCAAGCGATTTCTGTTTTTTGTTTTTATTATTGTCATTGAAGAGAATCCAGTTTCACATCTGTATGTCGAAGTGAAGGTTGTCAAACAAATCTGGGCTAAATCACTTAGTTCAGGGTATTCGTGTCGGACACTGATCCAAAAAGCAGGCAAAGATTCACAATTTTCAAAAATTGCCTGCAAGCCTCTGTCATTTGCTAATTCTATCAGTTTGTCATCAAGAATTGTGGTAAGTTGATTGTCATGATGATTAGTAAATGGATTTCGTACCCACTCTTTACCAGCACGAGGATCATTTTCACTTGGGAAATATTCTTTGAATTTGTCCGACATCGATTGCAAATGTTTTGTAACAATGCAAATTATCGGATTAACTTGACTTTCAGAGACATCTTCATTTTCAATTGCCTCGGAAAACAATGGAAACATGTCATATCTTTTATTTTCCATGTTCTTAATCCATTTCACAATCTTCTGTTGGAAGGCACACACTTTGTCCATGAGGCGAAACACATTTGAATTCTTGCCTTGTAATGAAAGATTTAATTCATTAAGAAGACTGAAGATGTCAGAAAGATATGCGAGTAGGCATACTTTGGAACTGCTAAAAATTTCCGCGAGGACAGGCTTTCTTGTTTTTATGAACGCTTCAATTTCTTTCCTAAGCTCAAACACTCTACTCAAGACTTTCCCACGTGAGAGCCAACGAACCTCGGTATGCAGAAGCAAAACATCGTGATCAGCACCCATTTCTTCGCATAGCACTGAAAATAGACGCGTGTTAAGTGCACTTGCCCGAATAAAGTTCACAACTTTGACAGTACTATTAAGAACTTCATTGAGTTCTTCACTCATTCTCTTGGTGGCGAGCATCTCTCTATGAATGATGCAGTGAATGGACTGACATTTTGGAGCCACTGCTTTCACTCTTGTTACAAGTCCAGAGTGCCTTCCCGTCATAGCTGCGGCTCCATCTGTGCAAACTCCAACACATTTATTCCAATCAATGTTGTTTTTTATGATGTAGTTATTGAGGGCCCCGAAAATTTCTGCACTAGTCGTCTGCTGCGGGAGTTCCAGACAACAAAGCATGTCTTCAACAATGTCACCACCGTCTTCAAAACGAACATAAACAAGAAGCATGGCCATATTTGTTATATCAGTAGATTCATCGAGTTGAATTGCAAAATACGATGATCGCTGTATCTTATCAATAAGCTGCTTTTCAATATCATCTGCCATTTCCTCAATTCTTCTTGAAACCGTGTCGTTTGACAGAGGAACTTTTGATATTAAATTAGATGCAGACTCGCCGACCATTTCACGACAAATGTCTTGAGCACATGGAAGGATTAAGTCTTCACCAATAGTAAAAGGTTTCTTGGCTTTTGCGATGCGTAGAGATGCAAGGAAGGATGCTTTCAATGCGCAAACACTCACCTTGGTGCTTTTAACCATCTGCGTCTGCTGTTTCTTCATTTCCTGACGCTTTCTGTCGAAGAATTCAATGGGTTTGTCTATGTACGCTGGATGAAGGGAGTTTAGGTGGCGGATCAGTTTTGACGGTTTCATGGCATCATTACAAAGTGTTTCACCACAAATAACGCACAGAGGTTCTGGATTGGTTGCATGTCCGCTCGAAATAAATCCATATTTTAGATATTGAGGATCGTATTTTCGCTTGAATTGTCGACTCTTTTTCACCTTAGACGTTTTGCTCGAACAAGAAGCTATTTCCGAATAATTTTCGTCCTCGCTCTGAGTTTCTGAGCGATCACGTTCATTCGCCGTTTTTTTATTTAAAAACCGGTCCAGATTTGACTGCTTACGTTTGCTCATTTTTTTAATTCAAACACATTTGTTCATATCTAAAGCTTTATACAATGTTAGAAATATTTTTAAATTCTGCATCAAGCGTTTACTAGATTATCGCTCACCATAGATCAACATAATAAGCTCGAACGAAACAGCGACGTAGTTAATTTAGAATAAATATAAATTGTTTGAATTCGCCATCTGGCAAGTTAAAATAAGGCGCGTTGATTTATTTTGAATTTTAATATTAAGACAGAAACTTGAATAAATTTTGGACAACAATTTGAATAATTTCACACAAAAAAAACAAATGAACTAATAATTACAGTTTTTTAAACTTCTCTCCGCGGACCGGTGATCATACCTCCGCGGACCGGCGCCGGTCCGCGGACCACCACTTTGAGAACCACTGAGTTAAACAACATCAGTTGAATTCCTCTTGTCCGTTGGCAACATTTGCTATATATTGGTGCGCACTGTGATAGGTAAACAGCATATTTTTTGTCTAGAAGTATTGAAAATGAAGGATATTTAATGAGTGATGATGAATGTATTGTGTTGTATGCTAGACTCAGTAGTTTAATTGTTTTGAGTTATTGTAAATATTTTTGATGAATGTAGAGTATTTGCATTATGTGTATAACCTGGTGTGTACACTGTACATATTTGGTTTATTAATTACTTTCTCCAGGTGGGTCAACAAGTATTTGTAGCTGGGCAAATTGCCTTATGTCCAGCAACGATGACAATGGTAGAAGGTGGAGCACGCACTGAGACACGTCTGTCACTGCGTCATGTCGACCGCGTTCTCAAAGCCATGAATTCGCGGCTTGGCTTGGGTTCTGTGACTCTGGCCATTTGCTACATCACAGGCATTTCCATCATTTCGACAGCACAAGAAGAATTGAAAAGATTCCTGGACTTGGAGGTCTCTACTTCTGTTTAATCAGTTAATCAATTCATTAAGATGTTTTTGTTTTAAAAAACCCACAAATTATCAATAAATCTTAGGGCTTTCAGTTTTTCTGTCTGTCGTGCCCTAGTCCTCAGATTGTGACAAAATTCAGTTTTAAATATGCAGTGTGGTCTTGCTAACTCAAAGTTGTTATGGACAAGCAATCAGGCATGGCACATAATCCAGAACTCTTGTATTAACTAGAGTCTGAGACCATTCAAACCTATGGTCTGAATAAATTGAAATGTTGGCTGATTGTCGGACTAATAAGGAAGATTGAGTCCACCTTGTCCAGGCAATGTTGAGCGTAGTCTATAACACTTTAAGATGACTGACTGGACCAGAAATCCAGTCTTCTCAGGACTAAAGCACCAGACTTATAATACCGCCATTGTTGCTCAACAAATTTATTGATCCAAGTGCTGTAATTTTCTTTTTTTCTATAATGCATCTCTGAAGATGATTCATGAAGCCTACCTTAAACAAGCTGCAGTTCAACTCTGACCACTTTCACACTACTGATTCATTTCTGTACTTTATATAATTTTATTGTATTGTATTAGGCCACTTCTAGAGTGTTCTCGCAGCAATGAGCCTTTCAGGAGCACTCTCAACGCAAAAGAGGCGTGAGAGAAAAATGCAAGATTTGAGGTGATATAATGAAGAAACACTACCGGAAAGGATGGTGTAGTAGACTTCATAGAGGCCTATGCAAGCAAAGGATCTTAACTGAGTCAAGGCGCCCCTGACAAAGGAATGTCAGAGAGGTCAAACTGAAGATCGAAGAGGAAGGCGCAAAGTGGAAGAAAGGAGTCAAGGAATTAGATTAAAAAGATATATCTGTGAAAGGTGATTGAAAAAAGTTGTAGCATGCAGCTGTTACTCAATGTAAAACCCCAACAAGTAGTTCTATTATTGCAGATAATGTTGATAATGAAACCAATAATTTCTATAGCACTCCAATACAGGACACATCATTACAAGGGCACTTTGACAAATCTAAACGTTGATGTATATACTGTATCTATAGGTTTATGTAGTGCCTTTAGCAGTGCATAGTAAAATCAGAGGTGCTACGGTTGGAGGACCGAGTTCACCTTGTACGTTGCGGGCAAGATTTGACACATGACTGAAAAATTCTGAGTGTTTGTTCAGCATTTTTCCCGATGCCTTCTTCTTCGAATACAGGAATGCCTGAAATTTTGTGGGGACGCTTGCTCACTCTGACTCTTGCCTCCTACAACTATGTCTGTCTTCAACATGTCACAGTCTATGAAATGATTTTTCTTGTTGTAGAGTGTAGAGATTTCAAAATCAGAATCACCTCTAGTTGCCTATGTGCGTGTTCCAGCTCTTCCACGCCAGGCTCAGATAGAGTGGCATGTTGTTGCTGTTCTATGTGAAGATAATCGAAAAGGTAAGTGCATTGGAATTCAGTTAACTTAATTGATTTCTAAATAACAGAAGATTTCACATTTTAGAAGCCAAATTATGTTAAACAAATTTTTAAACCGTGTATTATATGGTTAGCAATTTGCAGAACACTACTTCAAACTGTACTTTTGTAAACAAACATTTTCAGTGCAATCTATTACTAGCACACTTAAAATAGGCCTACAATGCTAAGCTTACAGGGTGAAAAAGAAAAGACAAAATTATCATTTAGCTTAGTATTAAAGGAAAAATTAGTCCATTCCAATGTCAATTCATGTTAATATTAAGTTTAGGGCTGGTACTGATTTTTTATAAAAGTAAGCGATTAATCTCCAAAACATAACTGATTAATCTATTCAATTCAATTAAGTTGGTATCTGTTACGCAAAATGTGAATAACTGTTAAAGATGTAGTCACTGAGTTACGGCTATCTTCCGCATGCTGAAAAGGATACATCTAAGAACCTTTCTATACTGGGTTGTGTTTCAGAGTCTGTTGAAATATCTGTCAATGAAAGCAATTTGACTTTTAAAGTGCATGCAAGAAAACAGTGGATCTCTGAGGAGTCTTTTGTTTTACCCTTCATCATTTCAGTTGGTAAGTTTTATTGTGAGTCATAATAGCTGAATCTTTGTAACCACATTACTATATTTCTATTTGAAGTGAATTCATAAACTGACACAATATATCTTAAATCAATGGAAATAATTATGTAGTGTATGTCAAGGAACTCTGAAAGTCAGTATGTACAGTTGTCTCACATACCATTACCAAAACTGACCTTAAACTGTAGATGTGTAAGGTATTGTGACAGAGTAATTTTGTGCATGGTTATTCAAGTTTGTTTGTTCATAAGTAGTAAATTTTTTATTGCTGTGTAAACTTATGCAAAAGTATACAGTATTATATGAAGTTTGATTTTAGTTAATATTTCCAAAATATTTTAATTTGTTAAGTTTGGAAAAATTTCTAGGTGCATAGCTATTCATGGTCACCCATAAAAGACATCTGTAAAATTATCAAATGTCTGCCTTCCTACGTCTTTGCAAAAACTGTCATAAATAGCATAATTTCACAATGCAAGCAGAGGAACAGAGTGTAGAAATTTAGATTTAGGTGCAAAAATTAAAATGAAACTGATGTTCATAATTTTGTGAGAATTACATTTTAAAGCCTTTCTGGTTAAGTGACACATACTCCTTTTTCTGTTAAAATCACAATGATCAATTTATTCTTTGATAACAACTATTTTAGAGAAAGTGATCGAGAAAAACAGTATGGAAACTTCACTGCAGGTTTTACTGTACAATCTGCTCTGTCAACTTGCCGATTTGTTGAAGAAGCAAAGTTGTACCTTGAAAAGTCTGCACTGCCTACGGTTATTTTATGTAGCTGAAGAATGTCCACATTCCGATCTGCAAAATGGTATGAAGTGAATTTTAAAAAATCACCCATTTCCATATTAAAAACAATCATCAAATGCATAGGAATAGTAGTCACAGAGTATACAGATACATATGGGGCAGCTCCACGGACTTCCAAGACAATGCATTCCATACAAGACCTTGATTCATGTGTGGAACTGTCTTTGGAAAACAACTGGAAAAGTTGTGCTTTGAACTACTGAAAGGATCTACAACCTATGATCCATTGTCCCTGGCTGCCATCCTCTGCGATCGGTGGCACATGGCTATTCTTTCTGTCTGAATCAGGATTCAAACTAATGCAGCAGTTGTTGGCCCTGCATCTACAACAGGATCGCCAGTCTCTTCTCTTGCACAACTGCTTGAAGCCACGCTACTCCCCGCTAATTCGGAGATTTTAGGCTGAGAATGCCCATGATAAGTTGTCTCAGAGTGGTACGTTATAATTTCTCAGTTAAAATTACGTATATACAAAGATAAGATTCCATAAGAATTTATTGTTGCTATGGTAATGTAGATTTTCATATTAGAAAGTTATATCATTTGCTATGTACATACTGAATATAAAACCTGTAACCAGAACTTTACATTAACTTCTTGCAATGTGTCCAAGAAGGAAAAGAGATGTTAGCTTTTTTTATATGGCTTTGCAGGTTTTTGTGCTTTTTAAAAATTTACTAAACTAATCTGTTTTGCTTGTAGCATACAACACAACATTCTGTCGTATTTTTGAGAGCTGCAAAAGTGAAAACCTAACTGCTTTCATACCAGTTGTTGGATTTCAATCACCTAATTGTCTCATGACATTATGCCATTCTTAGGAGGCATGTCTGCTGAACACGTGTTGTGGATATAAGAAATAACACGCAATCCGTGTATTGTGCAGGTAGAAACTGTTAAGGTACGCAAAGTAGTTGCAATTCAGAGAGTAACCTCTAGTTACTTTATGGCACCTCAGAGGGCTTTATGGTTTAACTACCACTAAGTAAGAATATGCAGAAAACCAAAAGCAGTGAACAAACGTGTTTTTTGTACAGATCCTGTCCAAGAACTGCAACTTTTTTTAGCATGTTGCAGAACAGGAATGTTATTTACATCATGCAGTTTAAACCAGTTGCAACTAATTTCATTTAAAGAAATGTTTGCTGCTGCGAGTCCGAGCTAGATAAAAAAGAGCAAGAGTTTATGTTTGTACTTGGACTGCTGGATGGGATCATTATTGACTGAAGACACCTTGGACCAAGGCCATCATTGCATTGGAGCATGTTTTACACAGGACTACACTGCATATCCATCACACATTAGAAAGATTTTCTTCAACCATTCATGGTCATCAATGTCACTGTAACTAAAGTCGATCTGTCAGAAAATAATGTTTGACCAGTTCTCTCTTATTTACATCCTGTGCTGCCAATTTATGTCACTTGCTATGGATGCATCTCATTGTGCTTGCGAGACAACCAACGACATTGTACACACAGGAATGAATGCAACATTAAACTCATTCATATCGGTGCACCCAGTCATTTTGTTGTCAAGATCTTTCCTAAATTACGAAACAAGTGCACAAGCTGTAAGTAACCATTGCTGGATTCATCAGCAAGGATTTCATTGCGTAACCATTTCTTCTTCCTCTGTCTTTGTTACGACTGTAATGACGATGGCACATTTCTCAAGCAGGTCCTTTAGCTCACGCAAACACTGGAAAAAAATAGTTTACAAGTCAACTTAAGAATTTCTTACATTTTGAAACATTGATCAAACTCTTGTTATGTCTGCACTTTGGCTTTACATTTCTGTTTGACTGTATGTATGTGCACTTGCTATAGCGCCCCTTCAAGGTATCTACTCAGAATCACTCCCAATTACAGTATGGACACTGAATCGAAGTTTCATGCCAAAGCGCTTAAGCAATTGCGAGTGAAGACTTGCCCAAGGTCCCTACGTGTCAACTTGAGGTGGAATCTAACTTACAACCCTTCGGCTGCAAGGCAGCGAACATACCCACTACACCGCGCCACACTGTATTTAAAATTTTGCATTGTGTTTAAAATTTTAATAACAAAATAATACAATATTTATCTCTTTAATAGTTAATGGTTCAAATCCTAGCAAGGACATAAAGAGCCAGTGCATTTAATATCACACAGACAAGACTCGCATTGGCAAAGGGTTCCAATTTTTAAAACTATTTTTCTCCATCTTGTAACCGTATTGCGGCTTGTCAATCTGATTTTTTGATTAAATTAAAATATATATATAATTAAATTCCAAGATTTTCCTGCTATTCTAATCAATGTACCGACTTTACGGTCAATTTCAAACTGGGCTTAAATGTTGCTTGCTTCACAATTTTTGCATTGTGGTACTGTTTCTTTTTTGTTTTGCCGTTCGTTTCAAAATATTAACTTATAAGATTGTAACTAAAACAAACCACAGGTCTGTAACAAAATCAATGAAAAAAGGACAACCCTGAATCAAGGAGGTCTAAGTTCTACACATCTCCATGTCTGTTCCCTGTTTTGCTGATTCAATAAATGGCTCACTTAGCCAATCCAATGAAAGAACCCAGGTTTATCGACATAGTGATGAGCATGCTCTACTTTGGAATATATGATGCTCTTATTTGAATAAAAACTAAGCTGCCATTAAAAAGTGGAGTATCTTAACCAACAAACATCTAAAATTGGATATTAAATAATTAATAATTGTGTTTTGTTTGCAATTTTTGACTTATAGTATTCATGATATATAAAGCAACTGCCAAATTATCCAGTTGGTAATTCAGAATGGTACAGTCCTGAAGGTCTATTTTAGAGTGTTACAAGGCAGATCATTGGATCTTTGTGGTAAAGTTTTCAGTGTTCTTCTGTTATGGTGTGTTATGAATTTTCTACAGCAGTGTTTTGCATGTTGAGTAGCAACAAGAAATATAAGAGATGTATTAAAATATATAAAGTTCACTTGTACCTGCTGAACAAATATCCTGTTCTGAAGACACTCGCCAAGTACAATTTCATCAGATTTGTCCTTCTTTAGTTTCTGATACTGAACCTAAATAAACATGTCAATTATCAGTTGGTTAGAAAAAGACATTAAGGTGTAACAAGAAGCAGGAAAAAAGGTGAATGACACAGATAGGCGCATGTCATGTCATGTCAAACACCGACGTCGCTGCGCGACGATTGGCCACATGCATGGACTATAGCTCTCCACTTCTGTTTATCGCGTGCAGCGGCGAGGAGATGGGATCCGGACAGGCGCTTACTTTCACATAAAATTCTAACGGATTTAAGTATTGTCCACTCGCAGTATCTAAAGGGTACTTCAAGCTCGGCAATCGGTCGGCATTGTTGTAAAATGTGAACTTGTGAATGAAAATGCCAAGTGCTGCAATAAACCAAGACCCCTGAACCCTTCCTCAGAACCGTTTTGTTCAAAACAACTCACCTCTTCTTCGCATTTCTTGAACAAAAGAAACTTGAAATGATGCAAGGCATGGTAGATGGTCAAGTGGTCAGCAGAAGCCTGGCCTATGTAGAATGTCTACAAAGAACACATGAAGTTTTCCCCAACAGCTCTTGAACTCATTGAGAAAATAGTGTTAGCATCATTTGACTTACAATAACTTACAATAATGCACCTCTAGTATATATACAACTATTGTCCAAATTTTAGTTGATTAATGTGAAACTGATTATACGAAATTCGGTAGTTCAATGCTAGAATTGTTGCAGTTGTTATCGATTAAACTTTATCATCCGTATAAGCACTTGCTACATATATATGAACAGAGGTTTAGTCAGAACTATAGATGTATAACTTTGAAGTTATGGATTTTTATAAATCTGCAATTTTTTACATCAATTTTTCAGAAAGTTTTATATACTGTATGCTCATCTTTGGATTCGTAGTATGATAGTATTTTGAGAAAACAAAATTTGTCATGCATTTATTCCAATAACATAACAAATATCAAGGCTCACTTAGTCCATAACTCCCAGATCTGCTACCTTTTCTCCTAGTGGGTCACACAAGTGATCTCCAATTATACTTAATACAAATGTTTACATAACAGAGGCCAGTTTTTTAACTACCAAAAGCTCATAATTGATGAATGTTTTTAATAATATCTTGGAATGCATTTGAAAACCAAATGACTTACTTCTGCAGTGGTCTTGTCAACTTCACTGGTCACTTGCAGCAAGTCCTGGTTATAGACTGGTCCGAAGAACTTCACAGCTTTAATGGCAGGACTACTGTCTAAAGTAGCCTAAGAAAAACAATCATCATTAAAAATAAATTCAAAGACAACAAGCTTACAGAAATTACAATGGTGTTGAAGTGCCATTTGAGATGACCTTAGAAGAAAAGCAGTCCCTTAAACTAGCACTGAAGCAGTCATGGATATGAATGCTAACGACTTCATATTCTTAGCCTTAGCAGGTGAGTTTGAATGGCCAGTACTTTTCCCCCACTTTCTAATTTTCCACACCAGCAGCGTATGGTCAGGGTACTTCTTTTAAATGGACTCAGGACAAAGATTGAGCATTAATCTAGAAAAATTCTGTTCAGGCTTGATTGACAACCCAGCACGCCAACCAATGCTACACTATGGAGCACACCACAAAACAACCTTTCACATCTATGTATTTGCACATGTGTGGTTCAAGAGTGTGAAGCACAAGCGTGACATGATGATCACATTACCCCATAGCTGAACCATTTTTTGGCCCAGCTAACCTGGTATTCCACAGATAGTCACATATTCAAGTATTAACTATGCTCACCAAATCTTAACTTTTTTTTAGCTTGTCACGATGATTATCTTTACTTGTTTTGTTCCTAACAAAAAAATCTACCCAACATCATCACAAACAAGTAAAGTTAATCATCGTGATACTGGATGAATGCAAATACCTACTAATTACTTAGTAGGGCAGATATAATTGCTAACCAAAGGAAATGTGCAACTGATGACACCAGCAAAAGTTTCAACTAATATTATCACATCAGTCGTATCAAGTCGTCCACCCACCATGGGCCAATTTAACACTTTCAAGGCTAGTTTTTATACACTTGGGTTGCATGCTGAATATTTTTTGGAAAGGCCTTGAACTCCCATTAGATATCAATAAGTTTTTTTCTTTAATAATGTAGCACACTAGCAAATGTTTGAAAGTTTATGCAATATGCAGTTGTCAATTATTTTCAACAACAGCCTCAAAAGTGTTAAAGTCCTGCAGATGTTACTTGTAACAACACTTAAAACCAGTCAACTGAAGACTATACCCAATATGATTTGATATTTGTTGGTTCAACCTGCTAGTGTTTATCAACAATAAAGAATCTATACCTCGGTTATTAAGCGATGTTCGATCAAACTGACAGTTGTTCAAACTCACCTGACATCGCAGTGCCTCTGCAACCTGTGAACTTATGTCAGCCATCTGATAGTATGGGCTTTCATCTGCAGCCACCTGAAACGAAATAAACATAAGAGTTCTTAACACATTCACCGCCTACACGCCATGTTAAATGACTGGCTGTACTACGAGTTAACTTGTAGTAGGCGGCCAATGTGTTAAGGCAATGTTCTTAAGCATATTTAAAACAACAGCAGTAGCAGTGATAGACAATATGAACTCCAGTTACATGCATTTCACTATATCAACATACCTTGAATTTCTCAGTCCACGTAACTTGTGCCAGAATAGTCTGCTGAGCTTCCAAGAGCAGGCCATCAATTTGCTGCAGTGGGCCGAGATAGTATTCCTCTACAACGTGCATCAAAGGCTCTAATTATATATCACATCATTTGAACAGTTGCTACCATTACATTACTATTTTTAACAACGGCATGAATGATACTAAAAATCAACATAAACAAAGTAATGAAATGCAGTAACAAAATGTCACTACAGAAACTTACTACCTTACTACACTTAGGTCTAATTACTAGGCAGAGATCCATAATGTACGACGTACGTACATATAAGCTCCTTGAGGTACCACCCTTACAAAGTTAATTAGCTGAAGTCATCATTAAAACTTGGAACTACTTATTTTTGACACGTACAATATTTGCTAGCTAAAATTTACCAACTGCTATGGTTCACTGCTCAGACCTGAACAAAACTTAATTATAATGTAATCACATGTCATTGGTCAACTATAGGATAATACAGAGCTATAAATAGGTTAATGGGGGATGTCATAATAAGACATTTATTTTGTGTACAATTGTACATACATTTTGGTCGAGACCGCACCCCCTGTATGCACCTGCAAGTGAATCACCTAAATCTGGTGACCCTCCCTCCCTGCATCTGTAATATATGGATAACCCTAATTAGGTTTCCAGACCTTGCTGCTCCTGTATAGCCAGAAGAAATGAAGGATCGAGTGCCTGGCTTATCACATCCTGAACGTAGACATTGAAAAGCTCCATCATCGAGTCTTGTTCAAGGCTACAAACATAAAGCTATTTAAAATTATGTCACAACAATAAACAGATGTACTACTACAGCAGTCCAGACTATAATTAAATTTCTGAAACATTAAGACGGTGAAATATCTTTGCTGATAACCAGTAGGTTACAAAACATAAAATTAAGAAGGAACCACATAGCTTGAGCTCTACTGACACCAATAAGTATAGTTTAGCATAAGGTTGTGTAAGTGGTATCATATGTGGTCAGTTTCCTAGATGGAAATTAACATGTCAGTTCTATTTCGTTTCAAATTTCCTTTATCAGAATAAAATATACCAGCATCATCAGTATGAATATAAACAATTTAAGCAAGTCAAATATGCTTGAAATATCATTTACATACAAAATGCATAGAGATACTTGACAATTCACGTAAAAAATTGCAATTCTTTGGAATAAGGCAACAAACCTGTCATCTAGTGGTCGAGGTAAGTATTGATCTAGAACCTTAACAGTTTCAAATCTGCGACCAGCAGTTGTCACCAGCTCAACCATGATTGCCTTGAAATTCGTACGGATATCACCCGACCAACTCGAATACTACAATATCCACACTTGTTAAAAAGTACAAGAAAGCACAATTTAATAAATTACAATGCAAGATGGGAAGTTAAAAGAAGCATCTGATCATCAGATTGCTGCAAATGTTTTCCACCTCAACTGAACAAGGTTCCAACTTAAAGACCATGCACGTAGTGATGAGTTCCTATAGAAACACGTTTACATTAAGTATATAGATCTATACCAGTCGTCCCAATCCATTTTGGCAGCAAAGCCCTTCAGAGAGGACCCTTTTCATGGAACCCCAATCTAAACAAAACCCGTTATGGTACACGTTGCACTTGGAAATCAGACTCGCATAGTTTTGTGCAATAACATAGTCATGAATAACTGAATTCTTTTTCATACAAGCATATTAAAAAAGATCAAATGCAAAAAAACTTTTCCCGAGTTCCTTGCAGTACAAACGTGTCTCGTGCAATGTCCTTTTCATGACATAGTTTTTATGTTCATGTCTATGCTAGAAAGTTGAATTCTTATACAGCATTCAGTCAATTTCAATATTTCGCTTTTTCAGTAAATAATGAAAACCCACTTTCTGACATTATATATTGTGGCAAATGTCAAAAGCACACTAACTGCATGAGTCTTCCGTTTGGTTACGCTGCTTCAGAAAATAATCAAGTGCACAAAGTTCGCTGATAGTTCGTTTGTTCCAGATGAGACTCATATTATCAACAACTCTTTCACAAGGCCAGAAACAAAAAGGTGTGTTTCTGGTAACGGAGGTTTAAAAACTTTAAAAATATTTTATACAATGACTACCCAAAATTGCACCATTATGCACAAAGGTACATGCTTCACAGAAACGCATTCTATGCAAGTATTAAATGAATATTTGCAGAATGTCTGTGCCTACAAACTGCTGTAGAAAAATAAGATATAAATTAACAATAAAATGCTACAGAAATTACAAAACAAGCAGACGTCAATTACTGGACTTACAACAGATGCTGATTTGTGGACAAAACCAGAACCACTTTGAATTGGATCGTATTTTTGCAAAAGACGGCCAGACTCAATCTTCCAAATAGGAAATCCATCATGCTTGAAAGCATCTTTTCGTTCAACAACAAAGTCTCCTTTCTGAGCAGAAAATACAATGGAAGAATTTTGAATAGTACTGAAAAAGTTCTATAACAATGATGAATGGTAATTTCTTAGCTGCAATCCCAGAATTTAAAAAATTATTAAGAACACTTTTATATTTAAAATTCTCACTAGTGATAGTAAACACTTATTAACTGAAACTTTGTATACCACTTTCTAAGAACCTCTTGAACATTTCAACCACCAAAATGAGTCACTGGTCCTCAATAAAATAAATAGAGTCAATAAGCTCATGCCATGCAAAATAAACTCAACAGGTGCAAAGGTCACAACGAGTGGGTTCTCATATATACATACACACACAGAACTCGGACAAGTTTTATCCACAATTCGAGTTTGCCATCATAGTCATATTTACAGCTTCATACTGCATTGAAGCAGGAAAATACTATAACACTTCTACTGCACTGTTCTTCACCAGTAGCTGGGCAAGTTAGACCTCAGAACTGACCACTGATCATCACTCCAGAGGTCGCATCTTGCCACTTGTGATTGTAAAAAAATATTGAGCAACTTCCTTAACTGACAAACATAGGTACCCAACATTAACAGCAATATCACTATTGCCACCTACCCTTCGATCGATACAAATGAAATCTACAATTTAAGATAACAACATAATGACCCTCTATGCGTACCTGATAGTAATGCGGATCTGTAGGGTTAAGTGGCAGAGAGCTACCTGTACCCGAATCAGCATCTGGACCAACTTGGAGGATGTAACCAACAGTTGCTGAGCTGCCATCTGTAGGAATCGCATTTGAAATAGCACTTGCACGACCAGCACCGCCTCTCCTTCACACACAACATTGTTGCTTCATAAATTACAATTAATATTATTTTCTAAACTCTATCGAATATTAATCCAGCACACATGTTTCAAAGTTACCAAATTTAGTAAAATATATTGGTCAGAATTTTTTTCTCAGCAACTGCTCCAAGTCCACTGTGAAGAATTTCACAATGCTGTGTTTGGCATTGTTTGCATGCTTTGGTAAAACTAGTCTTGCTCTATGCATGCAGAAAAAGGTCCATGAGATGACGAGTTTTTATAAGAAATATTTGATTCAAATCTGTATGATCAAGGAGCAAGATATAAAAGGAATTAAAGTGGCATTTAGTAAGACTGGCAAAAATATCTGGAAACTAGATGCATGTGTTTGCATAATGTGCAAGCATCTGTGTTTCAAGGGTGCTGAAACATGGTCATCAAACAGATCTAAACAGCCAGATAAGCTGAAAATATTTCTTCAGTTGCCCCTATGTAGTACTTAAATTTCATAAACAAACTTAGGGAGACAAAAACAAAAGCGTGAAGCACTGCAGTCAAATGTGAGCACAGGATTAACAGGTTTTATAGGCAGCACAGCAGAGTTCATTACCCCATCTGTCTCAAGAAATAAAAATAAGGTTACTTCATGCAAACTGGGCATGAAATAACCACCAAGAAGAGCACAGGATCTTGAAAACAGTTCTGTTAAGAACCAAAAGCCAGTTAAGACCGTTCAACCTACGAATTATAGCAGAACTTTGTGAAATTTACACGATGAAAACATTACCCTGAGCCCCTTGGTCTGCCACGACCTCGACCACGACCTCTGGCTGGTCTGGGTGTATCATCCACTGCCAGATGACCATATTTTTTCTGCCACGCTTCCTGGCATCAAAAAGATAATGAAACATTGAAAATTGATAAATCACACTTAGTCAGGCATAAGTACCACACAAGCAGACTGGGTGATTATACGTCAAATCAACCAACATGATTCACATGATCGACTCAGATTGACATGAAATTTTGCACACTTGTTGGCCTATGTAAGACTAGGGCTGCCAACTTTACATTTTGCCATTCCGGAACGCCCGGAGTAATTCAATAATCAATATGCCACTGCCGATTACACCGTTCACATAATGTCCTGCACTATGCAGCCCGCCTTATTGGCCGCATACCCAAATTCAGCCACATCTCCAGCTATATGCGTGATGTTCCCCACTGGCTTCCACTCAAGCAGCGAATTGAGTATAGGATCTCTACTCTAGTCTGGTGCTGCATGCTAGGCCTTGTTCCTGCCTACCTTTGTGAGCTCTGAAGCCCTGCTTTTAGTTCTCACCATTTCTGCTCCCTTCATTCGATTTCAACAATTTAATGTGCGTTCTCGAAATTTCTAGTGACAAAAAATATAGTTGCACATACATCAGTTGCAATATCTTAGTTCTCAGTTGTGTGACCTCAGGAAAGCGACTTTATCTCTTACCATGACAGATCATGCAGCCTAATTTGCAACATATGAATGATGATGAAAATTTCACCTTGAAAAAAGATGCAACTTTAGCATCTCCAAACAGTTGCTACTTACTTCAGATGTTGGCTTCCAGGCTGGGTCAGAATCAGAATCTGACATACAAGATATCGTTCCTAATTCCACATCAGAATCATCAAGGCTGTCTTCATCGCTTCCTCCTCGCTTTCCTTAAGACCACGCCAAAAAACAACAGAAACTAATCAATTAAAACAACCTAATTATCTATTGTTGTCATCACCACCTTCATCAATATGAATGGCCACAAATATTTCTGGTCATCCAACAATAGAAATTTCATTTCACATCTAGAGTTGAGATTTCATCTCACATACAGGCCAAGTCTTGTTACATCCTTCGTTTGAGTTGTGTAATTGTTGCAGTCTTCCCTTGCTTCATTTTCCAATAAATCTTACATAGAGTGCCTTGTTTGGGATTCGGAACACAGGTATTTTCACAAGATGAAAAGCATCACAAATTTCATTCTCTAAATTCAGTAAATTGATACCCAACAGAGTTGAGCTTACCACAATATCCTTGGATTGCCTTACTTTTTTGCTGCATAATCACTTGGATCTCAAGAAAACTAAGTATCTCTACACCAAGTTATTCCGCTACAATAATTTTCTCAGGGTCCAGCATTCCAATCCAAAATGAAAGGCAGGTTGTCTCATCACATCATTTATCCTTGCCTTTGCATTATTTCTTAGCCCAAACTTTTCCAGGCAGCAATTTCTTCTTGCATGGCTGCTGTCATCTGGGCGCTAGTTTCTACGACTGTCATCTATGGGAACTCAACGCAAAATCGTGATATATTTAAGCACATATAAAATGTTTGATTCGGAAAAGATCATGAATATAGAGTATATAACTATTCATTCATTCATTCATTCGGACATTTATATAGCGCTCCTTCAAGAAAAACTACTCAGAAGCGCTCCCAACTCCAGCGCACACAAAAAGAACAGTTTTAAGTTTAGTAAGGAAGGATCCTGGTAGAGTCCCAGGGTGTAGGCGTAGCTCAAAAGGAAGGCCATTCCAGACCACTGGTCCAACCACAGAAAAGGCTCGATCCTTCATGGTAGTAGTACGAGCAAAAGGAACTAAGAGGACTCCCCTATCAGCAGAGCGTAGCCGACGACGTCCTTGGATACCCAATGTAGAGCTGCATAGCTCACGGAGGTAAGTTGGGGCAAGGCCCTGACAACATCGCCATACCAATGCAGCTACCCTGAACTCGATACGCTGGCGAATAGGGAGCCAGTGAAGTACCTCAAGCATGTAGTTTGAGACATGATCATATTTAGGGATTTTCCCAATTAGGCGTGCAGCAGAGCGCAACACCCGGTCAAGACAAGTCAATCTGCTGGATGGGAGGCCAATGTAGAGCGAAGAGCAATAGTCGATGCGAGATGTAACGAAAGAATGCACTAAAGTAAGAGTAGCAGCAGACGTAAGAGAACGGATGACAGTGCGAAGCTGGCGCAGCTGATAATAGCAGTCTCGAGCAAGACGGTGAAGTTGAGGAGCAAAAGTTAGTTCTTGGTCAAGTTGGACACCGAGGTCATGAACCGTGGTTGCAAAGACAAAGCCAGGAAACTCAGATGCAAGAGAAAATAGATCAAGCTTGGCAAGCTGCTGCCGTGTGCCCAACCAAATAAATTTTGTCTTAGATGGGTTCAAGCGTAGTCTATTGGATGACATCCATGCCTCTAGAGCATCCAAAGTCCCGCTCATTATCCGAACCGCTTTGACAGCATTAGAAGGGAGGCAATGGGTGTAAGCCATATACATATACATATACATACATGTATACCGAAAAGAAGAAATAACCCAAAAATTCCAACATCGGAAATAATCACATTTTGAAACTCTCTACATAGGCATAATGAAGCTGACACAGAATTACCTACGGTCTATTTGTGAAAGAATGAGTTTCAAGACTCATGAAGAAGAATTACCAAATAAAAAATTATACAACAATCAGTATCATCACCTAACAATTTTTTAATTTTATCAAATCTAACTCTCTGACAAGTGAAGAAGGTTGGGTCCTTGCGAAACAACACCGTTATACACAACAGCTGACATAATATTTCAAATACTGCAAATTATCATAGGTATCAATGGAGCACAGCAGATGCATGAATATGTGAGCAGCGGTTAATAATATCAGGCTTTTTGCGCTTAAAAGTAGTCAACTAAAGGCTTGTAAAGTATCAGACAGACAACAAACTAAAGCCATTTTTGGTTCAACAATACCATAAACATGTAAATAAAACCTGCATCAAATGCATTATTACAGTACCTGGCACTGCGCAATGTGTCAAAAAGCAAGAATAAGTAAACTGCTTACTGTTCATGATTTTGGTGAGCTTTTCTTTCGTACGTCTGTCTGCTGCCTCTTGCACACTCTCACCCACACTTGGCTGACTCTGCGCCTTCTCCTTCAGCTGTTTCGTGGCTGATTTTGGCAGATACTTCTGCATCTCAGATCCGGGCAGAACAACTGACTTACCATCAATCTTTTGCACAATGAATGGAGTCACTGATATCTGCTTAAAAGATTCACTTGGTCCTGAACTGATGCCTCCTAAGCTATCACCTCCAACACTGACCAAGGATGGACCAGATGGATCAGTGAAAACAAGGGATACGGTGACCGGAGCTTTAGACGACTTGAGTTTCTGATTGTTGCTGGATGACATATCAATGGACCTACTTGTGAACTGCTGTCTAGCAGGTTGGGGTACTGGCCTCCTGCACAGCTCTGGATCGTACATTGGCATTGGTGGCCTCTTCAAGACCGTACTGTTTGCAACACTTGACAGAGTCTCTGGTTTGTTGCCCTGAATAAAACCGAGAAACGCGTTCAAGAACGCATCACAAGGGTGAGACGTTGGTTGCATAGTAGCCAAGGTCTTGTCATCGATGTCAACATCAGCTGCCTGATCTCCAACTAGGTACGCAAACTCTCCGTCATCTTCATCCTCAGGTGCAATCATCTGCATAGTTGCTGCATGACAATGCACATTGGAAGAATCATTCGAAACCGTTTGATACTGTTCCTGATTAGCAACAGCGGTTGAAGCGAGAAGGGCGAGTACGTTGTTGGAATTGATGCTTGGCACACCGCCTGTAGATGCAACACCTCCCACACTTGTACTCATGACAGCAATAGGTTGCATCACATCACTAAAACTCGTCTGTGAAGTCATTGCATTTGCAAAGATCGTTGAACTGTTCATGGCAGATGCTAATTGTTGCTGCAAGTCTGTACTGATTGCTCCTTGGAATTGGGTTCCATCAGCAGATGTTGACAGGTAAACACCCGGATTCTGTTGCATATCATCCTCATCTTGAATCACAAATTCACAATTGGAAAGGTCCAGTCCCCTGGCAACCATTTCCTGGAGTTCAGGTGGCAAAGACTGACCAGTCTGAAGCATAAAGTCATGCACACCCAATTTCATTATGTCCATTCCTCCACTAGTCTGGCTGTCCATCTTCTGGCCTCGCATATCAGCATCCGACGGCATTATGATGATCTGCATGGCTTCCTGGTCAGACGTCGCTCCACCCTGTGGCTGCTGCTGCTGCACTTCAAGATAATGCTGGCCAACAGTAGATTGAGAACAATCTTGGACAGCAGCACCCTGAAGAAGTTCAAGCCCTGCTTGACCGTGGTGCAGAACGTTCCCAGAAGCATCTGCCAAACCGGCCTCTGCAACCGAGACCTGGAAGTCAGCAGCTTTAAGGCTCTCCTGCTCAGCACTGACATTTGCCAAGTCCTCTAGTGACATTCCAGTAGCTAAAGGAAGACTTGATTCCGCTGACGACTGAGCAATCAGCTCCTGGTTTGGTCCCGTTATGATTTCGTATGCAACTCCGTCCACATACACATACACCTTCTCTCCTGGTCCAACGTTCTCAGGAAGTGTATCACTACAGATCATCTGCTGCATTGGGTATTCCTGTTTCATCATTAACCCACCTGGATCTAGTTCACTTTGTTGCTGCTGCTGCTGCTGAGGCCAGGTGGATTGCAGCAGGGATGCTTTAGCGGGTGGCCCGTTTCCTGATGTGACAAAACTTGACTGCTGAGGAGCACTGGATTTGGTTGCTCCAACACTTCTGTTCAGCTGGTGATTCTTGTTAGATTGGACATATTGCTGACCAGTTAGAAGGCTCTTGACAACATTTGTTTCAACTGCTGCCTGTCGTGTTGCTCCATTCAGCTGACTAGCACCTGGCTGCCTCGCTCCAACAGTCTTCGTCTGAAATGGTGTATTTACATCCGAAGTCGCGTAAGAAATGTTCTCAATTTGAATGCCAGCTGAACTGTTCCCTGATAGCTGAAGGGCATACTGCCCAGAAATGTCTGAAGGTGAGCCCTGCGCATCTAGCATGTAAACTGCTTGACTTATAGGTACTGTTCTGTACTGCTGCTCTTCCGAACTGTTGTAGCTCACTGAACCAGTAACATCTGCTAAAGAAAAAGCATCAGGAATATTTAGTTGCACATTAGTGTGCCTCAGTAATCAGTATGCATAT
The DNA here is from genome assembly GCA_949752735.1 of Lumbricus terrestris. Taxonomy (NCBI): domain Eukaryota; kingdom Metazoa; phylum Annelida; class Clitellata; order Crassiclitellata; family Lumbricidae; genus Lumbricus; species Lumbricus terrestris. The sequence goes on from OX457036.1 coordinate 64,663,687, forward strand.
AAAGGTTCTAAGTAATGGCAAAAGTGTGTAAAGCCACTGCAATCACTGGAAACATACAACTCTAAAGACACTTGACTCGAATAATGAATGTACCTTTCTTTGTTCCACTAGATTGTCTTGCTAGCAGTTGGTTCAATGCATTCCAATCCGTTGAATCCATTGTTCTCAAAGCAAAGTTAGTTCTAAAACATTCATAAACAGCTTACAAGGTTACACATTTTATTTTGCGGCCGTGAAGTTCTAAAGTTGTTTAAAATTTGATTTTGTGCATTGCTACAAAAACACAGTGCATCCTTAGCTACAAATTCATCTAAAATTCCGACGCAATCATCCTATTTGGCAGTAGCCATTTTTTTAAATTATCACCCAGCAGTGTCGTTGCTATGTTGAGCTTCCACATGCTGCAGTGATTTTTAAGTCAATCAAAGCCCAATTTAGAAAAATTATCACGATTTTGGCAAATTTGAGCTCAAATTGTGCACATTGCCAATTTTTGCGCTCTTGTGTGAAACTTGAATTTTTGCAGAGAAATTGCAGAGTGAAAGATCGCAAATCTCCGGGCGCCCTTATACTTAATGTCATATTACAATAACAATGCAGAATGATAATACAGACTTTGCTGACAACTATACAGATGAAAGTGTAATCAGCAGTGTGGACTTAATGAATTTTATGAAATTGTAAGACATGGTAATCTGTTCGGTAGCACACTTTGTCTGTAATCTACTGAATGTAGCTGTGAGTCATTTAGCCAAATGCAGAACAACAGACGCAACTTTCGGTTTGGGCAGCGCGCGCTTGATTATATGTAAAAATATGCACTTAAATAGAAACGAGAAAGTAGCACGATTTGGAAATGCAAAGTCTAATATGATCAAAAAAATGTAGGCTACATGTACCTAAATAATGGAAAGAATAGGCCTGCTTTGATTGAATACTTACTTACTGACTGCTTTGGGTAGAGGTCTAGGTTCGGTAGCAAGTAAACTATATGGTCGTCACAGATAAGGGCAGAATAGAACGGTCTCACATACGGCGATAGATAGCCCAATGTTTCCGCAAGCCCTCTTGCCTATGGCGACCAACTTAGCTCAATGTTCCCATGAAAGAACGTAAGCCAGTTGTCAAATCAAAATACCATGAAAAGGTATATTTTCAGAAATATTAACATGCTTAAACAAGGATACAGCAAAATCTACCTATGGACAGTGACGGTGTCGCATGACCGGGTTGCCTCTTAAACCCCCACCCTGAGACTACACCGACACAGATAGGCCTACCCCCACCCCGAGACTATACCGACACAGATAGGCCTACTTCCCCGGGGATCTGCTTCAGAATAAATTCGCCTTTGGAGACTATATTCGGAATAATTATATTCTTTAATATATTCTGACAAAAATCGGAGGGGCGGTAGCGCAATGGATAACACACTGGCGCAGAGAGCGAGAGGAAACTAGTTCAAGCCCCATTTGGCGGACATGCTTTGCAGGTTGCGATTAGCGCCGTATATTGCAGGCTGTCTGTTCTGCTAGAAGACCTAGTTAAGAATTATAAAATGTCTTCTGTAATCTGCGTTTTTATGAATTGCTTCAATAGCATAACTGTACACTGTAACCGCCACCGGTCTGTCAACCACGGATTGTTCAATAAAGAAATTTTTTCTGATTAATGACTGACTTACTAACTTTCGCATAAACATTGGGCTATAAATCGAGGTAGGTCACAAGGCTTGGAAACATTGGGCTATCGATCGCCTTAGGTGAGACCGCTCTACTCTGCCTATATCTGTAAGAAGCCATTCTAGACTTTTACCCTGCTCTACATTGTGGGATGCAGGTGATAGGTCTATGCGCTCTATTTTAGTGCAGTCGTTGGCAATCATATTATTTTGTATACGGGCATAAAGTCTTCAGGATTATCCTCTTTACTTACTTACTGAGCACATAGCATTTATAGGATGTGGTCAGTAGGTTGCAGTGTTTTATTTGAGCGAAATCGTGGGCACCAAAATCAGTCTTTGGGATTACCCTATTTGGTAGATTTCATACAATCGAAGCTAAAAGGCGGACTTTAAATTCATTTTGAACTGATGGTCTGAGGGTAAACAGGTAAGTTCTTTTGGCAGGGAATTCCAAACCAGTGGTCCGTATTTTAAAACAATACGCTATAATGTTGGTGAGTAAGCTTACACTTCTTTAATGGCAATTGTTTGATGAGCGTGTATGATGATCAAGCACCTCATAGTTTGTACAGAACCGGTGGTCAAAATTTCCTGCTATTTGATTTGAGTAAATTTTGCCCATAAATAGCCCCGCTTGTAGTTAATACACTCAAAAGATAATATTTTCAATTGAGGAATAAAAGTTTAGTGATAGTTCTATATAGTGAACGGCTGGGACCAATTACCCCATCCCTAATCCAAACAAGTTGCAAGTCAAAACTTTGGAACCATACCTTAAAAACTCGTTGTCATGCAAATTTCATTCGTGCAGATGAAACTTACCGATAACAAATTCGTGTTCTTTATAGAAACAACCGATTCAACTAGATCGAAAGGTTTGTTCGCCAAAAAATTTGATATTGACTGCCGCCATTTTGAAGCAGATTTCCCATAATTCGCACTGCGAGTGCTTCGTTTTGCCGCCGTTCGCAATGCTACGTGGCGCGACATTATTTTCAATGAAACTTTTAGGCCTAATATAACAAAATTGACTGATTATGTGCTTGCAATCTTACAGAAGAGTGATAGAAACCTTGTAATGCAATCATAAGTTGGCCATGAATTCATATGATTTTTTATCAAGTTAACAGCTTAACACATTATCCGCGATCTTGGTATTACTTTTGATCCACGTCTCTTGTAAAAGCATCTCCATTGAGTCCATTCTCGCGTTCTTCATGACCTCTGTTGCATCCAACTTTAAAACTACTTCACCATTGTTTCCGCCGTTCAGTCCATTGTCTACTCAAAAATGATCTCTGTAATTCCTGTTACTCAATTTAATTCCACACAACTTATGCGTCTGCAATTTGCCAACTTATCCAAAACTGACTATTAGAGCTGCCACCAGAACACCCATTATCTTGTCACTCGGACTCACTCCCATCCTGAAAACCCACATTGGCTTAACATCCTAAAGCAAATTCACTTCGAAATCGTATCATTAACCTACAACTTAGCACTTTAGCAGTGGACCATACAGGTTACAACACTGACCATCTGTTTTGTTGCTACGAACATCTTAGCAGAATTCTAAAATCGATTGTCATAGGCCTACGGTCCCTACCCCAAGTACGGCACCTTTGCAGCACTCACGGTGACCCATAAACCCACCATTTCCTCTTACACTCAACATCATCAACTTGACAGATGGCAGTTATGTATGGCTGCCGTTTCTTTATTACACGATCATTACTATATATTATTATTATTTCTGTTTTATTCTGCAATCTAATTTGCTGTCCCATTGTGCATTTTAAAATTATTTACATACTTACCTCCATGAAAATACAAACTAATTATTTTAATGTGCTTTTTACCGTCCAATCATGCTCCATGCAATAATTTTTCTGTCCGTCTTTCTCGACCACTGTCACTACTCTTCCAAAGTTCTTCAACCGAGCCATAGCCAACACTGCACCACGTTTCTGGAATGATCTTCCTTCTGAATTTCGCACTTTTTCGGTTCTTCCGCCATCATTGCCAATCACCAACCATCACCTGCCTCAGAATCCTCTATCCATCACCTGTTGGGCTTTCCATTATAAACTGGTCATTCCTCTTACCCCCATCTCACCTCAGATCCTCTACCTTTCAATTCTCGACCCAAACAAAATGCACCTCAACAGCTGCTCTCAACTTTTATACTCTGGCATCTGGACATCCTTTGGACTAGGTCTACTCTATGCATTTGTGGGGCGAGGTGGTGTAGTGGACTGGTGGTGGCATCGGTGCCTTGAACTGGAGGGTTCCAGGTTCAAATCCACGTCAAGCCGCCATGCAAGCACCTTGAGCAACTCCTTCGTTCTCAATTGCTCGGGTGCTTTGGTGTGAAACTCTGATGCAGTCTGCGCTGCAGTTGGGAGTGCCTCTGAGTAGCTTGAAGGGGCGCTATAGAAATGGAGAAATAATAAAAGAAAAGATTGAAACTACATCCTTTGAACAACCCTAACTCAATGCAGCACTCGTGAATAAGCTAGCACCCTGTGATTGGCTTTCAAGTGGTGCTTTAGAAGTTTGGAGGTTATGATTATGAACGTAAATTATTTTGAATGGCTTAAGAAACCATGGGCGCCCAAGGACAACTTTCGTGGGATCAAACTATAACCACATGTACATAGCGAGAAAGTTGTAAAAAGTCTCTGGCTTTGGAGCGTATTAAAGTTACAAGGGTTTAATTGCTATAGGGGAAACAGGCTCCTGTGATTGACACTTAGTATTACAGCACAGCAAAGCAGCCCAGCATCAGCTAAAGCAGCTAACTTCTCCATGCTTGGGAACGTCACCAGCAGAAAACAAGGGTGCAACATTCACCCTAGGTGAACCCCATCAGCCTGGGCAGTGTAGAAGAGCTTCCCGACTGAAGTAGCTTCGCCCTTTATTCTAAATTTTCATTCGGTCATGTGTTCTTTTACCTATGGACTCTGCACTCACCTTGTATGCACGTAGATCTGAGAGCTGCTCTTTATCGCCAAGGTTTGGTTGGGAGCACTTCCAAGTAACGTAGGTTTCCTTGTAGGGGCACTATATACCGATAAGTCCTCTTTAAAAAAATGAATGTTAATATTACTGTACCAATAATAAATTACAACACGTGCAGAGTGCAGACATTAGAGGAATGAAAAACATTGCCATTTGCAGAATGAGACTTTTTCTTAATGGCACAATGTTACTGCAGCATTCTGAAGATAAAATCTGTCTCTGAAGACAGTTGGACCAAATATTATAAACCAATTTTCAGGCTATGAACACAAATAATGATGTTTTTCCTTCACATAACAACTCTTAGTATGTAGAATAATCCGTTGTTAGCTGTCTTTGTTGCAGTATTGTAAGTTTTGTAACTGTAACTTCTTTCTTGTTTAGTGCAACTCACTAGCGCATTATTATTATAACATTATTATGAATATTTGTAGAATGCAAGTAAATTAACCAGTGCCATCTTTAGGTATAAGCAATATAGACGACTACCTAGACTCTAGGTAAAAAATTAAAATTATACTCTAGGTCAGTGCTGTCCAACCTTTCTGGTACCACGGGCCGCAAAAGAAAGGTTCTTGAAGCCGAGGGCCGCAACAGTAAACTTTAAAGGAATGGCTAAAATTTATTGATAATATATTATATTAACATTGAAACGAGTATAGAAATTTAATATGGAGTGATTACAATCTATCCATCTATCTAACTGTCGATGTTTAATTTATTATATTCAATTTCTACAGCGCCTGTTCAATATAACTATTCAGAGATGCTCCCGACCCATGCAGGAATGGCCAAAGAGGACAGTCTTGAGCAGATTATGGAAAGAGTTCGAAAAGTCCCACAGGGATAATAATAATGAATAATAGCAAGAGGACTACTCCAACCATGACCGGCATGCTTCACAATAAATGAGCACCAAAATGTTTATTCCTGTCTTCAATACCTTGCACTCCGTTTCGTCGCCCAGCCGCGGTCTGGCCAGCCCAGCTACTCATTACGCCGAGCATTCTTTTTGTTTTTGCTAAGATTCACTTTATGACTGGGGCGAATTTACATTCTCCTACTCTGGGTTTCATAAAAAAAATCGTCGAAGCATGCAGAGTCTCGGTCTAAAGAACTAGCAGTCATAGTCGTCGGACCAGAAAGAGAATCGTTCTTCGTCGGCCCTGGGTCTCTAATTATTGTTTCTTTCTTATCCTTAGAACTGGAACTTGATTATCTCTCGAAAGAAATGTCGCAGTCACTTGCAGACGTGCTGTACTCAAATTTAGTGAACCCGGGTGGGCCACTTGAAATCACTTCGCGGGCCGCATGCCAACGTCCAACGTGCGGCCCGCGGGCCGCACGTTGGACAGCACTGCTCTAGGTCCTAGAGTATAATAGAGTGGCAGCAAATTCCATCAAGCAAAGTAAATAAATTACAAGAATAAGTGTGCCCATCTTTGTGCAAGGGGTGCATTTTTGTCCTTGCTTATAGTACAAAACTGTCCATTGCAATCAAAGACCGCTTAAAATTAATATAGCTAACTGCTAAATGTTCAACTACCATCCAAAACTACATAAAATCTGGGGCACAATTGTAAAAATCGCAGTAGAGGCTTAGCACAAAACACATGAATACTTGAGAATTATCAAACAAATTCAGATTAAGCTGTCTAAACTTCCATATCATACAAAACTTGACACATGACAAATCGTTCACTGTCACTTACAACAAAAGCTTTAACCTCTAAATGACAACCATTACTAAAAGTTTATACAAACAGCTTGAGACGACAATTTAACCGGAAAATCACAGAGCATATGAAATAGGTAATGCCAGAATGAATTCCAGTGTAAATGGCAGTTGGTAATAGCAGTGTTTCTACGGGATCACTAAGGTTGTTGTAGTCCAATGAGCTTATCTGCTGAAGTGTATTGCCAATCATCTTGTGCCACTGTTTTCAGCAACTCCTTCAAATCCTTCAGACGCCGGTCGTGTAGTTCTACAAGAAAATCAAAGAAACTAATCACATTTGGTTCTGCATGCATTGTAATAATAATTTCATGATTTGTACAGGAGTTCTTCTTCTTCATTGTCCATGGGCTGACAGCCCGTAGGTGTCCACTGCACACTTGACTACTAGTCAAGGAGTTACAACATGGGAATGTAATTGCAACATCATAGTTGCTGGCCAAAATTTGTTAACTATTATGGTTTTTACTGTTTAGATCTGAACAAAATTTAATTATATAATGCAATGCAAAGTTATAAATAAGCTAACGTAGACGTCATAAATAGAAATTTATTTTTGCGCACGTACATTTTGTCGAGACCCCTACCATCGCTGAACGCACCCATAACCAAATCGCCAAAATCAGGTGACCCCTCCCTGCGTACATAATATAATTATGGACACTATTGGACAGCCCCTAGCATCTATAAATATAAGTGCCATGCAGCGTCATAATGCCAGCATTGGAAATGATGACCATGCAAATTATAATGAAGGAGTAATCATACAGTGAGCATACCACGCTCAGTCTCGGATAAGCAAATCATAAACTTTTATTTAATACATTTTTCTATGCAGAAGTAAAATCTTATAGCAATAAACCTAGTTCTCAACATTCATGTTAACAGTTATTAACCAGCACTTGTGGAAGTTGTGGGGCACGGTGGTGTAGTGGTGAAGTTCAGTGCTTTGGAGCCGGAGGGTTCCAAGTTCAAATCTAACTAAAGACGCTGCGTAGGGACCTCGAGCAAGTCTTTCACTCGCAATTGCCCTCACGCTTCGGCGTGAAACTCCTATGCAGTGTCCGCGCTGTAGTTGGGAGTGCCCCAGAGTAGTGAACTTGAAGGGGTGCTATAGCAAATGTGAGAAATAAAAAAACTCTTCAAATGCAAGAAATTAAAAAACTCTTGCGAATAAGCTGGTGCTCTACACTTAGCTGCAGAATTAGCTGGTGACCTGCACTTTAATATCTGTACAGTGTAGACGTATCTAAAATAATAAATTTTGAGTTTACAACTAAGATTAAGAAACTGTATGGGATCTCACCTTTTTCCTGAGCTTTGCGACAAACATCCAAATCAAAGTCCATCTGAATTTTAATTTTCATAGCTGCATTGGCTTCTAAATAACAGAAAGCCCACTATCAGACATAATAAGTTACAATAAATGCAGGTGTTACAATGTATCAAGCCAAAATGCATAGATCTCATAATATTAATATTATACAATTACAATAATCAGTCATCTTAATACAAAGCAGTTTAAGACTATGAACAAAACAAACATGCACAGCCATTCAGTCTTCAGTATACATATCTACTCGTAGGCGCAAGAATGAGAAATACCATCCAAGAAGAACTGAACCATGTTGAACGTTGGGCAGAACAGAACAACTTGCGTCTTAATTCAGGAAAGTCGCGAGAAATGCTGATGAGTAGACGAAAAATTAAGTCACCACCTGACCGGATCAACAACGTTGACAGGGTGACATCAATACGAATCCTGGGCGTTACCATCCAAGACAATTTTTGAGCTACAGAACATGTTTCTGAGTTGCTGAGGGGATGTTCTAGATCACTCTATGCACTGAGAATGCTTAGAGCCCATGGACTGCCCTCTGACGCTCTCCACGAGGTAGCTCGAGCCACTTCTGTCACGAGGATCCTCTATGCTGCCCCAGCCTGGTGGGGGCTCACCATTAGCAACGACAGAACTAAAATAGAGCAAATGTTGAACCGGATGTGACGACTGGGATCCCTTTCCACGATGTTCCCGAACATGGAGAAATTAGTTGCCGAAGCTGATGATGGTCTGCTTCGTAATGTAATGCTGAATGTCAATCATGTCCTGAGGAACTTTTTTCCACCTCTAGCAAAAACCAGCTATAACTTACGACCTAGACCGCATCCTTTTGTTCTACCAGTTAAAGATATTAAAAACTTTATTCCGAGGGTTCTCTTTGTCGCCCATTAATGACATTGTTATCTTTACATTCATTTTGTTGTGCATTGACATGTAACTGGGTGCGGTGTGTCACCCTGATTTGTCTCATTACACGAAGATGATGATGATGACTGAATAAGAACATTTTGGCATTTTGATATTTCATTTTAAAATAGTTAGCTATTTTCAAACACAATACAGCTTACGCCAAAAATATGCAGGAAGAACTTGAAATTTGTTAATAAACGAATTAAGAGTTAATATTTACCTTTTGTAAACGCATCTTCTTCACTGCCTTCCGCTTCGGGTACAAACAATTTCTTAATCGGCGGAGGCCCACGAGGACTCGCAGCACCCCTTGCCCTAGCTGTCGGCCTTCTCGGGGCTTGTGGCATCATCTTGAACCCTACTGTTCAATATTAGTCTCAGGTTTAATTCAACAACAATTTAAATAATAAAAATCCCTCTCCCCATTCCCATTTATTGACCATAGATAAAATCAGTGTTGCCACTGAGGTTTCAGAAATAAACCCAGATTTCCTTCCGAAAAAAACCCAGAAAACCCAGACAATTCATATAAGCTATTTTAGACCCCCTTTGCTCAAATTAAGTTGGTTTTTCGCTTGTTCGTATGAAGGTTAACAAAATGTTCGTCAAAAGAGTCGAATAAAATGTAATTACAACTTTAAAAATATCAATTGTTAAAGTTGTCAGAGACTCGACATCCATATTGACAATAAGCTTAATCGACATATATTAAGCGGGTCTAGCCTACCAGAAATGTAAACACATAGCAAACATGGCTTAAGTTTACGAAGTCTTAATTTTGTCCGAGGTTTCCAGTCAAAGTTTCTTAATACATCAACAATCCAACGTTTTAACCACCTGGAACATTAATACGTATACTCTGCAACAACTAGGCCATTATACTACTAGAGGATTGACCTGACCTGCAGTGTATATATATATATATGTAAGGAGAGAGGAGTGACCTGATCTATTTTGAGATATCAAAATGGTTTATTTCTGTGCAAAGCTATTCTTCAGGTTATAAATTAGTTGTGAATTGTCAACGTGAGATCTTGATTGTGGAATTTAAAATTAAAATTAATGGAAAAAGTATTATTACAACCATTTTACATTGAATTTAACAGAATATTCATGTGTTGTAAATACAAAATGTCAACACACCAAAATAAACCCAGATTTTGCTGAAAAAAACCCAGAAACCCAGACGAAGGCGAAAAAACCCAGATCTAGTGGAAAAAACCCAGCTGTGGCATCACTGGATAAAATGTCTTTTATATGTCAACGAGGTAATGACTGCTATCTATGGCATCGAGCAAACTGTCAAAGGTTTCGTATTTATTTAGCTCTAATATTCTGCAAGATCCGAGCACAGTCTACTATAATCAAAGATATTAGAGTTTTACTAATTATCTAGATTGGCGTTACAAAGATGCGCCAGGTAGATCAACTTAATCCTAGTCTCTTGCCTCTTAGTAGCCAACCAGGGATGGGCAGTAATTTAATTGAGTAATTGAAATTACGTAATTTAAATTACAATTGTAATTTGTAATTTGTAATTTGAGGCTCTGAGTCAAAAGTAATTTGTAATTTGTAATTCAATTACATTTTCTCCAGTAATTGGTAATTTGTAATTCAATTACATGTTGCCCTGTAATTTGCCCATCAAAAAAAAATGTTCGTATAACATTATTTGATATGTTTTATTAACATAAGACGACATGATGTGAACACGAGTCTAGTCCGGAAACAACACTACCCCAGACCCTATATCGAAGAGTCCTCGTTCACATATGTTACATCTCCCCTTTTAAAGTAATTATAGTGTGGCTCTATCAAAGTCATTATTCACAGTGTTACAAAAGAGGGTGACTATATCGAAGTCATTATTCGCAGTGTTACAAACAGGGTGACTCTATATCGAAGTCATTATTCACAGTGTTACAAAAAGGGGTGACTATATCGAAGTCATTATTTGCAGTGTTACAAACAGGGTGACTCTATATCGAAGAGTCATTATTCGCATATTTTACATCTCCACTTTACAATAATTAAAGGATTTAGTTCAAATGGTAATCACTAAATCTAACAGGAAGCTTAGAGGTCCTACCACTCCGAGTTTTCACGTTCGAAATAAATCCACTTGTTTCGGTATTTTCCATTGCGGATTGATTATCAGATGATCTTGCCAGTGCTTGGGAATCAGGAGCCGAAGGTTCTATTACTTCGCCTTGATCTTGAACCTGAGCTGCGATATCCTCCATTGGAGGTCTTCTGCCAGGTGGATCTTCTTTGGTTTGTATGAGATCCCTTCTGTTTCGTCTAAGGACAGACCCTTCCTCTGTGTTGACAATATATGAACGAGGGGCAGAGTGCGCTCGACTCACTTCTCCACGTGTCCAAGTTCCATTATGTTGAACACGAACAACATCTCCTTCGTTCAAGGTCGGAAGAGGCCTGGATGTTCGGTCATGATACATTTTCTGTTTTTGCTGTCTAAATACCAAGTCCTTTCTGGCATTCATTACTTTTGGTTTTAGATTTTGACTGAGTGTTGGGAGTTTTGTCTTTAATGATCGGCTCATCAGCAATTGAGCAGGACTAACATCTAGACCTGATAGTGGAGCATTACGGTACTGTAACAGTGCAATATAAGGATCTGTGTTGCTGTCGTGGGCTTTGCGTAACAGCTGTTTAACTGTCTGAATCATGCGTTCTGCTTGACCGTTTGATTGCGGGTATCTTGGGCTGGAGGTTGTAATTTTGAAACCCCAATCCTGTGCAAAAAATTGAAACTGTCTACTGGAGAATGGCATATTATCTGCCATAATTTCTTCGGGTATTCCATGCCTTGCAAATATTTCTTTCAGTTTCACAATAACAGATTCAGACGTTTTATCTTCCAGTAACGCAATTTCCGGATATTTGGAAAAATAATCAACTACAAGAAGATAATCTTTAGCTGCAAACTGAAAAATATCAATTCCAACTTTGGCCCAAGGTCTTTGTGGAACCTCATGTGGCATCATTGGCTCAGACTGTTGCTTTCTTCTGTACACATTACAGATAGAACATCTACCAACCATTTCTTCGATTTCACGAGAAATTCCAGGCCAGTACAGGCAGGATCGTGCCATGGCCTTTGTTTTCTCTATACCCAGATGTCCTTCATGCAACAAGAGCATCATTTCTTTTCTTAGAACTTTGGGCATAATGAGTTTGCTTTCATGAAACAACAACCCATCCAGTTCATAAAGGTCACCAGCTAATGTTTGGAATTTCTTTGCCTCTGTTGAAAGGTCTTTCATGTTCATGGGAAATCCATCCCGGATCCATGTCTTAAGTCGGTGAAGCTCAGGATCTCGCTCAGTCTCAAATCTAACCTGATCCAATCTTTTGTTGCTGGCCGGGAAATCATTGAGTATAGTGTGCACCATCACTTCGATGTCATCATGTAATTCTTGATCTCGTGTGTCAAGACCCTGGTTTGTGGTTGCTCTGGAGAGTGCATCTGCTACATGCATCTGGGTTCCTGGTGTATATTTCAGTTCAATTTCAAATTTCAACAACATACGCTGCAACCTTGGAGAAGACTTGTAGAGGGGCTTCAACAAGACACTTTCCAATGGCTTGTGATCTGTTAACACGAGAGTCTTTGAACCGTAAATGTAGTGGGAGAATTTTTCACAAGCAAATACAATTGCTAAAAGTTCTTTCTCAATTTGAGCGTATCTTGTTTCAGCATCATTAAGAGCTCGAGATGCATACGCTATAGGTTGCCCATTCTGAAGTAGCACCGATCCCAGTCCTGTAGAAGATGCATCTGTCTGAATACAAGTTTTAGCTTTCGGATCAAAGAATTTTAGTACTGGAGCTGAAGCAATTGCCATCTTAAGCTTACAAATTGCCTTTTCATGCTGATCACTCCACATCCATTCCATGTTTCCTTTCAACAACTGTCTCAGTGGCTCAGTGACTGATGAGAAATTTGGTATGAATTTAGAGATGTAGGTGACCATTCCTAGAAAGCGTTGTAAGCTTTTCTTGTCGTTTGGCACTGGCATGTTTAGAATAGCAGTGACTTTGTCTGTATCTGGAGCGACACCTTCACCTGAGATGCGATGCCCTACATACTTAACACTTGAAAGTTTCAGTTGCAACTTGGCTCTGTTGAAACGAACATTGGCTTTTCTGGCTCTTTCTAGAACCTTTCTCAATATTAAATCATGTTGTGTGTCATCCTCGGCAGCAATAATCAAGTCATCGAAAACAATGAAAACACCGTCTATGTCTGCAAAGATCTCAAGACTTCGTTTCTGAAAAACTTCAGGCGCTGAAGTGATTCCAAATGGAAGTCTCCGAAATGAGAATCTTCCAAAAGGAGTATTAAATGTACAGAGCCTACAACTGTCATCGTCCAGCTTCACTTGCCAGAATCCATCCTTCATATCGATAATGCTGAAGACTTTTTTGCCATGAAGCTTTGGAAGAATATCTTCACAGGTCGGAATTGCGAAGTGTTCTCTCTTTATTGCTTTGTTCAAATCTCTTGGATCTAAACACAATCTCAGTGACCCATCTTTCTTTTCCACAATCAGTAGACTGTTTACCCAGTCGGTGGGTTCATCTCTTTTTTCTATGATACCACTGTGGACCAAACTTTCTAATTTCTGTTTTAATTTTGGTTGAAGTGCTAATGGAACGCGTCTTGGTGGATGAATCACTGGTTGAATTGCTGGATCTACTGAGATATGATGTTCTTTTGATAACTCCCCAACGCCTTTAAACACATCGTCAAATTCATCCAACAATTTACTGGCAGTGTTCATTTCTCTATGTGTGGTGAACGAATCAATTCTGCTCACAATATTCAGGCTGCAACACGAGGCTAACCCCAGGATCGTTGGTGCTCGAGAATCAACAATGTAGAATTCTAGAACGTGTTTCTTGTCTTTTATTCTGGCCTCGAGCACTGTGATTCCCAATGGTTGTATTTTATTGTTCCCATAAGCAGTAAGTACTGTTTTCGTCTTTTGTAACCTACGGTTTCCCGGAATTCTTTCAAACACAGTGGCTGGCATTACATTCGCTTCTGCACCTGTGTCCAATTTGCATTTGACTGTTTGACCATTGATTACTATGTCCATCCACCAACTATTTGCGTGATTCGTATCCTTTGAACAAAAGTTTGTTGCCACCTCTCCTATGTCAAAATCATGAACATCAAGTTCTAGCGAATGGAGGGCTGCTCTGGATGAACTATGGGATATTTCCGAATTTTTATCTCTCATACTGACCCTGCTGGACGCTCTGCACATCTTTCCGAAGTGATTCTCTTTTTTACAGCTATGACAAATTTTCCCGAATGCCGGACACTGCCTAGGCGGATGCCTGGAGCCACACTTTCCACAAATGCTTCTGTTTGAGCTATATTCTCTATCGTTCTTTTGGGACGAAAAATCTTTTTCCGATTTTAGTGCATTTATAGCTGTTGAGTCATCACCTCTGATCAACTTCAGTTGTTCTGCTGTGGCTTCCGCTGCTCTGCAAACCTGTAGTGCTTTCGTTAGTGACAAATCAGGTTCTCTAAGCAGCCGTTCTTGCAAACGAGAGTCTGTGCACCCAAGGACAACTCTATCTCGAATTAATGATTCCTCCTGATCACCAAACTCACAGGTTTTGGCACGGAGACGCAAGGTTGTAACAAATCCATCTATTGATTCAACAGGTGCCTGAACGCACTTCCAAAACTGAAATCGCTCAAAAACCACATTCTTTCTTGGTGAGCAATAATCGCTAAACTTTGCTTTTACTACGTTCATTTTGTGTTTGTCCTCGTCCGGTTCAAATTTAAATGTGTTGAACACGTGTAGTCCTTCATCACCAATGGCACTTAAAAACATCGCCACTTGGATTTTTTCCGGAAGTTCATCGGATCGAGAAGCAAGAAGAAATAATTCAAATTTCTGTAGCCATACCTTCCACGCTTCTTCTACATTTCCGCCATCGAGTTTCAACGACGCGGGCGGTTGGAATCCTTTATTGTATGAGTCAGCCATTGTTCCGAACATTAGACTACAACTTTCTGTTTAAATTTTCTCAAAACGTTCAAAGAGGTTCGTATCACAATTCTTTCAAGAATTAATTTTCGGCTGCGCCATGTAATGTTCGTATAACATTATTTGATATGTTTTATTAACATAAGACGACATGATGTGAACACGAGTCTAGTCCGGAAACAACACTACCCCAGACCCTATATCGAAGAGTCCTCGTTCACATATGTTACACCTGTAGCCAACCATTCGTCGACGTTTTTTTTCAAATGAATAAACTTCAAAACACCACGGACAGATGGGACGCGGTAGTGTAGTGGGTATGTTCGTTGCCTTGCAGCAGGAGGGCTGCAGGTTCGAATCAAATCAAAACAAATGTATTGACAGAGACCATTTCCATCCACCTCATGTCGCCGCGTAGGGACCATCGGCAAGTCCTTCACTCGCAATTGCTCAGCCTTTCAGCGTGAAATTCCGATGCCGTGTCCGCGCTGTAGTCGGGAGCGCCAACGCCTCTGTGCAGTGAGCTGAAGGGGCGTTATAACAAGTGCAAACAAAACACACTCTGATCGACCATCTCACAGGATCTATCAAAGATCTTATAGCACAGAATAGATAAAGCGTAGCCTACGACTAATATCTTTGGATAGCTCCCATCATTGCCAAAATATAATCAACTTATCTCTTTATCCACTGGAAATTTCTCCCTCTTAATTATTCAGACACTGTTTAGACACTCTACTCCTCACGAAACAATCCCGTGACAAAGATACCATTTCCAACTACCGAACGGTTTCCAACCTGTCATCATTGATCCACGGTATAAATAACGCAGCAGAAAATATTGATGTAGAATAGGCATTGCACCGCAGTATACGGAAGCGCGATACAATCAATCAGATCTGCAAAATATAAATCAAACTTAGAATAATTTCAAGCTGAACCCTGTCATGCTGCATACAGAATTTTGAACTTTTAAAATATTTATTATGATTCACCAGCCACAAAGGCGAATTTAGCCTTATTGCATATTATTATATTGTCTTCCATCAAGAGGACCGAAATGTATTGTCCATTGTCAGTCTATCCTTAATTATTATTTCTTTGGTGCTACATGCCAGAGCGCGGCGTCAAAATTACTCACATCGGGTTTAGTAAGAATGCCGCACAATTGTAAGCTATTTTAAAACGAAATAGGCCTAAAATAATGGTCATAGAGACCGCACAATTTTTGAGGACCATTTATGACACGCAAACTGCATGGTGTTCTTTTTAAACTAAGTTTCTTGATAATATACATCGTATTATGAACCAAAGATGAAGTTGCTTTTATTTATTTGTTCATTTTCACGAAATAAGACGATCAATCATTCTAAGCAATCGTGCAGATATCATAACCAAAGATCTTAGGCTTCGACTCTAAGATACTAAGACTCTTGATTAGAACTTTTCAAGACCAAGACACGAAGACATTTGCTTAACCACGTAGGCTACTCCGAAACTTGCTTCTCCATCTAATCCCGCAAATCAGCAATTAATGAGAGAAACAATCACGATGTCAACATCCGTGCGGGAGCTCCTAACTTTGATATATCAGTAAAGTATACGACAAACATAATTCCGTTGGCTGTAGATCTATTAGCACTACTTAAACGAATAGGCCTACATGTCTGTTATTAATAATGGACGCCATAAATGATTAGAAAGATTTGGGTTCGCTTCTTATAGTACCTCGTGTGATTTACATTCTGTTGCGAATGCAAGGTGCTTGAAAACAGCTTGTTTGTAATACAGATCAATGAGAGACGCCATGCCGATGTAACTGATATAATTATATCGAAAGTCGTCTCGCTGATCATATTCTTGGACATGCATAGCGATATCTCTCAATTCTCTTTTGTCGGCAGTTGTTACAATAGCTGAATTGCAAGACAGTAAAGAACGGTTTGTAGCGATGTCCTCGGGCGGAGGCAGTGACCAGCATGCGGCTGCTGCTGCGTCCCTTCAGCGTGGTGAGCCGGAAGGGCGTGTTTCCACAGGGATGGCTTACTCATGGGGAGTAAACAGTGGCGAAACCGATACCTTATCTTCAGTGAGTATCACGTTGCTATGGCCTTGCCTTTGATCTCTTCTTCAATAGTTGCTTGCCATTGTTGCATGAATTTCTTATATTCCGTGACTTGTAATGTAAGTCTCCAATTAAATTTCTCAGAATGGCACAACGGCAGCTGTTGGTAGACCACTTAAACACCGACATTGCCGGGTAGCCTATATTATTAAATCCTCGAGAACCAGGTTGACCAAACTCAGTTTTAATGCAGGAATGATATTACATAAGTTACTTTTATTTACGATGATTATTTGTGTTAATGTATGCTTTTGAAATCAGTATGAGAATTGTAGAAAATAACTGGAGGGGTCAGATGTTGATTTATGTGGACTTGGGGTGTGCATTGAGAACTTTAGGCCTACTATTAAGAAAGATTGGGGGATGGTTGAACCCCCGCAACCCCTACCCGGAAAATTTCACCCTGATTCAAATGCATGGGAAAATCGGTTCACTTCCTCTATTTGGTTTTGGGCTGGGCATACGTAACATATGGATGGCCCCTTTACGTTGTCGCTATTATTGCCCTACATCACCAAAGGAGCCACTCTCGCTGAAGGTTTAGATAGATTAGGATGAAACAAATTCTGACCTACATATAGATCTGTTTCATCATAATATATAGGGCGACAGCTTTATTAGGGCTCTGCGTCATCAAAGCTTTTCCCAGTTGTTTGCAGTGGTAGTGCCAGCTGTAGAATTTCAGCAGGTCGTATCAGGGTCATGGGAGTAATTTTGGAGGTAAAGAAATTAAATGTAAAGAAGGTATTAAAAATTCCAATTTTTTTGGCAAGACATAAAACAGGTCAAGAGTAAAATAGGCCTGCAGGTCAAATGACCTGCCTCGACTGGTTGCTGGGGAGGTGCCATCTTAATTTTTTACACAAAGACAATGCGTGCAACCTAAATCACGAAAGCAATATTATGACCTACAATCCTACATGATCAATAATTACTCACTTAATTGTGCAAAAAAACCTCTTATTGGACTCAGGGCCGGATTAACAAACGTGGGGCCCTGTTCAGTAAAACTGGAGGACCCCATCCTTACAAAATCATGACAGAAAGACATACAAAATGTGCCGTATTTGAACAGCGAATTAACATTCGTCTGTTATTGATTAGTTCCTTCTTTTTTACAATATCGACTGTTCATTTGATACTCACTGTGACTCCAGTGTTAAAGTGTACATCTCCTACGGTTTAACAATATTAGAGTGATTCGTGGTCAGACATTTTTTGTAACTAGGCTAATGGCATAGCCAGGACCCTCGTACAAGTAGGCCTAAACAGCGCAGAAGCGATTTATGTCCCATATAAATTTGACAGGAGAACATTTCTGGCAGTCATGTGCCAGGACAACGACCAGGGTAAATATAGGTGCCCTGAATTTCTCTGCTGTAGCCTAGTGCAGTAACTGTTTACAAACTAACATATATTTTCATGGTTACCAGTACGCCAGTAGACCTACTGGTAATTCGTAGAAACAGTGTTTAGGCCTGCTGTAGGCTGATAATGTACAAAATAATTAAAATGGCGCAATGTCATAATAAGCTTATGCGTCGCATGGCACCTGAGAGTTCAGATTAGGTGAGGTAGGCTATTAATCAAGTGTTTAAACACGCAATTGAAACCGACAGCACTTTCTGGCTGAGTTTATGATCCACTTGCCTGGTACCGTTAATGGAAACTCCAATAAGGACCCCCACAAATGTGCAAGAGCTGTATATGTCAAAAATCATTTTTTTTCGAAAAATTTGAGTAGACTCTAGAGCCTACACCTGGCTGATGCAACACTCATTACATACAGTGACGTGGACAAATTGGACAGGCTAAATGAATAGTGGCACATTGAGTGACAGGGTGTCCATGCAGATTTGCCAAATCAGTCCTTTTATCTGGTGCTGCTTGTTTATGTGGATGGAATGTTAATGTCATAAAAGTTAGTCTGATATTGTATCATTTCTGTTAATGCTAGTTATCCTGAATATAATGCAGATGTAAAAATTTAGAAACTTGTAGCATTAGAAGCAAGTTGGATGGTGTCATGCACAAGTGGACCAACCACCAAAATTTCATTTTTCATTTTATTTTTCTATAAAATGAAGCTTAATTTTTCGCATTTTTTGACACTAGAATCAACCTTCTAGACCATCAAAATGTTTAGTTAGTTAATTAATTAGTTAATTAATAGCTAAGCAGTTTTGGACTTGGTCCAATTGTGCATAACAGAGTCGAGACGACTCTGATATGCACAATTGGACCAAGTCACGTCCAAAGCCACACTTAACCATAGATAGACGTGACTTGGTCCATTTGCGCACGCATATCGTATACGGACACAACTGGACCAACTAAGTAAACACGCAACGGAGATGGAGATAGAAGCATGTCCATATGGTCAAAGGAGTTACTGGTTGACGAATGTTTTACTTGAATAAGTGCTCAATAATGCATAGTCTTCCCACTTTGTTTTAATGAGTTATAAAGCGCTTCTCATTCTACAACTTATAGGCTAATCAGTGGCACTTCCCGTGCGACGAATCCATCGAAAACAAGTCTTAAGACAAAGGGGCAGTTTTGAATATTGTTGCTTGCCATTGGGTGTTGCTAGCAACTTTATAATTTCTAATTGCTAGAAACCTTGTAATGATGAGGCTACTGTCTGAAAAGAGTTCATGCAGAGCGCTGACAGCTTCAAAAAGGTCATTCTATACTAACAGCCTGCCTTGGTTGAATGGCATAGGGTAGTCATTAGTAACTTCACTGTTCCTAGGTCTACTCTGACAACCCTCGAAGAAGAGGTACGTCGACGCTAATGATCTTTGTTGGGACACAGTGTTGTAAGACAAAATGCATACTACATGGTCTACCATCACCACCACCTCCCCCCACCATTACCACCACCTCTGTTACTGCTGCTGCTACTTCCACCATCACAACTTCTACTATTGCTACTACTATCACCACCACAATCACCAGCACTGCTACTATGGCTACTACTACTACTACTATTACAGCTACTATTATTATAATTACTACTATTGCTACTACTACTGCCACCACTAATACGACTACTGCTACCATTACTAATGCTACTACTAGTTATTGGATCCATTTAGCAGCATCATAATGAAACAATTACCCACACTTTCCTTGGGATTCAAATGGACCAACTCACAATATCCACAAATTCCCAGGACACAAATGGACCAACTCACAAAATCCTTTTTATTTTCAAAATCTCTATTAAATTATTGAAACCAATATTACTCGTTTATCAATAACACATTTGTACTATTACATGAATTAATTCAAGATTTTTCCATTCGAAACGAAAGAGTAATTCACAAATAATCGTTTTCTGGACAATAATGAATTTGGTGGTTGGTCCACTTGTGCATGACACCATCCAGTTGTAAATTGCCTGACTTCATGGTGTTTAGCACTTCACTGGTTTTCCAGTCACTTTTAAACTAATCGTTAAAATGTTGAGGTTTGCTCTTAGACCTGAAGTAGTTCTATGCCAGTCGAGAAATCTAATGTAATCACTTTCTGTGAAACTTTTAACTGGTCTGCTGAAGGTTGCTACGTCTCTACATACTCACTAGCAACGCTTGATGATGCAATGCATTCGAAACCCAGCAGCCGATGCTTCAGATTGGCTATAGATACATTGTGCAACACAGAAGTGAACTCGATATTTGTATTTAAAATGCATTAAGTATGTAATATATGCAGATTTTTATGGGTTTTGCTCCATACTTGTATGCAGAGGTCAAAGTGCCCCAAGAAGCCCAGATTATGTGTATGGTGGAGCCAATTGTTGTGGAGGATAGAGCTCCACAGCAGCCTTGTACTTAGGGACCACAACAGACCTTACTTTGTCCAGGCCTCACAAAGTGGCTTAGAGTGACACTGAGTTCTGTTACCAAGGTCCTTGTTTTTGAGCAAAGATAATTGAGGGGTGATTGAAAATCAAAAGTTTTACCAACCGGTGCTTAATTTTTACAGAGAAAATTCAATTGTAGGTCATGAATAGAATTAGCATATTGTGTAGTGTGTTGGCTTAACACTTAGATAATGGCACTTCAAGTGTACAATGATGTCAATCATTCACTGACTGAGCTAAGGCTGCCTTCTTGTTGTGTTGTGCTAAGGGTTTTGCAAACCACTTCCCCTGGGACTGTTTTCAAGGATGATATTTCATTTGTGGTTGGCTACGTATCCAGCCCAGCATCCACTGGACATCTTTCTGGGTTTGTTGGGCTTTTATTCCATTTGTTCAAAGAGAAACAAATGTGAGATAAGTCCTGCTGGTATTCTGAATTCTTTGTCTCAGGTAATTTATGTCAGTAATTGAAAACTTTTGACCAAGAAGTTGTAGACTCATGGAATCATAATATGTCAAGAATTTCTTATTTTAATGGATGTCAACATCTAATGAAAGAATTGAGAAACTGTTGTCTGTGTCTTGTGTGCAACTGAGTTATAATAAAAAATAGGTTTTATCAGCTTTTTTTCTGAAGGCCACAGTTAATGCTAAAAAATGAACTGTTTTTCGAACAGGTTCATTTGAAATATGTATGATATATAGGTGAAGAATAAAGACAACCTACTTATAAATGGTCCACCATATTTCAAATTCACAATGTGCATATATAATTTTATGATAGGACTTTGAAAACCTCTACTTGGCATTTCTTTGTGTGTCTGGATGTATTATTTGTCATGCATATGTTTAAAAAAGCTCAAGGGCATCTTTATAATACAAGTCACGAATGTGACAGGCATGCATCTTTCTCTTGAAGCGATTGGTATATATGAGGGTAAAAATTTAGACATGTTACGGTTAGAATATAAGCCCAACGTTGATATTTGTCAGTCCTGTTTCTTGGCGTCTCTTGAATGCAAACTGCCTCAGAATGCAATCATGTGCACGTGAAGGACTTAGTTACTGGCCTTGGGACTTATGCCAGTTTTATTGTAAAGATTGCTTTGAGGCTGGTGGAACTTAATACTTGCTAGGTTGTGCTTCAAGTACTAACAATGTCTTGTTTATTAGTCAAGTGAGAGTTATTCCTTTTAAACGAGTGTATGGCTGGACGTTGGTTGCATACCCATTCACTCGAACTTATGAAGTGGCAAAGACTTGGTATGCTTTGTGATATGCATTGTTCACGTGACAGACAGACTGTATGCAGACAGGCAGACTAGAATTGAGTTAGACTTGACTGGGCATTGTTTTGCCTTGTTTTGAAAACATAGCACACACACACACAAGCACACAAAATATGCTAGTGGCCTTGGTGAGCTAATGCGAGTTGCTCTTTTTAGATGAATGACTGGCTGTGCCTTGTATGTTCATTCACTGGAGCTTCTGAAGTGGCAAAACTTGGCATATTTTGTGATTTATTGAACCATTCAACAGCAAACGAATTGCAGCCAAGTGTGGCAATATTAGATTTCAAATACATTGAATTTGCCGTAGCAAGAACAGTAAAACACTTGGACCAAACCAAAAGGAGAAAATGACTTTTTTGGGATCTGGTTGAGACGTCCTTGAAGATCTTAACAAACACCTTGCTCTATTTAGTATCAGAGGAAAGTTGAGGAAAAGAAGGATGCAGTGAATGCCTTCATTCTTATCAGTTGTCTACTTAAGGTAGGGCAGCAAGAGGAAAGCATGGGAAAATCATTTGTCAGCCTTGGGGCTGTTCTTCCAAAGCCTATCAGAGGCAGAATGCCACTCTTTGAACACACTCAACCAGGCTGAGGAACAGTACTAGCAGCCAGTGTTAAGTGCAAAAAATTTGTTTTAAGGACATCTTTTATTTCACATGTTGGTTGCCTTTTTTTGCTGTGCAGCTGAAGCCGTTCAGCCCAGGTTTCCATTGAATACCACCATTTTTAGAGGAACAGACAAAGAGTAAAAAACTCATAATCAACCTATACAGAATTGTGCCAATGGCTCCTTGATTGTTCTTATGTTATCCACAAATCAAGAAATCAAAAAGCAAGCGAGCACAAGTTTACTTTTTGCATACCTACATACAATCCTAAAACTGAATGGCTTCAGCGTATTTATACTAATACAGTACCAAACTGGGGCATATTAGTATATATGTTGCAAATAAGTTGTAAAGTGTTCTGTCTGGCAGTTAGCCCGGATCTATGAATTGACACCAGCCCCGTTTCTAGTTCACTGCGTTATGATAATAGCTTGCATCCTATATATAGATATATTCATTGGCCTCTGGTGTCTGGTTTATGTCATGCTATGCCTGTGAAAACAGAATATGATTTGTAGCTGCTGCTCTTCACACAATTTTACATTGTCATTTGATTTGGTATGCCTAATATGTTGCAGCGCATCGCACACAAAAATGGTGTGGAGTGAGTATTCCTGGAAGAATATTTACCTATTGTCAACAGAGCATACTTAACCATGCTGAATCAAATACATGGCACTGCACATTTAAATACTTATTTTAGGGGTAAATGTTAATTTATCTCATCATGTAACCTTTACATTGCGGACCATCTCTAGCATCCAATATGCGCTGGGTTCTTCTTGTCTGCATCTGATCTGCACCCTAGGAATCAAACAGTGGGCTTCAGTTCAGTTTTGAACAGTTGGTTTTCAACAAGGTCTTCTCAATTTATGCTGCATATACCACCCCATTCAGTTCTGTACTTACTGATGGCATACTAGGCTGTCATTTATGTGGGCTGTTGATACCAGATCTAGTAGTTTTTATGTCATAGTTCTTCTAACAGGTCTTCTAAGAGGTCCTCCACATATTGTATATCATCGAACTCTTCAACAGCTCTTCTAGTTAAGTCTATGATATCTGGTAATGGACTTTGTGTGAATCTTTTTCTAAGGTTGAAGTCCTTCTTGTATGCACAAGTGGACAGATTGATGAGCTTATTTGTCTCTGTTCAGTTGACGGGATTCGTTGTTGATTGTACTGAATGCATGCGTGGGATGGGATGTTTCAGAAATCAGATCCCAGCCACCTAAAAAGTGTTTGCTGACAAATGCCATAGTTTCTGGCAGGCATGACTGTTGTAATTCACTTCTATTGCTTTCGCAGTCTAACTAAAAATGATTCAAAATTCTCTTGCCTGAAATGTAACAAGCAGATTTGTATATTGGTTTATTGAGATGGTGGGGGGAAAGGACTGGCGACCTGCCCAAGGTTATATGCGGAGGCTAAGAAAATGGTGTCATACCCATGGCTGCCTCAGGGCAAGCTTAAGGGATTGATCTTGTTCTTGTTCTTATTGCAATCATTAGACGTATGCTGGCTGTACAATGTCCAGTGTAATATCTGCCATGTAGGTTTATTTGGGATTCATGTTTCTAGCCATGTTATGTAAGAATTTATGTTATAATGATGCTCATCAAAATGGTTTTCTGTTGTATTAGCAATTGAGATCACTATGCAGGTAAGTGCAACTGAGAGAGTGTAGAGGACAGGGGGAAAGGTTTCTCAAGAGATTCTGGCTTGATCTCTAGAAAAGTCTTTTTTATCTGGCTCTTAAGAAGTAAAGTGCATTTTACAAACTTTTTAGCTGTATTATCGGTTTATATGCACAACACTACAGTAGGCATCAATCAATCAATCAGTAGATCTAAGTTTTTTAACTGAGATTTTTTTCTTTCTGCTTATGTGTGTGCATGTATATGTGCCATATCTAAACCTCTCTGTGTCTGTCTGTCTGTGTGTGTCTGGCTGTCTGTGTGTGTCTGGCTGTCTGTGTGTCTGGCTGTCTGTCTGCCTGCCTGTCTGTGCTGATGTTTGCTGATGGAATAAAAATCTGGATTTCATGATTTGACTGGCATTCTCTGGATTGTTGGTCTGTTTGAATTTGACAGAGAGCCTACCAGTTTATACTGGTGGTCAGGTATATTTAAATACGACTTCTACACAAATAAGGCAGATGAACGTCTGGCACACACACCATGAACATATTGACATAACAATAGATCAATGAACTGTTCAATTAGTCATTCATAAGTACTGTCCCTTAATACATGGAACATTCAGTCAGTCTGCGTGTGTGTGCATGCGTGTGTGTGTGTGTGCATGTCTGTATCTGTGTGTGCAGGGCTTCTTTCTTGTTGCCTCAGCCTACACACAGATTTGTTGACCTATGGTCTAATCATTTATCTAAAGAGCATATTAATAATGTCTCTATCAAATGCTGAGAATCCAAAGGTGAGCAACACCTTTCTTTCACATTTTGCTCTGTCCAGTGATAACGGATGTCAAAACAATTACGTGGGCTGTGCTTATAAATGAGAGTTTCTTATTTTCCCCCCTTAGACCTGGCCTCTGCAGAAATATTATTTTTTAAGATAGATATGAAGATAAATGTGTTCCACTTCAGTGACTTCCGCTACAACACCAATTTGGTGACTGAAATATACGATTGGCAGTCTGCCTGGTTGATTTAGAGTGGACAATTGTTGTGCATTTCACAACCATTGTGGACGTGAGTTGAAATGTGATAAATCATGACCTAGAGTGTTGAAAATGATATTGACTGATTATCTCTGCTGAAATTGTAGTTTGGTGTCTTAACACTTCAATGATGAGCTCTCATTTTCCTGTGTCTTTTATTACACTGTTGTTGTTGTTGTTAACATGTTAAACTAGTGTAAGAAACTGTTGATAAAATAGGGCAGAATATAACAAGTTCATGTAAAGCAACACTGGTGAAGCCATCTGGTGAATGGATAGGAAACAGGAACATTGCATGTGCAGCAGATTTACTGTTTTACAGTAAGCTCTGTAAGCAAGCACTAGATACACTCTGGATCACTGCACCAGTGCACCTATAGAGTATTCTGTATTCTGTCTCGCTCGCTCGCTCGCTCACTTATGTCTGTCTTTTGCTTAATTCTTCATCTGATTTGTCTTGACTCAATCTTTAAAAAAATTTGACTACATTTTTAAAATTAGGAATTCACATCCTTAGTGATGTTTCTCAGTGACAGATTGTGACAGAATTTTTGTTTTGCATCAGGACTGTGTTTTGGGAATTCTTATCATTTCATTCTCATTCTCTTAATGGCTTGTTAGGTGCTTTTCCTTAGCCCTTTACTGGTTCATTTTTAAATTTTAAGCCCGTTTCCAGCGGATATACTCGGGGCAAACGGGTAAAGGATTAACTCAGATCTGCTTTAGACTTTAATGTAGTGTTATTGTGCAAAGGCCCGGGCTGCTTTACAATATTGCACTACAAGTTGCATAGTGAATAACCTTTGAGTATTTTAAAAAAAAAATTTGGGCATATTAGGTTATGTGTAGTGCAGAACTGCGCTGCATTCCAGTAACTTTTATTACTTTTATTAGTGTCTGGTTGGTAACTGAATTTGTTGTAATGCATGATTTACGTAATGTCTTGCTAGTGGTTATATTGGGGGTTAACCTACTGGCCTTGTAATTAATTACCTTGCACCCAGCAGCACCTTTTCTTATGAGTGACATTTAATTGTTAGACAGTTATCAAGCATTTGTCATGTCTAACTGTGTGCACTTCTTGGAATGTAAGAAATTGCAAGATGTGAACGAAAGACTAGGACCTAAAGTGGGACGTTGTTTGCAGAAACCAGGCATGCAACCGGTGTGAGCATTTTATAAGTTTGTAGATAGCAGATGTGGAGACATTTTCAGAAAAGTAGACAAGCAATTAAGCAATCAACTTGTGGGGCGCGACGGTGTAGTGGTGGCGTTGTTGCCCTGAAGCCAGAAGGTTCGAGGTTCGAATCCACCTCAAGTCGCTGCATAGGGACCTTGAGCAAGTCCTTCACTCACAATTCCTCATCGCGTCTGCTTGAAACTCCGATGCAGTGTCCATGCTATAGTCGGGAGCGCCTCTGAGTATGGAGCATGAAGGGGCGCTATAGAAATGGAGAAATAAATAAACTTAGATGCTCAGATTCTCGTCATGTGCTGAACACTTTAAGATCTTTGGCAGGTTTTTCAATCTTTTGTCCTCATAGCTCTTCAATCATGTAGAATGAAGTCAGGTCTGCTACAACTGACTTACAATTACCATTGCTTAACAGAAATACAATTACCAATGGTGAACATAGTTACAAAATTTTTGCCATTGGTGAACAATGAACATGGGTGCAATTGCCATTGGAGAATATAGGTATAATTGCCATTGCTGGACATAACGATTTCCATTGCTTGACAAGTTGACATAGGTACAATAATATCATTGCTGAACTCCTGCCAACTCCTATTGGTTGCAGAACTTTCGTAAAAGTCTTTCGAGTCAATACGTTTATTAGAATAATTTTATAAATTCTAATTTTTAGATTTTATAAATTAATTTACTGTGGTTTTCACAGATACTCTGCAGATTGTAATATGGTTTTTTGAGAGTTTAAGATTAGTTAAGGAACTCTGAACAACAATAGATTTCATTTAGCAGACCTGTAGCTGGATTGCAACTTTTCATCACATCTGATGGGTTCATTATTTCTTGCATAAATTTGCATAAAATGTCAATGTTTTTGTGTCAGTTAAATAAATCATTGCAGCTGTGGGTTACAAGACCAAGTGATCAGCAAAGTAGCCAGCTTTAATTTTAGACATCTACTCTAGGTCACTGGGCTGAAGCCTCGGACATTCAAAGACCCTGTGTGGGCCATCTGTCATGTGAGCGATGTGACTGGGGAAAGGGTCAGGCCATTAGAATTCAACCCAGCAGAGCAGGCAGAACTGTAATAAAGTCCGAAGTCAGTGTCTGTATTAAAAATGCATACTGTTAAAACTTTGTCGGCTGTGTATTTTCTTGTTTGTATCTCATTGTTTAAGTAGAATTTATGATGCCTCCTTTCAACTTTGGCTTCATGTGTCTGGTTGTTTTCTAGACAGTGTGAGGAATACATGTACATAGAAGAAAGTAAGGAAATGCTGACTAACCACCGGTGTTTTTTTATCCAGCTGTTATCATTTAGATGTCTGCCTGGCAAAGAACCAAGATAGTTTAGCCAAAGGTCTGCAAAGTACTGTTCCTGCTGTTGGCCTTGGCTGCTAGTTGGGCGCTGGTTCCATGGGGCTTTAGGGTTTGGTGTGGAGCCAGTCTTCATCTCTTCTCTAATTAACTTCATGCAACTGATGTGGTCCAATTGTCGGACTATGGATAGAAATGCCTTACTTAGTAGCCTAGTGGTATCATTTGTCATGTTCTAAAAATGCAAAAATGCTTGTCATCTGGAGGTTTTCTTATCTTAACTAGTTTTGCAGTGTGTGTCCAATTTGCACCACTTCAACCCTTGATGTAAGACTGCATAAGGCTGCAGGCCTGTTTAACTTAGGTAACATGATGAGTTTTTTTGGTTCTAATTAGCATTGCCGTGAATGCTCTTCTTTTATGATGGCAATTTGTCAGCCTTTATCTGTCTAGTCAGGTAACACTGTAATTAGGAGAGCTACGGTATATTGGCGAAGCTATAAGTCAAGTTTGATTGTAATGTTCAGCGTTTGGCCATTTGTTCATTACCTGAATGAACATTGATAAATTGTAATGTAATGTAATGGCGACAATTTCTATGGTGCCATAACACAGTGATGCTACTACAAAATGGCTGGCTACAAAGACGGTTTCATTCGGAATACGTTTTCCATATTAGTCAAGTTGACTGGGCGGCTTATGTTTGATTAATCAGACAGCGAAAAATAATATTATTTCAAAGTGTAGTGTACAAAATGCTCTACATTAGCAGGACACAGAAAGTCACAGACAGTGAAGTAGGCAGACAGCATTAGGTGTTCCAGCGGATGAATCCTACACTCCTCTTCATTGGGAAGTGAGCAGTCCAAGATAAATTGGTAGAATATGGAATTGTGACTTCTAGGTCTTACTAGTCGAGATAGTTTCGTTCAGATTGAGCTATATAAATTGTAATCAGTTTGCAAATGACTTCAGTGTCTGTTACAGGCCTCATAACTTGCAGCTTCAATTCTATCGATCTAGTTGGTTTCAAAATGTGGTGTCTCTAAGGAAGATACATTTGTGTCAAAGGCTTTCCCTCAACTGCTAATTCTGTAATACCCAGGAGGAGGAGGAGGAGGAGGAGGAGGAGGAGGAGGAGAAACTTATGAAGACTGTTTCCTGTACAACTCACGTATATTGTTTGTAAATGACGATGTCATGTCACGATGACCTAACTGAATCAACAAAGGTGGTGGGGCTGTGACTGTGTTTCTAGGCTATTTGGTAGCTTTGATAAAGATGCTGCTGCTGCTGATGATGGTGACCATGGAGAGATGCTTCATCATCACAAGTATGGTGGCGACGGCGGCGACAATGATGATGATGATGATGAAGTTCAAGGTCATTTCATTACAGTTTGCCGGTGTTTAACCTTGGTTTCTGGTTTACTACTTCATCCTTTTAAAACTTTCATGGAATATGTTTGCAGTGCTTTTTTAATGAGTCTAAGCAGTTTGGGACAGCCTGGCAGGCTATGCATGCTCACTGTGTAGACTAGAGTGAGGAAAAGAGAGGAGAAGGTGGATGTTTGGCCTTCTAATAATAGTCTATTATTAAGTTGGTTGCTGAGCTATTGAGTATCAGTCTGTAACCTATGACCCCGTGCTGCAGTTGACTGTGGCCTAGCCCTTGAGTTGAGCAGCTAAAAGATAGAGCTGTGGTCTGGCTGCATTGGCTGTTATGTTTAGCTTAACCAATGAGAGTGATTTTGGCTGCTGACGTTTGTGTGAAGGAGCTAGATGCAGGCTGGAGTGTGCTTTCTACCATGACCACCACCACCGCCACCTCCTCCACCATCACCACCATCATCATCATCACTGCCGCCACTGCTATCATGTCTGCCAGACATTGCTGTAGCGCAGTCAGTGTTCTGGAAGGTTGCCCTGAGAATTCGTAGCAGCAGCGGCAGCGAGGGAGTTCGTTCGTTCTTTTCGTTCCCATCTTTCGCAACCAGGATAGCGTAGCGTCGTATATCCAGGCTGAGGGAAGATTTCAACGATTTCTCAAGTTTTCAGGAAAAAATTCGACTTTAACCGATTGCTTGCTGAAGTGTTGTCATGCTTTAGCAAACACGTCTTAAGATGCAGGTTGAGAACTACTACGTGGTGAGTTCCATGGAAGTTAGTTTTAAGCTATATGGTGACTTCTTTATGACATTGCTTTTGTGGCAGGGAGAAAGTCAATTGGTGACGACAGGTGTGTGCTGGACTCTGTACTGGACTTTGATTGCTGATATCTCATGCTATATACTGGGTGTGGGATGATAATGTAAGCGTGTTAGCCATTTGCAACTGCACTGCCAGCGCTTTAATCAATGGTTATTATTAGAAATAGATTGCTGCAACCCATGAAGATTGGTTTAATTCTTTGACCACACGAAAATTGGATTAGCAATCGTGTTGCTTTTCCTGACCATATGAGCTTTAACCATTTTCATGTTGGAGTTGTATGGTGGCTAACTGGTTGCCATGCACCTCAAAAGTGTGTTGCTTTAAACCGATGGTGCGGTGGTTACAGTGTGCAGGAACTTTAATTGAGCTTTTTCAGACTTGGTTGTTGTGTTGTGATATCATTTGATTCCTTGTCATAACATTCATTACACGTGTGGGGTTGTGCCAGACACATATGTAAGAAATAAATAATTTTTATATGCCAACATTAAATCTCTTGTTCTGCAGCAGTGGCGAAGCGCATTGAGAAATTGTGAGAAAGAAACACAGGTATACGTGTTTTGAACTGTTGGTACAACATACAATACAGCTCGTCCATTCTCTGAGCATTGTTTGTTGAACAGAAATAAGTGCTGTTCATGGCGGAAATTGCCACCGATTGTTCTAATTCTGTTCTAAAAGTAGTGCAGCTGATTATTTGCTCGTTGGAAGACCAGCTTTTACTGAATATCCAATCACCGACAGAGACCCATAACACAATTTCATTCTGTCCATACAATTAGGTTTTCATGCAAACTGAGATGGATGGTTGAGACAATTGCATCAGTTGGAGCATTGGTCTGCTCTCAGGTTGTTAACTTAGTTATAAAAATTAAGCCTCAGGCAAGAAGTGTTGCCGGGACATTGCCTCAATGTGTTGAGGTTCTATATGGGGGAGGGGGCTGCACGTTGGTGTATGTGTGTCCATACTTTTTTTGAGGAAATAATGCACCATTTTGGGTGTAGTGCTTTTAAGCCAAAGTTCTGACTGGCCAATTGTTGTATATTCTGCCTCCGAATGCTGAATTGTTATTTGTATAAGAAGAATTAAATATTGGTTTGCATTTGGGGCACAATTTCGGTAATAATAAGCCTTTGCATGCTTGTTGCCGTAGGTTGCTGCTTGTAGTAGTAATTAATTATGAAGCACCTTGTCTGTCTGTCTGTTTTGTCTGCCTGTGTGTCTGTATCTCTGTCAGGCAATACCCTAGAGCGTGAATCTATAGGAAGACCCGTAAATAACTCTGTGCATCATGAAGCTAGAAGAAGAGTGGTTCCCAGGGGCTGTTATATGGATGGGAAGTGTTAGCAACTCGATTTTCTTAGCATGGGGGAAGGGAGGGAGGGCAGATGGCCAACAGTCTTTCCCTTACTGTGTGATCTTCCCATTCAAGTCTAGAGGAATTTCTTGTTGTTAGAGTTGGTATGTTGCAAATCTCACCTTAGCTGAGTAATTTTACTGAATCAAGTGATTGTTCCTTTAATATGACTTCAACATCATTTAGGTTGGCAAAAGCTGCAGTTTTGTGACGTGCTTTAAGGGTGGTGTAGTAGATGTTTAAATATGTGTATGCACGTATACTTGAATGTATGTATACTAGATGATCATGTTATGGACAGACTTTCTTTAACAATTGTTTCTTTTCACTCTTTGTCCTGTCTAGTCCTGTTTGGTCCTGTTCTGTCTTGTATATGAACAGTCTCTGAGAAACATATATACCAGTTGGAATGTTGAATTCGCAGTATTTGTTTGCTGTCATTGTGCTTCCTTGTGAACATGAAACATTGCTCCATGTACTTTTATTATCTAGAGATAACCTTCCAGACAGACAGAACAAACTCTTTATGATTAATTTTCTGTATAGGTCAATTACATACATGTGCTAACTTAGCTAGGTAGAAATTAATTCTCAGGTCTTTGCAGCACCACAGTCTGACATCAAAATTGGGTTGGGCTTTGAGATTGGATGAGAGGTCCTAACAGATAATTTATTTATTTATTTGCCTCTTCAAGGTAGGCTACTCAGAAGCGCTCCCGGCCCAACCACGGCTAAATAAAACAGTTTTTATTCTCTTAAAGAACAGAGTGGAGTGACCCCTGGGAATTATGCGCAGTGTAACAGGGAGACCATTCCAAGTTGTAGGACCTGCAACAGAGAATGAATGACGCTGTTGGATAGCAGTCCGTGAGCGGGGAACCAGAAACTCAGCTTGGATTAATATAATTAATTAATTATCAAGATAATGTTGATGCCACTGTTCTCATATACATATATGGTATTAATATCACATCAATACTTGGGAATACAGACAATTCACCCCCAAGGATTCACCCCAGGAAGATTTGTTCCCCACATTTGTTGATTATGGTCTATTGTTTTTCTATTTACATAGTGCACATACTAACTATATCTTTTCATTGTGAAGATTAAAAGAGTGATTGAGGGAAGCGAATCGTTCGAGGTCAAATCTGGTGGGGGGGGAGCATGGGAATAAAGCAAACCCTATATTTGAACATCATCGTCGTAGTTTCAACATAGAAATTGGTACATAACTGCGATTGCATTTTGAAGGTTTGTCGTGCCATGCAGAATGAAATGGAAGTTTAGTTTCTGCCTTTGTTCATTGGGAAAAATCAGACTGGACATTGCATCGAGTGTTGGTAGTGGCAGGAAGTTGTTATGGGGTGGTGGCGACTGGAACTGACCTCTTCCAGATGAGTATTATTAAGTGAAGAGGAGCTAGAATCTAATCTTCTAGATATAATATTTTCTTCATTGATAGTTTGAAACAATCTGGTGGATAAATTGTAATCGATGTGAGCAGTTTGGTGGTATTTGCATGAATTCTGTCTTGTTTTCCTGAGGTGTGGACAACATAGACTGCACGTCTCTGTTATATAATGACTTTGCCAGACTAAATCTTATGTTTTGTATTTTACTGACTCATGTAACCTGACAATGACTCCTCAGTTATTTCTGGTATTGTCATTGGTCGAGATTGCAATTAATTAGACCTGTGGGGAAATGTTTCACATGTGGACTGCATGGCTTAGACTTTCCACTATGCGCTGCTGCATCATCTGTCTCACAGGACCCTTGTTCTAGATTTTGACAGATCGACTTTTCAGACAAGTGTGTTAGATCATTTGTGCACTAGTGTGTATTCTCCAAAGAAATATATTATAGTGACAGATATATATCATTTGTTTTGTGGTTTCACTTGCTAGCAGACAGTATACGTCTTAACCATTAGGCATCTTAACCACTTTGCCAACAGCTTGAGCTATATATTGACTTTCATTGTGAATTCAGATGCTTAACTAACAATAAAATAAAAGAATAATGGCATATTTGAACCATGTTCTGGATTTTACTCGTATATGTCATTGTCAAGAATAACCTTCGTGTCTCTGATTTATGTTTTAGTTTAAGCGGCGATAAACGATGAAAGCAGTGATGTGCAAAATGCTATTTTGGAAATAGTGATTTATTTTTTCAAATACATATTAGTTTCTATTTAGTATTTTAAATGTTAAGGAATACTGGAATATTCTATTTTAGTGTTTTAAGCATATATAAAAATACTTTGAAATTAAGTATTTTCAGAAATTGAAACTCTTTTGAGTAACTTGTTACTGAATGCTTTCTAGCTGCTATCTGTTGCTATCGCCTCCTGTACTTGAGTAACTCTATCAGCAGGGTTTCGGTCCTTTATGGAACCTTGCTGTCCCTTTGCTCTCAATTTGACAGTAAATACTTTGCTGTATTATATGGTGTTATCTTGAAGCTCATAGCAATGAAATTAGTGGTTATGGGTAGTTGGAGATGGAGATTGACTGAAATTTCCCCCCAGAATTTTCTTCAGTTGCTTATAGATATCTTTTGCTTGGCAAGTTTACTACACAGTCTAAAACTAATGCTGTATAATACATGAGAGAGTGTGCTTAGCTAAATGCCTGGTTTTACACTCATTTAGAATCACTTACTTTCGCTTATGCTACTGTGTTGTTCTAGTTTGCCAAATTCTTACTATATTTTGGTTAATTGTAAAATTGAAACTATTTCTTGTATTGACTTTCAACACATTATTAAAGTGCTGTCTTTTGAAAACAATCACCGTAAATGTGACAGCACTAATTGGTCTCTTTGGGAAATGATATGCAGGTAATTTGTTCCTTGCGTTATGATTCAGTTAAGCCTACTAAAATTCTCTTGTTTGCTAGTATAATACGCTGCCTAGAAGTTTTGAACTGGCAATATTGAACTGAGTATTATTAAGGCCTTCTACTAAAGGCTAAGCAGAAATACTTACGCTTAGCAGAATTGATAAATTAAGCACAATTAAACTGTAACTATCAGAGATAAATTGTTACAACTTAGCAATTATAGATGTCACTTAGATATCAGCCTTGTGAAGTGGCCTGAAATAAGCCAAACACAAACAAGTAATTAAATGTGATGAAAGCATTATCAATCATTAAAGTTTTTAATGCAACATACATATATATATAATATATATATATATACTGCATAGAATAATGTGCCAGAATACTTTATTATACATTACAGTCAGCCACATGGCCAATCACTTTGGACTCCAGCTGGTGCAGTGCCCCACTATATTTGGCTTAAAATTGTTCTTTCACCCACACATCAGCTGAGCCAGGTGAACTGGAGAACTTTCCTCTCTTCAGTGCATGCATGGTTTTGCTTCATCAGTCTGGTCATAAACCAAGATAAAGCTGAGGCAATCTTGTTGATTTGATGCCTATGCCTGAGATCTTTTCATTTTCATTCCAGCAGTAAACTTGCTGGCTCTGTTCCGCTATCAACAACTGTCAAAAGACTTAGGGTCACTCTGGACACTAATCTCAGACCTTACATAAGAAACCTTTTAAAAGTCTTGTTTCTGTTATATCGAGACAATATATCATCATTATAAGGTCTGCGGTTGCCAAAGACTTGTCACAGATTGTTCTCTTCTGTGCTCTCACCTCAGCTTTTGCAGATATCTCTGCTCACTACACCTCAGAGTCCCTTTCTGCATGACACACTGTATATGTTAAGACTGCTTGTAACAATTGTAAAAAAAATAATGAACAGTGCCATCAGTTGTTCTCATATTTTCAAAAGCTGTGGGAAACTGTTTGTCCATAACTGTGCTTTTGACGGCAGTGCTTGCTTTAGACCAAGGGTGGCAAAGAGTCGGCCCCGCTGATCATTTCTGACCCACTGATGATTTTTTTGCCTTGCGAAGCCTTGCCTAAATACTACACAATTTGAGTATAAAGGTTTCTGTCATTTTGGAGGCTTAATAAGTTTATGCAATATTCTTGACTGATAATGAAGATCAAATTAAGATTTTTAAGGCTTAATTTGATAGTTTGTATTCCAAAAATGCACTATTTAAAATTTAGTTTAGCAAAAGTTTTCTGGTGCAGGCTCAACTAACTTCTCCAAGATCCCTACCACCACTTTGCTTAGGCACCTTGGATGCTCTGGTCCACCACTTGCTGGAAGATAATGCCACTGGCCTGCCAGTAATAAAGCTCTGACACCTCTGCTTTGGACAGATGTTTTGAGATACATTTAATTAGATCCAGTCTCACAGTTACTGATTGCTAATTGAGAAGTAGCTGACATGGTAATGTTAATGACCTTGACATTGGCTCTTGAAATAAATGGAATGGCAGTCAGAAGCTGTGAGAATTTTTAGTCTGACAAGAAATGCCAAGATGTGAATGAAGCACAGGTAGCAAATGGTTACACTTGTAATTCAGGTTGCATTTCAGCATATAATTTATGGGAAACTTGATGTGTTCCTATATCTGGGACAGATAGTATATCTGTATTTAATCTTAAAATATGAATACATATTAAAGTGATATTTCAAACACAGAGTAACAAACGGGTGTGCATATTGCATGTAAATAAATTATGAATAATCAATGTATTTATGAAGAAAATAAATTGCAATTATATTAATATGCGTGTTATCGCTAAATTTATTGTTGCATTATATGAAATAAATTGTGTTCATGTCAATAGATAGACGGAAGGAGGTTTCTTAAACCATGATGTAGTTGGACGGAGTGAGGCGCCTCTGCGTTGGGATCTTGAAGAAGGCTCCACATAAATTATGATTGAACGATTGATTGAATGATTGATTAATTGATTATTGCTGGGCTCAATAAAATTCAGTTTAATTAAAATTCTTCTTTGACACCTGAAGAATTTCTTTGGCTTTCCTTGACAAGCCGCTGCCTTTGACGAACACTATATAATTTATTTGCTTTGTTTTTACCCGACTTTTATCATAACTTTTATCATGATTTACACCAAAGTTCCGTTGATGTGATCTGCAGTTCTAACTTCCAATAAGATGCTCTTTGTTATATTTCACTCCTTTGTTGTAGCAGTATTTATTTATTACTTATCAGTGAAATTAAAAGACATGCAATATTATAGGTGAAATTTATGAGACTAGTCTGATGGCTATCGGTTTGATGTTTCTTTTGACCAACATGACTGGCTGGTCATTTGCTTAGGATATGTTTTTAACAAAATATCTCGCATTTGTTATAGCGCCCCTTCAATGTCTCTACTCATAGGCGCTCCTGACTACAGCACGGACACTGCAGTGGAGTTTCACGCCGAAGCGCACGAGCAATTGCAAGTGAAGGACTTGCCCAAGGTCCCTGTGTGGCAGCTTGAGGTGGATTCGAACCTGGAACCCTTCGGCTGCAAGCCACCGAATCCACCACTGCACCGCCGCACCCCACAAAGTTTAGACAACTTTGACTCATTGCGATAGCCGTAGATCTGCCTGGTGGGATGTCCTCAAGCAACAGGACTGCAAATTTCCACAGCACACTATGATGCCTTAGTCTGCATTCTCTGAGCAC
This sequence comes from Lumbricus terrestris, assembly GCA_949752735.1. Lineage (NCBI taxonomy): Eukaryota > Metazoa > Annelida > Clitellata > Crassiclitellata > Lumbricidae > Lumbricus > Lumbricus terrestris. The sequence goes on from OX457036.1 coordinate 64,700,662, forward strand.
TGTGGTCATTGTAGTTATCATCATTATCATTGTCATCATCATCACTAATCATTAGTCATTATCATTCATGTGTTGCATAATCTGTTTCTGGTGTGATTAGTGATTTGGACAGGGCAAGAGGAAGCTGCAACTGAATTTTAGACAGCAGATGATGTCTATTTATATAGTACTGCCGGTTTCCAAACCTGCGGGTGGTACCATGCACAGCACAGGATGCCGCTATAGCGTTATGTATCAAACCTATAATTACTTAGCAAGTGACGCTTGTGCCTAGTGCTTGCATGAGTTTGCATCAACAACTGATTGAAAAAATGTCACTTGAAACATATTGAATTTTTAATAGACCAAATTCACACCAAATACATATGAGCTTGATGAAAAAGCACATCTCATAAAGCACATCCTAGTAGTTTCGCATGATAGGCTTATTATGCTTATTCATTAAAAATGTGCCTTTAAATTATGTTTTAGGCATGTTTTGTGCCAAACTACTCATGCCATATGCCTTCTAACCAAGCCAAATAAATCAGCTCAGGCTGTTTACCCTTACTGTGACTGATATGCCTCCAGCTTGACATTTTCTTTGAGGCAAAACCTCTGTGCATTCCTTTGAAGCAAGGAGATATAAACAGTCTCCTAGCGCGTTTGCCAAGAAGCGGTGAGGAGAATAAACTGGTGATTGATTGCTGCGGCTATATCTGCTATGTCTCTGTCTACCTATTGAGCTGTTTATGAAAGTCTGTCTGATTTATAATACCTGAGAATTATTACCTGTGGATATTATCTAGGGCAAGCACGTAGTATACCTGGTATAAGTAAGTCTGAGTATAATTACTGTTTTTGAATTTCTATTCTGTTGTAGAAAGTTTGTAATGTAGGCTAATGAGGTTAGGATGAGATGATCATGTTTAGTTACAAATTCACTAAATATTTCAGTTCCTAAGACACCTAAGTTGCGAGAAATATAACTGAGACAATATTTAAAAGTAATGACCACAGGTATTCTGATATCATTGCATTTGGCAGTTGTTTTGTCATATCCTGTCAATTATAATTGTACATAATTAATCTTTCTATATATATGGTTCCCTGTTAGCCGAGTGTGTGTGTGGGTGCACAGCAACGATTGCATGTCCAGGCATACACCTATGACGTCTGCTCGCAGAGTGGACGTCACAGGCAAAAATTCTTTTAACGCTTCAGAGATCGACAAACGTGGCTCATATTAGTACTGTTCAAATTTTATGCGAATTAAGTCACGCACAGCGACATAGTAACACTACACAGCACACAATGGAATGCTTTAGAACAATGGCAAATGAAGTTTGTTTATTTGCATCATGCTGTCGTTGCTGAAAGAAAAGATTGTTGCTCCTGTCGCTTGCAGTTACCGCTCAGCAAATGACAAGGATTTGACGCTTGCATAGTTGCCTTAGAGAGAAAGTTGCTTCTATTTTGTCAGTGTGTATGATACACGAAGCATCAGCCAATGACAAGGCAAGACGAAACTGTAACGAGGTTGATATATGCAGAAGAAGTGAGAAAGTATGTCGTTGATCATTGACAAAACTTGGAATTCTATTTGGATTTAGTTACAGCATCAACAGCAACCAAAGAAGGGAATAGAATGACTTAGAATGAATAGAATGAATGGCAGATGCAAAGACAAGAAGAAGTTCTACACAAATCTGCATTAAACATGTTAAAAGGGAAAAAGAAAATGATTTTAGCAGCCGAAGATATGACTGAATTGCAAGCAGCACAAGGAACAAGATGAAATGAATGGACCTCTGAGCCAAGTTCAGGAATTAACCAGACTGCAGTGATGCCTGTCTAAAACCATTGTCATGTTTTCGATTAAATTAGTACTGTGAACAATATACGATAAAAAAACAAGCAACATTCTGAAGCAGGCATAATCAATGTCACAAAAATCAACAGAATTCAAGGGCATCGGGCGCAGCAGGTAGAAAGCCATGACCTAAATAAGAATAAACCAGTCCTTCAGTTCATGGCCAACTCGTGAAGTCAAATAACAAAAGTGTGCCACCTAGTTGTAGTGAGCCATAAAAATCCATAAAACTACTATGATATTTTGGATTTTTTATTTAGCCAACACAGGTGATAAAATGAATCAATACAAAGAAAGAAAAAAGAAAACTTTCTGAGCTGCAAAACAAGTAGTGAGGAAATAAAGTTTAAGATCAGAACTGGTGTTTTAACAGTTAAAACGAAATTTTAAAAATCAGTATCCTCCTTGCTCTCAAGTCTAGCTCTAACTTTAGGTAGACTTAGTGATTGCCTGATGATGTGCAGCTTAATTTGTTGAGTGTTTTGGTCTTCTGCTGTTAGCTATGGATTCTTAAATGACCCTTGCATCCCAAATGCACCTACAAGTTCAGTGGATGATTTTGCCAGAAAATATTACGACTCGTTAGAAATAAATTTGCAATTATGCAGTGCATACAGTATATGGCTTTATTTGATATTGCCCTCCTTTCAAAGTTCAATGTGCACAGCACTGCACACGTGAAACTTTTGTGAAGAATCTCAATGGCCAAAGCTCCAGCTCGTGAATGGATTAAATCATGGGCTTACTCAGTAATCTCTGTTGTGCGGACTGACTGCTCAATTCAGTTGACTTCTGTACCTTAACAATTTGTTAGTTGTCTATGTCATAGATGTAAACACTAAACAGCTACAAGTATTACAAGTTTAACAGTAGAAAGCATTACAAGTTCAAAGATCAATTAGAAATAATTTAACATGCAAAAGTTCATATAAGTTACACATAATATCTTGTTCATGGATGAGATTAGTTTCAGCGAATAGAAACCCTACACAGTGTCAACAGATGAATTGAGGTCTGTTGAGAGTCGAGGATGATGTGGATTTTTAGGTAAGGCCAAAAAAAAATAATGCTGTGTTTCCGGTAACAGAGCTAAAAAAAATTGGGTAGGTAGGTCGAAAAATATTTTTATTTTGGTAAAATATTTTTGTGCAGTGACTATACAAAAAATTATACCGAAATACTCTTTTTTGCATATAGGTACAGTGGTACACGCTGCAACAAAGTACGTGTTCTAAGCAAGTATAAACTGCCTATTTCCCTGTACCTAAAATTGCTCTAGAAAACAATTCTATTAATTTCATTTTGTTGACATCCTTTCTGGTAAGATAAAGTGGGAAGGGAATGGGAAGATGAGCGCGAACAAAACATCACTGCTAGGGGTCGTTCCAGACTGATCAAGCCAGTGACTAGTTACACCTAGAGGTTGCTAGATTTATTTTCCCTAGTCACCGTTAGAGGTGACTCAAATGAGAATGATAAGGCTAGAGGTTTCTCAAGACTGGCAGCCAGGAAGTAGCTAGGCAGGCGTGAAACTCTAAGGCAATGTCAATGTAAATAAAAAAATTACGCAAAATTTCCCGAGTCGCTGCAATAAAAGTGAGTCGGTTGGGTTACCGGAAACACAACTTTTTTTGCCTAAGATACAGCTCTATACGGAAGACAATGTCACCGTATTATGTCAAAAAAAATTTGGAGAAAAAATTTTTTTTAATAAAAATTTTTTTTTCATCAAAATGTTTTTTAAATAATTTTTTTTTACAAAATTATTTGAGTCGCGGCAATAAAAGAGGGTCGGTCGGGTTACCGGAAACACAACATTTTTTTTTTGGGCCTAATGGGTTTGACATTGGTCTGGGACAGCAGGCGGCTGATGATGGCTTCTCCAATTTGCAATTCACAGCGAATCCCTTGCCCTGCCTGTAGTCAAATGGAATTTCGATGGTTTCACAAGACTTGTCACCAATCTGGCATACCTGGAACTGCTTCATAAAGATGACAGAAACGTGTCAGTCCCAGAGCTCTTGATAAGCACATTTATCTGTGACACAATTAGCTAACCTCTTTCTAGCATCTTTTTTTTCATCAGTTACCGTAATAACCTGTGAGCCAGGGTGTGATGTGCCATCCGGTTTTGTGATAATGAAAATAAAAAATATGTATAATATTGTATATGCATACATTGCATATAATATATACATACCTGGAGGATTCCTCCGTTTGTTCGTTGTTTCGGATCTTTTTGGTGTTATGTGTTATGATACCGACACTCTGAACTGCCTCCCAAATGCCTTCCTCCAGACCTATGCAGCATTAAACTCAACTTTGAGATGAATTGTAAAACTTTGTGTAAACTGTGCTGTAAATTTCCCTAAAATTGATCTCCATGAATTTGTATTGACCCCATTCTGCACAGACCTCTCACGTTGTGGCCCAGAGCAGTTTTGTTGGTGAAGGGCGGTTGCCTGCTTCATGAGAATAACTGGAAGTTAGCACCCACCCTCCGAGGACTGTCAGTTGAGTTGGGAAAGGTTCTTTTTGCATTAAGGATTGATGTTACAAACGTAGGCACATAGTGACCTTTAGTCTTAACTAACTAGCTATACATCAGTGCATTTATTGTAGCCTGCAGCAAACACAGTTAGATGCAAGGAGATTAAAACTGCTCAAGGGTAGTTTACCTGTCCAAATACTAATGCAGTAAAATACTAAATAAAATACTCTAACTAAATAAAATACTCTGCTGAAAATCTATACCAATATCATCTGCATACAATTCAGTTGTCGATTTCTTAACCTTTTGCGTGCCAGAAGTGCAGTATTGCCACATTTATAACATTTTTCAACACATTATATCACTGCGTAAAGTGAACGAATAGCTTAGGTATCCTAATCCATGGTTACTTTATGCTGAATCACGCTTTGGAATACATTATGCACCTCTGTAACGCTCACACACACACGCACATGCACACACACACACACACACACACAACTGAATGATCTGAGTAATACTGAAATAGGCTGAATTTTTACAACTAAACTGTGCACACGTGGAATCCACTGCTAGCAAAATTCCTTAGTTTGGTTGATGTGTTGTACTTGTTGGGAGGTCTATTATAATACACCGAGTGGTGCTAGACAGGTCCATCTTTGCATTGACTCAGTGGAAAATTGCGTAATGACCAGCCTTAGTCCATATTATTTTTTCCATTTCTAGTGTTTATTTAAATGTTGTAGGAATCTTTACTGTAGGCAAGTGGTGCAGTTGGAATGGAACAATGGGGCACTGTGACAAGGATGCACGCCCTGTTGTGATGTGCTTCTCATTAACTCACTCGCCCCAGGAGATTTGCCTTGCTGTCATCTCTCTTACTTTCTGTTTTCTGTCTTTTTGCTTGTCTGGCTAATGTTGTCCCATGCTTCTGTAGATGAGTGAGTCATCTATGCTAATTTTGTGTGCTTGGGTGTATTCAATTCCAAAGTAACAGTATAATTGCAGTAGAAATGTACTAGTATTGGTGCATGAGAAACTCTCTGTATCATATTTCATACTGCGTATATTTTTGAGTTTTGACTTAGAGGAAACACGAGGTAATGAATTGACATAAGAAATATCTAATTTGTCGTTTCACTGTCAGCTGAAGGAAAGTTTTATAAAGCGACTGTAGACGACAAGACATTTTTTTAGCAAAATGTCTGTATTTGAACCTTTGGACCCTCTCAGTTACTAAGCACATTTGTGACTTTAAAATATGTTTGTCTTGAAGTGATATTTGTCTCAAAGTGCAGAAGATTACATTTCAAGGTTCAAATATACCACAATCATCATTAACAGAGGGTGGGCTAAGAGCGCCATGCTCAAATGTAGTAGTGTGTGGCTTGAGTTGGGCCTGTTGGCCTAAGTGCGGCTTAATGCACTGTCAAATTGTTTTAAGCCTGATATCAGATTTGTTCTATTACCTTAAAAAGCTTAATTTCTGTCTCATTTATGGGCAAAACTTATTTTGGTTTGATACCAGACAATTTATGTTTCTGGCAACATTAACTGTTTCACAGACATTATTCCAAGGTGCCTGGATTAATTGCCAATTGTAGGGCTACACAGCTTGCTATCTAGGCTGAGATGACAGGTAAGAACCTGCTGGTATTAACTAAGCTGGCAGAGGGAGATAAAGCATTAGTCCCATAATTTATCAAGCTGCAGCTAAGAGACGTATACATGCAGCTTTTTTTTAGCAACTATCAACTGTTTCCCTGTGTGTGCGAAAAAGTTGTGCTTTGTTACTAATGGCTCATATATGTGTTAAATAGTTTACACCAGTAGCCATGGCCTAAGAACTCTGTTCATTAAGCCAAATTTCATACAAACGGGTCTCCACTGTTAAGTAGTTGCATCTTTTGAAATTCTATGTATTTATGGTCAGTTATTATTCTGTGTTCAGATATCAAGTTTCCAAGACTTTTTTGTTGTAAAAGCTTATTATGGAGCGCCTGAGAGTAGAAGGGAGTGCTTGAAGGAGTGCTATAACAAGTGCTCATACATACATGTATACATGCATACATACATACATACATACATACATGCATGCATGCATACATACATACATACATAGTTACATACATATACACATGCATACAGTAGGTGCATGCATGCATACATGCATAGTTTTGCATACATACATACATACATGTGCAAAAACTGTGCACAGTATAATTATATGAGAAATTTAGATGTTTGTCAGAAAAGTGTCTGCTCTTTATTTACTGTTCACATAATTTTAAATCTTTGAAAGCAAGTATGTTTGTTTAAAGATGAAAATTGAATGAAATTTAATTAAATTTCTTTGATTTCTGCTTTTTAGCCAGACCAATCTACCGATTTTCTGCGTGCCACACGCTCTGGAGACGCAGGAAAAGTTCTCAAGTACCTGGATGAAGAAATCAATATAAACACATGTAATATTGTAAGTATTCAAAGAAATCATTATAAACATAGACATAGACATATTTTTATTGATCCCAACAATTCAATTGTACATGTATGTCTAACAAAGTATAGACATAATTCGCAATAAGAAAAATACTCAAAGTGAATAGGTATTATAAGAGTGAGGGAGCAAATAGGCACACCAAAAGGGACAAGTCCCGCTAAGCAGGGGCCTAATTAACAAAGTGAAGTGAGAAAGTGAAAGCTGAAGGGAGTATTGGAATGCAGAGATATTACTTAACTAGGGAAAGAAAAAAAGAAAAAAATTTATTATAAAAAAAACAAAACTAATGTAGTTAACACTACATGAAAAACTCAGAGAAAGAACAAAATAAAAGCAATCAAATAAATCAGCATTAGTATGGGTAACCCCTCATGCTATTAACAGAAAACATTACATAATGTATACACACGTAACAGGTGTTTAAAGTGAGTTAAGTTAGTAGCCTTACGAATGTGAATCGGAATTTTATTCCATATGACAGGGCCTTGGAATTTAATGGAAAATTTCCGAACATTTGTTTTTGTAATATTGTAAGTATTCAAAGAAATCATTATAAACACATGTAATATTGTAAGTATTCAAAGAAATCAATATAGGCACATGTAATATTGTAAGTATTCAAAGAAATCAATATAAACACATGTAATATTGTAAGTATATTCAAAGAAATCAATATAGACACATGTAATATTGTGAGTATTCAAAGAAATCAATATAAACACATGTAATATTGTGAGTATTCAAAGAAATCAATATAAACACATGTAATATTGTGAGTATTCAAAGAAATCAATATAAACACATGTAATATTGTGAGTATTCAAAGAAATCAATATAAACACATGTAATATTGTGAGTATTCAAAGAAATCAATATAAACACATGTAATATTGTAAGTATTCAAAGAAATCAATATAAACGCATGTAATATTGTAAGTATTCAAAGAAATCAATATAAACACATGTAATATTGTAAGTATTCAAAGAAAGATCCAGCATTATGTCCTTGCAGGGCCGGATTAAAGCATGTTCAACATGTTTGGCCGAACAGGGTCCCCACACTTTAGGGGGCCTCCACACATACGGGTGAAAAATTTTTCCCAATTTTTTTAGATTTTTAGCAAATTTCAGCCAAACGACTAAAAAAGGTCATCAACTTTTTGGAAGGGAATAACCTCGGTATATTCTACTAAATTTTCGACCATACTACTAAAAAAAGGTCATTAGAATTTTTGGCCGAAGATCCGCAAAAAATTTCCCGAACAGGGCCCCCACATTTCTTGATCCGGCCCTGTGTCCTTGAACGAAACGAGCAGTTATTGAGAATTGTTAAGTGACAGCATCACTGGCTTGTCTTGTTTTATCTTTAGCCATCTTCACTGCAAAGTTGGCCACACCATGTGTTGTCAATCTCCAAGCAGTTGCATCGTGTGTTGTCCTCACTAACTGACACAATAAATCTTCTCATAGTCTTTTCGGTATCCATCCACAATCGTCTCAGTATTCCTCATGCTTGTGATCTAGAAACAACCTGCATATTTCCTCATAATATTGCCAAAGTATGTGGTTTTTCCTTTTCTTTATATTTTTTTACAAATTCATTTCTTCTGCAGGTTCTTCGAGTACCCAGTTCTAGGCTTTTGTGGTTGTCCATAAACCCCAGTTTCTGCACAATCCTTTCTCTTCAGCTCTATTTCTCCTCATTTCTTTAGTTTTCTTGGTGGTCTATTATTTACTACCATGTTTGCAACTTGAATCAAATCAAAATCAAATTTCCTCTCCCCCCCCAAAAAAACCCTAAGCAATTGTGTAGAACAACATTAGAGGATGAATTACATGCACGTTATATGTGTGTTGTAAGTTGTAGAAGTGTAAGCCATATAAATGATTGCTTAAAAAGTCTTATTTTTTATCTTTTAAGTATCTGATAAATCGTAACTTTCATTAGGGTTACATGGATTATTCTTTACCCTTGTTGGGTCTTGTACTCATTTCATTTTGTCCACCATGGTTGGTGAACCTAGATGAGAGAATGCCTCAACATGGTGCAACTGTTTGTTCATAATCACCTTGACCTTCTTAATAGATCTGTTAATCACTGTGCTAAATCTGTGGCTGACCTGGTAAGATTATCAACCAGAGTCAGCATCAGCCAACTGCGAAGGTGCTAGAATGAAATGGCAATGGACCAAAGAAACTTCTGCTGTGGCATTGGTCCAGGGCTGTAAGGGCAAAGCTGGTCCTAGAGACCACACTCACTTTGCTTTGTGTCTGGCAGCAGAACAAAATACTACTTCTAATATTAGAAGTAGTATTTTGTTGAAAAATTCTTATTCTGTTATGGTAATATAAATTCTTATTCTGTTATTGTAATATAATTATTTAATTGTATTACAATAACAGAATAAGAATTTTTCAACGTAGTCTTTTAATTATAAATTTGAATAATGATGATGACATTGTCATAGATTTTAGTTTGTTTGTTTCATTTTAATTCAGTGAAACATTGGACATAGTGTATTGACTAATTTAATGTGTATACATTGATATTTAAAGCATGAAGCTATGCCAGCAATAGCAGATGACACTGGATACTGTAATAACTTGGCACCTGGGTCAAAGATAAAACGACAGCACAAGCTGAAATCTTCTATCGCTTCAGACACTTTGAAGTTTTGACGTGACTATAAAAAAGTTTAAATTAAGAAATTTGAGGCATGATTTACTTGCATTTTTATGCATTTTTTGCAGCATGGTTTGACTGGTTTACATTTGGCATCGAAAGAAGGGCACATCGAAATAGTAGCGCATCTTCTAAGCAGAGGTGCAAATGTCAATGCAGCTACTAAAGTGAGTCCGTGATTGTTGGTTGTAGCTAATTCGCTAGACTCTTATTAGTGCTCATTGTTAAAATATTGTTAATTATTGTTAATTGCACACTTCACTTGTACAGGTAGGTAAGCACTAAGCGGCTTGTTGAGCCACTGTTTAATGTAGTTATCATATGTATGTGAGCTTGTCTGAGCAGTTGTCTTAGTTCATGTCGATTGCTTCTGCATTTCTTATACGTATTTTTTAGATTTTGTTGGCTGTTGTTTTGAATGCTGACCTTTGGCAAAATAATATTTCGTGTTAGGTGGTATTTTCTTCCCAGCATTGTCATAAGTAGATTATCGTGGCACATGTCAGCAATGATGAAAGTGACTTTTAGAGCCGCAGTTTTCATGGAAGAAAAGCTCTAAGCTTAGATGTCAAGAACAAGAGCCATCGAGATAATATATGACGTATATTTTGGACCATGTGTGAATGTTTGCTGCTATGGCAGTTGTGAATTTATTATAGAGTTCTATCAATCATATCTCAGAGGTGTGTTCCAGAGCATGAAAAATCTGGTAGCAGAAGCAAGAGGAAGACAGAAGCAATTTGTTACAAGATAATAAGCAAACTGTTCTTGTCTCATTTAGTAAGCAATTGTAAGTGCTGGATGAATGGGGAATGAGTATTTTTTTGTCTAATGGTGCATGTAGAGATGCTAGTTAAATGTTTCATTACTTTACATTTAATTTGATTTTTATCTGGCTTTCTTTGCTGTGATAAAAAAATATTTAGTTGGTGGAGAAAGTTCAAAAACTAGGTGTATGAAAAACATCATAATGTGTTTACATGCTTAGAAATTCTGCTGATGAAAGTAGATGAGCAAAATCCAAATGTTAAGTAGTGTTCAGTGGGTGTTGGCTATAGTGAAAAAGCACTGGCTTAGATTTGGGTTACAGAATGTACCCCAAATCGTGTTTGATACACTTCTCATGCGTTAGTGTGGTTCACCGATACATGGTAAAAAATAAAGTTCAAGCTAAAAACCAGGGCGCCCTCCCAGTTTGTTAGACCTATCAATAGTATTATTGAGACAAAATTTCAGCTTCCTATTCCAACTGGAAGGCGGTGCTCAACGACTGTCTTACTTTGCATGGGTCAATGAAAAGACGTTAATTGTAGAAATCAATGTGTTGAGCATATATTCCAATACAATTGTGCTTTATTTCAAGATAGATGATACATTACTGTAACATGACAATATGTGTGACACTTAAACAATTGGTGAGTTTGAAATATAAAATTTCAGTAGGTTTTAAATATGGAAAATGTCAAAAAATGTCAACAACATCATTAAATCCACGGATGTCTATTGTTCTCGTTTTATGACTCCAAACATACAATGACGTCTACACTGTAGAAGGCTTTGCAAGCACAGTGTCAACAGCAGATTTCTTTGTTGATTGAGTGGGAACAGCTTTTCTATTTGCCTCAACCACTTGGAGAAAATACTGCTTTCTTCTTCATCAGTGATGAGTCAGTTTAATTCCTTGAACAACTTCACACTTCTCTCAGCCATGTCGTTTACTACTCTCAATTGCTGACTTCAGCCTCTACCCTGCTGATAATCATCATCGTCAGGCTATTGCACTGGTGTAAGTATAAAAAGGAATCACCAAATTTCAGGCGTGGCAGTAGTGTCAGTGTTCACTGGGTTGCAAACTCGTCCAGGCAATCCCCCTCCTTCTGTATGGCAGCACTACCGTCAACATCCTTTCACTAGGATTTGCAGTCATTCCGTAAAAAATCTTCACCTTATCTGAACCATATCAGGCAGATGGCTGCATAATAGTGTCTCATCTGAAAGGCACTAAGTATTGACAATTTTCTAGAACATTCATGGCAGCAACGTTGAGCTCCTACAAATAATAGTCACCTGAATCAAAAGTCCTATATCAATCAAAATTGACAGATCGTGGCCTGGAGTTTCAGCAGCAAGATGATACACAAAAGGATGAATCTGAGTTTTTCTTTTCCCATAGATTGAATACTTCACATTGATTGCTAAATCGTACAATTATTTTGATGATATGCAGTAACCTGACCATTCAAGAGCATGAGGAGGCCTGTATCCATGCCTTTCAGTGAAGAAAGGAACCAAATCACACATATGGATGAATCTGAGTTTCTTCCCTCATCCTCAGATTGAATGCGTCGCGTTGATTGGTATGTCGGCATATTTTGATGGCATAGGGCCTAGAGTAACCTGGCCATTCAACGTGCGTGGTAAATTGGGCTCTCCAGTTTCTTATTGAGGGCTGACTTTCAAGGACAACCATTGACACCTCAATGACTTCTTGGTAGTCGTCTCTGAAATTGACTTTAATTTCAGCAGTCTGCTTGATGAAACTGATCGCTCTCTCATGTGAGGCTTCAGTAGTGGATACAACTTCCAGTACTCGTATGTTGTCACGTGTCACACCATCCCACACAGCTTTAAATCTCTTTAAGATTGGATTCTATTTTGGATTAGATGAGCAACAACACAAGATGAAAATTTTGGTTTAAATCAACTCCATCACAATGACGACAGCAGGCCAACCACAGGAACATTTTACATATCCTGTTTTCCAATAAAACGTACACTTCACTAAAACGTCCGGTGTTGTGTCAAAGATCAAGTCTTAGCCATTATCAGCGAGTCTCAATAATTTCAGAAGATGATGAATGACCTTGGATTTAAATTATATCCTGTCATAGAGGGACATTTGGGCACACCAAAGAGTTTAGCGACACCATCACCTGAAACTAGCACTGACAGGCGGTCAACATTTCCAGTGTACTGCAAGTGGTTAATTTCGTAGAAATTCAGATCTTATAGCTTCAGCATGCTCCATCTTGGCTTCTTAAGCACTCCATATGAAAGGTTTTCCGTGAAAATGGCAGGACAAAAGGATCGCACATAAGCGCTGCAGTAATTGTGACCAACAATCCCAATGCTTCATGATCAGATCACCTGAAGTGTTATTGCTATCAAAATGCACTTGTCACTCGATGGCTAAACAGCTGTCAAGTAGCTAGCACTGACTGTAATAAGTATGATAGTGCAACAGAATCTATTTCGAGTTCATCTACATAACAAGGGTTGAGGTTTTTGATCAAGCTCAAAAACATCAAGATTTCTTGCTAATACAACTACATGATAATATTTCGATGTCGTTGAGCACCGCCTTCCAGTTGGACTGGGAAGCTGAAATTTGGTCTCAATAATACTATTGACAGGTCTAACAAACTGAGAGGGCGCCATGGTATCTAGCTTGAATTTTATTTGTTTGGACCACCCTACTCATGCGTGTTCTTGTACAGTCTAATATTCGTGTTGTGCCTGATGCATGCCAGAGCCTGCCTTGGTGCATGCCAGAGCCTGCTGGGTTGCATGTCGTGTTGCATGCCGATGTGTGCAACAGTAAACTGTTTAATGAAGGCAGATGCCAAAGGTTTCCTGCACAGTTGGAGTTGGTTGACAGAAATAAAGTCTGATAGGTCCCCCAGGGACAGCTGGCATATGCCATAGAATTCTGTCTCCTCATTTTCGTGGTTAGGTAATTTGTGATGCCAGTTTGAGAGTTTTTCACATGGTTCTACAATCTACATGCCTCCTGTATAGGTTTCCTTCCTAACTTCCTAGTTTGCTTAATTACTGTTGTGCTCACTCCACCCTTCAACTGATTTTAGTGTTTGGCAGAGTGTCTTGCTTTTATACTAGAGCTTGATCACTCAGGTGGCCTGTGTCAGGGTTCTGTTCCTTGCAGACCCCTGTCACTGTTTCTCGCTGCTTCTGACCTGTGCCTATCCGTCCTCTTGTCTGTGTCACAGTCTCTGTTGTGAATTCTTCATCCAAAATTTACTGCTTTTGCTATGGCCACAGAACGTAAAGTGTTAATTCAGTGAAACTGAGACCTGGTGACTATTAAAACAGCTCCTGTTTGCTGTGTGAAAATTGGTCCAAGCTGACAAAGTTCTAATTACATGCATGCACCTATCGCCTGACCTAATCCTCTCAGGAGACTGATTACTATTTAATGACAGCCGGGAGGTAAATAGTTCACTCTTTACAGTATCAAACATGGAATGGTGTGCAGGAAATCCTTTTTCCCTGTTGCTTTGAACCTCTAGACACAGTTACAAAGAGTTCTTAGATGAGATGACTGAGCAATCTGGGGAATGTGTTGCTCTATCACCTCCATGTCTGGGTTCCCGTGAATGTGTGAAATTCGCAGTTTGTTGCTGAGCTACTTGTGGCAATGTTGTCCAGTTTTTGAATTGCTGATGTCATGCCTTGCTTTAACCAAAACGATCTAAATATCCAGGTCTATACATTTGAGGACTGCTGTGACTGATGATGGTACGTTGTGTATGAATGAGCTACCGCTGGTATATACTTGGTCTTACCAAACAACTGGTCAGGGTTTTTCAGAATCCTAACTTGCGAGTATGTTAATTTCTTTTTTGACTTGTCTTTTACAGCCTGTTAAAGAACACCCATGTTGCACTCTCTTGTCTTTGTATTTCTTGAAAGTCTAATTTTAGCTTCCTTACTGTTCTCTGCTAGCTTTAGATTTTGAGTCTTCATGTCTTGGCACTGCTTTTGAAATGGCCCCTATTTGTGCCATTACTTACGCATCTTCCTTAATGTTTTGACTCATCATCTGTCATTTGACGGATTGCTAACTGCATTTTGGTCCCTAATCCGATTTGCAGAATCTTTGGACTCACAGACTCATAGCTTGTGTGCTCACATGGACCACCTTCTGGGATATGAAAAATCAGAAGCTATTAGCTATTAGCTTAGCATATTCAGCTGACTTCTTAATTTCATTAATTCATTCTTTCATTAAGAAAATTTATATAGCACCCATTCAAGATTTCTACTCTGAGGCGCTGCTCTAAAATGTCCATGTTAAAGTCAATATGATCAAACAGTCAGTGGCAATTGAACACAGCTTAAGTATCAGATTATATACTAGAAAAGTCACCAATGACAAATTCTTGCACACACAGAAAGCTCAACCAACGGATTCTGTTTCAAAGTTGCTGGTCCCCCTAGTGTCAAAACAGAGAAGTGAAGACAGTTGACAAGGGTCACAAGGGTCGCATCACTGTGACAAATCTTCACAGATGGTAGATGTAGTGTCTGGACAACATCCGTCTGGCACTGGGTCTGCAGAGGACGACTTTATACTAGCAGCTGGAAATGGTGGAATACTGTTACTGATGTAAGACAGTGGGTGCCATTACAAAAAACTTTGCTGTTCAGGTTACAGCCTAAAACCATGCAGTGGGCGAAACTATTTTGTCAATCTGTGATGAGTGGATGCCTTCGATGGCAAATATCTGAAAATTGTCCACTGGAAACACCAAGATACAATGACAACAGAGTAAAATATCTCAAAGTGGATACTGGACCATTTTTATAATCAAACAATGAAATTAGTCAAGCAAAAGCTGCGTTCTTCGAGCAACCAAATGATCAAAATTGACATGTTTATTAAAAACATGCGGCCATCTTGGAATTTGTTGATGACTGACTGGAATATCTTGTTACTATGCAAAACTGCTGCATTATGCTGGTTTATTTAACAATGCTCTTGCATTTGAGACAATGAGCATCATTTCAGGCATTTTAAATAGGTCACACTGAGAGAACTTATTTGTTCAGAAAGTCATTGACTCAAGGGTACCCCTCTCCTTTGGCTTTGGGCCTACCTGTCTGACCACACCCAGATGATTATCTCTGGTAACTCTATGACTCAGTGGGTCCCTTCTGTATTGGGTGTTCCTCAGAGGTCTGCCCTAAGCCTACTCAAGATTATTCATCTAGTACATGGCTGATATTTTTCCATATTTTCTCTTTAACCATTCGGCAACTGGCCACCTTTCTGCTGAGGAAGTCCAAGCTTATGTTCATAGACCACGCACTGCTTAACTCCTGGCTAGTCAGATTGAGTCTCTCTCTGTTAAGATCTTCATCTTTCAATGTTTTCTAATTGTCTTTCCGTAGTCTCTTCCAAAACCCAGCTGATTTAGTTTGGCGATCACCAGAAACTTGACGATTCATTGCTCTCTGAAAGTTTCCTCACTTCACCTTTTTGTTTTGTGTCCAGCATCTAGGTGTCACTCTGGAATATGGATAGTTCGCTTACCTTTGCTAAACACATTTCCAAGCTTACTTGCTCATCCTACTTCCAGCTAAGACCTCTAGAGCTATTCACAGATCTGTTTGATCCTTGACCTTTGCCTCAATTGTTCATGCATTTGTCTGTTCATAGATAGAGTACCCGGTACTGTAATTCCCTTCCTCGTTGCTATCTAACTGAACTTAGCAATTAAATATGAGAACAATTTTAAAATGTTTGCTGAACTGCATAAAATTCCACAGAACTTTTGTAATTGTGGTTCAATGGAGAAGGATTCCAAGGGGAAGAAGACCCAGCACTGAAGAAGGTCATATTGGATTGCGTTGACATCTGGAAGTTCAGCACGAGTGTATCCATAAGAGATGGAAAGCATAACGTTCTCATATGTTTGCTGGTGTGGTGTTAAGAAATAAATCCCAGACCAACTGGAGGATCTTCAGTGTAATGCGTTCAGTGAAAAGCAGCAGGTGCAGTGTTTCTTTTGAGAGTTCTGGAACTTGTGAATTTAACCATGTTGTGTACAACTTGGGTAGTGGTACATACGTAGTAATATTATTGCATTTGGAGTGAGTTTTTACAAACTATGAGATTGCTTGAACCCATTTGTTCTTTTGAAGAAGGTATACTCTGTTTTTGGCTGGTGGCATTATCACAGAGATCTTGTACTGCTTCAAAACTGAAATTTTCAGAAGACTATTTTGTTCTCTTTCAGAAGCACTTCTGAGCAGATTGCTTTTGTGCAGTTTAACTAGAGGCTCTCCAAATTGTACTCGCCAAATAGGCTTATATTGATTATGTGAATGCCATTGCCTGTCCCTGCAATATTATTTTATGATCGAGGTTTATGAATAGATTTTTTAGTTCACATTTCTTCTGCTTTGTTGATACAAGCATTCGAGTCAATATTTGCTTGCTCTTCGTTATGGCGTAACAGCCATTTGTGCTGACTGAACTCTAAAAATTCCGTGTCTTATGTGCTCTTGGGTGTGTGGGTTTGAAGAGATTCATTCAAATACTATGCAGACTGTGTAACCTTAAGCTTTTCGGGTGCATCATACGCTGAAATCCTTTCATGTTTACCTTACTTTTTTCACTTCTTCCATCTGCTCTTCAATCAGCAGCGAATATATATGACCCAGTTTCTGGTTGACAGATGATCAGATTTGTATCAGACTTGCCAGACTTTGTATATAGATATAGGAATGGAGACAGGAATATATGAAGCCATTGCTGTGCATGTAAATGGGAGCATTGAGTTAAGTGGGACGAGGTGGCATGGGGGTATGTTTGGTGCCTTGTGACTGGAGGATCGCAGTTTCGAATCCACCTGTAGTGATTGTCTCCTTTGCTCCTAGGTCAAAGAGCTTACCATGCAGGATTTACGACCGGCTGGGAAAGCCTGACCCAATGAATGATGAGTAGTGAGATTAGACAGGTATTGAAGTCTGATCAACTCATCTTGTGACACTCCCATGTGGAGTAGGCGGCAGATTATTATTTATTATTTTTCAGTTGTCAGCTGCGTGTGCTCCTGCTTACTTACTGGTTCCTTGTCTCTGATTTGTTGGATTTTGATGAACTTCTTGTCAGTTATTGCTCTTCTTTTGATCAGGGATTATTCCTGTCATTTTGTTTATTCATCAGGTTTTTTTGTAATTGTCGTCCTTTGTTTCTGTTCCTATTGCAGTTACTTGTGCCACAATGAATGTGAAGGCTCCTCCTTTCACTTGCCCTAAGATACCATAAGTATCAGACTATCTATCATTCAATTTCTAAGATTAATGGCATAAAAAATTGAAAATAATCTTTAAATATTGGTCAGAATAAACCTTTGAAAATTAGATAAGGAGGCCTAAAGTGTTTGTCACAGTATTAATTGAGACATGAAGAACTGTTAGTGGGTTCTTGAGCTTATCTGCAAAGGCTAAAGATAGCATACACAAGGATGTATTGCATAACCGTAAAGCATTCATTTAGTCTTCTGTCGAACCACTTTAAATTTTTTTTACTATACTGTATTGTACTTCATCAACAAGTTTCCATTAAAGCACGTCTCCCAGTGCTGCCTTATCAGAGACCCACAAGAAATGAAAGGTGTGAAAATGTGAGACACTTTCATCAGATGATTTATGAGCTGTCTTCACTGTGAGCAAGCAACAGACTGTTTTTGTAAAGTAAACACACCTTGAAGACAAAATACTGATGTACTGCCAGAGCAATGCATTATGCTGAATCTAAAGGGTCTGACTGTTTGGATGCTTTTGTATTCTGTGGGGTAAACTCGTGATCACTTCCTAATGCATGCTGTGTGACAACGTTTTATTCAGAGTGACTGCTCTCCTGTATTATTCTGCTGCTGGTGATTGCTTCACTGGTGGTTGGGTCAAGCAGTCGGCAGCATTTGCATGGCCTGAACATGGCCCACTTGAAGGACTCTCTCAATGGCTGTGGGCTGCGGCTGTGGCTCTGACTGTGGGCTCTGCATGACATAATGTTTTACAATTGCCTCATGCACTCGCTTCGCCTTAGGCAGACTTCATTCACCAGTGGCTGTGTAAATGCATATGGGTTGTTTATGTCTGGTCACCATGGTGTCAATTACTCACATGCTTCTTGCTGCTCACTACTAATTGAATGTCTGATTTCTAGGGGAAAAACTAGCCATACTTCCATTGAAGAAGCATTGTTTATGACTGAAATTATTTGTCATTGCTGTACAATATGCCAACTTCTAGAAAGCTTCTGCTACTGTGCATTAACTTTGATCTTACGATGAGAATTATCTCGTGCAGTGAGCTTCGATTGCTGACTAGTCAATCAGATTCTTAGCCTCCTTACAGTTAGGGTTAATCAATGGTCACACACTATGCTGAACATTGTTCTTTCTCTTTTATATATAGATTGTCTCAGTTTGTTGTTTTACTTGTCTATAGGCTGTTGTGGTCAATGTTGTCACTGTGTATATTTTTTATTTGTTTTCTTGTTTATTTCTTGGTTTTTTGTCATCAATATTCTTACTAGAGGTGTTGTGAATCAATTATGGCAAGTAAAAACAGTTATAGACCAATGATTCATTCAGTTTTTACATGATTTTTCTGTTTCTTTCAGTTAACTTAAATCAAAACTCAAGACCTATCTTTTAAACAATCATATGGCTGCCATTTAACTTTTTTGAACTCAAGTACAGCACCCTTTCTTCGGCCTCGGCTGAGTTACAGCACTGTACAAATTATCTTATAATTATTAGGTATTATTATTAACTATTTTTTAAATGCCAGTTATACATAAAAATGGCATGCATTTTCCAATTGGCGGGCTCCCGACTCTGAAGCTTAACTCTATCGGTAGATGATAGACGTTCACTCTAAATTTTGTTGACCTTTTAGAGTTTGATGAAAAACTTGACCCTTCCTGGGCTGTTCTCCTCTGTAGGCTGTTTGGTGGTCTCTCGTTTTACTCTATGGTTTTTCTTTGAATCACCATGGATGTTGGAAAGCGCAGTTGATTCTTTTTTAGTTGCGATTACTAGAGTTCTCAGGTTAGAACAGTCTGGCTGCTCTGGCATCGACTAAGGACATGCATACAAGATATGTTGTTTGGTCTAGACAGTTCTTTCTATTTCGGTTGGTATTACAGTCTGTGTTGAGTACTGTGGCATTCAGAGAACATCTGATGTTTCAGACTTTCATATGGAAGTTTAGACAGATATTTGCTCACGTCAACACCTGCAGATTCTCTATTAAGATAACTGGTCTCACTGTTTGGAACAATCTTCCTGCCGATATCCATAACCACAAAATCTCCTCCTCTTTGAAAACTTTTGATTACCCACCTACTCGTTTTTAAATATGTAATTACTTTCTATATTCTGTTTATTTGTTTAAACAATTCTAGCGTTAGACAATGCTAATTGTGTTATTTCAGTTGTGACTTAAATCACTCCTGCTTCTGAACATTTATGTTACCAACTTCCACTTATAAAAGTACTAATATACATAGGTGGCCCTGCTTAGCGGGACTCTGGTCCTTTTAGGTCCTCTCTCTGTATCCCAACTTAGCATTGACTTGAAATTGTATGTTGTTGTGTTTTTTGGGAGCAATAAAAGCACTTACCGGTATTTTATGTTATTTTATTGTGGCTAACAAGTTCATGTCATGGCTGTCTCTCTCTAGGCTAAGAGACTGCTCTGCTCTTCTTTTCTTTTTCTAAGTGCAGCTGTACTCACCCTTCATCCAGTCTCCACTTTCAGCAAGTGCTCCTATGGTAAACTTAGTATAGTGCTTTAATATTCAAAGAATTCATATGGAGCAAGTCTGCTTTCTCTTTATTGCCTGTTGACATTTCTTTCTGTGAGTGTGAAGCTGTTCTGTTTGACTACTTTGCACAAGATATGCTTGACATTTTAAGGGTTTACGTTAACAAAACGTGCAGCTTATTTATGTGACTGAATTGTCAAACAGGTGTTCATTCATTGTCATCTCTACAGCCAGGTAAACTCTCACAGTCCGTCAAGCAGGCAAAAACCATGACCTATGTTCATGGAAGTCTGCCACTGCTCGCATTCTGGCCTGCCAGTCCCAAGCATGGATAAAAGAGGAGGGCAACACTTATTATCTTTGTTGTCACTCAGCATGGTTAAACCGATACAGATACTATGGTGTTCAGGAAGCCAAACCTTCTAACTATTCGAAAGATGGACACTATTGCCCAAGCCTAATCTCCTCCTAGGTACACTGGTTAACTAATTAAAACTCAAAGATAAAGTATGCGGTAAGACTTCCCATTTTGAGGATTGAAATTCAGACCTAAATTTCTCACTCTCGAGATTTGGAAGAATAGATGCAGTGCATAAGAGTGGATATACAATATACATAGCTCACCAGTTGAGGAAATTAATCTAAAGATGGCTACCAGTTAATTTCTCTCTAGAAGCTAGTTAGTCTGTACAACAATGGCTAATGTATAAATAGCACATCCTGTAGACAGCACAAGCATAGACAAGACCAGCATTAATCAAGGCTTATCAATTCTATGTAAGCACTGTTGCATAACATTTATAAGAATGATAAGATATGCTAAATATACCTTGCACATTGCCAACCTATGCTTGTTTGAAATGGACCAGCCTAGCTAATGACTGGCAATGAGGGTTAGACTATAGGACTAAGGACTAAAGCAGCACCCAGTTTCTTCCTATCCCTCCTCACAAACAGTGGTCCTTCATCCTGCTGGCCACGGAAACAACAGATGGTTTGACCTGTACTTTGAAGAAAGACTTTGCCTACATCAGTTTCGGCAGTTGGCACCTTTCAGACCTAATATGGGAATCAAGCAAAGCTTCATGTTACACCTGTTAGAGCCTTGTCTACTGTCCAGCAGCACCAGCTCTCTTCAGACAGCGACAGTGGGGCAGTTGGCATTTTCACTGATGATTCCAGCTCTGTGCAGCATTGAACGTCAGTGTGAAGCCATAGCAGTGACCGACCTTAGCTGTCAGTGCTCAGGCATTTACCCCAGTGATCTATGACCACATGTGCTCAACACTAAGAATTCTTATACACTGCAACTCTGCAGGTTGCTTTACATGATGTATTGGCAATGGGGCAAACTGCTGTGTGTGTGTGTGTCTCTCTCTCTGCACAACCCTTTTCAACCTGATGCCATTTTGGTTGAGTAGATTTCTTCCTACTGTTTTCCATTACACATGTATGACACATGTATTGCTCTACAGAATTCCAGTCTCTCTGGTTCTGGCTTTTTCATAACCCAGTGTAGGCTGCTTGGTTTCCTAATGTAATGTAATGTAAATCTTCGAGAATTTCTCAGCGCCCACAAAAGCCACGTCAGAGAGACCAGCTTATTCACCAGCGCTAAGGAAATCAACTCATATATTGCGGACATTACGATGATAGTTTATATGATGCAAAATCCTTTTCTTCCACTCTGTGCCCATCTCGCCAGTTGTGAGGATTTGCTATTGATTATAAACTCACGTAAAGACTTTATGGCGCACTGTAGGTAAATGAACAGCTTTTGTACACGGCAAAATAAGCCAAATTTCCATTGTGTGTGGTATATACCAACCTAAAACTGTCCTTCATGTCTGTTAGGTGGAACATATGACTTTCTTTCTCTATCTTTCAAGGAAAGGAAGCCAAACATATTGCCTTGCAGAGAGGTAGATAGTAGATACTGATCCACTGCAGTGTTCTGTGCTACAGGTTTTCAGGTGGACCACGTGGACCGGACTTAATTAAAATGGGAAAACAAACTAATGGCTACTTGATATATGCAGTCCAAAGCTCCTATTTGCAGAGGCTTGAGTGTTAAGGGCTGGCTGAGGACCTAACTGCCATTAAGTAGTTCAGCTACTTTGTAACAGTTTGTAACACTGGGTATAACACCTTTTCAATTTGTACTTCACAAAGATACTTAATTTACATATTACATGCTGTATGTGCATTCCTAAAGCAAAAGATGGGCTTTGGACTTTGTAGCATGGCTGCTATCACGTGTTGCTTGTATAACTTTTTGTTCTGTGCCCAACCCAGCCCAGCAGTTGTTCTTTGAGATGGCATTTCTTTTGGCTTTGCAAGTTCACGTGGGATCCTCACGCACCTAGCGCTGCCAAAGCATTAAACATTCCTAGGCCGTTTCTTTTTGCCGTGTAGGCTGTCTTATTCTGTTTATGTCTGGCTAGAGTCTCGTCTTTTTTTAACAACTTGTGCTCTCTAACCAGTCTCTGGAGCTTCGTGGATCGTGATTGGTCTATGAAGATGACTGTGCTTTCAAGATGCAGTCTTTCTTGGATCTCGAGCAACTATTGATTGCTGACTTGTGCATAACGATAATAGCGTTGTACAATTTTCCAGATTAGAATAGATTAGATTAGATCAGAATAGCAATCTTTATATGAACGGACATTGCTTTTAAGACAGTAGCTCATTTGTGACACAGAGGCTCAAAACCCATCACATGTCGGATTTTGACCTTTTGATTTAGTCATATGCTACAATGACCATGCTCTAAAATGCTTTTAACACAATGAAATTATCTTTTTTCTAACAAAAGTTGTGCTCGTTTGATTCTTTCATTAGTTTATAGTGAAAAAATAAAATTAAAAGTTACTGAATATTCGTGTCATCCAAGTCTACTGAATCCACTAAGTTATTATTCTGAAATTTTTCTGGGCATTAGAGGCATATATTCTGACTGGGATAACCCAAACGGCATCAAAATCGGTTCACACCTTCGCAAATTAGGGCGAATTCACAGTCATATACTGAATTGAAGAATAAACTGCATTCTTTACCCCTCTCGCCTATTTCGGCGTCTAGCGCAATATCTAGGAAGCGACAAGCGACGGGTTTCGAGCCCCTGCGTCACATTTGGATTCATGTAACAGTTCTTTTGACTCTTCACGCTCTGACCACTTGTTTTTGTTAAATCAAAGTATTATGAAGTCGTGGTGTTAACCAAGTGATCTGTTATGTGTAGTTTACAATTTTAGTGCTTCATTGGAAAGTTCACTTTGTTCTTGTGTATATGTAATTATGTATGTATTCATTTAATTCCACAAGCAACAGGCAATGCACTGTAGATGATAAAAGTTCCTCTGGCAAGGCAATTGAGCATGTCCAAGTTAGTAAACTCAAATGCATGTCTTGCTTAGAACACAGGGCTGTTTTTAAGGAATTTTTAGAACTGCACAACCCCTTCTTTTCTTTCCCATCCTCCAT
Organism: Lumbricus terrestris; assembly: GCA_949752735.1. Classification (NCBI taxonomy): domain Eukaryota; kingdom Metazoa; phylum Annelida; class Clitellata; order Crassiclitellata; family Lumbricidae; genus Lumbricus; species Lumbricus terrestris. The sequence continues at coordinate 64,724,256 of OX457036.1, forward strand.
GGTAAATTACCTCCAATGGGGCGACACTGACCTTTTTTAACTAGTTTCAACTGCACGGAAGTGCTTTTACAACTGCACAAATCCTTTTAGAACAGCACATTTTGTGTACAACTGCACGCTAAAAGAAGCCCTGTTAGAACACTTCTACCACCATGAATGAGCAGTCTGCTCCTTTGACCTATGTGTATTGACAATCTAAATATGATCCACCTTACGTATCAGACATGTTACAGAATATTCCTATATTGGCAAATGCAATTAGAGATCCTGACATGGCAAAGTGGTTTTTAAAAAAATGGGTTGATGACAGGCATCATTGTGTCCTCACAGTGAAAAGAAGGCACAGGGCATGTGAAAAATGGTAGGCAGCATCAGGTCCCTGTTGTTTAGAAGATTCAGAAATAGACAACGACAGGGAAGCCAGTAGTGATGGATGATTTTGTTTGTTGGTATCCAGGTACTTCATTGTCTTATGAGACTTGTGCACACCTGAAATTGAGTTTGATGGACTGAATGGGTGTGTTTTGTGGGTGGTTTCAGTGGGTAATGATGAATGATTGGGTTTGTTTGATTGTTTTTGCTTTGAGTGGATGGTTTTGAGCAGGTGGGTTTAGGCAGGTGGGTTTGTGTGGGAGAGTTGGGTGAGAGGATTGTGTTGAAGATCATCATCATCACCATGTTGTTCTCTGCCAGTTAGTAGGTTGGTACATCCCATGGCACCACTCCTCTCATTGTTGAGCCTCCTCTTTTAGCTGTTAATATCCCTCCATCATCATCCAGTCCAGAAGCTTCTGTTCAGGTTTACAATATGTTTGTGCAAATTTCCCTTCATTATCACAAACATTATATTGTAATTCCATAACTCATAATCATAAACTGCTTATTTTCCACATAGTTAACTTTGGATGTGAGCAATGAAGTTAAATGCATTCATTGTCACAGAGACAAATCTGAAATCATCATTGTCACAAGCCTCATTTACATATAAACTAAGAATTGAATTGTGTCCATGTGTCTTAGTTGAATGGTTATTCACTATGTGCAGAATTTAAGACAGGTGTGAAAAGTTGTTCACTTACCAATGCTACCATTGTTGAGATGTGTTATATTTTGGTCATTGTAGAAAGGGAACACTGCCCTTCATGTCGCATCCCTCGCTGGAAAAGACAACATAGTGAAGACTCTGGTTCGTTATGGAGCCAATGTCAATGCACAATCAGAAGTAAGGTTTTAAGCAAGATCTATGGAATATCTGCTTTCATAAAGTTCATGCAAGATCTATGAAATATCTTCTTTCCTGTTAGAACTCAGTTATTTTGCTAAGTTGTGCCTTTGCCTACATCGCACTGTTTTGATCAGGGAGACTATGCCGATCAAGGCATGAGAGTATCTTCAGATGTTAACATGAAGCCAGTGTATATAGGAAATGCAGTGTGGTGTTCCCAAACAATAATGCATTGACCAGAAGGTGTGAGTGAGAACTGGTCTGTGTGTACTGACAGCAGAGAATCAAGTTGTAAAAGGCTTTTGGTGTTTAGAAGTAGGGCAGAGTTATAGAATAAACTATTTCATAGTGTAAGACTAAATACGGTAGATATGAAGAAACAAAACAGTCTATGGATAGAGGAAGTGAGGGACAACTGCCCTAGAATGCTCTAGAAAAGTTGTAATCTTACAATAAATATCCAAGATGTTGGCCATGTGAAAGGTAACCTGTTGGCTGAATCTCAGAAGCACAAAGATGCAAAGAAAAGAGAAGTCAAAGAAGATCACTGCTATACTGGATAGTCAATGTAGGGCAAGGCATAACAAGACTGAGTTTTAAAAAAACCGTAGGAGGACAGAATGAAGAGCTAAAAATAGAAATAAAATCAAATCCTAGTGGCTAAAGCTACTCGTAATTTGCTCTACGTAGGAGTTGAACTTTGTCTCATTTTTGCAGGGAATGACTTCAGAAACATCAGTGATATGAAAATGTTTGTTAATGTGAAATAGAGCATAAATTAGTAGTCTGCCATTTCTAAACCAGATAAGAAATGACTGGAGTTTGAAATATAGTGGCTCCAGCTTTGTTGATTTTTAAGCTTATTAGGTCTTGCATCTGTGATAAAGATTTTAGGGGCATGCTAAAGACTTCAGATAGTGTAAGAGTGATGGATGGCCATAATGGCAAGCGCACACAGACACACACGCACACGCGTGGGCACACACAAAGGTTAAGAGCTTTAGAGATCCTTGAAACTAGTTGGTATATATATGGGCAAGAAAATGTAAACTAGGATGCTGGAAAAAAGGATGAGCGGGAAGGGCAAAGGCACCATGACTAGTAGTAACTAGGGCAAACATAGACAGTGTGTTGAATGTTGCATTGTTATGCAGTGGCATTGGATATCAGAGAATTGTTCTCAGACTCTCTTGTTTTATGATTTAGCAATATTGTCCACTTATTATTCAATAAAATACTCAGCATCACTATCATCTGTGTGTAGCTTGTCTTAGAATAGTCACGCCCAATCTTGTGGCAAGGCCTACGCAGGAGTAGTCAAGTTACAGAGTGGCAAAAGGCAGCCTTTCTGCTGGTCTGACCCAGACAAGTTTCTGTTTTGCCTAACTGTGCCCTGCCCAGATGTAGCTCTTGTGCCACCTCTCCACCCTCCCTTACTCCTCCCTCCTTCCTTCCATCCCACGTTTGGGCACTTTCTACCTACGCCTTTCCCTTTTGCTGTCTATGGGAGATTGGAAAGGAATCCTTGGTAGGCTGGCCCATGGTTTATCCTGTTTGCTCAGCCCCTTTATTCCCGCTGGACGTTCAAGGACTGGTGCTGGCGGCTAGCAGACACTGGGCGTCAATATTGAGCAAATACTGACAAATGATAACAATGGCTTCAGAAATTCAGATCTGCAAGGCCGACTAACAGCGTTAGCAATTACTGAACATAACTTGCAATTAGATTGATTCTTGTATTTATGTCACACATTTGTTTTGGAGATGACGTAAAGGAAATTGTGAAATAAAGACAATTTGAGGAGATCAAGACCTTCATGCGCTGCATGTTCATCATTGTCATCTTCATCATCATCATCATCATCACCAACGCCAACACCAACATCATCACCAACATCACTCCCATCATCATCGTCATCATCGTCGTCATCATCGTCGGCGTCGTCATCATCACCATCATCATCATCATCATCATCAACATCATCATCATCATCACCAACATCATCACCAACATCATCATCACCAACATCATCATCATCATCATCATCATCATCATCATCATCATCATCATCATCATCATCATCATCATCATCATCATCATCATCATCATCACCAACATCATCATCATCATCATCATCATCATCATCATCATCATCATCATCATCATCATCATCATCATCATCATCATTGCCAACATCACTTCCATCACTATCATGTATCATCATGTCCTGATGTCAGCCACTTGGACAGACTTCGATAAAAAGTGATAAATCCATTCTCATTCGTGGATGAAGTCAAGTGATTTTTCGCGTTTTCTTCCCAATCTCATTTTGGCTTCATTTATCCAACACTAGCTGGGGTACCCGGAGTTGCCCGGGAAATTTAGGATACGACCCGCTCCTGGCCACAACCACACCACACTCCACCGCATCACACCCACACCCCACCACACTCCGACCTCCACCGGTAAGCCACCCATGAAATTTGGGTTTTTCGGAAAAATTCCCCCACCCCCATACTCCACACCCCTCCCCACCTTCTCCCCAACCCCACTCCCCACCCTCCACTCCCCACCCACCCCTCTCCCGCCCACCACCCCACCCCTCCCCACCTCACTCTCTTCAGAACCCCACCCACCTCACCCCATCCCCCCACTCCACACCCACCCCCTCTCTAACCCCACCCAACCCCACCCCAACCGCCACCCCCGACCACACCACACTACACTCCGACCTCCAGAGGTGCGCCACCCGCGAAATTTGTGTATTCGGAAAATTCCCCTACCCACCACACCACACTCCAACCTCGACCGGTACGCCACCCGTGAAATTTCGTTTTTCGGAAATTTTTCTCCCACACCCCCCCCGCACCCATACCCCACCCGGCCCCTGCGGGCCGAGGTGTGGGCTGAGTAGAGGCGAGGTGGCCCGCGTAAAAATATGTCTAACTGTGAAAGCATGTCAAGGGAATTGAAATTTATAGCGAAAATTAGGGTTTTCGCAACCCCCACCGTGGCCCCCATGGTGGTAGAGATTCGCCAACCACTCCACCGGGTGGCTCTGATGGCCCTCTGTCTAGGTACAAAATTTCAGAGGAATTGCTAAAAAAAGTGAAATTTTGGGGGGTTTTGCCCCCCACCCTGGCCCCCATGGTGGTAGAGAATCACCAACCCCTCCACTGACTAATTCTGATGGCCCTCTGTCTATGTACAATGTTTAAGGTCAGTATCTGCAAAACTGTGAGTGTACATTCTGGACAAAGTCAGCCACGTCCTTTCTTATAGATATAGATAGTTGTGAGCTGTCTTGATTTCTCTTCCCTTCAAATCTTGCATAGGGTGTCTTTCTTATCTGGGATTCAGTCATGTGGCACTGTCTGACAGGTGTGCTGAATGACTTAATTAATTAACTAACTCCATTCATTCATTCATTCATTCATTCATTCATTCATTCATTCATTCATTCATTCATTCATTCATTGAATTGTTACCTTAGTCAGGGCATTTATGTATCACAGTTACAGACAACATTTATGCAGTGTTACTTCAAACACAGTGTTACTTCAAGATCATCATCATCATCATCATCATTCACCATGAGCCATATGCTCGTAGGTGTCCAATGTCAACTTCGTCTTCTTCTTCCAACCGCCTCTGTCCTGGGCCAGGTGGAACAGCTTTTGTAGTGAGTCATCACACCAGTCCTCTACGTCCTCCTTCCATTCCCGATGTGGTCTGCCTCTCCTATTATTTCCGTCCATTATTCCAAAAACAAGAGTTTTAAGTTTTCTGTCGTCCGTCATTCTGGTGATATGGCTGAAAAGTCCTAATTTGCGTCTCATAGCTTTTTGTAAGATTGTTTCTGCCATGTCCACTCGCTGGGATTCAGTCATGTGGCACTGTCTGACGGGTGTGCTGAATGACTTAATTAATTAACTAACTCCATTCATTCATTCATTCATTCATTCATTCATTCATTCATTCATTCATTCATTGAATTGTTACCTTAGTCAGGGCATTTATGTATCACAGTTACAGACAACATTTATGCATTGTTACTTCAAACACAGTGTTACTTCAAGATCATCATCATCATCATCATCATCATCATCATCATCATCACCCACTTACTTCAAGATACCTATAGGTATTTCCCAAGTTCCCACCTAGAATTGTGAAAGAGAGCAGTTTAAAAGTTATGGTCACAGGTGTTTGTAGCATCTGTGACCAGAATAACCCGCAGATCCAGAATTTATTAAACCTATCCATGTAGATGCTTCTTCAAACAAAGGGCTTACATTGCATTGTTGAAGTGTGTGTAAAGGAATTAATGTTTCAATACAAAGCAATACAACTTTAATGTGCTGGTGACCTACTTACAAAGTTCAGACGTGAACATTGAAACCAGGCAATGGGAAACATTAGGATCTATGCACGGACTGGAAGAGACAAGTGTTCTGTTTCAAGTAAACAATATCCTTTGTTCATTGTGAACAGAATGAGAAAGAAAGCCTGACTATAAGATGACTCAGTTCATGTTATGAAAATGATGAGGCAGAGAACATTCCTCCAATGTTGATCGAAGAGAGGATCAGCCTTAAACATGGCTGAGGATTTAACCATGGAAGACATGCAAGATGATATTTGATTTGCATGTGCATTGTATACGAGAGCTGCTAGCTTGAAGTGGATGAACTCAGATGCAGGAGACCTGTATAGAAAATGAAGAGTATGTGTGATTGGTCTCAGTACGAAAGTCCAAGACAAAGTCTTGCAGAATGAAACATCATTCTAGTTGGAAACAAAAATAAGATCATTATGCTTGCTAGAGGTGTAAGTGTGCAGTCATGAAGATCACAAAGTCTTGTTTTGCCTTGTTGGAATATAGCTTTGTATCATCTCAGTGTTTTCAGTGATGCTGAATATGATGTTGATGAAGGTTGTCAGACATTCTGAGGTGAAATTATCACATTAAAGAAGTTGCAGTAAATTGGGGATTTGATGCAGAACAGCAGGTAATGTTAAAAGTAAAGAGGAGGAAGCAGACAGTGAGTGTTCAGTAAACTTGTTGTAGAAGCTTAGAGAGTTGGCCAGTTCAGATAAATTTATCTCAGGTTGTTGAACGGAGCAATTTCACATCAGAAACAGGAAGATTCCTAAATTAAGTATATTCAATTACAAATTGTAATTGCAGGCAATCACATTGCATCATAATAAAGTTGATGTGAAATAAGCAATTAGTAAAGTGCAATTTGCATGCATATGCATTATTTTTGGGGCATGTGAGGGTTTATCCCTCTGTATCCCCTCTTTTTGGACTGAAGAATACCACACCCTCCACTTTTCATAGCCAGCAGAAACAATGCCCTTTGTTATTATTCTCAGAGGAAGTCCTTCATTTTAGTCATCAAAAATGAGAACAATTACCCCGCATGATCATCATCATCATCATCATCATCATCATCATCATCATCATCATCATCATCATCATCATCATCATCATTACTACCACTGCTGCTGCTTCCGCTGCCATCACCACCACCACCACTACCACCACTACTATACTACTAGCACTACTACTACTGTTGTTATTGTTGTTAGACTTGGCTTGTAAATTGGCTTGTATAATTATTCATTGCCGCATAAGGGAAACAATTCAAAATTAGTGCCCCCACTTTGTAGCCAAAATAACCAAATTTCGCATCATTGCCCTTTTGCAATTGTAAAATTATTATAATTGTACCATTTAGTAAAAAAGTAGAAATGAGGAGATATAATTGTGAAGAGAGCTGTGTTGCCCTGATATTCTTTTGTCACCGGTAGGGTTGACTACTGTGTTGTCATTGACATTGGCTTACTTTGAGATTCATTCAGCAAGTTGGCACATACTACCGGATCTTAGAAATTCGACTGTGTCTTCCATTGCATGCTTGCTTCGGCATTGCCCATGCCTGCATACAATGCATTTATAATTTTTGCTTTGTATGGAAAGGCGGACACTTTAGAAGGTATACCTGTCTGTGTTGGCTTTGAAATGTAAGAGCACAATGAGACTGATGTGTGTGCAAATATTGTGCCCTTCAGTAAGGCATTGTCAAGGCTACCTACGCATAGTGATGGTGGCTAAGACCAATAGCAACTTATGTATGTGCAGAGATATAACGCATAGTTGCAGAAACTTTATAATACCACTTTAAGCATGCTGAAGGGTCTTGAATGGCTTTCAAAGATGCATATAAAACTTGAGACTCGGATCAAAAAATGAGACAATTTTTTGTCACTTCAGATAGAGGCTATGCAGGTAGACAAGACGGTTAAAGTTCGTGATAAAAACCTTACAGGTGCTATGCATCAAAAAGTGGATATAATTTATTGAGCTGTGGGTTGTACATTGTCTAGTGATTAGTGACTGGCATTACTAGACTGGTGAATCAGGATTTAAGACATTGAAATCCCCACATTGGCAGAAGTTTTAAGATGCGTGTACCTAAAACTTTTTTCACCTGGAAAGAAATGTGACCTTATATACCTAGATCTGAGGGAATTTTTAGCTATTCTTATCAAGCAATAAAAACTTTGGATTAGCTACAGAGCTATTAAGTGCTTTGGTTCAGTTATCTAATTCTGAGGACTCCTTTTTGTCACACAGCTGAAAGAATTTTGGTAATAAGACAACACACTTCTGAGTCAGTGAAGCGTTTGGGATTTTCTTTTCTTCTGTGTTTAATCTCAGTACAATTTATGCTTGTAACATTATTACTATTCAAGTGTTTTATACATGCATCCTTGCTTAGTTATCTGCCACCAAATAATTTAAAAGGCAACAGGAAGAAATTTGTTGCTGATGTGCATCTAACCATGTAGTTGTTTCGTGTTATTTGTGGAGAATTAGCTTTCTGAGAAGTTCAGATTGCTTTTGTCTGAGAGTAAAATTTGTTCAAATTGTAGAATGGTTTTACACCGTTGTACATGGCAGCCCAGGAGAACCATGCAGATGTGGTGAGGTATCTTCTGGACAGTGGGGCAGACCAGATGATCACCACTGAGGTATGCAAGCAGTTTTTTGGCAAGGGAAATTACTTACCTGGTACTAAAATACCAAAGCGCTTCTGGTGTTAGTTCCTTTATTGTGCCTCCAATACGATTGCTGGAGGAAATCGTGGTGAGAATATGACACAGGCTATCGAGAAGCAGTGAAAGAATGTCTTTGGTGTAAATTGTATGGCTTGGTCTCATGTGTGCACTGCGTAACACCAGATAGGTTATTATTATTATTAGAAGTATCTTTTTGCAACTGTTTACAAACTCATGGATGTGTCATTTGGAAGTCATTTATTAGTCATTGTGTGTCAAATGTTCAAAACCACACTTATACATTTTTTTGCTGGAGGTTCTGTCGATAACAGGCCTATGCTACTTAGTTATCTCTTGAAATAAAGAAAGTGATCCTGAAAGCAGCAGAAACCGGAGCTTTAGACAGCTATTGATGTACAAGTACTTGTATATTAATCAACGTTTTAGACTTGATTAATTTTTTTATTTGGTACTGCACAAATTTATCAAATGTGGGTCAGCTGTCTGTTCATGTTAACCTTATTTGATGTTTGGATCGTTTGCTGTGTTGGTGTGAAGATGTAGAGCCTTGCGTATTGCTCTTTAAACAGACCACTTGAAAGGACTGCTGTAAAATTGGAACCACGAGCACTACTTGAACAAGAATTGCTTGCTCAGGGAGGAGGTCTTATTTGCTATTGGTAGATTTCACAGACTGAAGGTCTAGTTCATCATTTATGTCTTCCAGATGATGCCAAATATAATTTATTGGTATTGAAGGTTAACTTAGCATTCTGGTATCCTTATTTCATAAACCTGTGTTACACCTCTTTGATTTTCCAGCTTCTGCGTACAGTAACAATACAATTCCTCAAGTTGCTTGACTTACATTTTTATTTAGGTCACCATAAATTCTTGGCTCTGTGAGAATTACATGAACAATTATAAGGATGAGGCAGGGCTCGTTAGCACTCTGAAGCAGCTGCATCATTAGATGGTTTCATGTCGACAAAATAATATTTTAAGAGCTACAATTTGATGAAGTGTGTTACATTTGCAAAATTTTTATGTCTAATTAGGTCCTTATTTTGTGAAGTAAATTGTTGAGTGGTGTGTATGCAGAGGTCTTGCTTTGAAGTACCGATCTTTAAGGGTATAGGAAACGAGTAAATAAGTTCTAATTGCTTGCCTCAATTGGGTTACAACGTTGTAGAAATGGTGTGTTGGTTGCAGTTTGTTGTGATAACCTTGGGCCTGAACGAGCCTGTTGTTTAGACTGTTCTCTTTGGCCTGGGTTGAGTTGGGAGTGCTTCTGAGTGGATGGTCTCGGAGAGGCGATATATAAATCTCTGAAATGAATGAATGAATGAATGGAAAACTGCCATTTAAACATTTGCTTCAAGTTTGACTTTTCAGTGAAGTTTTTGATGGAATTTTTGTGTAAATCAGATATTGAAAAAACCATGATTGAGCTCATATTTATATTTTTTCTGGATATACAAGATTTGCGGATAAAACCTTATAATTGATATCATTGTCTTACTACAGAGGCAGATTTTAAAGGAATGCAAACTGAGAGTTGATGGCTAAAAGCAGGCAATAGTGATGAAGAGTGCCAATAATAATTATTATTTTATTTCAGAAATTTATATAGCACCTTCAGATAGGCTACTCAGAAGCGCTCTCAGCACAACCACGGCTAAATAGGACAGTTTTGATATTCTTGACAAACAGAGTGGAGTGACCCCTGGGCACGAAGTGCAGTGTAACATGGTGGTCATTCCAGGTTGCACAATGCATTCTGTATCTTTACCTTATCAATTGCCTTGGACCTAAACCTATGCTATTTTGTGTGCATGTATTTCTTAAACTTAGATGACAACACTAGTTTTAATTGCATTGCATGTCTGATTCCTAAGTTAACAAAGTTGAAACATTTGTAGTTTGGGCTGTAGTTAATACTGAAATTTTCTGTCAACTGATAGAGATCTTTTTAGGACAGTGTTGTAATTTCTGCATTTGTTTTGTATAGGATGGTTATACTCCAATGGCTGTTGCTGTACAACAAGGCCATGAGAAAGTCGTGGCTGCATTTCGAGATGACAGTTCTCGAAAGAAGGGCCACCTACCAGCACTCCATGTCGCTGCAAAGAAAGATGACGTACAGGCCGCAACTCAGCTCTTGCGGGATGACAATGATGTTGATGCACCTACTAAGGTTAGCAAACACTCACAGTGTGTAATAATAGATGCTTTCTCTGATTAGTGTATTGGCATTAGATGGATGCCACATCATCATCATCATCATCAGGAACCATGGGCTCAGCGCCCGTAGGTGTCCACTGCCATCTTCATCAAGCTCCTCCATCGACCTCTGTCCATCGCCGCGTGACTCAGCTCTTGGAGTGATGCTCTCCCCCACCTGGTGATGTCGTCCAGCCACTCCCTATGCGGTCTCCCTCTTCGATTTGTCCCCTCCATGCCACATGCATTGTAGAATAAATTTGGAAGACTAGAATTTGCCTAGGAAGACCGCGGCAAATGATGCTCGGAGGGATTATGGTCAATGGATACAGCAAACTGAAGGAAAAGGCACAGCACAGAGAGGAGTGGCGTCATTGGAGGTTGGAACCTGCCGAAGGGCAGAGAACCTAAAGAAGAAGGAAGAGAGAATTTGCCTCCTGGCTAGTGAAGGCTGTTGGGCCAGTTCAAAATTGTAGGCTGGGGAATTAACATCCCTGTTCATTTGGAAGGTGGTTATACTGGCAGCTGCATCCTACTATGAAAGAACTGGATGGAGCTGTGGGCATGAGTGAGTCCTTCAGAACATAATTCTTTATATTATGTCCATTGTCCAAGGTCATGACGAAGGATGATTCGTGGAATGCATGTGTAAAATTTATACGTACTTTAAATGTATATGATGAGTGTTATACTGATTGGTGTTTATGGTCAGTGTAATTCCCACCATTCCGTTATAAAAAATTAGTTTGGTTGATGGGACTAATATGCAATGCACACTCTGATGTGTATTTAGTGGCTTTGACAGTATTTTATTTGTGTAGTGTAGATACATTTTTTACATAGCTTTACATTTTAATGTGTGATTTAGCTAAACATTTATTATGGCTTGCAGAGACTCAGGTGTACAACCGTACATATGGCAATCAGTGGAAGCAATTCTTCGAAGAAAGGACCATCTGGCGTTGAAATGCTTTTCATTAGAGTAATGATTAGTCCTTTGTGGCAGAAATGATGTATTGATTGATTTTTTAGAGTGGATTTACTCCTCTGCACATTGCCTGTCACTACGGGAATGTTAACGTTGCAAAAGTATTGATCAATTCATCAGCAGATGTCAACTATCACAAAGCAAGAGTGAGTTGACTTCCAACTTTTCACCTTTGGTTGCTGTTCATAAAATTAATGGCATGTGGATGTATTGTTAGGCTACGGCTTAAGTGCACTTCTTGGCTGAAGAATTATATTATACAATGTAGGAGAGTTGTGTAGGGCATTTGGGTAAATTGAACCTGGCAGCTTACCTACAATCTGATCACAGTGATTTTTAGAATAATAATTTGGACATATTTACCCACATCTTTTGCAGCTGACCAGCCAATGAGCGATCAGTGTGAATTATAACAGAAATTGAACAGAAATGTTTTGCAGAACTGGATGATTTTTGTTGAATAGTAGAATTGCTGTGTAAGTAAGAATAAGTAAGAATGTTCTTTATTAGACTACCAGCACACAGAAGAAATAAAAAGGAGATATATTTATGCAAAGTAATACAACATTGTCATAATGAAACTTCTTTGGCACAGCATCAACTCTTTGTATGCGATAGGTGATACTTCAGCAGTACAATTTTTATCTTGTTGAAGTAATTCAGCTGTAATACTTTGAATAGTAATTGAATGAATTTTACAGCAAGTCATGAATTATATGGTCTGCAGATAGCACTGTACACTGATATGTGCTTATTGATGGTAATAAAAGTAACTGTTGATGTTATTTGGAAGTCTAGCTGAAAATGGTAATTTTTTGTTTTTGTTTGTAGAATTCGATAACTCCGTTGCATGTTGCAAGCAAGTGGGGTCACATTCGTCTTGTGGATCTGTTACTGGATAACCGTGCAGACATACAGTGCAAAACTAGGGTCTGTAATCTGATATATTATGCTCTTGGTTTCATTTCCAGCTTGTGTCCAGTCTGTACTTATAATTTTTCTTATATGAATTGAACTTTCATTTCTTGCCAACATCCTGGGTCCACTACACAAACCATGACCAAATCCAGAAATTCTATTGCTTCAAGTATCTTACAACATCACATTTAGATCTATTGGTGTAGCAATGTATCCCAAATGCCTATTCTGTTTTTTATGAATTGCAATGTCAATACCAAAATACTTTCATAAGCATTTTTGGTAAGTAAGTTCTCCTATATTTTCTAAAAATTGCACACGCAGTGAAGCTAAACAACAATGATGAAGTATATTTTATGTGACATACTTCATCATACTTACCACAGTACAACATAACCATATACGAATGCTGTTGTTTTAAATGTGTTTAGAAATGTGTGTAGCAGGTAAAAAGTTGCCAAACCTATGTGCATATTCTTCAGGCTGAGTATGGAATAATGTTTAACAGTGATCAATGTCTCTACCTGTGCACCATGAGGTTATGCAATTTTCCATTCTCAGTGGTGACTAGACTTAATCAAAATGAAAGTGCCTGCTTAGAGTGTGTAATGGTAATTTATGTGATTTTTTAATCGATAAACAGGATGGACTGACTCCGCTTCACTGTGCAGCAAGGAGTGGCCAGGATCGTGTAGTTGATAACCTGCTGGGGAGGGGAGCAGTGATCGCAGCGAAAACAAAGAATGGTCTCACTCCTCTGCACATGGCCGTCCAGGGCGACCACACAGACTGTGTTCAGCTGTTGCTTGACCACAATGCAACCATCGAAGCTGTCACAGTGGTCAGTTGAATATTCTCAGAATTTTTCTGCATTACCGGACTTTTTTCCCCTATTTTATTATTGTTTTTATTATTTATTTAGGAACTTATTACATGCACATGGTCCATAAGTCTGAATCTTAAGCACATGGACAAATGCGTGTGAATTAAATGTCCAGGATTGTTGCACGGAGCTTGCTGTGCAGGATGGAACCTGCAATCGTTAGGTTACGACTTGGTTTGCTACAGAATAGATCAGCATGATCTTTTTACATAGTTGATTTCAAATTCTTTGGTGATTCTTTAAGCCAAGGATTTTGCTTTGATAATAATTATTGTTGGCAAAGACATGCAATAGAAAATGATTACTTTCACTTTCACTTTGTTCAGTGGAAGCCATTATTAGGTGAATATTTACTACTGATTATACATAGTTATTGCAGTCTCTGTATACTGAGTGATTTGTGCCATGTTTTGCGGAATAATGACTCTTAGTGGTAAATGGTGTACTTCTTGTGGGCTGTTATTGTTTATTGACAGATCAGATAAAGTTATAGCATCTGAATACTGAATACAAGAAATTTCCTCAGTCCACATAGTATTAAAAATTCTACAATCGGTGTGAACTTTTCACTTTTTGCTTGCACTTGTTGACTCCACCATAATCACATGAGACTAAAATTTTAAAAAATCAATATTTTTAAGACTCAGCATTCAGCAAGCCGGATGAACCCCACTAAGTGAACCACATTATGGCTCTTGTGGTGTATGTTGGACAATTCTATGCCATGTATGTATGTATGTATGTTACGGTGGTTCTTAGATGACAGTTGAAAATTGGGAAATCTTGCCCCTCTGTGTTATTGTTATTGTTTGTGTTAAGAAAAATAACATAAAAAATTGTTGAGACTCATTGGATGTTTAAAAAGGTGCCACAAGCTACTAGTTGTAAGTGACTTCTGAATGTAATATGTGCTGTTCTCAATTGGTAATTAGATATTCATCATTACAAGGAACTGTTAACTCCATGTCTATATACAAAATAGATTAAAAATTGTTTGTGCCTTTGAACAATTGCTTGTGCCTAGTCCGCAGATAGCTTCACATTAAGATATTTGCTCCAGTCACAAGTTCTCGGTTATGGTCAGCGTCAAGAAATGTGGTTACTTTTGCTGATGTTTCTCTAATAGCTACGGTAGCAATTGTGTTTGCTTCTCAATCTTTGTGAGAATTCTAATTCTGCATCAACTCTGTCTTGAAAAAGCACTGCTAGTTACTTTTGTGATGGCTTCGTATCTTTTATTAAGAATCTTGTTTAGGAATTCCAAGTCATTGGCAAAGGCTGCAGCTGCCAGCAGACCGATAAACCAGTAGAGGACATAAACCTTGACCTCTAAGGTAGCATTTCTGCATACCAGCTTGCTGACATTTACACATAGCAAGCTGTGCATGGGAAGAGTAATCCACCTGGCCCGATAGAGTGCTTCTGGCAGCATGAACCGGATTCATCTTGCAATGTTGCCACCAATGTAGATAAATTGTCAGTGCTAGCAGCTCTCGATGGTCATCTTGTGCTTGTTTCAAATGTTGCCAACTGCTTTTGCAACAGACTGTAATATCTTCATTATATACCATACCATCACCAAAGTTGAGTACTGTTCCTTGTCTATAAGTTGCCCTTGTTGTTGAAAATGCTTAGAGCAGAATGTCAGGACCAGTTGACTTCATGGCACATGCAGCTAAAGTGTTTTCTGGAATGATTCCCATTATGTGATGGCAGCATGCAAGATGGGGGTAAGTTTAGCTCATTGAGTGTACAGGCTCCAAGATTAATGCCAGTATTGCTGTCAGTTCAAATGACATAGCATGAACATGGCGTTTGACATTCCAACCTTCTCAGCAGTATCGCACTACTCTGGCCAAGCCAAGCCTCACCTGTTCCTGCTGTTAGCTGGGGAATTCCAGCTGCAGAAATAGTCGCTGGCAATCTTCCAAATTTGTTGCCTCCACATAATTCAGGTGAAATGTTAGCATCCCAAGGGATTGATGGTGGAATCTGAGGATTGAATGATTGTTAATATCAGCTGCAATTCGCCTTTTTTGTGTGTACTCATGTTCTGCGCACTTGATAGCAGGTTCTTGTGTATTGTATCCAAGACTGGAGACTGCGCTGTCTTTTTCATCACTAATCTGAGTATGACCTGATCGGGTTCTGAAGCAACATCTTTTCTGACAACATTGGTCTTCCTGCATCACTTCTTCTTTTTAGCATACAACAGTGTTGCAGATGATATTTCAAAATCTAGCGTTGCTACTTTTGGAAGAGACCAGTTTGACCTTTCTTTGTGTTTTTGCAGACATTCAAATGCTGCTTTCCTCTGCTGTTTACAAGCTTCCCTGGGTGCCAACTATCATTCTTCTCCAAACATATATATCCACTTCTTACTTTCTTCCATTAGATCATGAGAATCTTTGACTTCTTTTGAGAATCTTTGTCTTCAGTAGACTTACTATAGACCAACGAGAAATTTGTGATGAGAGTGACAACTTGTAATCATGTCATAACATTAAAAAAACCTTTTTCATAACTTGTAACAATATTCAGGGGTAAGAAGCTTAAAAGTGCCACTTTATTCATTCGGACATTTATATAGCGCTCCTTCAAGAAAAAACTACTCAGAGGCGCTCAAACTACTCTGAGTAGAAACAGTGAGATATATTTATACTTTGATGCCATATAGGGACCACCCTATCCCAGTCGTATGTGCACAAGTGTATGTATGTATGTGTGTGTTGTATCCAGTGACTAATTAATGCTTTACTGATGTTAATTGCTTGAAATTTTTATCTTTTTAGGACTATTTGACTCCATTGCATGTTGCAGCGCACTGTGGTACAGCAAAGTCAGCTAAAGTTCTTCTAGACAATAACTGTGATAGAGATCCACGAGCACTTGTAAGTTATATAAAGGCAGTGAATTTAATACTTTGCTGTTGATTAAGTGATGCATTAAAGAAGTCATGAACTCATGGCTTACAAAATATTGCTGAAGTATTGATGAAATGTTCTTCATAGCGTTAGCGGAACCGTACGTTCCTTTGGGCTTACCCCTTTGACATCAATGCATGTGACATTTTCAACTAATGTTTGTTTGTGCTATACTGTATGTATACATATACATGTTTACGATGATCAATAAAGTATTTGATTGATTGATTAAAAGCTTAAATTGGAATGTCTATGAAGACCAATTTGATTTTAGCATTGACTTTCTTGACTGCTTCACTTGTCCTCAAGGCATAGCTTTATGTCGCTTGGACTTGTTTCTAAAATTGCCTGGTGGTTTAAGGCATACCTGTAAATGCACTTAACCTATACCAGCTTGTGTTGTGCAAATGCTGAAGCTGTGTATGTGTGTGTGTGTTTTTTTGTGTGCGTGCACGCGTGTGTGCTTGTGTGTGCATGTATGCAGTGCTGGGCGTGTGTGGCACGGTAGTAAATTGGTCGGAGTGCTCGACTTGTTACATGAAAGAACCCCTTGAGAAAGTTCATGTACTGTTGCATAGTGCGATTGATTCTCTGTCATAAGATCATGTTTGACCTTCTGAACTCAAGAGGGCAACATCAAATTAAGTTATATTTAACTACGAGTTTAAAATTGAAATCCCACTGTAAAGTCAGACATCATCTTCTTACTTAAGAGTTTCCATTTTGCTAATATTGTTTAAAAAAATCGATTCTAGGCTAGCAGCTGCTTTGTGAACTCTGCAGTTAGTTAGCAGGAGAAAAAGGACAGGACTCTATGACTCATGTATTAAATGGAAAAAGATATATCTCTGCTTCAAGTAGTTTTTTTCTGGACAACTGACAAAAGAAGTTGGATTAAGACAGTAATCCAGCATCTGTTGATTTTAGTTTTTGCAGCTACAACCAGGCATGGGTGCCGACTCTGCGAGGCCCGTGAGTGCCCAGCACCACCAGAAATGGGCCATGCGAGGCCCACATATGCATGGGTACCACCAGAAATCAACCAGCAAGATGCACTTTTTAAGAGATTGAAATGAACTTGAGATGTTGATTGTGATACCTTAGTATAAGACCTTCTGAAACAGGAAGATCAGGATCTGCTGTCAGTATGCAGTTCACATGTTTTGGTTCTTTTGTTATTCTAGAATGGTTTCACACCATTGCACGTGGCTTGTAAAAAGAACCGAATTCCTGTGATTGAACTTCTACTTCGTTATGGTGCTTCAGTCAAATGTACGACTGAGGTATGTACATCTCTGGCTTCCTTTTCCTTACTAAAATTATCTTCTGCTTACTTATATTAAATTATTTTTGAAGCACTCAATTTTAAGGTTATGTAAGATATATTTTCACTTAAGTTTTTAATATAGTTCAGATGGACAGAATTTATTTTTGAAATCAGTTTTGAATTTAACCTTTTTGCAGTCTATTATACTGTGGTGCCCTTAAACATTCTTCTTATTTAAGTCTTGTCGTATAATTGCGTATTTGCATCAGTGTATGTATGTATCAAGACACTTGATTTATAGTTTGTCTTAGATACCTCTCCGTGTAACCATATAATTAATTGTTACTTTCATTTCCTGCACTTTTATTTAAAAGATATTTTAAAAGTTTCTTTTATAATTATTTTCCTGTAACTCAGTAACGGATTTGTTCGAGCAACTGGCAAATGCATTGTGTTGTGTTTTAGGATAAGAACAACCAGTGTTGAAATGAAGACTGGGAAGTGTTTCCAGACCAGTAGATTTTGTTGTTCTTTTTGTTTCAGTCTGGCCTTACTCCGTTGCACGTTGCTGCTTTCGTTGGCAGTTCAAATGTTGCATCAAAGTTGATCGAACACAAAGCCGATCCGAACGCAGCAAACATTCGAGGGGAAACTCCTTTACATTTGGCGGCCAAAACTTGCCAGGCAGACGTCATTAACACACTTCTGCAGAATGGAGCAGACGTCAATGCGAAATCGAAAGTAAGTGAAGACTAATATTTAATTATGATTACAGCCATTTAAAGTATCATATGTGTGTCAGGTCATTTCAGATATGGGCTGTTAAAGTTGTCAGCGATTTTAGAAGTGTGTCAGGTCATTGAAAGGTGAAAGGTTGTCGCGTCCACGCAGAAGCAAAACGTTTAGTTATTCTGTCAATGTGAAGTGTCGCAGGTGATTGCCAACTGAAGTTGAACTTCAAATGAATCCAATACGAGACAGGTGACTCAGCTAATCTGAGATAAATGCTGGTAGGCATTGAAAGCGATAATGATTTGGCTTTAAGAGATAAGCAGTCATTGTGTTCGTTATTATCATGATCAAAGCACAACTATGAACCCTTTATGTTTTTGCTTTAGAGTACTATTTTCGTACCGCTTATCTCTTCTGTCTTATTCATCTGCTTGTGTCAGGAGGGCCAAGCTCCACTTCACATCTCAGCACGTCTTGGTGACACGGAGAGTGTGCTGACTATGCTACAGAACGGTGCGGATGGCAACTGCGCCAACAACGATCTGTACACACCTCTTCACATGGCGTCGAAGGAAGGCCACCAGAAGGTCGTCGAAACACTGCTTGACAACAATGCGGACAAATCGTTGCAGACGAAGGTAAGTTTCGTCTGTTTCTTCTCTCTAGTGGGCTTGTGCATTGGAAGCACGTCTGAATGGTAGCGGTGCTTTCTTAATCTTTGAATGCAATCATCATCATCATCATCAAAATCCTTGGGCTAAATGCCCGTAGGAGTCCGACGCCACTCTCTGTCTGAGTCTGTCTCGCGTCATGTTGCCCAGCTTCAACCGGTCCGGTCAGCAGGTCCATACCATTACCATCTTGGAGCAGCTTGACCACCTTGTCTGATTGAAGAGAATATTGGGAGAGAGGCATGAAGGACAACCTGGGTCAATGCCTGTATGTGTCCCACGCTCTCCCCCGACTCTCTCCACTGGTCTGTCCTGACCGGCCTGTGCATGTCAGCTCCACATCATGACACCTTGAAGCATCTGGGTCGCTATGTCACTTGTGCCGTGGTTTTTGTGGATTTCAATCGTCTTGGTCTTTTACTGCCAGCGTATCGCCACCCATCTGGCAAACCATCCTCCTTTTGTCCGGGCTTAGGACCGGCACAGGGATGTTGTTGGTTCTCTGTGGCGGAGGATGGATGCAATTTGACGTCGTGCCCAGGACATTTGAATGCAATACAACAGGCAATAAGATTCTTTAAGATTATAGGATTTAAAGGGCTGAGCTGGTTGCATGGTTCACTCACAGCTGGTTTATCTAAAGACTTCTGCTGTACCTTTGCAGTAATAAAGTAGACACGAATCAACAGTTGTGTTTAAGTTGGACTCTGCTCACTAGTCATTTTTAATCAGATGGAACTAGTTCAGATCCAAAACAATCCCACATTTCATTCTGCCTCTGATTGTGTCAATGGCGGTTCAGACTTCAGATAGTCATTCCTTTTAGATCTCTAACACTTTGTCCAATTATGACCTTCCCTCCATTTGACCATAAAGTACTCTGACCTATGGTCTCCCATTGTTACATATCCAGGCCAGGTCAGTCTTCTTTTTTATCTACCAATATCTCAACTTGGTCCAACTCCTTGCGGATTACATTGCAAATCATGTCTTGTTTGGTTCTACCCAATATATTCTTAAATAAACTCATTTCTGCACCAGTAGCCTCCTTTTATCTTCCTTTCGTATGCACTGACTTTCAGATTCATGTAGCAGCACTGGAGTGAGGAATGTTTCATACAGTTGTGGGTTAATATGATCAAAAAAGCGATTGTTGGATCTGAACCTGAATGACCTCAGTGCAGTGAAATATATATATATATATATAAAAATGTTAGGATAACAAAAGCACAGTGGGCCAGACTTTTAGATAATTCACAGACATTGCTCTCAGTCACTTGGTCTCTGCTCTTCCTTGAACCAAATACCTGCACTCTATTGGTTGTTGACGTAAGGCTCAATTCATTTCCAAATTCTGCTCTGTTTAAGTCACTGCATGTAGCCATTACTCTAAACTAATACAAGTGGCACATTTTTGGCATAGAGAATTGTTGCGCATGAGTACTTTGCTCAAACAAAGATCCGTTATCATAAACTCCAGGCACTATTATCAATAACCATATGCTACCTTTACATTGTCTAGCTTAGCTCTTACTCAAATTAAACAATTAAATGGATGAAAACAACAGTTAATTTGATGAACCTTCATGGCTGTGATATCATAATCACAATTAGCTTTACCAAAATTGATTTTCTGTTGTTTGCAGAAGGGTTTCACTCCATTACACATCTGTGCAAAATATGGCAACCTGGAAGTTGCTCGACTTCTACTTGAAAAAGATGCTGATCCTGATGCAGCAGCGAAGAATGGCCTCACTCCGCTGCATGTTGCCACTCACTACGCAAATGAAGATGTTGTTCGGTTGCTTCTGAGGTACAAAGCTAAAGCAGAAGCTCCAGCCAGGGTATGTGTATTTGCCGGGAATCTGTTTCAACATCTGAGCCTACTTGAAACTGGATCAAAAAATGCATTTATTCATTTTAAATGGATATAATTGCCTAGAAAGAGGAACCCAGGATAAAGGATATACAACAAAGGAATTATATTTGTGAAAATTGTTAATGCATGAGTTTTTATGTGGAATGTTCCTTTGGGCTATAAATTCTTACTTTCAATGTAAAACTGAAGTAAAATTCTGCCTTTTTTTACTGAGAACTATTAGGGTTTTTCTAAAAGAAATAATTTGTGACTGGCACCTCTTCTTCGTATGTGTCAGACCTATCCTGGGTTCCTCTGTCTTCCAAACAGTAGGGTAGCGAACAAAAGACCAGCTGCTCACAAACATAAAAAACCATTCGCTTTCTATCGCACACTTTTTCATCCTTCTCGCTTCTGAGACCATGGGCCTGATAAACAGTGTCTGAGAAGTAGCACAGTCATAGGGACCCAGCATATCTTGTTAACAATACACCATTTTAATGCATTAACATTCGAGAGCACTTTCGCCAACCACGAGTACTCAAGTAGGGTCATCTTTAGGCAGTTAGTAATATCTAAGTCCCTGAGATATCATGTTTAAATTATAAAATTGATTAGACATAAATAAGTAAAGATGGACACTTTTTCTTGAATATAAATAAATTTTTGCTCAAGCTCGTAATCGTAATCGTAAACTCGAGATTTCTAAAGCGCCACTCGAAAGCCAAGCGCAGGGCACCAGCTTATTCCCGAGCGCTGCGTTGCGTTAGAAGGGTTGTCCATGAGAATAGTCCGTGGTGGTCCGGGTCGAGTTACCATTGGATCAGGATCAAATGCGTTGTGTTAGAAGGGTTGTCCGTGAGAGTAGTCCGTGGTGGTCCGGGTCGAGTTACCATAGGGTCAGAGGGGCGGAACAGCTACTAAGGTGGGTGTCGTCTGGGCCGGGAATTGGAGGGTGGAGGATCAGTTGAGATAGGGTAAGAGATCGTGAAAAGGAGTGTCTTAAGCTATTCTAGCGTTGTCTGCCTGGGTTCTTCTTTTTCGTGTGACTGTGTTGATGCTTAGAAATAAGGACAAAAAGACAAATGTGTATACAAGTACCTATACAAGTAAGTAAGTAAGTAAGTAAATCTTCGAGAATTTCTCAGCGCCCACAAAAGCCACGTCAGGGAGACCAGCTTATTCACCGGCGCTATATCAAATCAAGTCCGCAATAGCCAGAGCTGCCGTTTTCGTTCCGGTGCCAGGTCAAAATCCGGGGAGGTCAAGCCGAGGAGACAGCGTGGTGCTACGGTGGTTGTCGGTGATGGTGGTGGTTGGGTGATGGAACTTGATTGGAATCTGGATAGGATAGGTTGAAGAGTTCGGTTTTCAGTCGTGAATGGAATGCAGCAGAGGAGAGTGCAAGCGAAGGAGAGGTTGAATTTGGAGGTGAGACTGCAGGAGAGATAGGAGGGTGAGTGCACACATTGCAGAGAGCATGCCTGTCCCAATCTCATAGAAGCATGCAGAAGATTTTATGAAATCAATGGCTTAGAAAAGATAAGTAACTAGGACCAGGCCATTTTGAGTTTTTAGAGTTGAGACTCCTTTAGTGATGGATTTTCTTTTATCTAATATCACTAATAGTAGTGTCAATAGTATCTTTGGCATCTTAAGAATCATTGTAAGTTTCACCAATTAAGATGAAAATTTTGTGTGTGTGTACAGAACGGTTACACACCATTGCATATCGCTGCCAGACGTAATCATTTGACCATAGCCAGGCTACTGTTGGAAGAACAGTCAGTTGACGCGAATTCAAAGTCAAAGGTACGGATATGGATTTCTTTTTAATGACAGCACTGTGTTTATTTGCACTGTCTTTATTTGCTTTCATTTAATGTGCATATAGTTGCTTAATAACCGTTTAAAGAAAAGAAATGATTCGCTGGGCTAATATTGACACAGAAGTTATGATTATATTCAAAATTGTATTTTACAAGAGTACGTGTAACTCAATGAGTTGTTATTTGGTTGTATTTCATCAGAATGGTTACACACCACTGCATCTGGCGTCTCAGGAAGGTCATCAGGAGATGGTTGCCCTGCTGCTGAAGCATGGTGCCACAGTTGACTCCATTGCCAACAACGGTCTACAGCCATTGCATCTCGCAGCCCAAGAAGATCACGTACCAGTGGCTGAGATCCTCGTGGATAGTCAAGCAGCCATTGACCCACAGACCAAGGTCAGCTACAGAATTTACTTACTCATCTCAATGGTGGTATTATACACCTGGTATTAAGTCTGTTGAAACAGAATTTTGACATTCCTCCTAGAACTGCTGAGAGTTTTTTAGTCAGCTTTGTGATGACTTCTGTATTACAAAATAGTTCATCATGCAGTCTATATTTTGGTGTACCGATTCTCCACATTTTCTGAACAAGCATCTGTTCTAAAAGTCATTCAGTCAATAGAACTTGAGTTCAATTTTATTTGTTTTTGCCTTGCATTCAGTCTCAGCGTTGAGGCTATTTCTCCACCTAAAGTTTAAAAAAAATAGTTATGGGCCTATTTCAGTGATGATAATCAGTAGTTTTCAAATTTTTTACAGTAATGATGGATATGAAATATATATTATGGTTCTGCCATTCTTTTATCCAGCCCTGGCACCCGTAGAGCAGGTTTATGGCATCCTTGAGTGATATATGATTTTTTGTAATTCTGTCAACAGGCTGGCTACACACCGCTGCACACAGCCTGCCATTTTGGTCAGCTGCACATGATTCGTTATCTGCTGGATCATGGATCTTCAGTCGCTAGCGTAACAAAGGTAGCTTCAAATTCTTTTGTTCAGTTTTATGTGTTTGCTACGTGTGAGCTAGTAGATAACCTTTTGCATATCTAATAACCTTTTAATTTATAATGGCCTTCAGGTACACTTTTGTTTTCTTTAATCATTCATGTATAATTCACTTGTATGGTTTGTTTTATCATGTTTCATTACTTTTGAAGACTTATTGAGTTGTTGTATTTTGTTAACTTGAAACTGTTCTTTTCTGATTTCTTAGACTGTTATTTGATTTGAACTGGTAACATGGTTAATCAGCAATCACACAAAATATTATGTTGCATGTATGTGTGGTTTTCAGGAAGGCTACACTCCTTTGCACCAGGCAGCCCAGCAAGGCCATATACTTGTCATAAATCTTCTGCTGAAGTATAATGCTTCCCCAGATGCGATAACGAACGTAAGTCTCTCGATTTTTTGGTTGTTCAGTAAATTAACTTGAAGATATTACAGATTATATGCCACCGCTGCTAGGAGACCTCTCAGTACCACCATGTTGATGAGATTAAAGGTGACAAGATGTCTTCAGTAACGAATTTTACTGTGAATTATTCCAAGCAGATGACACCTGCTTTCTCTTTCCATTGGATGCTACTGGAATTTTCTATATGTGATTAATACTCCACAGTTTTACTGGAGCTGTGATGGCAGAACTTTTGAGTAGAGGTTGTGAACAGTATTTATCATATTGAGCTACATCATCCGGAATTTAAAATGGCTTCAGCACAGATTGATTCTATATTAAAAATCCTAAAATTGTAGTAGGCCTTCTGAGATGAAACAACTTTAAGCCATTGTTTACTTCTTCCAAACACTATTACTTTTTTCTGATGGTTTTTCAGCATAGTATCTAATATCAGTTGATAATGAATAATCTAATCTGTTATTTTCTTGCACTGTTAAATTGTTGAATATTGTTTCTTCACGCTTAACATGGCTTTCATTTACACAGTCGAACCGAACTGCAATGTCTATCGCTCAGCAACTCGGTTATGTTTCTGTTGCTGACATCCTTGCCCCGATTACATCCCCATCACTGCGACCAGGGATGTCAACTGACGACAGATATCAAATTGTTTCACCCGAACAAATGCAAGACTCATATCTCTATGATTCTGATGACGAAGTTGGTGAGTCAACTTTTTCAGACCTGTTTGATCTTAAACTTTCCTTTTTAATCTTTTCCTAAGATTATGTCAAAGACAGAATCAGATTTTAATAATATTCTGAATCTGGGTGCGTGGAAGTGGATTAGACATTCACCGGTATATATCAAAACTCCAGATTACAAAGCATTCAAGTATATTGGTAGTTCAATGTTCATCCTTTAGTCCATCCAAAATATAGGGATTTCTGGTTGATAAATTCCACAATGGAAAGGCAGGTTGATGAATGATGATTCTTCATGGAATATTATTCGACACCAAGATATTGCTTAATAAAGTATGTAACACATGCAGAAGCAATTTGCATTCTTTTTCTGTTGTGTTACCCTTGCTTTACCTTACTTCACCCTTTCTTACTTACATTTTCAGTTTGAATACTGATTGACCTTGACAGGGTATGTAAAAAATGAACTTTAAAGTGTTAATGTATATTTTGAATCTGGGGATGTGAACTGTTTCAGGTTAAATTATAATTGCAGAAACATGAATTCCATGATTTGGTTTTTAGAACCTTGGTTTATAATCTCTTTTTTAATCAATTGATGAGTGTGTCATTTATTGTTTCTAGGAACTGCTTCCATATCCACATCGCCGATGTTGCAAGAAGGTGGTGCTAGTGCAAAGGAACCAAGAAGCCGTGAAGTTGTTCGACGTCGATTAATAGGTTAGACTGGATTAGATGGATTAGTTGGAAAAGTGCAAGCAGAAGCAATTACATGGATAAGCTAATCCATAATTTTTTTAAATTGATTAACAGTAAAAGTTTTTTAATTAAATGCTTAGGGATAAGGAAGAAAGAGATGACTTATACCTGTAGAGGGATAAAGGAAGGAGCATGGCATCATGGGAAGTGTATGGGGGAGGCAGACTTAGAGAGGTTGAGTGTAGATGAAACAGAATATCACTGGCTGGGAATTTGGAAGGCAAAATTCAGTTTTGAGCTATTGCTTTGTGCATTCCTTGAAAAAGGTTCAGGCTGTATACAACCTGTTATCTTTGAATTAATTCAATTCATGTTTACATAGCACATAATCGAGCATAGTTTATGGAGCCATTATTTCAAAATCACAAGCTTTGAAAAATTTTACTTTAAGAAGACTTTGTAATGCGCTGATCTAATAAAGAGATAAATCCAGATTAGTTTTTAAGCGTAAATAGTTGGTCGAGTTAATACACTGAAATTTTGGTGTATTAATAGTTTTTTTATTGGAGGTTAACAGTAAGTTGTGCATAGTTTGTATTTAAAAAGTGGTATAAAGCTTAAGTTATTAATTTATTTGTTAGAACTGAACGATGGCAGACGAAGCACAGACGTTGGTGAACGCTCACCTGATGGTAGCTCAACCATTCCAAGACTAGTGAGTTGTTCTCGACTTCCTTCCACACATGTCGCACTTGCCTTTCTCAAGATTTATTACCGAGAAACTGTCATTTACTGTAGTCATTGTACTTTTAAATCTGCACCATTTCTGTATTTTACTTTGACACTCAGTTTCATTGCATCTGCACTTTTGATGATTATAATTACATCGTTTTGTTAATTCTCCTGGTAATTACTGACTGATTCTCTAAGGACGTGGAATGTCTGACCTCGGGTCTTAAGGATTTTGGTGTTTCTGCAAACTTCATGATTTTATCTAAATTTCAGAAGCACACAGAAGGCTGTGTTTGACCTTGAAGAAGGTGATGTTGTCTTTGCTGCAAATCATGCTTTCAGCCAGCTTAATGTCTTTTTAGATTGAGTTAATTTAATAGAAGAATGCACTATTCTACTGAGTTGCTTCAATTAATTTTTCAGCATTGACTTTGATTTTCTCTCTGATTTCCAGATAGTCTTCCACTGTTCAGTTTGCATGGCTTTATTTGCGATCTTTACTAGGCAAAGAGAAGGGACCTGTTTGCATTTGATCAGTCCCATAGCGAACGCCAAAGTACCTTGTCGTCGACGGGTGCACTGGCGCTTCACGATGAGCTTAGATATATGGCAGACGAGGGTGACTTTAATGCATCGTATGGCAGTCTGAATCAGGTACTATTGATTCCTAAATGGTTCAGTTTCTGATGATTTAAATAAACACTTTTTACGGCTTCTAAAATGATGCACTTACATGTGTATAAATGTTTAATACTTTTTGTTGCTTAACACTTTGACGATGAGCTGCATTGGTTTTCTAGCCGCTTTTAGTATATTTTCGTTCTAAAAGAGTTAAATTATGTTGCTTTTACTGAGTTTGTTGAAAAAAAACTCCAGCTGATATGCTATGCCTATTGCACGTATGTTAAAAAATTATGAAAATTAAGTGCAGTCATTGTCGTAGCTGTGTACTTCTTCTGTGCTAAGCAGAAGAAATGATGAAATGAAGTCTAAATGAAGTAGATAGGACCATTTGATAGCTATAGTGGAGAATATTTTATTTATTTGGTAATTAACGTTTCATTTATTATACCTCTTGCTTAAATATAACTTTTACACTTGTTTGTTTATGAGCAAGGGACTAAGGATGCTAATTGTTATTGCAAAATTAGAAAATTATTTACAGCCATCAGTAGCAAGACACTTCTAGGATACTTTATAATGACATTATTTTTTCTGATATTTATGAAAGCTATAGCCAGGAATTATGGCAAATAGAGTAGCAAACTGTTGCCATGGTGTTGCTCACTTTTTTCTATTTGTCTTTTACCGTTTCCATGGTGTCTTTGTGAAAATATCACAGACTATTGCTATGATATTATAGAGCTCCACATGTGGTATCTTTGCTATAGTACTGTTTTTATGATGTCATAGACTTATCCATGGTGCTTTTATTACAATACTACTTGTTGCTATGATGTCACAGGTTGTTTCCGTACTGTCTTTGTTTAATATCAGTCTAAGTCTGTACCCAAAGATATCCTATGTTACTGTCCTACGTTTGTCGTTGTTTATAGGTAACATATGTTCCATACTTTTCTATATGGCAAAGAGGAAGTTTTTGTTTTTTGACATGTGATTGAAGTGAAGAGTGAGAACAGGTGTAGCACAATGAAGATAACTGTGTCAAGGTGGTGGTGGAGATTATATGATGCTACATTATAAATCTTGTATCTAATTCATTTTTTGCTTTGAACAGGATGAAGAAGAGAAGCTGCACTTGCCTGCTTTGACATCTCATTATGTAACGGAGTTAACGTCAACTCCCCGTAAAGGACTCGATGGAATGGGAGACATAGGAACATATTCAGAGCCTGACTCCAGAATGTACAGCTCAACCAACAGCTACAGTGCATACCTGTCTGACTCCAGCTACAGCCAGGACAACATTACGCTGTGTAGAAGTCCACAGCACTCTGGGTATGTAGGAATTTAACCATGAAAGCTTCTATTAGGCAGTGCAGGTTAACCATTTAATGCCGAGATGGTAGTAAATGGTATGAGAAATCCTATACCCTCCGGCATTAAAGGGTTAATAAGATTCTCAGTAAAGCCACAGGACTTTTTATTGGAAAACTTAAGTTCATTCATTCATTCATTTATTCAGAGCATTTATATAGCGCCCCTTCAAGAAACTACTCAGAGGCGCTCAAGTCTTATAGGTTAGATCATTTCAGAAAAGAATTTTGTAGGAAATTGTTGATTAGATATCCTAGTAAAAACCTTGGTGCGATATTGTGTTTGTCATGTATCTATTCACTGCATGCTGTTATGGCTTTGAAGAACAGGAACTCTCAAAGACAAGGCAAGACAGGCGTGTAATGGAATTGTGTATGTAGCTGCTGAGACAAGTTTATGGACAATTTGATGCTGATGCCTGAATTTGAGGATATGGAAAAATAAAAATATGTTGACTGCATCTTTGAAGTTGACTGTACAGCGTACTGGAAGAGACAGTTTCCTGGGGCCAAATTTATGACGGTATCTCAGACATGTCTTAGATCCTAGTTGCGACTAGCGGGCAACTAACGGATAAATCAGAATTCACAACGACGTCTTAGCCAGCTAAGACACAACTACGCTAGTCGACCTATGAGGGTCGTGTAAGTCTACTAGTCGCTGTCGTAAAGGCAAACATGGCCGGCGGGACATCTTCGATTCGTCCACTTCGACGCGGTTTAAACTATTAAAGAGTGTTTCAGAGGCACCAAATTTAATTCCGTTGGATGTGGGACGATGAGCTGATTTATGCTTGTGGTTTTCGCCGTCACAAAATACCATTAATGTGTAACAAAACGCATTTTAGATCGCATATAATCTACCGCCGAAGATAATATCTTCCGCGGGCGATGCAACGTCTTTGTTTGTTTTGATACGCGGACAGCCCATTGTCTAGCCCACTGGCTAAGGCACGGCCGCCTATTTATATTATGTGCGCATGCGCACTAACTATAACCATGCTTTAGTTTGTCGACTAAGTAAGTGGTCCTGTAAGTGCGAGTGGTGAATACGGGGTGTCGTAAAGTCTACGACACGTCTTAGCTAGACGCATCTTAGCGCTAAGTGGTGTCTTAGCCAAGTCACCTCCCATAAATTTGGGCCCGAGTCACTATGGCTGGGAGGGGTGTGCACTGTTGTGCAGCAACCATCTAAGACTTAACAGACAGGTGCTTATCTAAAATTTCAGATAAGGTTGAGTTTAGTTAGACTGAAAGTTCAGTAGCTGTTTGCTGTGGGTGTAGTTAAAGGATTGAGGCAAGAAAATCACCTTTGAAGCTGGAAAAGTTGAGTAAAAATTTCAAAGACCTTGGCAACTGATAAAAAAGTAAGAGGAAGGCAGCTTCAGGTGGTAGATAAAGCCTGCAGTACTGACGGCACAGTAAGACGAGCATGACTAAGACAAGAGATAGTTTTACAGCAGAACAACAGCGGAAGATATTTTATGTGGCAGAACGTTTGGATTGCTCTGTACTGCTCTGGCTTGACCTGAACATGTGAAGCCCCTAGTTAGTTTCCCATTCAGGGACTTGTATTTTGCACCAGCTTGAGTATTTTATATTTCTTACTGTTATAAAATAAAATATTGTCTATTTATTAATAGTTGTACTTCTTTTGGCAAGACATTTTGGATAATAATGCATTTGAATTTTCTTCAATTTGTACAGGTTCCTTGTGAGTTTTGTGGTCGATGCTCGTGGTGGTGCCATGCGTGGATGGCGACATTCTGGTGTTCGGATTATAATTCCACCAGGAAAGACTTGTGAACCATTACGCGTGACGTGCAAGTTGGTCAAGAAGGAGAAATTAGCTCAACCACCACCGCTGATGGAAGGGGAAGCACTTGCCAGCAGAGTCTTAAAGATGGGTCCACCAGGAGCTAAGTTTGAAGGGTACATAAAGCTACACATTTTCAATTAAGGATGATAAGTGAGAATCGTAGATCTGATAACCAGTTTCAAAGACGATAATCGGTGTTTACAAAATGATAATTGAATCTATATTTTAAATCATTTTCGAAAATTAAAGGAGATGATTTATGCATTGTACTGACTATACGCATAATAATAATTATAATAATAATAATAATAATAATGATAATAATAATAGTAATAATAATAATAATAATAACTGACGATTTCTATGGTGCTGTAACACAGAAAGGGCGCATAAAGGTTGCCAGGAAAAAAACTAATTGCTTTATTTTAATAATATTTTTAAATTGATTGGTTCAGCAGTGTTCCTGCTACAGGTTGGTACTCGGTGATTTTTTAAAAAATATTTCAAAGATTTACGAGCTGTTATATGAATTTTTCATTATTTATTGTAGTTTGATATGCTAATTGAATTTCCATTTGTAGACCTGTCATTATTGAAGTGCCGCATTTCGCTTCATTGCGAAGTCCGGATCGAGTGATCACGATCCTCAGGTCGGATGATGGAGAGACGTGGAAGGAGCATAGTGTGCAGGCTACGGAGCCTGCTATTAAGGATGCTCTGAGTGGTAGTTTTGAAGGTGAAGGTGATTATATTTGAAAGCATGCGTGAGCAGGTGCACGTACTGCTGGCTTTATTAACCCCAGTTTCATAACTTGCTTGATGGTTACTAATTAACGACTAACTATTTATCAAACAAAAGTGGTAATCTAGATGTTATTATCATTATTAATATTTATTGTTAGAGTTGTTATTTTTATTATTGTGAAGCTATTCTCTGCACGATCTTCTCGCCCTCTTTGTTCTGCTGACCTCCTTGATCTCATTGTACCTCGATCACGAACCTCATTAGCCCTGCATCAAGCTTTTGCTGTTATGATCCCTCACCATGGAATTACCTTCTGCAATTCGTGGCAGAATTCTGGAGGTGATTTCACTTGCATCTCTTCACTGCTTTAAGACCTTTGTCATTTTATGCGTCTGTTGCACTGAGAGTACTCCTGAATAGCTCTGTTGTGAGAAGCGCTTTACAAATGTTCATATTAGATTAGATTAGATTACTATAACTATTATTATTATTAATTATTATTTTAATTACCAGAGGGCCAAGGCTGTAAGAGGGATAGTTGAAGAAACTCATTCAAAAATGGTAAGGAGTCACTTCTGAACTCCATCTTGCCTCAGACAAACCATGTAAAATTTAACTTGAAATTCCTCAGAAAACTGATAGAGTTAAGGTGGTTTACTGGGGAAATGCACAGTTTATGATCTTGTGAGTCATGAGAATTTCAAAGCACTGAAGCCAGGTTAAGTCTGTGGTTGCAGAAACTTAATGAACTTAATCAAGATTGGAACAACCTAGAGAAGATGCTATAGTTTGACAATGCCTTTGTTCAGAATCCCTCTATTACAATGGATTTTCTTCACATAAAAAGCGCATGAGTTTGCTATGTGAGACTCAGAGTTACTCTCCAGCTTCAAATGTTGAACAACCTAGAGAAGATGCTATACCATACAGGCACTGCTATAGTGCCTGTATGGTTGCCGATGTGTAGACAAGAGAGAAAATGCTAGCACTAGTAAGATAGCCTGTGGTGTATTATTTATGCTGAATCTATCACTGCTTACTTTCTTGGCTGTAAGCTCTATTTTTACGGCTAAGTAGCATCAGTCTTTTGTGCATGTCATTTGAAACGGTGAAATTGACTGTAAACTCTGCTTCAGTTTCTGTCTAGTTTCCTTTGTTATAACTTTTCTCCAAAGCACATTTGGTCATTAACAGAATAGACATCTGGTCTGGGGATGTCTAGAAACTATGTGCATTCTTTAGTACATTTGACACCAGGGGCTTCTATCCCCCCTAAGCAACCGGGCGCAATCCATCTTCTTTCCCCCCCCCTTTTCTGAACCGGCCTTCCTTCCGCAATATAATGTAATCTAGGCCCTCCTCTAGTGTGGGAATGAAGGTTTGTTTGGAGGGGGACAAACGAGCATCCAGCAGACGATCGCCGAAGCCTGTGTAGCGCCGAGAAGGGACCTGGTATGGGGAGGGAATGTGCCCTTCCCCATAAGAAATTTTTGCGATTTCCGCATTGCAATTTCAGCATTTTAAGCTGTCCTCTTAGCAAAATTACTCTACTATTTCAGTGGAGGAATTGCTGCCAAAATTGGGTAGCCTTAATATGTTTTGCGCCTCTGATCAGTGTGCGCTCGAAAGGCGTTATATAAATTTTTAGAGCACAATGCAATACAATAAAATACATTTAAGGGCCTACATTGTAAGCCCGCGTAATAATGATGTTGCTTTACTAAGTGTTCAAGGACCAAATTTGAGTGTCTGAAATTTGAAAGATAACACTGGAGAGAAGCCATTTAGTTGTGCAAAATCGTATTGATTTGTATTAATATCATTTTTACTTTTTTTAATATGATTGTATTATTTATTAAAATAGCAAAAACATAACTATAATCATGCAATAGGAAATTTTTTATTATGGTATATTATAGCTGTTATAGCAGTTCATGTAATTAAAAAATGCAGATAGTAGCCTAACTAAAAACTCAAAGTGTATAAAGTGTAGCCTATACATTTTGCTAAAAACTATTAGCCTGTATTAGGCCTACCATTTTGTCCAAATTTATATGGAAGGGAAGTATTTTCTTGGGGGATCTTTCTCCTAGTGATGCCTACATTGAGCGCTGCCCTCTATGTCCGACCTTCCCCCTCAACCGACGTGAATTTTGGCTGTCTTCTGATTCCCCCCCTATTTTTTACTGGGCGCAAGCTGCGCCCGCCATGTATAGGGATAGAAGCCCCTGTTTGACACTACCTGTAATATAATATATGGCGGACTGCAGATCAAATATGCACGAGACTACTATATTTCTTTGCCTTTTACATTAATTTAGTCATAGTTCTTTAAAATATTTCTTTAATTTGTGCTGTAACCTATTGCCCTGTTGTATGTCTTCATGGCATAATTCTTAGTTATTGCAGTATCTTACTATTTGTATGTTGTGATTCGTAAATCTAGAATTTATGATCTACATTTTTTTTGTTTTTTCGTAGAAAAACTAACAATCTATATATAACTATTTTGCTAACCGTTTCCATGTGTTGACTAATTCAATTATGTTTAGGATTTATCATCCATCTCGTCCAGTATGATCTCAGATGTTGTGCGTGCTATTTTATTGCATGCACAAGAAAATGATGATCTGCATAGAACCACTCCAAAACCTCCTCCATAAGCAATTTTTCTTTCATTCATCATGTTCATTATCATGTTCCGGTGCGGCTTTTAGGACTAGTAGTCCTCTCGTCCTGGATCTGCAAAGGATAGCATTCTTAGCAGCCAGAAAATGGCCGAACAGTGTCACCGATGTAGGTGGGCGCCAGAACCTAAGACTTTGTTGTTCAGGCTACAACCTGAAACCCCTCGCTGGGCAAAACCATTTTGTCAATTGGTGATGAGGCAACGGTTGATGGCAAGGGTCCAAATATTGTCCAAAACTTTTAGAAACAACGGCAGACGAGATAAATATCTCCATGGATGCCTATTAGTCCAGTTTCAAAAGTCAAATCATCAAATGGCACAATTAAGCAAGCAAAAACTGTTTTGACCAACTAGATGATAAAAATTGGCATGCTTAGAGAAACATTCGGCTATGCTAGCTATACTGGTATAAATCTAGTTACCCCTCCCCTCGGTATGACTGATCTGAAGTTGTTTTTCTTGCAGTTTGTTGTTTAATTAAACCGGGTTATATGAGGTGTAGAAGTGATAGCCTATAATGGAATGCACCAATAGTATATTGCTTGCACACATATTCTCACAGTCTTTTCTGCTTCGCATCCAATCATTGAAGTTGTCTTCCGCCCAGATGCTAAATTTGGGTTTGGCAATACATAAGATTTCTAATTTTGTAATGTATTTTTCATTGGTTCATTTACGCAGCTCTGGAAACAGCTGAGGAACTCTATCACCGAAGAGTCACACGAATCTTAACAACAACTTTTCCACGCTACTTTGCAATCGTGACATCTATCCTTGCCGAGACAAGTGTCCTGGGTCCAGACGGTGGAGTTGTCAACTCACCTGTTGTTTCACAAATCGAAGCTGTTGTGCCTCCAGGGGCTTTTACGAAGAAGATCCGACTGAGCCTACTCGTAAGATGTGTTCTGTTCATTCGCTATTTTTCATTCTCTATGTCTACCTGTCTGTTCTGTTGCATATGAAACTGTTTGTCTGTGTGTGTGTGTGTGTGTGTGTGTGTGTGTGTGTGTGTGTGTGTGTGTGTGTGTGTGTGTGTGTGTGTGTGTGTGTGTGTGTGTGTGCGCGCGTGCGTCTGTGCATGCATGCGCGCACCCACACGCGTTGATTCTTCACTTTTTGCTGCTGTTTTCTGGGTGTGTCAAATGACAAGTATTTTAAACAGGTACCACTGTTTGAAGTAGTATTTTTTACACAATTCTTTCCACATTGATATGAAAATACTGTTAACATTCCTGCAGCATTATAATCTGAATGTATTGACTTAGTTCACCATATGCCATGCCTGGTTTCATATTTTTTATGATACTTTATTAGTGTCATTATTGATATTTATTATTATTAGAGTTTTTATTATTAAGCCTTTCACTGATAATACTTTCTTTACATATATCTAACACATCTCGCACATTTGCATCAATGGCCTATATTTGCATTTGTTATGTAACTTATAAAAACTTTCTTTTTCAGGCCCAGCAAGTTCCCGAAGAGCTGGTACTAAAGTACTTGGGACGTCATGCTTCTGTGTCACCAGTAGTGACACTGGAACCACGTCGGCGAAAGTTTCACCAGCCAATTACCGTTAGCATTCCATTACCAGCGACAGCGCGTGAGACAGTGTCGAAGCAGAGAGGAACTGATGCTCCTTCAACGCTACGTTTACTCTGTAGTCTGACGGGTATGTATGTGGCTGTTTGAAGCCATATTTAATCAATGGATCTGTAGCTAAACTATGTGGCTGTTTGAAGCCATATTTAATCAATGTTGGATCTGTAGCTAAACTATTCTCCGAACTTATTTAGTGCATGAAGTCATAATATTGCTATGTCATTCTCCTCAGAGTTGCTTGACTTGATTCCAAATTGACTTTTGGGGTTTGTACCATAATATGATAGGTTAACTGCTGTTATAATAGCATAATGAAAAATTTGGGTTACGAAATCAATTAACTAGGATTGTTTAAAAAAGTAACCAGTGTCTATTGTTAATTTTTTCCAGTTATAAAGCATGGTTTCCTTCATCATGTAAGATATGCCTTGGCTGTTGTTTTTTTAACAATTGCGCAGAAGGAACATCAACGTCTAAATGGGAAGATATTACTAATTCGACTCCATTCAAGATCATCGATGATCGTATTTCATTCAATACGACTGTTTCTGGCAGGTTAGTCATTCTTCAACTCAATAGCCCCTGAAAATTGTATGCAGATTAATTTTCCTACATAACCTTTTTTTGCTAAACATTCGCTCTTGGATCTGCCTCCCAACCACCCCTAATGAACTGGTGTAAAAAAGTAGGAAAATTAGTCGACTGTTGGAGCCATTGTGTAGGTTCTATTCTGAAAGTTGGTGACTACTGCAATCCAGGTTGCACCAAAAAAATTGTGTAGATGTATAGAAAATAAAGTACTGTTACTGTTACTCAATTTGTTGTGCAAGCATTTTTGGCTTTATTTAAACAATAGAATGTAGTGAATCGGTTGGCTTTGCTTCATGCCAGTGTGATAACACTATGCACCAAACTGATTTTTACCACGTTGATATAGTGTAACATTTATGGTAAATTATGAGGCATTTGTTCATAATATTTTCTGTATATATGATGCAGGTTCTGGTTTGTTGACTATCCTGACACAACGAACTTACTCAGCAGAACTACCGATCTGTATCGTGAAGCAAATGTTGTTCCGTTTGTGTCGAAATTTGTTGTGTTTGCGAAGCGCCGCTCTCCGAAGAAAGGACAGCTCCGAGTCTTCTGTGTCACGGACGACAAGTTGGAAAAGACTTTGGAGAGTCAGGAGCACTTTATGGAAGTTGCTAGAAGTCATGATGTTGAGGTCAGCTGCTGTTTTCATGATTTGTTCTAATTATTAAGATATTAACAGAGAACTTATTGCACCATGATGCTTTATAGCACACATTCTTTATGCAGCACTCTTTGGGACTTGAATCCCATATATATTTATTCAAGCTTTACATTTTTATTGTCTTCTCTGATTCAGATTTTGAATACTATTTATTGCTTTTTTTATGATTATTATTAATAATCAGCTAAAAATCCAGCTATCAACATGCCAATAGGATGCACAATGCACATGTGCATGTGATGGTCACTTGTAAGTAAATCGCATCCATAAATTGTGGAAGACAGTGGTTAAAAAACGAGCTGTTGAGGTCATAAAATGCAATTGTCAAATACAACAGATTGCTGGCTTTCAAGGCTAAAATCTCAGCAGTTGCTATGTGTGGATAAACAACTATTGGGGTGAAATTTTAGCTAACTTCTTGCTATAATGAATAATTATCTTATTTGTGCAGGACAAATACTGGTTCCATGACTAAACTTCTTTAGTAAGCGCATCTGTTGTGTCAAGGTTTTGTGCCTCTGAGCCGAGCAGTGATTACCGGAAATTTTGCAATGTTGATTTGATCACCTTTGGTACGCAAGAGTTTAAAATCACTGGTTAGATGACAGTGTAATTTTTATTCAAGATGTTTATTAACCATCTGACTAAGAATTGAACTAAAGTCATTGCTTGACTATTTTTATCAGTTCGAGATTTTTCGTTCTGCTGTAGGTTTTAGCATGTATATGTAAGATACTAGCTGGGATACCCGGCATTGCCCAGGAAATTTAGGATTTGCCCCACTCTCAGCCAATTCCTTACTTCCCCACCCTCACTGCCGGCTCCCCAGCCACCCGCTTCCCACCCACCCACCCTGGCCCCTATGGTGGTAGAGATTCGCCAACCCCTCCACCGGATGGTTCTGATGGGCCTCTGTCAAGGTACAAAGTTTCAGTTGAATAGGTGCGTTTTACGGGCAAAACATTTCGTTCCCCACCCTGGCCCCCATGGTGGTAGAGATTCGACAACCCCTCCACCGGGTGGTTCTGATGGCCCTATGACTAGCTGCGTTTTACGGGAAATTTTTTTCCCCAAACTGACCCCCATGGTGGGAGAGATGCAAGACCTACACAGTAGTGAAGGTTTGGAGTGAAAAGGTAAAAAACTGTGAAAATGCATCCCGGTCAAACAGACACACACACAGACACACAGAATCTTCTCTTTATATAGATATTATATTCCTTTTATTCTGTTTGCATTCTCAGGTTCTTGATGGAAAGCCACAATACATCGAAATGTCAGGAAACTTAGTACCGATAACGAAATCTGACGATGAACAATTAAATGTAAAATTCCGCCCATTCTCTGAAAACCGTCTTTCGTTTGCTGTTGTGGTGCCTGACTCGCATAGGGATGCCGCTGGACGGATGTCTTTCATGAGGGAACCTAAAGCGTCTCAGGTTGATATTTCTCAGTCCACGCCCATATGCAATTTGAATGTCATCCTTCCAGAATATGTACAAGATGCGTCTTCCGTGTCTTTACAGATTGATTCCAAGGAGATGTGGAGTGAGTTGTTTCTGAATTTTTTAGTCTATCTAAAATTCTGTTATTTGCTGCAATAGTTTCATTTGTAAGTAATACAATGATGTTTGAATGTGTCATATTAAATGTACATTGAGTTCGGCAATGATAAAAATTATATTGGTTATGACAACTTATTGGTCAAATACCCAATTATTCAGTCACGTTTTATATTATATGCTGTAAGTCTGCACTGTCAAATTCCGCCCATTCTCTGAAAACCGTCTTTCATTTGCTGTTGTGGTGCTCGACTCGCATAGGGATGCTGCTGGATGGATGTCATTCAGCATCTTGAATATAGAGTTGCTTCCTTGGTATGGTACTGCCACCTAGGTCTTGCTCCAACTTACCTGCTTAATCTTTGACAGGTACCCAAACTAGTTGATCCCTGCAGTCAGTGGGAAGTGGAGTGCTCGCAGTCCAGTTTGCACGTTCGTATTTCATGCAAAGCCATGTTTTTGCTGTGGTAGACCCGGCTGTATGGAATGACCTCCCTCTAAAGCTGTGTCTACTGGTATTCCCTAGGTCACTCACTGACACATTCTATAAGCATTTGAAAACTGTTCTTTTTGGCCGTACTAGAGTCAGGAGCACCTCTGAGCAGTTTCCTTGAAGAGGTGCTATATATAAATACTTGATTGAATGAAATAGGTAGCCATACTTATTATCTTGGAAGTTTAAAGAGTGCTAGTTAAGCATAGTTGAGTAAAGTTGATAGTTAATTTAAGGAGTTGTCCAAAGATGCTGTTTAAACACAAAAAATTGGTTGCCAGTGGACAGAAGATGTTATGGTAGGCTGTGCTTGGATTGAGGAAAATCAGAAGGCAATGAGTGGGTTGATCAGGGCTAGAATACTTGAAATTTAGGTTGGACTTCATTTTTGACAGAAGAACCTGAGAAGTAGGCCTAATGGATAAAAGAGCTTGAGATAGTTGGTGAGCGATAGGATAGTTAGAGGAGCAGAAAATTTGTGGAATTCTAGTCATAATTAATTATCGCCACTTCCAATAGCAGTATCAATAGCAATAGCAGTAGCATATTGAGATTTGGAATTGGTTTAAAATCTTATTATGATTAGATTTACCTTTTCCATTTTTTAAGATGTATGGAAGTCAAAATCAAAAGTTACTGTTCAGATGCTAGACTAAAATATAACAAATGAAATGTTTATGATCATGATGATGTACTAAATTTGAATCGCAGGTGCTGAAACCGAGCAGGCCGCAAATGAACTTAGGCTTTCAGAAATTGCAGAAATGCTTGACTCAGATTGGGTTAACATGGCACACCATCTCGGAGTTCATGAAAAGGACATTCTAACTGCTCAAATGAAGCATCCGTCACAGTACGATCAAGCCTACGAAGTACTCTGTCGGCTGGTGGAGAGTAAAGGAAAGGAAGCTACAAGGAACCGAATGGAACATGCGCTACGGCGAATCGGACGAACAGATATTATAAGAAGGTATATCTATATAATTAACGAAACAACTGAAATCACAGAAGAAAGGTTTCCACCAAGAAAGCAACCTACTAAAGGTTAGTAAAAATATTGCTACAGCAGAATAAGTTTCTGTATCGCAAATGCTGCATAGTGTGCTTTGAATTTTGTCTTGAACCTGACGCGGTCAAGAGGAGTTTTTTATGACTTATTTTTTCGCAAAAATCAGTACAAGGACCCTGTGTCTTATGTGCTTCTAAATTAGATGCACTTAATAGTTTATTTCATATTAATTTTATCATTTGTACACTAATGATGTTGACTATGGCTATTCGTTTAAGAAAAATCTATGATCTTTCTTGCTTCAATCAGTACAAGTCAGAACTTTTTAAATTCTGCAAGGTTACAGTGATGACAAACCAATTGCAAAAGATTAATGGTGGCCTATCTGCAATGCCCATGGCACTGTACTCTGACGCAGCACCTCGAATTCAATATAATAATAATAAAATAACGATTTTTCTGTAGTTGAGCGCCTGCAAACGCACTGCGCCTTACGGGGGTAATTGTCCTGTTACCACGGCGGTAATAGCACCCTACAAAGCATGTCCACCCAACGGGGGCTCGAACTTGTTACCTCTCGCTCCCTATGCCATCATGTTATCCATTGCTCTACCGGGCCCCCCACCCAACATTAGTCAACATCTTGTCAATTCTGAACATTTTGTGACGACAAAATAAAAATGAATATTAAGTTTGCCATTGACCCTCTGAAACAGGTTTTTATATCAAAATGTGGCCAAATGCAGTGAATAACAGTGGTTGCCATCATACTTTTTGACGCTGCGCTGGGAATAGCAGATTTACTCCTACCTCAGACTCAGAGGAGCCTTGCTCCCACCATAACCTCCATGCATACCGATTAACCCACTGCTCCCATGTAGGTCAGATTTATGCTGGGATTAAGAGTTATGACTGTGTCATGCACACTACACAGTTGCACTCAGCTACTTATACATAACTGTCTAACAGGCTGTGCCGCTTCATCCCTGGTTGAAGATTTTTATGTGCTGCTATGTAAGGCGACATGGTTGTTCCACCAGTGCAAACTTCGACAGTCTAGAATAGTTTGGTTGGAGTCAGCTCATTTGAGGGCTTTTTGGAAGGAGCATAGTAGGCTGCAATCCATTATAGACTGTTTGGTCTGAGTGCATTTTATCCATGAGGACATCTCCACTTTTGAGCAGTTTTGTAGAGTGCTGATAAGAGCCTCTTTTGCTGCTTTTTCGCACTATCGGAATCATGGTGTTGAACCACTCCTCACACACACACTGAAGCCACAGCCCTACTTCATGAGGCCAAAGCTGCCCGATGGACAACCTAACAAGAAAATGTTTTTGCAAAGTGTTTTGTCTTGTTTTAAATGTCATGTTAACCAAAGTGCAGTATGAGCAGTTGGGCATAATAAAGAATATATTTACTAAGTGAATAAATTGCCTAGCACCATGTGACATTAAATTAGCTTACCCCTGCCAGTTGTCAACAATCACTTGGTGACCATTGTTTGGTCATAGTTTGATACTGATAGACTGGAAGAACCTCGTATGGATAATCTCTTTTGATTTAGCACTACATAAATTTGCACTTGCAGGCATTCTGCACAGGCTTAGTCTTTAGGGTGAAAATAGCAGTACCAGTGCAAGTTAAGGGGCTAAACATATCCTCTGGTTACATTGTTATTTAGTGTACTTTAGGCATGGAATCTGAGTACCAGTAGCTTCTTTTAAGGCATGAGTCAAACCAAATCAATCAAAATACACAATATTGTTCACCAATCTTTAGGCAATAACAATTTACACATATGTTGGTAGTGACAACATGGAACCCATGGGAACACACTATTCCGCTTACAGTGTTGTCTAATTATACAAATAGTATTAGACCATTTCAGTGTCATTTATAAGTACAAATCATATTTCATTAGTATACGATTGCTACCTTTGGCGTTGTTGCATATAGAGCACAAAACATGTTTTTCTTTCAGCTGCCGTTGATATGCCCGATCTCTATGGCACAGAGGAACAATCAATACTCAATAAACTAAAAGGGCAAGATGGTGCACAAAACGAAACTTTGATCAAAGGTGAAGTGCTAAGCATGGAGGCAGAATCTCTTATTGGAATTCCAGTATCTTTATCATTTGGAGAGAAAAAAATTCAGAAACAAACGATGAATCAGATTGCCACAAAACCAGGTGATATCCAAAGTCAACTTCTTCTTGACAGCAAAGACAAAAATGGCATTAAAGACACTGACACCAATACTCAGCAACCAGTGCCTGCAGCTGCATGTGCTGAAGCAGGATCTGTACACAAACCGAAATTATATTATGGGGATAAGAATGAAGAAAAATTGCTGACCACGGGCGAAGAAAAACCAGAGACAGGGCCAGAAAATGAAATTAGATATCTGGAAAGCACCGCACTACATCCATCTCTAGACCATGCGTATGTGCCTGACATTGCGGCAATTTCTCAAGCCGTTTTTGTTTCAAAGAAACCTGATGCTGACGAAGAAGAGCCGGGTGTGAGAAAAGAAAGGATTGAAGGTGAAGTGAAAACTATCGAAGACACAAAGGAGGAAGAAACTGTGAAGGAAGACGGTACTCGTGTGAAGAAAACGATTAAAACCATATCCCATGTTCGAATCGTGACCGACGTTACATGGAAAGATGGTGTCAAGGCTGGTGAAGCAGAAAGACAAGAATTGGTTGGCAAAGATATCGATGAAGAGATCTTGGAAACTGCTCCTGGCGTTGACGACCTGGGTGCAGAAAACGTTAGAATCGAAACTTCTGTTACAGACTCTGAGAAAACGTTAGCAGATGGAACATGGGAGAAACGAAAGACAACCAGGAAAATCGCTCGTCCTTCAGTGTTTGGCATGGAGCCATCTGTAGTGGAGAAGAAAGTGTCCATTCCTGAGGACCTGTTTCCAGCTGACGATCACGAGTACGTGCCTGGCGTTGCAGCAATTTCTGAAGGCGTCTTTGTTTCAAAGAAACCTGATGCTGACGAAGAAGAGCCGGGTGTGAGAAAAGAAAGGATTGAAGGTGAAGTGAAAACTATCGAAGACACAAAGCAGGAAGAAACTGTGAAGGAAGACGGTACTCGTGTGAAGAAAACGATTAAAACCATATCCCATGTTCGAATCGTGACCGACGTTACATGGAAAGATGGTGTCAAGGCTGGTGAAGCAGAAAGACAAGAATTGGTTGGCAAAGATATCGATGAAGAGATCTTGGAAACTGCTCCTGGCGTTGACGACCTGGGTGCAGAAAACGTTAGAATCGAAACTTCTGTTACAGACTCTGAGAAAACGTTAGCAGATGGAACATGGGAGAAACGAAAGACAACCAGGAAAATCGCTCGTCCTCCAGTGTTTGGCGTGGAGCCATCTGTAGTGGAGAAGAAAGTGTCCATTCCTGAGGACCTGTTTCCAGCTGACGATCACGAGTATGTGCCTGGCGTTGCAGCAATTTCTGAAGGCGTCTTTGTTTCAAAGAAACCTGATGCTGACGAAGAAGAGCCGGGTGTGAGAAAAGAAAGGATTGAAGGTGAAGTGAAAACTATCGAAGACACAAAGGAGGAAGAAACTGTGAAGGAAGACGGTACTCGTGTGAAGAAAACGATTAAAACCATATCCCATGTTCGAATCGTGACCGACGTTACATGGAATAATGGTGTCAAGGCTGGTGAAGCAGAAAGACCAGAATTGGTTGGCAAAGATATCGATGAAGAGATCTTGGAAACTGCTCCTGGCGTTGACGACCTGGGTGCAGAAAACGTTAGAATCGAAACTTCTGTTACAGACTCTGAGAAAACGTTAGCAGATGGAACATGGGAGAAACGAAAGACAACCAGGAAAATCGCTCGTCCTTCAGTGTTTGGCGTGGAGCCATCTGTAGTGGAGAAGAAAGTGTCCATTCCTGAGGACCTGTTTCCAGCTGACGACCATGCGTATGTGCCTGGCGTTTCGGAAATTTCTGAAGGCGTCTTTGTTTCAAAGAAACCTGATGCTGACGAAGAAGAGCCAGGTGTGAGAAAAGAAAGGATTGAAGGTGAAGTGAAAACTATCGAAGACACAAAGGAGGAAGAAACTGTGAAGGAAGACGGTACTCGTGTGAAGAAAACGATTAAAACCATATCCCATGTTCGAATCGTGACCGACGTTACATGGAAAGATGGTGTCAAGGCTGGTGAAGCAGAAAGACAAGAATTGGTTGGCAAAGATATCGATGAAGAGATCTTGGAAA
This sequence comes from Lumbricus terrestris, assembly GCA_949752735.1. Taxonomy (NCBI): domain Eukaryota; kingdom Metazoa; phylum Annelida; class Clitellata; order Crassiclitellata; family Lumbricidae; genus Lumbricus; species Lumbricus terrestris. Next base: position 64,767,818 of record OX457036.1, read on the forward strand.
CTGCTCCTGGCGTTGACGACCTGGGTGCAGAAAACGTTAGAATCGAAACTTCTGTTACAGACTCTGAGGAAACGTTAGCAGATGGAACATGGGAGAAACGAAAGACAACCAAGAAAATCGCTCGTCCTTCAGTGTTTGGCGTGGAGCCATCTGTAGTGGAGAAGAAAGTGTCCATTCCTGAGGACCTGTTTCCAGCTGACGATCACGAGTACGTGTCTGGCGTTTCGGAAATTTCTGAAGGCGTCTTTGTTTCAAAGAAACCTGATGCTGACGAAGAAGAGCCGGGTGTGAGAAAAGAAAGGATTGAAGGTGAAGTGAAAACTATCGAAGACACAAAGGAGGAAGAAACTGTGAAGGAAGACGGTACTCGTGTGAAGAAAACGATTAAAACCATATCCCATGTTCGAATCGTGACCGACGTTACATGGAAAGATGGTGTCAAGGCTGGTGAAGCGGAAAGACCAGAATTGGTTGGCAAAGATATCGATGAAGAGATCTTGGAAACTGCTCCTGGCGTTGACGACCTGGGTGCAGAAAACGTTAGAATCGAAACTTCTGTTACAGACTCTGAGAAAACGTTAGCAGATGGAACATGGGAGAAACGAAAGACAACCAGGAAAATCGCTCGTCCTTCAGTGTTTGGCGTGGAGCCATCTGTAGTGGAGAAGAAAGTGTCCATTCCTGAGGACCTGTTTCCAGCTGACGACCATGCGTATGTGCCTGACGTTGCGGCAATTTCTGAAAGCGTCTTTGTTTCAAAGAAACCTGATGCTGACGAAGAAGAGCCGGGTGTGAGAAAAGAAAGGATTGAAGGTGAAGTGAAAACTATCGAAGACACAAAGGAGGAAGAAACTGTGAAGGAAGACGGTACTCGTGTGAAGAAAACGATTAAAACCATATCCCATGTTCGAATCGTGACCGACGTTACATGGAAAGATGGTGTCAAGGCTGGTGAAGCAGAAAGACAAGAATTGGTTGGCAAAGATATCGATGAAGAGATCTTGGAAACTGCTCCTGGCGTTGACGACCTGGGTGCAGAAAACGTTAGAATCGAAACTTCTGTTACAGACTCTGAGAAAACGTTAGCAGATGGAACATGGGAGAAACGAAAGACAACCAGGAAAATCGCTCGTCCTTCAGTGTTTGGCGTGGAGCCATCTGTAGTGGAGAAGAAAGTGTCCATTCCTGAGGACCTGTTTCCAGCTGACGACCATGCGTATGTGCCTGACGTTGCGGCAATTTCTGAAGGCGTCTTTGTTTCAAAGAAACCTGATGCTGACGAAGAAGAGCCGGGTGTGAGAAAAGAAAGGATTGAAGGTGAAGTGAAAACTATCGAAGACACAAAGGAGGAAGAAACTGTGAAGGAAGACGGTACTCGTGTGAAGAAAACGATTAAAACCATATCCCATGTTCGAATCGTGACCGACGTTACATGGAAAGATGGTGTCAAGACTGGTGAAGCAGAAAGACAAGAATTGGTTGGCAAAGATATCGATGAAGAGATCTTGGAAACTGCTCCTGGCGTTGACGATCTGGGTGCAGAAAACGTTAGAATCGAAACTTCTGTGACAGACTCTGAGAAAACGTTAGCAGATGGAACATGGGAGACACGAAAGACAGCCAGGAAAATCGCTCGTCCTTCAGTGTTTGGCGTGGAGCCATCTGTAGTGGAGAGGAAAGTGTCCATTCCTGAGGACCTGTTTCCAGCTGACGACCACGAGTATGTGCCTGGCGTTTCGGAAATTTCTGAAGGCGTCTTTGTTTCAAAGAAACCTGATGCTGACGAAGAAGAGCCGGGTGTGAGAAAAGAAAGGATTGAAGGTGAAGTGAAAACTATCGAAGACACAAAGGAGGAAGAAACTGTGAAGGAAGACGGTACTCGTGTGAAGAAAACGATTAAAACCATATCCCATGTTCGAATCGTGACCGACGTTACATGGAAAGATGGTGTTAAGAAAAAGAAGCAAAAGAAGAAAAAACAACAAGCAGAAAGACAAGAATTGGTTGGCAAAGATATCGATGAAGAGATCTTGGAAACTGCTCCTGGCGTTGACGACCTGGGTGCAGAAAACGTTAGAATCGAAACTTCTGTTACAGACTCTGAGAAAACGTTAGCAGATGGAACATGGGAGAAACGAAAGACAACCAGGAAAATCGCTCGTCCTTCAGTGTTTGGCGTGGAGCCATCTGTAGTGGAGAAAAAAGTGTCCATTCCTGAGGACCTGTTTCCAGCTGACGATCACGAGTATGTGCCTGACGTTGCAGCAATTTCTGAAGGCGTCTTTGTTTCAAAGAAACCTGATGCTGACGAAGAAGAGCCGGGTGTGAGAAAAGAAAGGATTGAAGGTGAAGTGAAAACTATCGAAGACACAAAGGAGGAAGAAACTGTGAAGGAAGACGGTACTCGTGTGAAGAAAACGATTAAAACCATATCCCATGTTCGAATCGTGACCGACGTTACATGGAAAGATGGAGTGAAGATTGGTGAAGGTGAAGCAGAAAGACAAGAATTGGTTGGCAAAGATATCGATGAAGAGATCTTGGAAACTGCTCCTGGCGTTGACGACCTGGGTGCAGAAAACGTTAGAATCGAAACTTCTGTTACAGACTCTGAGAAAACGTTAGCAGATGGAACATGGGAGAAACGAAAGACAACCAGGAAAATCGCTCGTCCTTCAGTGTTTGGCGTGGAGCCATCTGTAGTGGAGAAGAAAGTGTCCATTCCTGAGGACCTGTTTTCAGCTGACGACCATGCGTTTGTGCCTGACGTTGCAGCAATTTCTGAAGGCGTCTTTGTTTCAAAGAAACCTGATGCTGACGAAGAAGAGCCGGGTGTGAGAAAAGAAAGGATTGAAGGTGAAGTGAAAACTATCGAAGACACAAAGGAGGAAGAAACTGTGAAGGAAGACGGTACTCGTGTGAAGAAAACGATTAAAACCATATCCCATGTTCGAATCGTGACCGACGTTACATGGAAAGATGGTGTCAAGGCTGGTGAAGCAGAAAGACCAGAATTGGTTGGCAAAGATATCGATGAAGAGATCTTGGAAACTGCTCCTGGCGTTGACGAACTGGGTGCAGAAAACGTTAGAATCGAAACTTCTGTTACAGACTCTGAGAAAACGTTAGCAGATGGAACATGGGAGAAACGAAAGACAACCAGGAAAATCGCTCGTCCTTCAGTGTTTGGCGTGGAGCCATCTGTAGTGGAGAAGAAAGTGTCCATTCCTGAGGACCTGTTTCCAGCTGACGACCATGCGTTTGTGCCTGACGTTGCAGCAATTTCTGAAGGCGTCTTTGTTTCAAAGAAACCTGATGCTGACGAAGAAGAGCCGGGTGTGAGAAAAGAAAGGATTGAAGGTGAAGTGAAAACTATCGAAGACACAAAGGAGGAAGAAACTGTGAAGGAAGACGGTACTCGTGTGAAGAAAACGATTAAAACCATATCCCATGTTCGAATCGTGACCGACGTTACATGGAAAGATGGTGTCAAGACTGGTGAAGCGGAAAGACCAGAATTGGTTGGCAAAGATATCGATGAAGAGATCTTGGAAACTGCTCCTGGCGTTGACGACCTGGGTGCAGAAAACGTTAGAATCGAAACTTCTGTTACAGACTCTGAGAAAACGTTAGCAGATGGAACATGGGAGAAACGAAAGACAACCAGGAAAATCGCTCGTCCTTCAGTGTTTGGCGTGGAGCCATCTGTAGTGGAGAAGAAAGTGTCCATTCCTGAGGACCTGTTTCCAGCTGACGACCATGCGTATGTGCCTGACGTTGCGGCAATTTCTGAAGGCGTCTTTGTTTCAAAGAAACCTGATGCTGACGAAGAAGAGCCGGGTGTGAGAAAAGAAAGGATTGAAGGTGAAGTGAAAACTATCGAAGACACAAAGGAGGAAGAAACTGTGAAGGAAGACGGTACTCGTGTGAAGAAAACGATTAAAACCATATCCCATGTTCGAATCGTGACCGACGTTACATGGAAAGATGGTGTCAAGACTGGTGAAGCAGAAAGACAAGAATTGGTTGGCAAAGATATCGATGAAGAGATCTTGGAAACTGCTCCTGGCGTTGACGACCTGGGTGCAGAAAACGTTAGAATCGAAACTTCTGTTACAGACTCTGAGAAAACTTTAGCAGATGGAACATGGGAGAAACGAAAGACAACCAGGAAAATCGCTCGTCCTTCAGTGTTTGGCGTGGAGCCATCTGTAGTGGAGAAGAAAGTGTCCATTCCTGAGGACCTGTTTCCAGCTGACGACCATGCGTATGTGCCTGACGTTGCGGCAATTTCTGAAAGCGTCTTTGTTTCAAAGAAACCTGATGCTGACGAAGAAGAGCCGGGTGTGAGAAAAGAAAGGATTGAAGGTGAAGTGAAAACTATCGAAGACACAAAGGAGGAAGAAACTGTGAAGGAAGACGGTACTCGTGTGAAGAAAACGATTAAAACCATATCCCATGTTCGAATCGTGACCGACGTTACATGGAAAGATGGTGTCAAGGCTGGTGAAGCAGAAAGACAAGAATTGGTTGGCAAAGATATCGATGAAGAGATCTTGGAAACTGCTCCTGGCGTTGACGACCTGGGTGCAGAAAACGTTAGAATCGAAACTTCTGTTACAGACTCTGAGAAAACGTTAGCAGATGGAACATGGGAGAAACGAAAGACAACCAGGAAAATCGCTCGTCCTTCAGTGTTTGGCGTGGAGCCATCTGTAGTGGAGAAGAAAGTGTCCATTCCTGAGGACCTGTTTCCAGCTGACGACCATGCGTATGTGCCTGACGTTGCGGCAATTTCTGAAGGCGTCTTTGTTTCAAAGAAACCTGATGCTGACGAAGAAGAGCCGGGTGTGAGAAAAGAAAGGATTGAAGGTGAAGTGAAAACTATCGAAGACACAAAGGAGGAAGAAACTGTGAAGGAAGACGGTACTCGTGTGAAGAAAACGATTAAAACCATATCCCATGTTCGAATCGTGACCGACGTTACATGGAAAGATGGTGTCAAGACTGGTGAAGCAGAAAGACAAGAATTGGTTGGCAAAGATATTGATGAAGAGATCTTGGAAACTGCTCCTGGCGTTGACGATCTGGGTGCAGAAAACGTTAGAATCGAAACTTCTGTGACAGACTCTGAGAAAACGTTAGCAGATGGAACATGGGAGACACGAAAGACAGCCAGGAAAATCGCTCGTCCTTCAGTGTTTGGCGTGGAGCCATCTGTAGTGGAGAGGAAAGTGTCCATTCCTGAGGACCTGTTTCCAGCTGACGACCACGAGTATGTGCCTGGCGTTTCGGAAATTTCTGAAGGCGTCTTGGTTTCAAAGAAACCTGATGCTGACGAAGAAGAGCCGGGTGTGAGAAAAGAAAGGATTGAAGGTGAAGTGAAAACTATCGAAGACACAAAGGAGGAAGAAACTGTGAAGGAAGACGGTACTCGTGTGAAGAAAACGATTAAAACCATATCCCATGTTCGAATCGTGACCGACGTTACATGGAAAGATGGTGTTAAGAAAAAGAAGCAAAAGAAGAAAAAACAACAAGCAGAAAGACAAGAATTGGTTGGCAAAGATATCGATGAAGAGATCTTGGAAACTGCTCCTGGCGTTGACGACCTGGGTGCAGAAAACGTTAGAATCGAAACTTCTGTTACAGACTCTGAGAAAACGTTAGCAGATGGAACATGGGAGAAACGAAAGACAACCAGGAAAATCGCTCGTCCTTCAGTGTTTGGCGTGGAGCCATCTGTAGTGGAGAAAAAAGTGTCCATTCCTGAGGACCTGTTTCCAGCTGACGATCACGAGTATGTGCCTGACGTTGCAGCAATTTCTGAAGGCGTCTTTGTTTCAAAGAAACCTGATGCTGACGAAGAAGAGCCGGGTGTGAGAAAAGAAAGGATTGAAGGTGAAGTGAAAACTATCGAAGACACAAAGGAGGAAGAAACTGTGAAGGAAGACGGTACTCGTGTGAAGAAAACGATTAAAACCATATCCCATGTTCGAATCGTGACCGACGTTACATGGAAAGATGGAGTGAAGATTGGTGAAGGTGAAGCAGAAAGACAAGAATTGGTTGGCAAAGATATCGATGAAGAGATCTTGGAAACTGCTCCTGGCGTTGACGACCTGGGTGCAGAAAACGTTAGAATCGAAACTTCTGTTACAGACTCTGAGAAAACGTTAGCAGATGGAACATGGGAGAAACGAAAGACAACCAGGAAAATCGCTCGTCCTTCAGTGTTTGGCGTGGAGCCATCTGTAGTGGAGAAGAAAGTGTCCATTCCTGAGGACCTGTTTTCAGCTGACGACCATGCGTTTGTGCCTGACGTTGCAGCAATTTCTGAAGGCGTCTTTGTTTCAAAGAAACCTGATGCTGACGAAGAAGAGCCGGGTGTGAGAAAAGAAAGGATTGAAGGTGAAGTGAAAACTATCGAAGACACAAAGGAGGAAGAAACTGTGAAGGAAGACGGTACTCGTGTGAAGAAAACGATTAAAACCATATCCCATGTTCGAATCGTGACCGACGTTACATGGAAAGATGGTGTCAAGGCTGGTGAAGCAGAAAGACAAGAATTGGTTGGCAAAGATATCGATGAAGAGATCTTGGAAACTGCTCCTGGCGTTGACGAACTGGGTGCAGAAAACGTTAGAATCGAAACTTCTGTTACAGACTCTGAGAAAACGTTAGCAGATGGAACATGGGAGAAACGAAAGACAACCAGGAAAATCGCTCGTCCTTCAGTGTTTGGCGTGGAGCCATCTGTAGTGGAGAAGAAAGTGTCCATTCCTGAGGACCTGTTTCCAGCTGACGACCATGCGTTTGTGCCTGACGTTGCAGCAATTTCTGAAGGCGTCTTTGTTTCAAAGAAACCTGATGCTGACGAAGAAGAGCCGGGTGTGAGAAAAGAAAGGATTGAAGGTGAAGTGAAAACTATCGAAGACACAAAGGAGGAAGAAACTGTGAAGGAAGACGGTACTCGTGTGAAGAAAACGATTAAAACCATATCCCATGTTCGAATCGTGACCGACGTTACATGGAAAGATGGTGTCAAGGCTGGTGAAGCAGAAAGACAAGAATTGGTTGGCAAGGATATCGATGAAGAGATCTTGGAAACTGCTCCTGGCGTTGACGACCTGGGTGCAGAAAACGTTAGAATCGAAACTTCTGTTACAGACTCTGAGAAAACGTTAGCAGATGGAACATGGGAGAAGCGAAAGACAACCAGGAAAATCGCTCGTCCTTCAGTGTTTGGCGTGGAGCCATCTGTAGTGGAGAAGAAAGTGTCCATTCCTGAGGACCTGTTTCCATCTGACGACCACGAGTATGTGCCTGGCGTTGCGGCAATTTCTGAAGGGGTCTTTGTTTCAAAGAAACCTGAAGCTGACGAAGAAGAGCCGGGTGTGAGAAAAGAAAGGATTGAAGGTGAAGTGAAAACTATCGAAGACACAAAGGAGGAAGAAACTGTGAAGGAAGACGGTACTCGTGTGAAGAAAACGATTAAAACCATATCTCATGTTCGAATCGTGACCGACGTTACATGGAAAGATGGTGTCCAGGCTGGTGAAGCAGAAAGACAAGAATTGGTTGGCAAAGATATCGATGAAGAGATCTTGGAAACTGCTCCTGGCGTTGACGACCTGGGTGCAGAAAACGTTAGAATCGAAACTTCTGTTACAGACTCTGAGAAAACGTTAGCAGATGGAACATGGGAGAAACGAAAGACAACCAGGAAAATCGCTCGTCCTTCAGTGTTTGGCGTGGAGCCATCTGTAGTGGAGAAGAAAGTGTCCATTCCTGAGGACCTGTTTCCATCTGACGACCACGAGTATGTGCCTGGCGTTGCGGCAATTTCTGAAGGGGTCTTTGTTTCAAAGAAACCTGAAGCTGACGAAGAAGAGCCGGGTGTGAGAAAAGAAAGGATTGAAGGTGAAGTGAAAACTATCGAAGACACAAAGGAGGAAGAAACTGTGAAGGAAGACGGTACTCGTGTGAAGAAAACGATTAAAACCATATCCCATGTTCGAATCGTGACCGACGTTACATGGAAAGATGGTGTCAAGGCTGGTGAAGCAGAAAGACAAGAATTGGTTGGCAAAGATATCGATGAAGAGATCTTGGAAACTGCTCCTGGCGTTGACGACCTGGGTGCAGAAAACGTTAGAATCGAAACTTCTGTTACAGACTCTGAGAAAACGTTAGCAGATGGAACATGGGAGAAACGAAAGACAACCAGGAAAATCGCTCGTCCTTCAGTGTTTGGCGTGGAGCCATCTGTAGTGGAGAAAAAAGTGTCCATTCCTGAGGACCTTTTTCCATCTGACGACCACGAGAACGTGCCTGGCGTTGCGGCAATTTCTGAAGGGGTCTTTGTTTCAAAGAAACCTGAAGCTGACGAAGAAGAGCCGGGTGTGAGAAAAGAAAGGATTGAAGGTGAAGTGAAAACTATCGAAGACACAAAGGAGGAAGAAACTGTGAAGGAAGACGGTACTCGTGTGAAGAAAACGATTAAAACCATATCCCATGTTCGAATCGTGACCGACGTTACATGGAAAGATGGTGTCAAGGCTGGTGAAGCAGAAAGACAAGAATTGGTTGGCAAAGATATAGATGAAGAGATCTTGGAAACTGCTCCTGGTGTTGACGACCTGGGTGCAGAAAACGTTAGAATCGAAACTTCTGTTACAGACTCTGAGAAAACGTTAGCAGATGGAACATGGGAGAAACGAAAGACAACCAGGAAAATCGCTCGTCCTTCAGTGTTTGGTGTGGAGCCATCTGTAGTGGAGAAGAAAGTGTCCATTCCTGAGGACCTGTTTCCAGCTGACGATCACGGGTATGTGCCTGGCGTTTCGGAAATTTCTGAAGGCGTCTTTGTTTCAAAGAAACCTGATGCTGACGAAGAAGAGCCGGGTGTGAGAAAAGAAAGGATTGAAGGTGAAGTGAAAACTATCGAAGACACAAAGGAGGAAGAAACTGTGAAGGAAGACGGTACTCGTGTGAAGAAAACGATTAAAACCATATCCCATGTTCGAATCGTGACCGACGTTACATGGAAAGATGGTGTCAAGACTGGTGAAGCAGAAAGAACAGAATTGGTTGGCAAAGATATCGATGAAGAGATCTTGGAAACTGCTCCTGGCGTTGACGACCTGGGTGCAGAAAACGTTAGAATCGAAACTTCTGTTACAGACTCTGAGAAAACGTTAGCAGATGGAACATGGGAGAAACGAAAGACAACCAGGAAAATCGCTCGTCCTTCAGTGTTTGGCGTGGAGCCATCTGTAGTGGAGAAAAAAGTGTCCATTCCTGAGGACCTTTTTCCATCTGACGACCACGAGAACGTGCCTGGCGTTGCGGCAATTTCTGAAGGGGTCTTTGTTTCAAAGAAACCTGAAGCTGATGAAGAAGAGCCGGGTGTGAGAAAAGAAAGGATTGAAGGTGAAGTGAAAACTATCGAAGACACAAAGGAGGAAGAAACTGTGAAGGAAGACGGTACTCGTGTGAAGAAAACGATTAAAACCATATCCCATGTTCGAATCGTGACCGACGTTACATGGAAAGATGGTGTCAAGGCTGGTGAAGCAGAAAGACAAGAATTGGTTGGCAAAGATATAGATGAAGAGATCTTGGAAACTGCTCCTGGTGTTGACGAACTGGGTGCAGAAAACGTTAGAATCGAAACTTCTGTTACAGACTCTGAGAAAACGTTAGCAGATGGAACATGGGAGAAACGAAAGACAACCAGGAAAATCGCTCGTCCTTCAGTGTTTGGCGTGGAGCCATCTGTAGTGGAGAAGAAAGTGTCCATTCCTGAGGACCTGTTTCCAGCTGACGATCACGGGTATGTGCCTGGCGTTTCGGAAATTTCTGAAGGCGTCTTTGTTTCAAAGAAACCTGATGCTGACGAAGAAGAGCCGGGTGTGAGAAAAGAAAGGATTGAAGGTGAAGTGAAAACTATCGAAGACACAAAGGAGGAAGAAACTGTGAAGGAAGACGGTACTCGTGTGAAGAAAACGATTAAAACCATATCCCATGTTCGAATCGTGACCGACGTTACATGGAAAGATGGTGTCAAGACTGGTGAAGCAGAAAGACCAGAATTGGTTGGCAAAGATATCGATGAAGAGATCTTGGAAACTGCTCCTGGCGTTGACGACCTGGGTGCAGAAAACGTTAGAATCGAAACTTCTGTTACAGACTCTGAGAAAACGTTAGCAGATGGAACATGGGAGAAGCGAAAGACAACCAGGAAAATCGCTCGTCCTCCAGTGTTTGGCGTGGAGCCATCTGTAGTGGAGAAGAAAGTGTCCATTCCTGAGGACCTGTTTCCATCTGACGACCACGAGTATGTGCCTGGCGTTGCGGCAATTTCTGAAGGGGTCTTTGTTTCAAAGAAACCTGAAGCTGACGAAGAAGAGCCGGGTGTGAGAAAAGAAAGGATTGAAGGTGAAGTGAAAACTATCGAAGACACAAAGGAGGAAGAAACTGTGAAGGAAGACGGTACTCGTGTGAAGAAAACGATTAAAACCATATCCCATGTTCGAATCGTGACCGACGTTACATGGAAAGATGGAGTGAAGATTGGTGAAGGTGAAGCAGAAAGACAAGAATTGGTTGGCAAAGATATCGATGAAGAGATCTTGGAAACTGCTCCTGGCGTTGACGACCTGGGTGCAGAAAACGTTAGAATCGAAACTTCTGTTACAGACTCTGAGAAAACGTTAGCAGATGGAACATGGGAGAAACGAAAGACAACCAGGAAAATCGCTCGTCCTTCAGTGTTTGGCATGGAGCCATCTGTAGTGGAGAAGAAAGTGTCCATTCCTGAGGACCTGTTTCCAGCTGACGATCACGAGTACGTGGCTGGCGTTGCAGCAATTTCTGAAGGCGTCTTTGTTTCAAAGAAACCTGATGCTGATGACGAAGAGCCGGGTGTGAGAAAAGAAAGGATTGAAGGTGAAGTGAAAACTATCGAAGACACAAAGCAGGAAGAAACTGTGAAGGAAGACGGTACTCGTGTGAAGAAAACGATTAAAACCATATCCCATGTTCGAATCGTGACCGACGTTACATGGAAAGATGGTGTCAAGGCTGGTGAAGCAGAAAGACAAGAATTGGTTGGCAAAGATATCGATGAAGAGATCTTGGAAACTGCTCCTGGCGTTGACGACCTGGGTGCAGAAAACGTTAGAATCGAAACTTCTGTTACAGACTCTGAGAAAACGTTAGCAGATGGAACATGGGAGAAACGAAAGACAACCAGGAAAATCGCTCGTCCTTCAGTGTTTGGCGTGGAGCCATCTGTAGTGGAGAAGAAAGTGTCCATTCCTGAGGACCTGTTTCCAGCTGACGACCACGAGTACGTGCCTGGCGTTGCAGCAATTTCTGAAGGCGTCTTTGTTTCAAAGAAACCTGATGCTGACGAAGAAGAGCCGGGTGTGAGAAAAGAAAGGATTGAAGGTGAAGTGAAAACTATCGAAGACACAAAGGAGGAAGAAACTGTGAAGGAAGACGGTACTCGTGTGAAGAAAACGATTAAAACCATATCCCATGTTCGAATCGTGACCGACGTTACATGGAAAGATGGTGTCAAGGCTGGTGAAGCAGAAAGACAAGAATTGGTTGGCAAGGATATCGATGAAGAGATCTTGGAAACTGCTCCTGGCGTTGACGACCTGGGTGCAGAAAACGTTAGAATCGAAACTTCTGTTACAGACTCTGAGAAAACGTTAGCAGATGGAACATGGGAGAAGCGAAAGACAACCAGGAAAATCGCTCGTCCTTCAGTGTTTGGCGTGGAGCCATCTGTAGTGGAGAAGAAAGTGTCCATTCCTGAGGACCTGTTTCCATCTGACGACCACGAGTATGTGCCTGGCGTTGCGGCAATTTCTGAAGGGGTCTTTGTTTCAAAGAAACCTGAAGCTGACGAAGAAGAGCCGGGTGTGAGAAAAGAAAGGATTGAAGGTGAAGTGAAAACTATCGAAGACACAAAGGAGGAAGAAACTGTGAAGGAAGACGGTACTCGTGTGAAGAAAACGATTAAAACCATATCTCATGTTCGAACCGTGACCGACGTTACATGGAAAGATGGTGTCCAGGCTGGTGAAGCAGAAAGACAAGAATTGGTTGGCAAAGATATCGATGAAGAGATCTTGGAAACTGCTCCTGGCGTTGACGACCTGGGTGCAGAAAACGTTAGAATCGAAACTTCTGTTACAGACTCTGAGAAAACGTTAGCAGATGGAACATGGGAGAAGCGAAAGACAACCAGGAAAATCGCTCGTCCTCCAGTGTTTGGCGTGGAGCCATCTGTAGTGGAGAAGAAAGTGTCCATTCCTGAGGACCTGTTTCCATCTGACGACCACGAGTATGTGCCTGGCGTTGCGGCAATTTCTGAAGGGGTCTTTGTTTCAAAGAAACCTGAAGCTGACGAAGAAGAGCCGGGTGTGAGAAAAGAAAGGATTGAAGGTGAAGTGAAAACTATCGAAGACACAAAGGAGGAAGAAACTGTGAAGGAAGACGGTACTCGTGTGAAGAAAACGATTAAAACCATATCCCATGTTCGAATCGTGACCGACGTTACATGGAAAGATGGAGTGAAGATTGGTGAAGGTGAAGCAGAAAGACAAGAATTGGTTGGCAAAGATATCGATGAAGAGATCTTGGAAACTGCTCCTGGCGTTGACGACCTGGGTGCAGAAAACGTTAGAATCGAAACTTCTGTTACAGACTCTGAGAAAACGTTAGCAGATGGAACATGGGAGAAGCGAAAGACAACCAGGAAAATCGCTCGTCCTTCAGTGTTTGGCGTGGAGCCATCTGTAGTGGAGAAGAAAGTGTCCATTCCTGAGGACCTGTTTCCATCTGACGACCACGAGTATGTGCCTGGCGTTGCGGCAATTTCTGAAGGGGTCTTTGTTTCAAAGAAACCTGAAGCTGACGAAGAAGAGCCGGGTGTGAGAAAAGAAAGGATTGAAGGTGAAGTGAAAACTATCGAAGACACAAAGGAGGAAGAAACTGTGAAGGAAGACGGTACTCGTGTGAAGAAAACGATTAAAACCATATCCCATGTTCGAATCGTGACCGACGTTACATGGAAAGATGGTGTCAAGGCTGGTGAAGCAGAAAGACAAGAATTGGTTGGCAAAGATATCGATGAAGAGATCTTGGAAACTGCTCCTGGCGTTGACGACCTGGGTGCAGAAAACGTTAGAATCGAAACTTCTGTTACAGACTCTGAGAAAACGTTAGCAGATGGAACATGGGAGAAACGAAAGACAACCAGGAAAATCGCTCGTCCTTCAGTGTTTGGCGTGGAGCCATCTGTAGTGGAAAAGAAAGAATCCATTCCTGAGGACCTGTTTCCAGCTGACGACCACGAGTACGTGCCTGGCGTTGCAGCAATTTCTGAAGGCGTCTTTGTTTCAAAGAAACCTGATGCTGACGAAGAAGAGCCGGGTGTGAGAAAAGAAAGGATTGAAGGTGAAGTGAAAACTATCGAAGACACAAAGGAGGAAGAAACTGTGAAGGAAGACGGTACTCGTGTGAAGAAAACGATTAAAACCATATCCCATGTTCGAATCGTGACCGACGTTACATGGAAAGATGGTGTTAAGAAAAAGAAGCAAAAGAAGAAAAAACAAGAAGCAGAAAGACAAGATTTGGTTGGCAAAGATATCGATGAAGAGATCTTGGAAACTGCTCCTGGCGTTGACGAACTGGGTGCAGAAAACGTTAGAATCGAAACTTCTGTTACAGACTCTGAGAAAACGTTAGCAGATGGAACATGGGAGAAACGAAAGACAACCAGGAAAATCGCTCGTCCTTCAGTGTTTGGCATGGAGCCATCTGTAGTGGAGAAGAAAGTGTCCATTCCTGAGGACCTGTTTCCAGCTGACGATCACGAGTATGTGCCTGACGTTGCAGCAATTTCTGAAGGCGTCTTTGTTTCAAAGAAACCTGATGCTGACGAAGAAGAGCCGGGTGTGAGAAAAGAAAGGATTGAAGGTGAAGTGAAAACTATCGAAGACACAAAGGAGGAAGAAACTGTGAAGAAAGATGGTACTCGTGTGAAGAAAACGATTAAAACCATATCCCATGTTCGAATCGTGACCGACGTTACATGGAAAGATGGTGTCAAGGCTGGTGAAGCAGAAAGACAAGAATTGGTTGGCAAAGATATCGATGAAGAGATCTTGGAAACTGCTCCTGGCGTTGACGACCTGGGTGCAGAAAACGTTAGAATCGAAACTTCTGTTACAGACTCTGAGAAAACGTTAGCAGATGGAACATGGGAGAAACGAAAGACAACCAGGAAAATCGCTCGTCCTTCAGTGTTTGGCGTGGAGCCATCTGTAGTGGAAAAGAAAGAATCCATTCCTGAGGACCTGTTTCCAGCTGACGACCACGAGTACGTGCCTGGCGTTGCAGCAATTTCTGAAGGCGTCTTTGTTTCAAAGAAACCTGATGCTGACGAAGAAGAGCCGGGTGTGAGAAAAGAAAGGATTGAAGGTGAAGTGAAAACTATCGAAGACACAAAGGAGGAAGAAACTGTGAAGGAAGACGGTACTCGTGTGAAGAAAACGATTAAAACCATATCCCATGTTCGAATCGTGACCGACGTTACATGGAAAGATGGAGTGAAGATTGGTGAAGGTGAAGCAGAAAGACAAGAATTGGTTGGCAAAGATATCGATGAAGAGATCTTGGAAACTGCTCCTGGCGTTGACGACCTGGGTGCAGAAAACGTTAGAATCGAAACTTCTGTTACAGACTCTGAGAAAACGTTAGCAGATGGAACATGGGAGAAACGAAAGACAACCAGGAAAATCGCTCGTCCTTCAGTGTTTGGCGTGGAGCCATCTGTAGTGGAGAAGAAAGTGTCCATTCCTGAGGACCTGTTTTCAGCTGACGACCATGCGTTTGTGCCTGACGTTGCAGCAATTTCTGAAGGCGTCTTTGTTTCAAAGAAACCTGATGCTGACGAAGAAGAGCCGGGTGTGAGAAAAGAAAGGATTGAAGGTGAAGTGAAAACTATCGAAGACACAAAGGAGGAAGAAACTGTGAAGGAAGACGGTACTCGTGTGAAGAAAACGATTAAAACCATATCCCATATTCGAATCGTGACCGACGTTACATGGAAAGATGGTGTTAAGAAAAAGAAGCAAAAGAAGAAAAAACAAGAAGCAGAAAGACAAGAATTGGTTGGCAAAGATATCGATGAAGAGATCTTGGAAACTGCTCCTGGCGTTGACGAACTGGGTGCAGAAAACGTTAGAATCGAAACTTCTGTTACAGACTCTGAGAAAACGTTAGCAGATGGAACATGGGAGAAACGAAAGACAACCAGGAAAATCGCTCGTCCTTCAGTGTTTGGCATGGAGTTATCTGTAGTGGAGAAGAAAGTGTCCATTCCTGAGGACCTGTTTCCAGCTGACGATCACGAGTATGTGCCTGACGTTGCAGCAATTTCTGAAGGCGTCTTTGTTTCAAAGAAACCTGATGCTGACGAAGAAGAGCCGGGTGTGAGAAAAGAAAGGATTGAAGGTGAAGTGAAAACTATCGAAGACACAAAGGAGGAAGAAACTGTGAAGGAAGATGGTACTCGTGTGAAGAAAACGATTGAAACCATATCCCATGTTCGAATCGTGACCGACGTTACATGGAAAGATGGTGTCAAGGCTGGTGAAGCAGAAAGACAAGAATTGGTTGGCAAAGATATCGATGAAGAGATCTTGGAAACTGCTCCTGGCGTTTACGACCTGGGTGCAGAAAACGTTAGAATCGAAACTTCTGTTACAGACTCTGAGAAAACGTTAGCAGATGGAACATGGGAGAAACGAAAGACAACCAGGAAAATCGCTCGTCCTTCAGTGTTTGGCGTGGAGCCATCTGGAGAGGAGAGGAAGGTCGATTTGGTTTCAGATGATACGAAAATGGCAATGCCTGAAATTGGTGAATCAGTTAATGTCATTTCACATGGGAGAAGCAGAGTGAGGGGGCCTCTTGTTTTGCTTACACAGTTGCCCAGTGAGGAACTTGATGGTGTTCTCGAGACTATGGTCCCTCTTGCTTCACCTCCAGGTGAGGGTGTTCCGAGTTGTGCTTTGGCTGATACACATCTGGTTGATGATCCAGTGCTTACGGAAGCTTCAGTTCTTAAAGCTTCTACTGTTGCGGACACACTTGTTGGTGAGATTTTGCTTGAGTCAGAGTGTCGCAAGGAAAGTTTTTTTGATGATGATGGATCAAAAATCAATAAGACAATTACTGTGACACGTCATGTGCAAAGATTTACAGATGTAGTAATGTCTGCTGGGAATGTAATTTCGTCTTTGGAGAAAAAGCAACTTTGTGGAACTGAAATAACAGAAGAAATTGACATATTTAAAAAGGGTGTTGCAGATTCCAATGCAAGTAATGTTCGAACAAAGGTTTCCATGCATCAAGATGAACAAACTTTGCCTGATGGGACGTGGGAAAAAAGAAATATTTCTACAACTACCTATGAGATTGTTGGTCCTGAACATGACAAGTCTTTACATTCTCCAGACGAGGAAGAAGAATTTGTATTTGTCGATATTGACCTTGGTTTAAAGGGCGTTGATCGTGTTGGGAAATCTATTCCATTTACTGATGAATCTGACATTCATCCTGGATTTTCTCATTCAGTGCTGCCTGATGATGTTGTTATGGCACTTATTGCAGATGCTTCCACAGAAGACATGTCGGTCATTCATCCACAATCTGTTCATGAGGAAAAGTTACATGTAAGTGGAGTTTTGCCAGCCACTGGTGTGGAAGATGAAGAATCAAGAATTTTTTCTGGTGAGATTACAGGTATAAAGGAAGACATTTCAACACAGCGAATGGCATTGCTAAAGGATGAAATTCCAATTTCGAAATCTCAACCAACTGATAATGAAATGTTGCCTGTGCAAATAATTGCATCCGGAATAGTTGTTGGAGAAAAAGATGCAAAAGTTCCTTCAGACCAGATTTCAGGTGATGTAAAAATGCCATCAGATGCTATGAAACTAGGTGCAGAAGAATTTCCAACTTCTCTGCCTCAGCGAATTAGTGAAGAGAAGATACCTGTACATAAAGTACATGAAGTAGCAGATATTGAAGATGCGGGTGCAACTAGTTCATCAAGTGAGGTGGAAACTGAGCTAAAAACTCCATCAATAGATACGAAATCAGTTGCTGAAGAAACGCAAATCCTGCCGCATCAGCCGAAACTGCTGAAACCAAATGAATTTGTAACTGGTGATTTTGAAATGAAAGAGCCAGCTCGTATGCAAGTTGATGAGTTAATTCATTCGCTACCTGAGAGCGACAGATCGACGGATGCATCAAGGGTGATATCAGATGGTGTAATGAAATTTCCTGATGGCATCCCTGTTAAACTGCCACTTAAAGATAACGAAAGTTGTCTAGAAGTTGAAACAACAGACAAGCAAATTTTGCATGAAATTACTCCAATGGCAGAAGGAGCAGGAGAAGTGGCCTTAGAAGGAATGAGTGAAAAGGAACCGAAACCTGCAAAATTTGTGAATGAAGAGCATGCGGTGAATGTTGAAATTGAAGCTGATCAAGAGAAACTTGAATCCCCCTTTGATGCATCTGACATGGTGCTATTAGGCCAATGTGATCCAGAAACAATCTCCAGTGAAACAGAGGTTTATTCTTCGATTAAATTTGATAGCAGTTCAAATATCCCACTACCTGAATCATCACTTATAAATGAAGCTCTACTGGAGTCTCCTCTGCACCAAATTTTTTCAGAGGAGATTGCAGAAAAAGAGACTCTCGGTGATGACCGATCTGAACCACTAACTGTGAATCAGAGTATCATTCCCTCTGAAATACGTTCTGGAGTTGACAGAGAGGCAGAGGAATTGGTACCTTCTAAAGAGGCTTTAAAGGAATTTCCACTTTCGGTGGAACAAGGAGAGGAAACGACTTTGCAAGAGCCTCTAGTAGATAAGGTACCACTTGCTAGCCTTAAACCACAAGTGGACACAGCAGGCAAGGGAATACAATTTCTAGCAACAAAGATGTCAGATGATATTCTTGAGAAAATTCTCAGTGACTTGAAAACAGTCACAGAGGAAATACAGACGTCTAACGAAAGTTTGAGTGAAGATGTTGCTGATAACAAATTAAAGGCAGAAAAAGGAGCTCTTAAACAGACGGTTGGATATGATGCAAAAGAGGAGAGGCCAAAAGATCACGATCGGCCAAAGAGCGGATTTGGTAGTACAAGCTATAAACCTGAAGATACTGGAGATTTACTCGGGATGAAAACACTTACGGTGGTGTATGACGAGGATGATGACGATGAAGGCTCTAGTGTAGACCCTATTTCTAAACAGGCCACTTTTCCTACAAAGCTATCGGCAAACCTTGCTGATGGAAGAGCTGTTTACAAAAACGATACACCTACTGAGGAACCCGCTCAAGAATTAGGAATAAATGCATTAAATGAAATGTCCACCAAAATAGTGATCGCATTAGAACAAAAAGAAGCTGCAAACAAAAACGTAGCGGATGCACAAGTGCCAACTGTAGATTACAGGAGAGAAGAGGTACAAGAAGCTGGAGAAACAGTGCTCAGGACAACTGAAGTGGTTACTGAGGAAGTTGAATCTGAAAAATCAATAGAAAGCAAAGTGGTAGATGTTGAGATTATTGTGAAACCTGAGTTAGAAATGGCTCAGGAAGCAGGAGAGAAGTTGTTACGACCTGGTGAGGTGGTATTTGATGTGATCGAATCTGAAGAAACAGCAAGAAGAAAATTAGAGGAGGAGGTAAGAATTGAAGAACCGCCAACAACTGTCGAAAGAATTGCTGAAGAAGTACAAGAAACAGAGGAAAAGGTGCTGAGGCCAAGTGAAGAGATAACAGAAGAATTAGAAGTAGATGTCTTGCCACAAGGCAAGATTGATGAAGTCAGAGTTGAAGCACCATTGAGAAAGAGCGAATCCACCTCCGACAAGACACAAGAGTTTGAGGATAAGGTGTTTAGAACAAAAGAGACGATTTCAGAAGTAACTGAATCAGATGAACTAACGTCACAGAAAGACTGGGAGGAGGTAACGGTTGAAGTACTCAAGGGTCCTGGACAACCTAGTCAAGATCAAGATGTGGAAGCTGATGAGCTGTTAAAAGACGTGGAAGCTGATGAGCTGTTTAAAGAACTTGAAGAATCAACAGATTTGCTTCCAGAAAGTAGCCTATCAGTGGACACCTCAAAAGTGGTTTCAGGTATTACAGTGAAGTTTTCTGATGGCATTCCTGTAGAAATGCCACATGTCTTTTCAAAAATCAATGATGAAGTTGACACACCCACAGATGTTGAACGTGTTTTTAAAGAAACATCAACAACAAAAGAAGTAGAAATCGATTTTGAGACGGTGCCTGAAGTGGGTGACAAAGAAGTCCGCACTGTGGAAGTCACTGCATCTGATTCTGAGCTCAAACAACGAAAGGATGTGTTTGAGGTGCAGGAGCCAGAAGAAGTTGTGACACTAGACCGTGAAGTGGAAGAGGTTGGGGAAGAGCAGAAACCTCAGGCAACAACTGAAGAAATTGAAAAAGAAGCACCAATTGAATTGTCTGAAGATGATGCTGTCACAAGAAAACCAGTAGAATCAGAAAGTGAAGTTGGACGAGAAGTGACAGATGATGCAAAAGTGCCAACTGTGCAATATGGAAAAGAAGAGGTACAAGAAGCTGAAGAAAGAGTGCTGAGGCCAGGTGAGGTGATTGCTGAAGAGGTTGAACCTGAGGAATCGGTCGAAAGCAAAGTGGTAGAGGTTGAGACTACTGTGAAACCTGAGTTAGGAATGGCTCAAGAAGCAGGAGAGAAGTTGTTACGACCTGGTGAGGTGGTATTTGATGTGATCGAATCTGAGGAAACAGCAAGAAGAAAATTAGAGGAGGAGGTAAGAATTGAAGAACCGCCAACAACTGTCGAAAGAATTGCCGAAGAGGTACAAGAAACAGGAGAGAAGGTGCTGAAGCCAAGTGAAGAGATAACAGAAGAATTGGAAGGAGATGACTTGGCACAAGGCAGGATTGATGAAGTCATAGTTGAAGCACCATTGAAGGAGATTGAACCTACCTCCGACAAGACACAAGAGTCTGAGGAAAAGGCGTTTGGAACAAAAGATGTGGTTTCGGAAGTAATTGAGTCAGATGAACTAACATCACAGAAAGACTTGGACGAGGTAACAGTTGAAGTATTCAAGGGCTCTGTAGAACCTAGTCAAGATCAAGATGTGGAAGCTGATGAGATGTCGAAAGCAGTTGAGGAATCAATAGATTTTCTTCAAGATAATGACCGATCGGTGGACACCTCAAAGGTGGCTTCAGGTGATCTGGTGAAATTTTCTGATGGTATTCCGGATATGCCACACGTTCTTTCAAAAATCTATGATATACTTGACACAACCTCAGCTGTTGAGAGTGTTTTGAAAGAAACATCGACAGCAAAGGCAGAAGAAATCAATATTGTGACAGGTCCTGTAGTGAGCGACAAAGATGTCGGCACAGTAGATGTCACTGCACTTGATTTAGAGCTCAAATATCGAAAGCATGTATCTGAAGTACAAAAGCCAGTAGACGTTGTGACACTAGAACATGGAGTGGTAGAGATTGGGGAAGAGGAAATACCTCAAGCAACAACTGAAGTAATTGGAGAAGAAGCACCATTTGAATTGTCTAAAGATGATGCTGTCACAAGAAAACCAATAGAATCAGAAAGTGAAGTTGGACGAGAAGTGACAGATGATGCAAAAGTGCCAACTGTGGAATATGGAAAAGAAGAGGGTCAAGAAACTGGAGAAAGAGTGCTAAGGCCAAGTGAGGTGATTACTGAGGAAGCCGAACCTGAAGGACCGGTTGAAAGAAAAGGGGTAGAGGTCGAGACTACTATGAAACCTGAGTTAGAAATGGCTCAAGAAGCAGGAGAGAAGTTGTTACGACCTGGTGAGGTGGTATTTGATGTGATCGAATCTGAGGAAACAGCAAGAAGAAAATTAGAGGAGGAGGTAAGAATTGAAGAACCGCCAACAACTGTCGAAAGAATTGCCGAAGAGGTACAAGAAACAGGAGAGAAGGTGCTGAGGCCAAGTGAAGAGATAACTGAAGAATTGGAGGTAGACATCTTGCCACAAGGCAGGATTGATGAAGTCATAGTTGAAGCACCATTGAAGGAGATTGAACCTACCTCCGACAAGACACAAAAGTCTGAAGAAAAGGCGTTTGGAACAAAAGATGTGGTTTCGGAAGTAATTGAGTCAGATGAACTAACATCACAGAAAGACTCGGACGAGGTAACTGTTGAAGTACTAAAGGGCTCTGTAGAACCTAGTCAAGATCAAGACGTCGAAGTTGAACGGATGTCGAAAGCAGTTGAGGAATCAATAGATTTTCTTCCAGATAGTGACCGATCGGTGGACACCTCAAAGGTGGCTTCAGGTGATATGGTGAAATTTTCTGATGGTATTCCGGATATGCCACACGTTCTTTCAAAAATCTATGATATACTTGACACAACCTCAGCTGTTGAGAGTGTTTTGAAAGAAACATCGACAGCAAAGGCAGAAGAAATCAATATTGTGACAGGTCCTGTAGTGAGCGACAAAGATGTCGGCACAGTAGATGTCACTGCACTTGATTTAGAGCTCAAATATCGAAAGGATGTATCTGAAGTACAAAAGCCAGTAGACGTTGTGACACTAGAACATGGAGTGGTAGAGATTGGGGAAGAGGAAATACCTCAAGCAACAACTGAAGTAATTGGAGAAGAAGCACCATTTGAATTGTCTAAAGATGATGCTGTCACAAGAAAACCAATAGAATCAGAAAGTGAAGTTGGACGAGAAGTGACAGATGATGCAAAAGTGCCAACTGTGGAATATGGAAAAGAAGAGGGTCAAGAAACTGGAGAAAGAGTGCTAAGGCCAAGTGAGGTGATTACTGAGGAAGCCGAACCTGAAGGACCGGTTGAAAGAAAAGGGGTAGAGGTCGAGACTACTATGAAACCTGAGTTAGAAATGGCTCAAGAAGCAGGAGAGAAGTTGTTACGACCTGGTGAGGTGGTATTTGATGTGATCGAATCTGAGGAAACAGCAAGAAGAAAATTAGAGGAGGAGGTAAGAATTGAAGAACCGCCAACAACTGTCGAAAGAATTGCCGAAGAGGTACAAGAAACAGGAGAGAAGGTGCTGAGGCCAAGTGAAGAGATAACTGAAGAATTGGAGGTAGACATCTTGCCACAAGGCAGGATTGATGAAGTCATAGTTGAAGCACCATTGAAGGAGATTGAACCTACCTCCGACAAGACACAAAAGTCTGAAGAAAAGGCGTTTGGAACAAAAGATGTGGTTTCGGAAGTAATTGAGTCAGATGAACTAACATCACACAAAGACTTGGACGAGGAAGCGGTTGAAGTACTCAAGGGCTCTGTAGAACCTAGTCAAGATCAAGATGTGGAAGCTGATGAGATCTTGAAAAAAGTTGATGAAACAACAGATTTGCTTCCACTTCCAGAAAGTAACCGAACGGTGGACACCTCAAAAGTGGTTTCAGGTATTACAGTGAAGTTTTCTGATGGCATTTCTGTAGAAATGCCACATGTTCTTTCAAAAATCAGTGATGTAGTTGACACACCCACAGATGTTGAACGTGTTTTTAAAGAAACATCAGCAACAAAAGAAGTAGAAATCGATTTTGAGACGGTGCCTGAAGTAGGTGACAAAGAGTTCCGCAATGTGGAAGTCACTGCATCTGATTCTGAGCTCAAACCACGAAAGGATGTGTTTGAGGTGCAGGAGCCAGACGAAGTTGTGACACTAGACCGTGGAGTGGAAGAGGTTGGGGAAGAACAGACACCTCAGGCCACAACTGAAGAAATTGAAAAAGAAGCACCAATTGAATTGTCTGAAGATGATGCTGTCACAAGAAAACCAATAGAATCAGAAAGTGAAGTTGGACGAGAAGTTACAGATGATGCAAAAGTGCCAACTGTGGAATATGGAAAAGACGAGGTACAAGAAGCCGGAGAAAGAGTGCTAAGGCCAAGTGAGGTGATTACTGAGGAAACCGAACCCGAAGGACCGGTGGAAAGCAAAGGGGTAGAGGTCGAGACTACTGTGAAACCTGAGTTAGAAATGGCTCAAGAAGCAGGAAAGAAGTTGTTACGACCTGGTGAGGTAGTATTTGATGTGATCGAATCTGAGGAAACAGCAAGAAGAAAATTAGAGGAGGAGGTAAGAATTGAAGAACCGCCAACAACTGTCGAAAGAATTGCCGAAGAGGTACAAGAAACAGGAGAGAAGGTGCTGATGCCAAGTGAAGAGATTGAACCTACCTCCGACAAGACACAAGAGTCTGAGGAAAAGGCGTTTAGAACAAAAGATGTCGTTTCGGAAGTAATTGAGTCAGATGAACTAACATCACAGAAAGACTCGGACGAGGTAACTGTTGAAGTACTAAAGGGCTCTGTAGAACCTAGTCAAGATCAAGACGTGGAAGTTGAACGGATGTCGAAAGCAGTTGAGGAATCAATAGATTTTCTTCCAGATAGTGACCGATCGGTGGACACCTCAAAGGTGGCTTCAGGTGATATGGTGAAATTTTCTGATGGTATTCCGGATATGCCACACGTTCTTTCAAGAATCTATGATATACTTGACACAACCTCAGCTGTTGAGAGTGTTTTGAAAGAAACACCGACAGCAAAGGCAGAAGAAATCAATATTGTGACAGGTCCTGTAGTGAGCGACAAAGAGGTCGGCACAGTAGATGTCACTGCACTTGATTTAGAGCTCCAAGATCGAAAGGGTGTGTCTGAAGTACAGGAGCCAGTAGACGTTGTGACACTAGAACATGAAGTGGTAGAGATTGGGGAAGAGGAAATACCTCAAGCAACAACTGAAGAAATTGGAGAAGAAGCACCATTTGAATTGTCTAAAGATGATGCTGCCACAAGAAAACCAATAGAATCAGAAAGTGAAGTTGGACGAGAAGTGACAGATGATGCAAAAGTGCCAACTGTGGAATATGGAAAAGAAGAGGGTCAAGAAACTGGAGAAAGAGTGCTAAGGTCAAGTGAGGTGATTACTGAGGAAGCCGAACCTGAAGGACCGGTGGAAAGAAAAGGGGTAGAGGTCGAGACTACTGTGAAACCTGAGTTAGAAATGGCTCAAGAAGCAGGAGAGAAGTTGTTACGACCTGGTGAGGTGGTATTTGATGTGATCAAATCTGAGGAAACAGCAGGAAGAAAATTAGAGGAGGAGGTAAGAATTGAAGAACCGCCAACAACTGTCGAAAGAATTGCCGAAGAGGTACAAGAAACAGGAGAGAAGGTGCTGAGACCAAGTGAAGAGATAACAGAAGAATTAGAAGTAGATGCATGGCCACAAGGCAAGACTGATGAAGTCAGAGTTGAAGCACCATTGAATGAGATTGAACCTACCTCCGACAAGACACAAGAGTCTGATGAAAAGGTGTTTAGAACAAAAGATGTGGTTTCGGAAGTAATTGAGTCAGATGAACTAACACCACAGAAAGACTCGGACGAGGTACTGGTTGAAGTACTCAAGGGCTCTGTAGAACCTAGTCAAGATCAAAATGTGGAAGCTGATGATTTGTCGAAAGCAGTTGAAGAATCAATAGATTTTCTTCCAGAAAGTGACCGATCAGTGGACACCTCAAAGGTGGCTTCAGGTGATATGGTGAAATTTTCTGATGGTATTCCGGATATGCCACACGTTCTTTCAAAAATCTATGATATACTTGACACAACCTCAGCTGCTGAGAGTGTTTTGAAAGAAACATCGACAGCAAAGGCAGAAGAAATCAATATTGTGACATGGCCTGTAGTGAGCGACAAAGAGGTCGACAAAGTAGATGTTACTGCACTTGATTTAGAGCTCAAAGATCGAAAGGATGTGTTTGAAGTACAGGAGCCAGTAGACGTTGTGACACTAGAACATGGAGTGGTAGAGATTGGGGAAGTGGAAATACCTCAAGCAACAACTGAAGAAATTGGAGAAGAAGCACCATTTGAATTGTCTAAAGATGATGCTGTCACAAGAAAACCAATAGAATCAGAAAGTGAAGTTGGACGAGAAGTGACAGATGATGCAAAAGTGCCAACTGTGGAATATGGAAAAGAAGAGGTACAAGAAACTGGAGAAAGAGTGCTGAGGCCAAGTGAGGTTATTGCTGAGGAAGTTGAACCTGAAGGATCGGTGGAAAGCAAAGTGGTGGAAAGTGAAATTACTCTGAAACCTGAATTAGATATGGTTGAAGAAGCAGGAGAGAAGTTGTTACGACATGGTGAGGTGGTATTTGATGTGATCGAATCTGAGGAAACAACAAGAAGAAAATTAGAGGAGGAGGTAAGAATTGAAGAACCGCCAACAACTGTCGAAAGAGTTGCCGAAAAGGTACAAGAAACAGGAGAGAAGGTGCTGAGGCCAAGTGAAGAGATAACAGAAGAATTAGAAGTAGATGTCTTGCCACAAGGCAAGATTGATGAAGTCAGAGTTGAAGCACCGTTGAGAAAGATCGAACCTACTTCCGACAAGACACAAGAGTCTGAGGAAAAGGTGTTTAGAACAAAGGAGGTGATTTCAGAAGTAATTGAGTCAGATGAATTAACATCGCAGAAAGATTGGGAGGAGTTTACGGTTGAGGTACTCAAGGGCCTTGGAGAGCCTAGTCAAGATCAAGATGTGGAAGCTGATGAGATCTTGAAAAAAGTTGATGAAACAACAGATTTGCTTCCAGAAACTAACCGATCGGTGGACACCTCAAAAGTGGTTTCAAGTATTACAGTGGAGTTTTCTGATGGCATTCCTGTAGAAATGCCACATGTTCTTTCAAAAATCAATGATGAAGTTGACACACCCACAGATGTTGAATGTGTTTTTAAAGAAACATCAGCAACAAAAGAAGTAGAAATCGATTTTGAGATGGTGCCTGAAGTTGGTGACAAAGAGTTCCGCAATGTGGAAGTCGCTGCATCTGATTCTGAGCTCAAACAACGAAAGGATGTGTTTGAGGTGCAGGAGCCAGAAGAAGTTGTGACACTTAAACATGTGGTGGAAGATGTTGGGGAAGAGGATAAACCCCTAGCAACAACTGAAGAAATTGGAGAAGAAGCACCATTTGAATTGTCTGAAGATGATGCTGTCACAAGAAAACCAATATATTCAGAAAGTGAAGTTGAACGAGAAGTGACAGATGATGCAAAAGTGCCAACTGTGGAATATGGAAAAGAAGAGGTACAAGAAGCTGGAGAAAGAGTGCTGAGGCCAAGTGAGGTGATTACTGAGGAAGCCGAACCTGAAGGACCGGTGGAAAGCAAAGGGGTAGAGGTCGAGACTACTGTGAAACCTGAGTTAGAAATGGCTCAAGAAGCAGGAGAGAAGTTGTTACGACCTGGTGAGGTGGTATTTGATGTGATCGAATCTGAGGAAACAGCAAGAAGAAAATTAGAGGAGGAGGTAAGAATTGAAGAACAGCCAACAATTGTCGAAAGAATTGTCGAAAAAGTACAAGAAACTGGAGAGAAAGTGCTGAGACCAAGTGAAGAGATAACAGAAGAATTAGAAGTAGATGTCTCGCCACAAGGCAAGATTGATGAAGTCAGAGTTGAAGCACCGTTGAGAAAGATCGAACCTACTTCCGACAAAACACAAGAGTCTGAGGAAAAGGTGTTTAGAACAAAAGAGGTGTTTTCAGAAGTAATTGAGTCAGATGAACTAACGTCGCAGAAAGGCTGGGAGGAGGTAACGGTTGAGGTACTCAAGGGTCCTAGAGTACCTAGTCAAGATCAAGATGTGGAAGCTGAAGTGATGTCGAAAGAAGTTGAAGAATCAACAGATTTGCTTCCAGAAAATGGCCGATCAGTGGACACCTCAAAAGTGGTTTCAGGTATTACAGTGAAGTTTTCTGATGGCATTCCTGTAGAAATGCCACATGTCCTTTCAAAAATCAGTGATGAAGTTGACACACCCACAGATGTTGAACGTGTTTTTAAAGAAACATCAACAACAACAAAAGAAGTAGAAATCGATTTTGAGATGGTGCCTGAAGTGGGTGACAAAGAGGTTCGCACTGTGGAAGTCACTGCATCTGATTCTGAGCTCAAACAACGAAAGGATGTGTTTGAGGTGCAGGAGCCAGACGAAGTTGTGACACTAGACCGTGGAGTGGAAGAGGTTGGGGAAGAACAGACACCTCAGGCCACAACTGAAGAAATTGAAAAAGAAGCACCAATTGAATTCTCTGAAGATGATGCTGTCACAAGAAAGCCAATAGAATCAGAAAGTGAAGTTGGACGAGAAGTGACAGATGATGCAAAAGTGCCAACTGTGGAATATGGAAAAGAAGAGGTACAAGAAGCTGGAGAAAGAGTGCTAAGGCCAAGTGAGGTGATTACTGAGGAAGCCGAACCTGAAGGACCGGTGGAAAGCAAAGGGGTAGAGGTCGAGACTACTGTGAAACCTGAGTTAGAAATGGCTCAAGAAGCAGGAGAGAAGTTGTTACGACCTGGTGAGGTGGTATTTGATGTGATCGAATCTGAGGAATCAGCAAGAAGAAAATTAGAGGAGGAGGTAAGAATTGAAGAACCGCCAACAACTGTCGAAAGAGTTGCCGAAGAGGTACAAGAAACAGGAGAGAAGGTGCTGAGGACAAGTGAAAATATAACAGAAGAATTAGAAGTAGATGTCTCACCACAAGGCAAGATTGATGAAGTCAGAGTTGAAGCACCGTTGAGAAAGATCGAACCTACTTCCGACAAAACACAAGAGTCTGAGGAAAAGGTGTTTAGAACAAAAGAGGTGATTTCAGAAGTAATTGAGTCAGATGAACTAACATCGCAGAAAGACTGGGAGGAGGTAACGGTTGAGGTACTCAAGGGTCCTAGAGTACCTAGTCAAGATCAAGATGTGGGAGCTGAAGTGATGTTGAAAGAAGTTGAAGAATCAACAGATTTGCTTCCAGAAAATGGCCGATCAGTGGACACCTCAAAAGTGGTTTCAGGTATTACAGTGAAGTTTTCTGATGGCATTCCTTTAGAAATGCCACATGTCCTTTCAAAAATCAGTGATGAAGTTGACACACCCGCAGATGTTGAACGTGTTTTTAAAGAAACATCAACAACAACAAAAGAAGTAGAAATCGATTTTGAGATGGTGCCTGAAGTGGGTGACAAAGAGGTTCGCACTGTGGAAGTCACTGCATCTGATTCTGAGCTCAAACAACGAAAGGATGTGTTTGAGGTGCAGGAGCCAGACGAAGTTGTGACACTAGACCGTGGAGTGGAAGAGGTTGGGGAAGAACAGACACCTCAGGCCACAACTGAAGAAATTGAAAAAGAAGCACCAATTGAATTCTCTGAAGATGATGCTGTCACAAGAAAGCCAATAGAATCAGAAAGTGAAGTTGGACGAGAAGTGACAGATGATGCAAAAGTGCCAACTGTGGAATATGGAAAAGAAGAGGTACAAGAAGCTGGAGAAAGAGTGCTAAGGCCAAGTGAGGTGATTACTGAGGAAGCCGAACCTGAAGGACCGGTGGAAAGCAAAGGGGTAGAGGTCGAGACTACTGTGAAACCTGAGTTAGAAATGGCTCAAGAAGCAGGAGAGAAGTTGTTACGACCTGGTGAGGTGGTATTTGATGTGATCGAATCTGAGGAATCAGCAAGAAGAAAATTAGAGGAGGAGGTAAGAATTGAAGAACCGCCAACAACTGTCGAAAGAGTTGCCGAAGAGGTACAAGAAACAGGAGAGAAGGTGCTGAGGACAAGTGAAAATATAACAGAAGAATTAGAAGTAGATGTCTCACCACAAGGCAAGATTGATGGAGTCAGAGTTGAAGCACCGTTGAGAAAGATCGAACCTACTTCCGACAAAACACAAGAGTCTGAGGAAAAGGTGTTTAGAACAAAAGAGGTGATTTCAGAAGTAATTGAGTCAGATGAACTAACATCGCAGAAAGACTGGGAGGAGGTAACGGTTGAGGTACTCAAGGGTCCTAGAGTACCTAGTCAAGATCAAGATGTGGGAGCTGAAGTGATGTTGAAAGAAGTTGAAGAATCAACAGATTTGCTTCCAGAAAATGGCCGATCAGTGGACACCTCAAAAGTGGTTTCAGGTATTACAGTGAAGTTTTCTGATGGCATTCCTTTAGAAATGCCACATGTCCTTTCAAAAATCAGTGATGAAGTTGACACACCCGCAGATGTTGAACGTGTTTTTAAAGAAACATCAACAACAAAAGAAGTAGAAATCAATTTTGAGACGGTGCCTCAAGTGGGTGACAAAGAGGTTCACACTGTGGAAGTCACTGCATCTGATTCTGAGATAAAACAACGAAAGGATGTGTTTGAGGCGCACGAGCCAGACGAAGTTGTGACACTAGACCATGGAGTGGATGAGGTTGGGGAAGAGCAGACACCTCAGGCAACATATGAAGAAATTGGAGAAGAAGCACCATTTGAATTGTCTGAAGATGATGCTGTCACAAGAAAACCAATAGAATCAGAAAGTGAAGTTGAACGAGAAGTGACAGATGATGCAAAAGTGCCAACTGTGGAATATGGAAAAGAAGAGGTACAAGAAGCTGGAGAAAGAGTGCTGAGGCCAAGTGAGGTGATTACTGAGGAAGCCGAACCTGAAGGACCGGTGGAAAGCAAAGGGGTAGAGGTCGAGACTACTGCGAAACCTGAGTTAGAAATGGCTCAAGAAGCTGGAGAGAAGTTACGACCTGGTGAGGTGCTATTTGATGTGATCGAATCTGAGGAATCAACAAGAAGAAAATTAGAGGAGGAGGTAAGAATTGAAGAACCGCCTACAACTGTCGAAAGAATTGTCGAAAAAGTACAAGAAACAGGAGAGAAGGTGCTGAGGCCAAGTGAAGAGATAACAGAAGAATTAGAAGTAGATGTCTCACCACAAGGCAAGATTGATGAAGTCAGAGTTGAAGCACCGTTGAGAAAGATCGAACCTACTTCCGACAAAACACAAGAGTCTGAGGAAAAGGTGTTTAGAACAAAAGAGGTGATTTCAGAAGTAATTGACTCAGATGAACTAACATCGCAGAAAGACTGGGAGGAGGTAACGGTTGAGGTACTCAAGGGTCCTAGAGTACCTAGTCAAGATCAAGATGTGGGAGCTGAAGTGATGTTGAAAGAAGTTGAAGAATCAACAGATTTGCTTCCAGAAAATGGCCGATCAGTGGACACCTCAAAAGTGGTTTCAGGTATTACAGTGAAGTTTTCTGATGGCATTCCTGTAGAAATGCCACATGTCCTTTCAAAAATCAGTGATGAAGTTGACACACCCACAGATGTTGAACGTGTTTTTAAAGAAACATCAACAACAAAGGTAGAAATCGATTTTGAGATGGTGCCTGAAGTAGGTGACAAAGAGGTTCGCACTGTGGAAGTCACTGCATCTGATTCTGAGCTCAAACAACGAAAGGATGTGTTTGAGGTGCAGGAGCCAGAAGAAGTTGTGACACTAGACCATGGAGTGGATGAGGTTGGGGAAGAACAGACACCTCAGGCCACAACTGAAGAAATTGAAAAAGAAGCACCAATTGAATTGTCTGAAGATGATGCTGTCGCAAGAAAACCAATAGAATCAGAAAGTGAAGTTGAACGAGAAGTGACAGATGATGCAAAAGTGCCAACTGTGGAATATGGAAAAGAAGAGGTACAAGAAGCTGGAGAAAGAGTGCTGAGGCCAGGTGAAGTGATTACTGAGGAAGCAGGACCTGAAGGACCAGTGGAAAGCAAAGGGGTGGAGGTCGAGACTACTGTGCAACCTGAGTTAGAAATGGCTCAAGAAGCAGGAGAGAAGTTGTTACGACCTGGTGAGGTGGTATTTGATGTGATCGAATCTGAGGAAACAGCAAGAAGAAAATTAGAGGAGGAGGTAAGAATTGAAGAACCGCCAACAACTGTCGAAAGAATTGTCGAAAAAGTACAAGAAACAGGAGAGAAGGTGCTGAGGCCAAGTGAAGAGATAACAGAAGAATTAGAAGTAGATGTCTTGCCACAAGGCAAGATTGATGAAGTCAGAGTTGAAGCACCATTGAGAAAGATCGAACCTACCTCCGGCAAGACGCAAGAGTCTGAGGAAAAGGTGTTTAGAACAAAAGAGGTGATTTCAGAAGTAATTGAGTCAGATGAACTAACGTTACAGAAAGACTGGGAGGAGGTAACGGTTGAGGTACTCAAGGGTCTTAGAGTACCTAGTCAAGATCAAGATGTGGGAGCTGAAGGTACGTTGAAAGAAGTCGAAGAATCAACAGATTTGCTTCCAGAAAATGGCCGATCAGTGGACACCTCAAAAGTGGTTTCAGGTATTACAGTGAAGTTTCCTGATGGCATTCCTGTAGAAATGCCACATGTCCTTTCAAAAATCAATGATGAAGTTGACACACCCACAGATGTTGAACGTGTTTTTAAAGAAACATCAACAACAAAAGAAGTAGAAATCAATTTTGAGACGATGCCTCAAGTGGGTGACAAAGAGGTTCACACTGTGGAAGTCACTGCATCTGATTCTGAGATAAAACAACGAAAGGATGTGTTTGAGGCGCAGGAGCCAGACGAAGTTGTGACACTAGACCATGGAGTGGATGAGGTTGGGGAAGAGCAGACACCTCAGGCAACATCTGAAGAAATTGGAGAAGAAGCACCATTTGAATTGTCTGAAGATGATGCTGTCACAAGAAAACCAATAGAATCAGAAAGTGAAGTTGAACAAGAAGTGACAGATGATGCAAAAGTGCCAACTGTGGAATATGGAAATGAAGAGGTACAAGAAACTGGAGAAAGAGTGCTAAGGCCAGGTGAGGTGATTACTGAGGAAGCCGAACCTGAAGGACCGGTGGAAAGCAAAGGGGTGGAGGTCGAGACTACCGTGAAACCTGAGTTAGAAATGGCTCAAGAAGCAGGAGAGAAGTTGTTACGACCTGGTGAGGTGGTATTTGATGTGATCGAATCTGAGGAAACAGCAAGAAGAAAATTAGAGGAGGAGGTAAGAATTGAAGAACCGCCAACAACTGTCGAAAGAATTGTCGAAAAAGTACAAGAAACAGGAGAGAAGGTGCTGAGGACAAGTGAAAATATAACAGAAGAATTAGAAGTAGATGTCTTGCCACAAGGCAAGATTGATGAAGTCAGAGTTGAAGCACCGTTGAGAAAGATCGAACCTACTTCCGACAAGACACAAGAGTCTGAGGAAAAGGTGTTTAGAACAAAGGAGGTGATTTCAGAAGTAATTGAGTCAGATGAATTAACATCGCAGAAAGACTGGGAGGAGGTAACGGTTGAAATACTCAAGGGTCCTAGAGTACCTAGTCAAGATCAAGATGTGGAAGCTGCTGAGATGTTGAAAGAAGTTGATGTATCAATAGATTTGCTTCCAGAAAGTGACCAATCGGTGGACACCCCAAAAGTGGTTTCAGGTATTACAGTGAAGTTTTCTGATGGCATTCCTGTAGAAATGCCACATGTCCTTTCAAAAATCAGTGATGAACTTGACACACCCACAGATGTTGAACGTGCTTTGAAAGAAACATCAACGACAAAAGAAGTAGAAATCGATTTTGAGATGGTGCCTGAAGTGGGTGACAAGGAAGTCCGCACTGTGGAAATCACTGCATTTGATTCTGAGCTCAAACAACGAAAGGATGTGTTTGAGGTGCAGCAGCCAGAAGTAGTTGTGACTCTAGACCGTGGAGTGGAAGAGGTTGGAGAAGAGCAGATACCTCAGACAACAACTGCAGAAATTGAAGAAGAAGCACCAATTGAATTGTCTGAAGATGATGCTGTCACAAGAAAGTCAATAGAATCAGAAAGTCACGTTGGACGTGAAGTGACAGATGATGCAAAAGTGCCAACCGTTGAATATGGGAAAGAAGAGGAACAAGAAGCTGGAGAAAGAGAGCTGAGGCCAAGTGAGGTGATTACTGAGGAGGTACAGCCTGAAGGATCGG
This sequence comes from Lumbricus terrestris, assembly GCA_949752735.1. Lineage (NCBI taxonomy): Eukaryota > Metazoa > Annelida > Clitellata > Crassiclitellata > Lumbricidae > Lumbricus > Lumbricus terrestris. Next base: position 64,800,851 of record OX457036.1, read on the forward strand.
TGGAAAGCAAAGTGGTAGAGGTTGAGATTACTGTGAAACCTGATTTAGAATTTGACCATCGTTACATGGAGCAAGTGGATGATGTGTTTAAAATTCAGGAGCAACAAGAAGCCACAATGCTAAAACAAAGAATTAAGGCAGGAGAAGAGGAAATACCTGGGGTAAAAGCTCAAGAAATTGAAGTGAAAAAGATAGGTGTGAGAAAGGACAGGGCTGAAGGTGAAATGAGATATATTGAAGACACAACAGAGGAAGAATACGTGAAGGAAGACGGAACTCGTGTGAAGAAAACAACAAAGACCATATCCCATGTCCGAATTGTGAAGGATGTTATGTGGAAAGATGGTGTCAACACTGATGAAACAGAAAGACAAGAATTGGTTGGTAAAGATATCAGCGAAGAGATCTTAGAAATTGCACCTGGTATTTACGACCTGGGTGCAGAGAATGTTAGAATCGAATCTTCTGCTGCAGACTCTGAGAAAACGTTAGAAGATGGAACGTGGGAGAAACGAAAAACAACAAGGAAAACTGTTCGTCCTTCAGTGTTTGTCATGAAGCCATCTATAGAGGAGAGAAATGTCACTTTATCTGGGACCCTGTTTCAAGCTGATGACCATGCGTCTGTATATGAAAGTTCTGAAATTTCTGGTGGTGCCTTAGTTGCAAAGAAACTTGTGTCTGACGAAGAAGCAGTTGTGAGAATAGAAAGGATTGAAGGCCAAGTGAGAACTATTGAGGATACAACAGAGGAAGAAACTGTAAAGGAAGATGGAACTCGTGTGAAGAAAACGACAAAGACCATATCCCATGTTAGAATTGTGACCGATGTCACGTGGACTGATGGTGTCAAAGCTGGTGAAACGGAAAGACAAGAATTGGTTGGTAAAGATGTCGACGAAGAGATCTTGGAAATTGCTCCTGGCATTGACGATTTGGGCGCAAAGAATGTTAGAATCGAAACTTCTGTTACCGACTCTGAGAAAGTGTTATCAGATGGAACGTGGGAGAAACGAAAGACAACAAGGAAAACCGTTCATCGTTTTATGTTTGGTTTGGAGCCATCTGTTGATGAAAGGAATGTAACCGTATCTGAGGACCTGTTTCCAGCTGATGACCATGCATATGTTCCTGAAATTGCGACAATATCTGAAGGTGACTTTTTTTCAACAAAACTTGTGTCTGATGAAAAAGAAGAAGGTGTGAGAATAGAAAGGATTGAAGGTGAAGTGAGAACTATTGAGGATACAACAGAGGAAGAAACTGTAAAGGAAGATGGAACTCGTGTGAAGAAAACGACAAAGACCATATCCCATGTTCGAATCGTGACCGATGTTACATGGGAAGATGGTGTCAAGTCTGGTGTGGCGGATAGAGAAGAATTGGTTGGTAAAGATATCGATGAAGAGATCTTGGAAATTGCTCCTGGCATTGACGACCTGGGCGCAGAGAATGTTAGAATCGAAACTTCCGTTACAGACTCTGAGAAAGTGTTATCAGATGGAACGTGGGAGAAACGAAAGACAACAAGGAAAACCGTTCATCGTTTTATGTTTGGTTTGGAGCCATCTGTTGATGAAAGGAATGTTACCATATCTGAGGACCTGTTTCCAGCTGATGACCATGCATATGTTTCTGAAATTGCGGCAATATCTGAAGGTGACTATTTTTCAACGAAACTTGTGTCTGATGAAAAAGAAGAAGGTGTGAGAATAGAAAGGATTGAAGGTGAAGTGAGAACTATTGAGGATACAACAGAGGAAGAAACTGTGAAGGAAGATGGAACTCGTGTGAAGAAAACGACAAAGACCATATCTCATGTTCGAATCGTGACCGATGTTACATGGGAAGATGGTGTCAAGTCTGGTGTGGCGGATAGAGAAGAATTGGTTGGCAAAGATATCGATGAAGAGATCTTGGAAATTGCTCCTGGAATTGACGACCTGGGTGCAGAGAATGTTAGAATCGAAACTTCTGTTACAGACTCTGAGAAAACGTTAGCAGATGGAACATGGGAGAAACGAAAGATAACAAGGAAAACTGTTCGTTCTTCAGTGTTTGTCATGAAGCCATCTATAGAGGAGAGGAATGTCGCTTTATCTGGGGCTCTGTTTCCAGCTGATGATCATGCGTATGTTCCTGAAAGTGTGGCACTTTCTGATGGCGCCTTAGTTGCAAAGAAACCTGTGTCTAGTGAAACAGAAGCAGATTCGAGAACAGAAACAATTGAAGTTGAAGTGAGAAATATTGAAGATACACAAGAAGAAGAAACTGTGAAGGAAGACGGAACTCGAGTGAAGAAGACCATAAAGACCATATCCCATATTAGAATTGTGACCGATGTCACAAGGACTGATGGTGTCAAAGCTGGTGAAACGGAAAGACAAGAATTGGTTGGTAAAGATATCCACGAAGAGATCTTGGAAATTGCTCCTGGCATTGACGATTTGGGGGCAAAGAATGTTAGAATCGAAACTTCCGTTACAGACTCTGAGAAAGTGTTATCAGATGGAACGTGGGAGAAACGAAAGACAACAAGGAAAACCGTTCATCGTTTTATGTTTGGTTTGGAGCCATCTGTTGATGAAAGGAATGTAAGCGTATCTGAGGACCTGTTTCCAGCTGATGACCATGCATATGTTCCTGAAATTGCGGCAATATCTGAAGATGACTATTTTTCAACGAAACTTTTGTCTGATGAAAAAGAAGAAGGTGTGAGAATAGAAAGGATTGAAGGTGAAGTGAGAACTATTGAGGATACAACAGAGGAAGAAACTGTAAAGGAAGATGGAACTCGTGTGAAGAAAACGACAAAGACCATATCTCATGTTCGAATCGTGACCGATGTTACATGGGAAGATGGTGTCAAGTCTGGTGTGGCGGATAGAGAAGAATTGGTTGGCAAAGATATCGATGAAGAGATCTTTGAAATTGCTCCTGGCATTGACGACCTGGGTGCAGAAAATGTTAGAATCGAAACTTCTGTTACAGACTCTGAGAAAACGTTAGCAGATGGAACATGGGAGAAACGAAAGATAACAAGGAAAACTGTTCGTTCTTCAGTGTTTGTCATGAAGCCATCTATAGAGGAGAGGAATGTCGCTTTATCTGGGGCTCTGTTTCCAGCTGATGATCATGCGTATGTTCCTGAAAGTGTGGCACTTTCTGATGGCGCCTTAGTTGCAAAGAAACCTGTGTCTAGTGAAACAGAAGCAGATTCGAGAACAGAAACAATTGAAGGTGAAGTGAGAAATATTGAAGACACACAAGAAGAAGAAACTGTGAAGGAAGACGGAACTCGAGTGAAGAAAACCATAAAGACCATATCCCATGTTAGAATTGTGACCGATGTCACGTGGACTGATGGTGTCAAAGCTGGTGAAACGGAAAGACAAGAATTGGTTGGTATAGATATCGACGAAGAGATCTTGGAAATTGCTCCTGGCATTGACGATTTGGGCGCAAAGAATGTTAGAATCGAAACTTCTGTTACAGACTCTGAGAAAGCGTTATCAGATGGAACGTGGGAGAAACGAAAGACAACAAGGAAAACCGTTCATCGTTTTATGTTTGGTTTGGAGCCATCTGTTGATGAAAGGAATGTCACCGTATCTGAGGACCTGTTTCCAGCTGATGACCATGCATATGTTCCTGAAATTGCGGCAATATCTGAAGGTGACTATTTTTCAACGAAACTTGTGTCTGATGAAAAAGAAGAAGGTGTGAGAATAGAAAGGATTGAAGGTGAAGTGAGAACTATTGAGGATACAACAGAGGAAGAAACTGTAAAGGAAGATGGAACTCGTGTGAAGAAAACGACAAAGACCATATCCCATGTTCGAATCGTGACCGATGTTACATGGGAAGATGGTGTCAAGTCTGGTGTGGCAGATAGAGAAGAATTGGTTGGCAAAGATATCGATGAAGAGATATTGGAAATTGCTCCTGGCATTGACGACCTGGGTGCAGAGAATGTTAGAATCGAAACTTCTGTTACAGACTCTGAGAAAACGTTGGCAGATGGAACATGGGAGAAACGAAAGATAACAAGGAAAACTGTTCGTTCTTCAGTGTTTGTCATGAAGCCATCTATAGAGGAGAGGAATGTCGCTTTATCTGGGACTCTGTTTCCAGCTGATGATCATGCGTATGTTCCTGAAAGTGTGGCACTTTCTGATGGCGCCTTAGTTGCAAAGAAACCTGTGTCTAATGAAACAGAAGCAGATTCGAGAACAGAAACAATTGAAGGTGAAGTGAGAAATATTGAAGACACACAAGAAGAAGAAACTGTGAAGGAAGACGGAACTCGAGTGAAGAAAACCATAAAGACCATATCCCATGTTAGAATTGTGACCGATGTCACGTGGACTGATGGTGTCAAAGCTGGTGAAACGGAAAGACAAGAATTGGTTGGTAAAGATATCGACGAAGAGATCTTGGAAATTGCTCCTGGCATTGACGATTTGGGCGCAAAGAATGTTAGAATCGAAACTTCTGTTACAGACTCTGAGAAAGCGTTATCAGATGGAACGTGGGAGAAACGAAAGACAACAAGGAAAACCGTTCATCGTTTTATGTTTGGTTTGGAGCCATCTGTTGATGAAAGGAATGTAAGCGTATCTGAGGACCTGTTTCCAGCTGATGACCATGCATATGTTCCTGAAATTGCGGCAATATCTGAAGGTGACTATTTTTCAACGAAACTTGTGTCTGATGAAAAAGAAGAAGGTGTGAGAATAGAAAGGATTGAAGGTGAAGTGAGAACTATTGAGGATACAACAGAGGAAGAAACTGTAAAGGAAGATGGAACTCGTGTGAAGAAAACGACAAAGACCATATCCCATGTTCGAATCGTGACCGATGTTACATGGGAAGATGGTGTCAAGTCTGGTGTGGCAGATAGAGAAGAATTGGTTGGCAAAGATATCGATGAAGAGATATTGGAAATTGCTCCTGGCATTGACGACCTGGGTGCAGAGAATGTTAGAATCGAAACTTCTGTTACAGACTCTGAGAAAACGTTGGCAGATGGAACATGGGAGAAACGAAAGATAACAAGGAAAACTGTTCGTTCTTCAGTGTTTGTCATGAAGCCATCTATAGAGGAGAGGAATGTCGCTTTATCTGGGACTCTGTTTCCAGCTGATGATCATGCGTATGTTCCTGAAAGTGTGGCACTTTCTGATGGCGCCTTAGTTGCAAAGAAACCTGTGTCTAATGAAACAGAAGCAGATTCGAGAACAGAAACAATTGAAGGTGAAGTGAGAAATATTGAAGACACACAAGAAGAAGAAACTGTGAAGGAAGACGGAACTCGAGTGAAGAAAACCATAAAGACCATATCCCATGTTAGAATTGTGACCGATGTCACGTGGACTGATGGTGTCAAAGCTGGTGAAACGGAAAGACAAGAATTGGTTGGTAAAGATATCGACGAAGAGATCTTGGAAATTGCTCCTGGCATTGACGATTTGGGCGTAAAGAATGTTAGAATCGAAACTTCTGTTACAGACTCTGAGAAAGCGTTATCAGATGGAACGTGGGAGAAACGAAAGACAACAAGGAAAACCGTTCATCGTTTTATGTTTGGTTTGGAGCCATCTGTTGATGAAAGGAATGTCACCGTATCTGAGGACCTGTTTCCAGCTGATGACCATGCATATGTTCCTGAAATCGCGGCAATATCTGAAGGTGACTATTTTTCAACGAAACTTGTGTCTGATGAAAAAGAAGAAGGTGTGAGAATAGAAAGGATTGAAAGTGAAGTGAGAACTATTGAGGATACAACAGAGGAAGAAACTGTGAAGGAAGATGGAACTCGTGTGAAGAAAACGACAAAGACCATATCCCATGTTCGAATCGTGACCGATGTTACATGGAAAGATGGTGTCAAGTCTGGTGTGGCAGATAGAGAAGATTTGGTTGGCAAAGATATCGATGAAGAGATCTTGGAGATTGCTCCTGGCATTGATGACCTGGGTGCAGAGAATGTTAGAATCGAAACTTCTGTTACTGACTCTGAGAAAACGTTAGCAGATGGAACATGGGAGAAGCGAAAGATGACAAGGAAAACTGTTCGTTCTTCAGTGTTTGTCAAGATGCCATCTGTAGAGGAGAAGAAAGTCTCCGTACCTGAGGACCTGTTTCCAGCTGCTGACCATGCGTATGTCCCTGACGTTGCGGAAATTTCTGAACGTACAGAGCAGGAAGATTTGGGTTTCGAAGATTTCTCTGAGGAATATTCAGTTACAAAAAGTACAACAGGCAAGATTACTGGAGTAAAAGATGTGAAGGTTGAAGGTGATAGATCAATTAATGCTGAGGAGAAAAGTTTTGAACATTCTTCTGAAGAATACAGAGAGACATGGAAAACAATAGTTGCTGATAATGAGGTGGCAACTGCTAAAGAGATTGGACAAGAAAGGATCTCTGGTGGTTCTGCCTTAGTATCAAATGTCGAAGTTGTTCGTGAGGTGGACAATATGGAGAAATCTGTTGCTGGCATTTCTGGTCATGAGGATGAAAGTCTTGATACATCAATGGCCAGTGAGTGGTGTGTTGTAGACCGAGAAACATTTGACACCGAGGAACACACTATGCACTCATATGAAGTCATAACTACTATAAAACAGAAGAAAACACGAACTGTTATGATACGTTCAATTGGTCCCGATGGAGAAATCTCGGAGAATCTAGAGACAGAAGAATATGCGTCGTCTAATGAATCAGAGTCTTTAAGTCGACGTTCCAGCATTGATTCAACTGCAGAGACTTTAGCAGCAGGAGAATTGGCAGTTCAAAAATATGATCCCGAGTTGAGAAACATAACTGTGTTTACAGATACAATCGAGGAAGATCCAGTTGTGGATACAGAAATGATGGAGTATGAAGATACACTGCCTGATGGTACTATTGTGCAGCGTAAAGTTACAACGACCAAAACGAAGCAGTCTGTTGTTCGAAGAGTAGTTTTGGAGGGGCTGGATGATGAACCCTCATTTGTGGACCCTTCATCTCAAGCATTAGTTCAAGTTCGGCCTGGCGTTCAGCAGTTCACTAGGTACTCTGACCATCACAGCACTGAACCTGATGTGACCACCGATATCCAAGTAACTGAAGATAAGCTGCCAGATGGAACTGTCGTTCGTAAAAGAATAACAAATACAAAGCAGCAGCAGCTAATTACTGAAAGACTGGTTCTTGGTGGCACAGGACTTTTCGATGAAGAAGATGGGGAAGACGAAGTTTTTGAGTCACTGAAAAGATTGGGTTCGCCTAGGAATGTTCTAGGTAAGCATTTCTGTTTGTATAGTTTTATTGTTATACATGTGTGATTACCAAGTTGCTATTGGAAGTACTTTTTTATCAGTAATTTGGGTTGAGCAAAAGTCTAGCATCTGGCTAACATCTGTGAGGCAATCGAACAAAATCAGGCTTAGTCACAGGAATGCATAATTTTGTGAGATAATGGCCAATTTTAGTGAAACGCGTCTTTATTTGATTTTTACTTGTTTGCATTTTCGTATAGTTCACTGCATGAAATACTTATTCGCCAAATGCTACATCTAAATCAGTCCAGAAATATTTAATTACTTTTGTTTGTGAATTTTGCTTCTGCAACATAAGAATGATTTTGTCAGTTCACATCACATTTATGTATGCATTTTTATGTTTGCATTCATGTATACTTGTAAGTGTCTGTGTATGTTTGGATAATCTATGTAAGCCAGTGACTTCTCGCAGCAGGCTCCTCCAGAAATTTGTTTCTATCCCAAGTTTGAAACACCACATGTGGGAAAAATAGCCCCTGATAAATAACCAATTTAGTTTTAAACCTCTTTTGCGAATAACTCTAAATTTAGAGTTGGTGTATGAGAAAATAAAGATGAATTGTTGATTGCAGAAATGCAAGCTTTGAAGGAGAGACTAAGTGGCTCGGGAGCTTCTATCCCTAGTGAAAGAACTCCATCTTCAGGTATGTTTTTCTGTTATAATTCACCTTTGTAGCCAATTTGTCACAATTTATTGAGCTGTAAATGTAAAGCATAGCTTCAGTAATGCATTAATGCTTTGTGTCTGTGATGTAGTAGTGTTGTTTTTCAGGTTAGTGATGCATCTGACGTTTTTATGTGAGAACCCACTGTTGCTGATTCTCTGTTGTTGCAGTAAAACAGTTTGCACTGAGGCTTTATTGATTTAAAGTGCAATTGCTTTTAGGTGAATATGTATGAATTGTTGCATGATAATTTGCTTTAATGACAAATTCTTAATAAAGACAGTTCGTTGCATATTCATGGTCTCTGCAGGACTTGTAAACAGCTTGGCAATAATTGCTGGTTTGCCATTATTTGAATACATTCTCCAGTGCTTTGTACCTATTGTTAATAAAGTTGTTCTTTAGGAAATTACTAACGAGGTTTTTGAATTTTGTCTCATTTTGAAAGTCCAAATCTGTCACAATTTTTAATGATATAGAACCTTTTGTCACTGTATTACACATTCTAATATTCATAGAAATTTAGGATATAGTGGTTGTGAGTTTAAGTAGTTATTGCTTCTAGCTGCTTCTAGACTGTGAAGTTGTGACTTAATTGGCTTTAGCTGCTTTCCTGTGGTGAAGGTTGCTTTCAGCATGAATGTCTGTTACTGAACTTGCTAATTAACATTTCCATCATTCTTTTCATGTGTGCATTGGGATTGTAGTAGCAGTGTAACATGACTACAAATCTCTATTTGACAGTTCGCTTGACACAGCATGATAACAAGTTATTATTCAGGTCACTGCTTGCAATGAGATTAAATTGGTCAGATTTGCGCAGCTTACCTGACTATTGCAGTAACAAGTGTGGTGCTCTAAGCAGGGACAGTGGTTCAGATTGTATATTCTTTCTTTATGTATGGGATAAATATATATACACTGTGCCCGGGGGAAAATGGACCCATTTTGCAAATATGAAAGTAAATAGTAAATATTCATAGATTTTTAAAAATTCAGACACTTTTTTTTATCATCACATATTAGTCAACATATCTGTAATTTATGAGAGGTCCTCGGTGAAAAATGAAGTCACGAGTACGTTATTAAAATGATTTTAAGACAACTCTGTTGGAAACTAATGTTTGCAAAAAGACAACTTTTTTACAATATTTTTACACAAAAATAATATTATAATGCAAAGAAATTTAATAGAATATTTCCGGACAAAGGTTGGACATTAGGTTGTCTAAGGAAGTTTCTAAGAAAAATTGATTTAACCGGATTGTGCATGAAGCTGTAGACCGAGATCTGCATGAAAAAATGAAAATTTCAATTTGGATGCAAATGATGTCATTATGATGTCATTATTGTATGACTGGAACTTTAATATTTTTACGAGTATTAGACAAATATGTCAGAATTAAAGCAGTGTTTGAATTTTAAAAATCGATGAATGCTTACTATTTATTTTCATATTTACAAAATGGGTCTTTTTTCCGGACACAGTGTATATATATGTGTGTATTTATATACAGATATATTGTTAATTTATACTGGTGATGCATGCTTAGAAACGTCAGCAAGCAGTGCTAGTGTTATGGTATTAGCTGTGCAGCTCAGAATGCGAAACAACTTTCAGACTATAGGAAATAATAAATTAAGTATACATATATATAAAATATATATGATATAACGACATTTAGACCATCCCGGCATCTGTGTGCTGGAGAGAGACCCAGACCAGCACATTTCTACAGTTACCATTACTCTGGATAATGTTCTTAAATTGTAATTTTTAATGACCATTTGTAATTATGGACTCACAGTCAACCATTCTCTTCATCTTCCTGCTTCTCTAGATGCTGGCCATGACCGCGAATTATTTAAGGAAATTCCAGATGAATCGACAAGCACTTCTTTTTGTACTTCTCTTCCAATTTCTACCGCAGAGCAGGAAGCCAAGGAAGAGCTTCCTGTTCGCGGACCTGGAAGTGATCGCATAGTAACTGAAGAAGAAGACGAGTCATCACTGAGTAAAATGTCAATGCAACAGTTGTGTCACACCAGCCAGCCTCCTAGGGCAAGTGAAACCATTGGATCAGTCATGACGTACGGTCTTCAACCAAATATTTCTTCTGCTGAAATGCAAGTTTTACGGTTACAGGAAGTACCAAAGTTTGATGGTAGTGTAGCTTCTGCAAACGATGTCTGTGATAAAAGTGTAGAACTGCCTCAATCCAGTGGAAAACTAGGGAAAAGCCATTCCGATGAGAGGCAAACTTCTCCAGATGATGTTCCTGATCCACGTGTTGACCTTGCTGAATCCCTTGCAAAAAAGGAAAAACATTCAGGCAAGAGAGTAACTTTTTCAGATGACATTCCTGACCAAAGTGTTAACCTGCATGAATCCAGTGAAAAACAGAGAAAACCTGATTATGATGACAGAGGAACTTCTTCAGATGATGTTTCTGATCAAACATTTGATCTGATTAAATCCAGTGTAAAAGAGAAAAAACATTCTAACAAGACAGTAACTTCTCTAGATGATGTTTCTAATAAAAATGTTGAACTCACTGAATCTATTGCTAAAAAGGAAAAGCATTCTGACAAGCAAGTAACTTTTCCAAATGATGTTCCTGATCAAAGTGCTGACTGGAAAGAATCCAGTGAAAAACTTGGAAAACGGAATTATGATGAGGGAGTATCTTTTCCAGGTGATGTTCCTCATCAAAGGATAGACCTAAGTGAATCCAGTGAAACACAAGGAAAACATGAATATGACGAGAAAGTAACTTTTCCAGATGATGTTCCTGATCACCGTGCTGACTGGCAAGAACCCTGTGAAAAACAGGGAGAACTTAATTATGACGAGAGAGTAACTTCTCCAGGTGATGTTCCTGATCAAAGTTTTGATCTTACTGAATCCTATGGAAAGCAGGGAAAGCATCAATCTGATGAGATAGTAACTGCTCCAGGTGATGTTTCTCAGCAAATCGTTCAACTAATTGAATCCAGTGGAAAGAATGGAAATCAGGATGATGACGATAGTGTAACTTCTCCACAGGATATCTCAGATAGAATTCTTACACTTCCCGAATCTCATGGAAAACAGAAAAAGCTTGGATCCTATGAAAATCTTGCATCACAATTTGTTGTACCAGATGCTGTTGTTGACAGTTGTGCAAAAGATAAAATTTGCAGGGACTATAATTTTTCAGCAGATCAAACCCAAAGTGAGTCACAGCTGTCGCCATTTTTTCCTCTTGACTGTCAAGAAATAGAGGAAGTGAAGCCTGATGGTTCTGTTGTTAAAAGGAAGCTTCTAAAAACACGAGTAAAAAGGATCGTTACCAGAAAGATTACGAAAGTGCAACCGGATGGTCAGATCGTTGAGTACATCTCAACAGAGGAACTGCCTGAAACTGAGTTATCAAATGCTGCAGACATCCAATCAACTCTGAGCTGTGTTAGAGAAGTTGTATCGCCAGTCTCACCCCTTCAGTCACCCCAAGGGGGCGTGCCATCACCTTCTGATCCTCAATGTCGTGCTCTTCTTGGTCTCTATACCGATACCATTGACGAAGAGCCTGAAGTTGAGACTGATGTAAGGTTGGAGTACGAGACATTACCTGATGAAAGAGTTGTCGAGCGGAAAATTGTCTGCACTCGTCAACGGCGTAAAGTTGTCAAACGCATTGTGATGCAGAGCCAGGGTCAAGGTGATTGGAAGCCAATGAGTTCTTCAGAGACTTCGCTCTCACATCATGAAGACATCCTAGATTCACAAGGGGGAAATAATGTTCTGAATAATTCACAAAAGACACTTGATGAGTCAGCGTCTAATCGTGCACATTCAAAGAGCAGCAGTGGCGATGTATTAATCACAAGAGGTGACAGCAGTGCGTTAGTTCTAGACTTAACTAAATTGACACACGGAGACTCATCTGAAGTGGTTCCTGAAGAAGCAGAAAGCAGTTCAAGAAGAAAGGCCAAATTTGAAGCCAATCCTAAGACATCTCAAACTGAAGAGGAAAGTAAAGGATTACCTGCCGCAATGGTGCTAGAAAGGAGCAGCGACATGACTATGAGAGCGAAAGTCCTGGAAAAGGAAGACATTATCGGTCAAGGTAATTAGCTGCATGGATAAACTTGAACACAACCATTCATCTAACACTGCATGATAATGGTTGTAAATGAAGGAAACAAATTCTACCGGCCCTTTTGTTATGTACTGATTCAGTTATTTGGAAGCTTTTGTTAATCATTTATGCTGTGCATGCATATAGTTGTTATATGTTTGATTTGCCAGATTTTAATTTGTTGTATATTTTGTGCTTTTGTTAATAGCTACCTATTTTCTTTTGAATTTTGCTGGTTGTAAACTGACCAGACTCATTAAAATGCCAATCATTTTGAGGCTGCTTTAATTTTTTTTACTATCCACAGTTAGAAAATTTCGACAATTTTCAACTTGAAACGATAAAATAATATAAAATTGAACATTGTAACAGTTTTTATTGTAATTGTAATCGTACATTTATATAGCGCCCCTTCAAGAGAACTCCTCAGAGGCGCTCAACATTATGTAACATTATGCATAGCAATTAAACAGAGATCTAACAATTTTTATATTTTGCATAATCCTAAAAGTGCAAGACAGTCAATATTCGTTTATTTATTTTGTATTTATTATAAATCTCCATTATTGTGCCATATTGGAGAATTATTACACTGAAAATATTTACCTAATTAAACCTCTATAAATATCCATAAATTCAATATTTTGAAATAGTTAACCATACCATAAGAATATGGAACACTAACACCATAATTATATGTGATACCATGATCAGTTAACTTATGTGTAGCATTGGTTTAAAATAATTAGATAATAACTCATTATCCAGAGAGCACATGTGATGCTATTGGCACTTTGATGTTCATTTAGGACAATTATAATTATTGCTTCCCTTGTTAACTTTAGCTTTTATTACCGATATTGAATAATTATAATAATAAAAAATCTTTATAATAATCAGTTAATTGTGTAGATAACTTAAGTTGCTTTGTAACATAAAATATTACTCATAACATAAACTATGTCTCTGTAATAATAACATACCATGATAACATTATACTCTGCTCGTGACTAAGCATGAAATATGCCAGACTGAATAGCCTTTCATTTCAGTAAGTCTTCTGTGTTCTTTCCATCTGTTTAACATATCAACCAAATGTTATTTGTTACGTTTTTAAACAGGTTACATGTGTTACTTGCATAAATTTTTGACTTCTTTGTTTCCATAACAATCTGGATTAATATCAGATTTCATCTGTAACGTTCTTTTTTCGTTGTCATGGGACGTGATGATTTTTTATTGTAAAGCATTAGATGTGGGTACAGCTGTAAGTGATAGTTATTGGTGAATGCTAAAGGCACTATATAAATTATAGGATCAGATTAGGTTAGGTATATCTGGTGAATATCATGGTAACAAAATGAGATGTTGATAAAGGATGTCATCAAAATTCGGCAGTCTTTGGCATTTGCATTTGTGCATCATAGCAACATGGGATTTTTCCAATTTACTACGTGCATATTAAATTTGCTTGGGAAAGCTGTTTTATTATAATAAACTTCGTAATATCAGGTCAATGCTGTTAACAATAGGCCTACAGTAAGAAGCTTTGATAAATATTATTACCAGTTCTGCATTATGAGGCTTAACAATAAAATGGGAAACTATTTTCAAATATATTACCATACTTAATTCTCATGGCCTGAATGTTTTAAGAGTATATTTACGCAGAGTGTGATGCTGTGTCAAATAAATTTATTTCACTAACCAGCACTGAAATTAACATATTATGGAATAAGTGCTTGTGTGTTATGGTGATTTTGGGCGAGACAAAGTTATGTTAATCATTAGTTCTGAGCAGGATATGATGTGGCTGCTAAGAAGCATAATTGTTTCTGTCCAACATTCACGAAACACGCTTTCATTTGATTTCCATTTCTGCTGTAGTTTTTATTAGTTAGTTTTTGTTAGTCAAACATTTAATTGCTTTTGTAGATTAGCAATATTTCTACATGCTTCACGTACCTGAAAGCCATCACTTACTTGGATTCTGATTAGAAATCATTGCATTAGGGAAGACTACTCATCATAAAATTATTGCCACATCTCTGCTGAACAGAGAGTGTTTTAAATTTATCTGACTTGAAAGATAATGATGATGTATTTATTTTGTCATTACAATTTCCATCATTATCATTTCACACTTATGATCCTACTAAGTAATGAAGTTTGTTTTAAATGTGAATGCTAAAGACAAGTATTGAATTTATATTATTATGTTGTAAGGCCCTATTTGCTTTGTAATTTCAGTTCAGTTGAAAATCAAAACAGGACCAATAAAAAGTTATAACTGATTAATTTATGGGGAAAAGATAGCAAATAACTCAGTAATAGTAAAACTTCTGACCTTAATTTGAAACTGACAGTATTTATGTTGGCTATATTAGCCAAGCAGTTGTCAAATGACTCTAGCAATAAAACTACACCTTGACTTAGAAACTGACATAATCATTGTTGCCTTCGTCAGCTGGTACATGCTTGAAATGTTTACAAGCATTTGTTGCATAACAAGACAAAATACAGAAGAAGCAGAAGAAGAAAAGTCCCTTAACAAGCCCTGAAGCAACCACAAGTAATTTGAGTATGTAGTCTTAGCGACGTCATGTTCTTAGCATATGAGGGCGAGTGACCTCACCTTGACGTTTCAATTTCCTACAGTCAATACATAAGAAAGACGAGTTGGAGCAGAATTCTCGCACCAACTCTCAGCCCTGTCATGGATTTTAACTCCCAACCTCTCAAGTGAGAGTCTAGCATGCTAACCGCTTAATGTTGACCAACTCTCAGACTACATACAAATGATTATAAAAATGTCCCAATTTGTACATGTGTGTCAGCCTGTTGACATTTCATTTGTATTTTTGCAGCTGCAAGCAGTCAAAAAGAAGCGGATGAATGGGAGATCATTGACAAACAATGATCTGTTTCTGTGTGAGTTCTAAAAATTGTTAGATTTTTTATGTGTGACAGATGAAAGCAGATACATTTATCACTCAACTGCAGACATGTTTGCGAATAATTTCACAATGATGATAACTGCTTTTATTCTCTTCTCTTTACTACTGTTAGCCCGCATCTTCTCAGTCTTTTTCAGTGCTAAAACCCTTATAACAATCGATCATTTAAATTACAACTCTCTTCTGCAATATCTCTTTGTCTTCGGTGTCTGATTTGCAATTAAAAAGCATCTGCAAGTTCTGTGACCACTTCTAAACATACTTCTTAGATAATCATGGAATAACTGCTTCTTCATCATTCAAATTGTTATTTAGTTTTGTTTCAGCTACAAACTTTAGCATTTTACATGATTCCATAATGTGATTTAAACAAACAGCAGCACCCTGTTTTGTTTATAATGTGCACAGAATTCGTAGACTGAACTTTGACCAATGCCAAGCAGTGTTTCACAACAAACAGGACATTACTGTGACATCCTGCTTGGGATTGGTCAAACGAAAGTGCTTTAGGGGCCGTCCATAAAGTACGTCACGCTCCAGGGGGGAGAGGGGTGTAAGAAAGTGTGACAGTTTGTGACAGGGGGGAGGGGGGGTCAGGCCATGTGTGACGTCACACATTTATTTTTTAAATTCTTTTTTATTATTTTTGTTCTTAGTACCTAAAATCCGACCCGGCCCGGCCAAGCGTGTCTAAAACCCGGCCTGGCGGGATAAAAGTTGATTTCCGTCACTATCGAAGCGTTTAGGGACACACGTCACTATCAGAGGGATTAGGGATAGTATCCTAGGGTTTAGAGGGTTAGGTAAATGGTTATGTTTTTTAAAAAAATTCGAAAGTATGACGTACTTTAGGGGGGGGTCCGAGATTTGTGACAGTTTGTGACAGGGGGAGGGGGGTCAAAAATGGTCAAAAATAGCGTGACGTACTTTATGGACGGCCCCTTATTACTGTACTTGGACTAAAGTAAGCCACAACCAGGTGAACATTGCAGGGGTAATTGACAATTGTACAGTTGGACTTTCCATAGTAATTTATTGTCTCTAATTTATCAGGATTTTAAAGGATTAATAAATTCAATACAGACATGAATGTAACATAAATTTTGTTTTTATTGCAGATTGGCTTGCCAAACGTGACATTCCTACTGCATAAATGTAGTAACATTATGAAACTGTAAGCAGATAACATTTTTCGCCAGTGTTACAAGGGAAAAACCAAAATCTATTGCCTTCCAACCGAAACTGTGTCCTGACGTGTGTGTGTTCGTGTATTAAGAGCAACTTATCTGACTTGACAAAAAAGTTTAGGATGATTGTGACTGTGGTTGAAGACCTGTTATTGAGATGAACATACTTTTTAAAACAGCCCAATCACTTAACATTTTTTGTCAAAACATTTCCCGAGCGTCAAAGTGGAAGAATTTTCGTGTATAAGTAATTTGTGATGTGACACTACACTGCATTTGCATTTGATATAAGAAACAACTTGTGATGTGAACTTTTCCAAGCGTTTCTGAATTGCAGTTGAAACAGTCTCTGGTAGAACTGTTTCTGCCGCCATATATCTTGGATAGCTCTGGATCTCAGCCAGTTTCCTTGGTCCTGTCAGCCCCAGGCAGGACGATGAAATGTGGCGGAAAGTAGAGGTCCGTTTCTATGTGAACCATGCTACTGGAGATTAAAGTATAATGGAATGATTTCACAGCAAAGATGGATGCATGCAACAATTGTAGATTTTTCGGGCTGTGATTTCTTAAATCATGTACTTTTGCTAAGCTAAACAGACTATTTTTAGCAACTTGCTTTTGTTTTTTATTGTATTATTATAAATATACATTTTTGCTTTTAATGATTTGCTTGGATTGTCTATTGTACCTTGCTGTTTGCCAGGAAGTTTTATCAAGATCTTGCTTTAGGTGTAGCTTCACATAGCTAAGTGTTGCTTGGCTGTGACTGTCCAAACCCACTTGAATGCCATGCATAATATGTAACTGCACGTGTATCGAAATAAATTCAGTTCTCCAATGTGTGGTGTTTCGAGAAAAACATATATAGATATTGCCTTATTTCTTAAATGTAAGTATATTGAAACGCGTTAACTTGGCCCATGTTGCCATTGTGAGAAATCACTGTATATTGGGGTTAGCAACTGCATAACCTCATAATTTTGTCTTGTTTTTGACTGTAACATGTGATTAGAAATGCATAGTGTAGGCAGAGTTTTGTGTTAGTAATTGTTGCCATGCTGTTAATAACTAATGCTTGCACAAACGCAGAAGCCCAGTGCTTTCAGGTCTCTTACTCGTATAAAATGCTATGGCAATGGAACCGCATCAGAACATGAATAGTCTGAGCCATTTGTTTTTTGGCATTGATCCTTTTTTTATTACAGTGACTGTGAAATAATGCTGCATTAGATTTCCTATAGTTTTGCTCTAACTTTGTTGTCAGTGTTCTCAGTTTTTAGTGGTTTAGCATACTTCTAATTTTAATGTGTGGTCTAAGTTTTTAGACCTATTAATATATATATCGTTGTTTGTTATTATGTGGCATTGCAACTAACTCGGTTACTGCTACCATATTTTAAATTATGAGGTGCATTTTCCTGAGTTTTGTTAATCAAACTTTTATAACTATCAGTTTAGCTTGTGCTTCATGTAAACATGTTGATTGGGTTGTTAGATCATATTTCAGTTGATATAAAAATGTTAACACAGTTGATTGTTAGTTTTCTAAGCTTGTGAAAACATCAGTGTGTTTGTAACGTACCGTAACTTGAGGACTCCATCAAAAGCTGCGTCACTCCCACAATGTATATGGTACATTCTATTTACTCCGAAAAAATTTCATTTGATGACCAGTGTCTAACTAGACAGTTTTTATATGGGTGGGTGTGTGATTCTTGGGTCCGAACAGACGAAATTAAAAATGAAATTAACTATGTATTAAAGCACTGCAGTCAACTTCTAGCCATCTGGAACTCAAACATGACTTATATTTTATATTTATAATTTCATAGAAGTATTACAAACACCTATATGATGTCAATTTGTAACTGCAGTTGTGCATACCTAAAGGGTAAGCTGGCTGGCCATCCAATTGTAATTAATACTGGTGGACTGCAGAGACTTTGTTGGTAGCTATAGGCCACCTATTTCAGATTAAAATCAACGATGGAGAATTTTCTATTCAACACTATAGAATGATGACACATATAATTTGTATGTGACATATAGTCACCATTTGCTGTGGCATGGGTTTCTGCAGAGTTCGCATTGATAGAGAACATGGTAGTTCATAGGTCTGTAGTGTGGCAGGCATGCTCGGCTGTCAATTGAGAAGTTGGGTTTCCAAATTTGGTCGAGATTTCTGCTCCAGATTCACTGAATGCCAACTGCGCTATAACGAGTACACTGACCATAAACTGTTGGTGGGAAGACAAGAGGATTTGGAGAGAAGAGAGAATTGGTCACCCACCCTCATATGCCAATGCTAAGAAATTGAAATCACCTAATGCCCATGGCTGACTCAGGGCTACTTCTGGTATGCTAAGATGCAGCTTTCTCAGCAGTTATGTACCCAGCAATGCCAGCATATTCTTGAAAGGCCAACCAGTGTAACCTATATATCCCACTAAGTGGATAGGATAAGATTAATTTTTTACAAGTCTGTGCTCACAGAACAGTACATGAAGCAGTGTGTCATGGATTTATATCCTTTGTTTATTTTTGCCAGTTATGACATGCACAGAATTCGTAGACTTGAATTTATACCTGGTCCTGAGGAAAGTTTGGAGTTAATTCCAGGAACCTCTCCCTTTTGCATGGCCTCCTTTCCAGTAATAATCTTTCAGGTTTGAATTAGATTTCCTCTGCTCCACCTTCTCCAATGTTGCAAGTCCACACCTTTCTATGGGATGGTTCGGGGAAGGGATCTTCTTCAAGCATTTGACCAGTCAATACTACTCAAGCAATGGCTGACCCTTATTGCCAGGCATTTCCTCATTGATCAGTGTTCATAAAAGATGAGTGATTGGGATTTAGCTGGACTTCAGATTTGAAGCACTTTGATGCAAAGTAGATAGTGTTCTATTTTCCTATAGATACCACAGACAAAACAATTTACCCTTTAGCAATGAAAGTGTACTAAACGCAACTTGGAAACCCATAAAGCTTGTCATTCATCTTAAACCAGTCATTAAATTGAGAACAAAAACAGCAACAAGTCTGTAATTAAGCTCGTGTTTAATATTGATATGTCCCAATTAAGCCAACATTAACTGTTATGTAAGTTGAAATTCTGTAACAGAAATGCACTGATCTTTTCCTAGTCTACATAAGGACTAGCAAAAGCTTTTGTGCTGAGTATAAATATATGCCAGCGAGCCAAGTAGTAAAATACAGCTTTATAAATGCTACTGTTAAACATACAATGCAGTGTAATACAGAAACTTAGATAAAACTGTGTAATAATATAATCAGTCAACATTGGCATTTACAAGGCCCCTTATAATCATTCACTGTGGTTGCACTTTACAAAAATAGTTTTCAAGACTATGCAATACCATCCTAACGTCAATGGAAAGATAAACTAGACAATGACTGAAACTAATAAACAACTTCTGTTCAGTCTTACACAAATCATTTTTCACGCCAAGTAAAAAAATATTTCTACAGCATGAACCACGTGTAAGTTCTGCTAAGTCTGAGAAACCTGTTGCAATCTGATATGTATAAAAGAATGCCAGAAAGTTAGGTGGAAAAGAAATAGAAAACATCAAGCACAGTTTCAAACCTCTAAACACTGGAATCATGTCAAATTTCTACTGCAACAGAAAATGTTTGTGTTGCATCAGTTTATAAAGCATGCTTTATCCGCAACACTGATTATATATTTAGTTTATTCCAGAAAATTAAGTTGACATACTGCAACTTATCACATAAGGCCAATATTGGACTGTCAATGTTAAAAAACAGTTTAGACTGTTAAAAAACTGTTTAGACTGTTGCAGCATCACTTGCTCTAGATTAATGTTAATTAAAATTATTCAAATACTCTTGAAAACTTGAGAGAACTGCAACATTAGAAGTCTTGTTTTCTATTACAAGATGAACATAAAACAAGTAAATGTTTCATAAGGCTATTTCATTTGTAGTAGTGTTTTCATCTCTGTGAATTTTTTTCTTGATTTTGACAGGAATAGTGATATAACGCACAAGGATTTTTGGATTTAACTCAATGTATAAGGTGGCTCATAAAAAACATCATCGGACGGCGGAAGAAATCACATCGTACACCTCGCATGATTTGTCCAATGCCATCATATCATCATAAAATATATCATACTAGATTAACTGAATGTCAGTGATTCATTTAAACATATTCAATGAATGTCACGGATTGTCATAAGACACAGAATAAGCTCTTAGTGATGTCAGTAAATCTGTATGCAAAAATTAACTCGGAAGGCATTACTCTCAAAACAGGTGCAAAATAGCCTTTGTGAGTAACTTTGTTTGCTAAAGGTTTCATATATTATAACTTCACTCTAATAATTAAGTTTGCAAATCGTAAAAATCAATTTAATTTATAACAAACATCACAAGTTTATATGTGCATCAACTTCTGAATTCCTTCACTTTTCAGACAGAAGTATTAAATAGCTGCATCATTTTTTCCTATCTGTGATAAAATCATGTGGATTGCATAAAAGTTAAAATGCAATATTCAGCAATTCCGACCATGCAAGTGCAATGCTAAACCAGCATTTGAAGCTTTCTGACTTTGTGTCTTCTTAGGCATAGTTGCATATGTTCAATAGAATTGACTCTGCAAGTCTTGCTAGAAAATGTTGAAGAAATCCATCTCCAACCTGCAGCACGAAGCTATGAATATATTTTAAAAGAGAAGAAACAGGAGGATTCTGCAAGCAATGGTTGCAGAGGCTATGGAGGAGGAGCACAATGATAAGTACAATGAAAATGTTCAAGAAATGCACCACCACAACCACCAGCCAGAACCTATAAATATACGTCATAAGAAAAGAAACCGGAGCATTATGCAAGCAACAGTTGCAGAAGCTGTGAAGAGTGGGAGTCGTTTTTCAGGAATTCTCAGTCTTAAAAACGATTAGAGTACAGCTTGATCACATAATCATATACGGTAATGATTGCCAATAAACTGTGACTCAAGAAATGATGAAGAACTACAAGATGAAATTTTAAATAAAACTTCTCAACATATACATATATAGTAACAAGCTTGGAACACTGCAGCACTACAAAAGCTAGTACTTGAAGAGAAATGGAATGTAAAAGAATAGTTTAACACTTTAACACTATATACATCACAAATTAGAAGCCATTTCACAAACTTAGGTTTCAGTATCATGACAGGAGAATTAAATTCAACAGAACAATCTCGAGCAGGTGCACTGTAAGATTTTACTTTTTTAAATGCACACTAATTACTTTGTAAGAAATGGTAGTTGCAATACTTGAAAAATAAATAAAATCAAGTAGTCTATTAAGAAAATAAAGTTAAATGATGAACAATATCCAACAGTGGAGTGCATAACCTTCCTGCCTTAAGTGACTACCATATCATAAAAAGTCACTACATAAATTTGCTTGATTAATTAACAAATGAATGAACCATGCAAAAGAAAGTTAAGACATCCAGGCAACAGAAAAGTTGACTACCATTAGTTTGATTTGGAGTTGAAAAGAAAATCTCCACATACCTGCACTCTCAAAAGAAATGTCCCCTAAACCACACATCGTGTGCCAGACAGATAAGAGCACACTAATTATAGTAATTTGCCTAATCACTTGAAAAGGCCACAACATGTCAGCCCATTGGACCACAGTAACTGTTCTGTAACATGAGGCAGCTCATATCGATTGGCATGTTGGCTACATTAGTGTCTGCTGTTTTCAAACACACCCAAAGCGTGAAAACATGAATTGGCCAGCACAATTCTTGAAAGTATTCACCACAGCAACTCAGCTACGTATACGTGAGGCTGCGGCAAAAAATATCAAGGGCACAGAAATGTTAAATAGACCAAAAGCATTAGTAACACAGAAGAAAACACAGATTCAAATGAAACCAAAAACAAAACAAATGCTCTCAAAACTTGCTACTAACTTTTAAACGTAACTATTACAGAAGGAAGCTCTATAAAAAATCCACTTGCATGTCAGCTGAACTAAATGAAGCTGCCTACTCAAGGCAAAGCACTTGGCATAAAGCTCAATGCAAATTCTAAACATAGAATTCGCACAGGATGACTTGGCAAACCTGAACCTCTTCCACTCTAACACTAAGTCCTTCCATAATCTCATCACTAAAATTTCCAAATCATTCCAGTCCATATCCATAGCTGTATTGTCTCTCTGAAACAACTCCCACAGAATCGCATCAAGTATCTGATCCATCCTATAAACTCACCTTAACTTCACTTCTTGCTATCTCTCCCCAGATCTTTCACTCCAAACTGAAAATACTGCAGTTTCACAAATGATATCCCCGAATCATTCTCTTTCCCCTTACCTGTTTTGCCACTTCAATTCTAAACATCATCCACTTCATCTGTCTAACGTCTGCTTAAAAATAATAATAAGGACAATTTTATATGGCATTGTAACTGGCCATACTGCTACAAGGGCGCCTTGCCTGACCCTTTGAATCATAATCCGGAACTGATTTTTATCCCTTTGCCTATCGCCTTTGTTTTTGACCGAGTGCCTGCCAATAAGTTGGTTCCTGCACTTTGGCTCTTTTTGGCAGCCGCAGACGTGTCGAGACTACGATTACAATTATTTATGACACAGAATATATGTATAGACTTGGTACATTCGTAAGACACAGTACATCTTTCAAAGATGATCAGTTCACAAAATTAAAAGAAAAAACCGGTAGATAAAACAATAGAGTCATGATCGAAGATTTGGAGTTTTGCTTCATACAGAAGCAGAGATCATTGAATAAATGCATCAAACGAATTCCTGCGGCAACTGGCACAGTCATCATGTCATGGGCTGTGCAGAATTAGCCACGAGATTCACGTAAAAAACGGATCAGTGGATCAGTTTTATACGGAATGAGATCAATTCCTTCAAAGATTACATAAGACCAGAGTACACAGGTGGACCAAGGCTATTCAACAACATGAGTGAAGCAGTTGGATTAAATCAGGCATCCTTGTAACTCGTATGCATAAAGCCACTGATATCGAGTATTGTCATGACACATACACAATCACTGCCACAAATATATCTATCAGAGAATGAGATACAACACAGTGACAACATCCAACAACAGTCGGTATAGCATGACTCAGATTGACAATGGTTTTCATTTTCACAACACATTAACTAAGCCACCAAAAGCATTGCATCATTCATTTTAACACAAAAGCATTTTAAAAAAATTCAGAAACATGATTCCATTTTAAAGCTCGTACAAAATGACGATTAACTGCAAGCAACTTTAATGAACAGCCTCTTTTGAATCAGATGAACCTGTCGAGTCTTGTAACTCAACTCTATAACACTGGTCAACAAATTTTAACTTTTTTTTTGTTTCCGAAAAATCTTTGACTGTTTTCTATAGAAGTTGACGTGCTGAACACGGTGGTGTTCTCAGAATTTTTGTATCACGTAAGGTTTTTGAGAAAACGGGCATGCAAGATTTTAACTGAAATGCTTGTTTATTGCATATTACACTGGTGAACAAATTTAAACTTTTTTTGTTTCTGAAAAACCTTTGACTGTTTTATATAGAAGTTGACGTGCTGAACACGGTGGTGTTCTCAGAATTTTTGTATAACGTAAGGTTTTTGAGAAAACGGGCATCTAAGATTTTAACTGAAATGCTTGTTTTTTGCATATTATCCACTGGTCAACAAATTTAAACTTTTTTTGTTTCTGAAAAAACTTTGACTGTTTTCTATAGAAGTTGACGTGCTGAACACGGTGGTGTTCTCAGAATTGTTGTATCACGTAAGGTTTTTGAGAAAACAGGCATGCAAGATTTTAACTGAAATGCTTGTTAGCCTTGTTTATTGCATATTATCCACTGGTCAACAAATTTTAACTTTTTTTGTTTCCGAAAAAACTTTGACTGGTTTCTATAGAAGTAGACGTGCTGAAAACGGTGGTGTTCTCAGAATTTTTGTATCACGTAAGGTTTTTGAGAAAACGGGCATGAAAGATTTTTAACTGAAATGCTTGTTAGCCTTGTTTATTGCATATTATCCACTGGTCAACAAATTTTAACTTTTTTTGTTTCCGAAAAAACTTTGACTGGTTTCTATAGAAGTTGACGTGCTGAAAACGGTGGTGTTCTCAGAATTTTTGTATCACGTAAGGTTTTTGAGAAAACGGGCATGAAAGATTTTAACTGAAATGCTTGTTTATTGCCTATTATTTTCAATATACTATAATTTAATTTCATTGGAAAACAAATCTTTATGACAATTCTTCCTCATAATATTATGTGCTGATGATGACTGTATCACTTAGTTTCCTTTCCTATTCTTGCCCCAAGAAACCAGAAACATTAGGGAGACAAACTGATCAGCCCGTCACAGTCATAATCTTTCTGCTCTCGCCAGACCATCGGGACGGCATACAGCATTGCTTTCGCAGGACCCCCGGAGTCAAACTCTAAGATCTGCTGCAGCACATCTTCCACAGCAAATGAGAGGCACGCATTCCTTGGCTTTCTCTCCAGTCTTGCAACCAAAGTACAGCTCAAAGCTTTATTGACAAGTTCAGTCACTGCGTGTCTCTGAGGATTACTCATATAGCATAGCCTACTCTCCACAACTGTATCAAAATGTGCATGTATCACATTTCATGCAACACTAGCGAGATATTTCTGCTGCCAACAACCGTCTTAAAATATATTATAATTTAAAGCTTATCTGTATATAAACTGGCTAACTTGTTATACATCTTGCATACATGTAGACCAAACTAAATTTTGGAAATACGACATCAAACTACAAACAAACTGATGTCAACTTCCTCAGTAAGATATACATGTAGGCCTATGCAGAGAAGCGGCTCTAATAGTGCTTAGAACTTTCGGAGGAAGATTCTAACCAGCATTAATGCATATGCAGGCCCAAGTTTATATTTTATTATGCAAGACAAACATATATGTAAACTGTCCTAAGTGCATGCCTGGACATACCTCAGTTACACGAAGCTTATTATAACGTTATATCTGAAAAATGGAAATAAATATAAAAATTGAAGATTTCTCAAAAACGGTACGTGCTGGGACAATTTCAAGGTCATTTTCGTGATCAGCAGCAGAAACTGCATAAGAGACACCTGAAAGTGTTCAGGAAACAAAATCACTGTTGACCAGTGTAATCAAAGTAAAATAACATACTTAATGCACCTTGCCACTTCAATCACTCAGAAGTTGAATTAATAGATCATTTGAATGAACATGTCAATCAGCACAAACATGTTGTTCCGCATGGGCGCCCACACATAGGGGTAAGAGGGGGCACTTGCCCCCCTGAAAAATTGACATCCATTTTTAGCTATTAGTTTTGGGTTTAAAAATAACTTTTTTGCATGGAAAATTAAGTTTATTAATGATGCACAAGGTGTAAGTAAGAAATCTACATCTATAAACCTCAATAAAAATAAACACGCTTTTAAACACTGCTTTTAATCGTCTGCTTTGCACTTTTCAAGCTATAAAAAATGAAACTGAGACGTTTACATCATGAAACATCTATGAAAAAAGCCCATGCATGTTCCTAATTTCATGCTTTGTGTTTTTCAACCTCTTGGTATAAAAATATTTGACCGTGACAATCGCGTTTTGCCCCTCCTGCAAACATTTCTGCGGGCGCCCATGTTGTTCCGTATGCTATTACTAATTGACCCAACAACAATAAAGTCCTGAAAGCCACAAGAAGCCTTTGGAACCGAACCACAAAAGTAGTAATTAATTATCGATTACTAATTAGCAACTTCCATTGTACCAATGTCTATTCTTAGGGCATCACAAGGAACTCAAGCCATAGTCTGGTCAATACATAAAAGTTAGTCCAATGAAACAACCAAGTTGTCTAAAGCCTTTCAGCAGGCTGTTGTCTGTCCAGTGGCGTAGGCAAGGGGGGGGTTTCGGGGGTTAAAACCCCCCCATTGGCTCCGGAAAAAGGATTTTTTAAGGTTATTTTTCCATTTAAGTAAGAAAAATAGCAAAAAACAGGGTTTCCGGCCATAAAACCCCCCCATGAAAAATTCCTGGCTACGCCACTGTGTCTGTCTAAAATAAGCAATTATGAAAGGCCAATTCATAACCATTCAATCACCACAAACCGCATGACAAAGTATTCAACATGTAAAACTTAGCAGGCAAATGTCAGTCTACAAAGCAATATATATATCAAGAATTCCTAGAAGTATATTTGCCTACAGAAAGCAATTTCCCGCAGATGACTCGCTCTTTCACCACGCCAGATCACACGAAAAACATCGGCCAGAATCACACAAGAAATGCAGGTTACAGATATGAATCTTCCGACTTGTCAGCTATTGTTCTAAACAGACCCTCGTAGTTAGGAATGCCTTCGGACTGTCCAACTGGGTACTTTAGAAAGTCTTGGCTATTGACACACAAAGGGTTAACCTACAAGAGTAATCAAATTTACCGTATCACTCACATGCTGTCAATTAATAGATTAAATGCATACCTAATTTTACAGTATCTACATGGCAATGTTAACTACTTAAGACATGTCAAGATTTGTTCAATAAAAATCTAGAGCTCTAGAATTAACTTCTTATAACTGTTCAAATTGACGAACATAAGGAAAACTTCAATTCTACTGTACATTCTTCAAGGTGAGTACACTGTAACTTACAAAACAACACATAAAATGACTGAATAATAACAATAGCAATAGTGTCATGATCCATGAAAAAATTGAAAAGGCATCAAGTCTTAGTGTTCAGTTTTTAAAAAAGAAGATGGTTGGGCCTATTGTCAGCAAAAGCCTTTACTCATTGCTAAGATGTCCCTTTGTATGTATCACCATGCCAGCAGCATTTCTGACACAGGAATTTCTGTTCAGGCAAACCTTTGTTGTCAGGTTAAAAATTACCAAGTATTAGTCATGAGAAAAATTACAGACCAAAGAGCTAAGGAAATAGTATCTGCTGTGTACAGACAATTATGTTTACCCTCCCTTGAACAGCTATATGCTCTTTACTGATGACCCTGACGGGGCAGATGGGAGTCATGTACTGCATGACCTGTTCTGGACAGCTAGCCAAAGCCACTTCATTCCACCTGCACCCATGGCCCATAACCACACAAGCCCTCCAGTGCATGGCATTATACGAAAAACTTTTATTGCGGTGAAATATCACATATAATACGATATATTAAAATAAAATATGGGTTTTGAGAGTTTTGGACTGTCTTGCTCAACGGTGATGTATGTTTATTATCAATATTATTACCATATCTGTAGGCCTACTCAAAAATGTCGATAGCAATTGGTCAATTCAAGAATTACCATTTTATCAGACCTGTGCTTATTTACAAATTGTCACACTTTTCAGTGTTACTTAAAGTTCATAGTGGTTTAATATGCTATTGAAATCTCAAAGTCTAGTGCTTCATCGCCAATTCCACCCAGTTTAACGCAGTCATCAGTGGCACTGTTCTACTAATTCAAATGGCATTGATAAAAATGCAAGCAAATAGGTTTCTAACCTCATGAAACTTTACGAGATCTGCAAGGCTTGGATGAGCCACGTTATACAGTCCAAAGAACTGGTACCCCGCTTCGCCTGCGTCGATAAGGAAATGTTTGCATCGAGCGTCACTCTTAAACGAGATGACGTAACCCCAGATCTTATCACTGACACGAATCAGGAAAGACCCAGCTGGTTTCTTGATAAGAAGCTCCTCTGTCTCCTCTCGACTGAGAATTCCTACAACAGGTGTCACCTTCATGTGTACTACATTAGGACTTCAATTAATTGCACAAATATTATAAATTTAGGCTCTTAGCCGAAACAAAGAGTTTGGCAAAACATATTTTCAAACTCATACTTTAAACATAAAAAATTTCCTAACATACAATCACAAATAAAAGCACAAAGAAATCAAAATAACATCAACTCTATCGTAAACATTTTATAAGTAATGCAACGGTTGACAGAATAGAAACTGGTTAATGGCATAAAAACACTACAGAACGATAGAAAATCCACATACAATGCGAATTAAACATTAAACATTAAACAAGAAATACAACAAGAAAAGTACAGTCAAGCAGGGCGACATTAGCAGCATCCAATCATTCTGTGATTTAGAAGTGACTTAAAACGAAAACACTGCACAAAAATTATATAACACATGCACAATTGCACCTGCAGCAAAATATCTCATAACTTCTGAATTATATTAAAACAAAGAAATAACATAGTTTATATACAGTGGAAACATCCAACTTACCATGAAACCATGTTGCAATACATCCTGTGAATGGATCTAATCCCGCCCCCTTTGCCTCCTCAACATCCTGAAACCATTTTATTATCGCCTCCTTGTTGTTCGGCATTTCTGGACGATCTTTTCCAAGGTTTTTATAACTGAAATACAGTAACATTAAGCTGTCAATCAGTCTACTGTTACGCAGATCAATGAAACTCATTTATTAATGAATGAATGAATGAATGAATAAACAAATGAATGAATGCAATTTGAGTGAATCAATGAGCGAGCAATTGCACGAAGTAGGTACAGTCAGAGCACCTCCCTAACAGAACAAGTCAACCTGGTCAGCAATCATTGTGTTCTACTAGCTTCATTGTTTTAGTTATGTGTCTTGTTAGTCATAGACTCATACATGGTTGCTCATGCCTCACCAACAGAGCAAGACAGAAAGCCTATATAGTTTCACTTGGCGTCAGCAGAAAACTCTAGCAACATTCTTATTTTTATAACAAGAATCATTTTCAACAGATACCAAGTGCAACAGAGCACAGCATTCATGGGCTAACACAGTTACAGGCCACATATAACCAGAAACTTTCAAAAAGCGATTTCAGTTTAATGCAAAATGCAAAGGTTCTTAATCTCCTGATTCAAACTCACAAACTTTTTATAAATAGTAATAACACTGCCTCAATGTCATGAATAGTTTGTCTTAAAGCAATGAAGCAAGAAATTAATCTGAATTCAGGATATGGTAAAGTATCATTTCTTACGGTAACTAGACCTGCAAAATACAGACTCACTTACTTGCCCCTAAGTGCAGGTCGTGGCATAGGCAGAGTGGCTGAAGTGACTTTGCCTTCATCTGCCCATTCAATCGCCTGGCTTTCCGTTCGAATACGACTCAAAGAATTTGTCCATACTTCACGGGCATTCTTCGCCAATGATCGTCTCTCTTGCTCCACCTTCTTACTAACTTTTTCTGTGATAAAAAATGTGAAAAAACCTCTTCAAAATGCCAAATTTTGGTATCAAAGTTATAAACACAGGGAAGTTGTTTCACCAAACAAATCCCGGTACAACCATTAAATGAAACTAACTGGTCCATTTTGTGCATAATTGTGCTACATTTTATTAGATGCCAAGTCACTTACATGCACCTGAAGTAAGCAAGATTTAGACTAAAACATACGAAAATGATATCGACCAAAAGACATGAAATACGATATATTAATATCATTCATTGGATTACGTCAAAGAAATTATTTATGATGGCCTTTTAAATTTGGCAAAGTTCTGTGTCTCATAAGATGCATGCAGACAGTGGAATGTACACTGACATTACAAAGAAAGAATTTTGCAATCAGTAGAAGAAAGCGGAATTTCACATTTTGTAACCTGTAGAAGAAAATGGAATTTTACATTTTGCAACCAGTAGAAGAAAATGGAATTTTACATTTTGTAACCAGTAGAAGAAAATGGAATTTTACATTTTGTAACCAGTAGAAGAAAATGGAATTTTACATTTTGTAACCAGTAGAAGAAAATGGAATTTTACATTTTGTAACCAGTAGAAGAAAACGGAATTTTACATTCGATTCGTTATAGATGATAAAGTAGATTTCAAGGCTTTTTAATCTAAAAGGAAAAAATTACATGCATCATTAAAGCATTGATTGTATTAGCAAACACAAATCACTCACACAAGGGCAACATGAAAATAGTTAACACTAAAGAGACAAGTATAACATCAGTTAACCTTGTTCCAGCCAAGCTTGATCTATTTGTTTGCTCTCTTCAACTGCTTGTTCTTTATTCAGATCTCTTTCCCGTTTCAGTGACATGTAGATCTCATTGGATAAGCGCTGCTCCAGTTTCTGAAGCTCGTCTTTCTCATTAGCATTTTGCTTTTCAGACGGTTTCACCCTCAGAAGCTGAAAATCATTTAAATACGAAAACAGTATTTAAAAACCTGCAGGAGACATATAAGATAAGAATATTCTTTAATATACCAAATGCTATCCGCATATGCAGCAATGAGTAAAAAACTTAGTGGCCAAAAGAGCCCGGTAGAAGGTACGCTACATGCATAATTGTAAACATTTTTAAACAGACTAAACCTTGTCCAAGGTAAAACCCGAACCCACTCATTTTCAGAATCTTAACCCAAATCCTTTACTCTCAGATGAGAAAAGTGAATTTAGCTTTTGTAACAACCCTAGACAAAGATGACATATACAGCCATGTACTCAAAAGTCTGGCTTAACAGTAGCATGCTGTTACCATCATCACATGACTTTTAAATTATTTTTTAGCATCACTATTTATTAATAACATCTATTGCACAAGTGTCTAATGCGTAAGACAACAACTGAAGTCAGACCAAAACCAGGTTAACATACTCAGGTCAACATCCTAAAGATCAGTTCAATTAAACAGACAGCCAGCCTATGGTAGATGAGCAATCTGGAAAAGGTACTGGCAATCCTAAGCAAAGAACCAGTACATGGCTGGGCAGAGCAGACAGAGAGTTCTAAAAACTACTAGGTTTGGCAACAAAAACAGCTTGTAACAAAGAACAGTTCTAGTGTCATTGACAGACAAGCAGTAAGGTTGAAAAGTTAAAAGTCTCGGCAATAGGGACGGACTTCAAATATTGTGGTTGGCCAGAGTTCAACGTTTTAAAAACTATGAGCCAGAGCCACACTTAATAGCAAATCCTTTTGTTGGAAGCCAAGAATACAGACAAACAGGAAGCCAAGGTAACTTTAGACAAGTGCACAGAGATCATATGTTCATGCCTAAATATATTAGTTATGGCTGTAACTAAACAGTCTCAAGAGTCTCAGTATACTTGACTTAATGATATTTCAACAAGAAGCAAGTATACATGTATAGTGCATTCATGGTGACCCAAGACCAATGCATTTGACAGAAATATTCTCGAAGATGTGGAAACAATCTCCGTATCTGCATATGCAACAAAAGTACATACAATGCAACTTACAAATACATGCTGCCTCCATACAAATCAATGAATATTACCTCAAGCTTAGGCTTTGTTGCAATTGTTGGTTTTGCATTTGTCATCGGAGAATTTATTCTGAAAAACACAGATGAAAGAGAACATACTATACACAATAAAAGGGATTACAGACTACAGAGGGATAACAAAAATCGATATAAAATCTGCCGTAACAAGCTTAATCTCCTACCACTGTGCCATGCAGGACTTTTTCCATCCCTAAGACTAAGACTTTTCCATCCATAAATACAACTACTGGTATATGCTGCAATGTCTTCTGTTAGCTTCTGAGAAGATTTCAGCTCTTCCATCCTTGAAGTGTGAAGGCCTTGATCAAAGTGATACATTTAACTACTGACTTCATGTTTATCATTACATTCTATAGAAAATCCGAGCTGGTCTCATTAATGAGCACTGTTTCTAAAGACTTATATGAATGAAGTTTCACATTATACTGTTGAAAAACATTCATAATCATAATCTGTTGGACTCTAAGACTAGCCCTTGAGTAAAGTTCCCTCTAGAATGTAAACACCAAATACTTTTGATTTTGCTTATAGGTTCGACAAACACTGAATGACTATGGCCACTGACACATTGGCTGTACCAGTGAGTGAAACATTGTCCAACTTCAATAGGAAACTGAGATTCCAACCCTCTAAATGTTGTTAAAAGTCTAAACGTGAACAGTGAATGCATACTTAAATTGCATTTTTGCCATGTTGTTCGCTTTTAAGTGAGCCTCAACTTCAAGGATATCCTCAATGGATTTGTCATCACGATGTTCCCCCATCACCCAAGTCCATGGGTTCCCATCAGCACCACTCATGATGTTCACTTTCCCCTTCCCTGAAAAGCAAACATGGTCAACATTAGCTTTAAACTTAAATCTACGAGAATCGTTGCCATGCTTGAACTTCTTAAAGGCATGTTAACCGTTAATAATACTAGTACACTTAATATGCTGTCATTGACAATAATTATGTTATGGACATAAATCTAATTATCTACTTAATGATCTCAGCATGCCAGTAAAGGACAGCATGTCTTATGTCAGATTGCTTATCCTTCTATCTATAGGAGCATTAGTCTTGAGTTGTAATCTGGTTGGTGTATGAAGGAATGTTTTGCACTTTCATCATTTTGTTCTAGTCTTTATTTAGCTTTTGTGTTCTGTTCAAACTGTTTTTTCTTACTCAAGATCTCATTCGCTCTCCTCACTCTACAGAGCTCTTCTCTCTGACCTCTCAGCACTTCCAAGCGGAATGATCTCTTAGACCGTAATCCAGGACAATTTAGGCCCATACTAGGTCATTTTCCACCATTGGTCATGCCCTCCCCTCCTCTTTACCAGCTTCCATTCTTTCTATGTCTGTTCTTAAATCTCTGCCTCTCCTCAAAGCCTATTTCCTTTCTTCGGGTACTCTTACTGGAAGGCTCTAGTGAATGGCCACAGCTGTGAGTGACCAACTGGTGCTATATAGGCCACATAACATAACATTACATATCATAGAGTTCCAATATACAATTATATATATACATACATGTATATATAATATATATATACATATATTTATCACATCACAGACAAAATATATGAAACCCAAAAATGGCAGCAAAAAACCCAGAATTTACGAACAAAATTGAGGAGCCAATCTTACTAAATCTTCTCTTCAGTTGACTCTTTAAAAGTTATAGCTTGTGATATTGGCCTGACTGAATGGAATAAAGTTCCAGACTTTATTCACAAATTGTGGAGCGCGGTGGTGTAGTGGTGGCGTCGCTGCCTTGAAGCCGGAAGGTTCGAGGTTCGAATCCACCTCGCCGCGTAAGGACCTTGGGCAAGTCCTTCACTCACAATTGCTCAGCGCTTCGGCGTGAAACTCCGATGCAGTGTCCGCTCTGCATTCGGGAGCGCCTCTGAGTAGATAGAGAGCTTGAAGGGGCGCTATAACAAGTGCACATACATACATACATACATACAAATCATCTTCTTTATGACTCTTCAAGAAAGATCTGAAGACTTTGTTTAAGATTTATTATGAGCATTGAGCAGACATTCATGTTACACATTTTCATGCAAGATTTTTTCTTGTCTAAGCGCATTATAAATGACAGTTTAATAATAACAATAATAATATTCTGAAAATAGTCATCACCTTGAAACCTCCCAGGTTTTAAAGGTTTAAAAGGTAATTTCGTTTTGTCTGATGCATTTGCTGCTTCCCATTCTTTCCATCTTCGAATCTGTTCCTAAAAAAAATAGCCAAATCCATAGTAAAAGATTCCTTTAATACTTTAAATATTCTCCTCTTAAGCAGAGCACAGACAGAAACTCTGAACCAGCATATGGTTGAGGCAAACATCAGCCAATCACAGACTAAAAGACATTGATCAGCTTGGTCAATAACTATCGCAATAATAAGTTTGCAGTAAATTTGGAAGGCACTAATCTAAAGCTACTGTCAAATGCAAAGCACCAGCTTATTAATTACCGTTATACATAAGTTTCAATAACTTTCCAGATATTGTCTGAAATTTGCTAATGATCAAATCCTAACATAATTTGGACAAATAAGGATCACTTCTAAGAGATACAAGTAGAAAACACTATATAAATGCCCTTATAATGCATATACACAAATACAAATAAGTACATAAATTCAAAAATTCATATATACAAATATGTACATAAATTCGCATGTGCATGCGAATGTTACAGACAGACAGCCATGAGCATCAGTGTTTAGTGACAAGTAACTAGACACCAAGGTAATATAGTTATCTATTAAAACAGCAGCACTCTTGAAAGCTTGTAACGATAGTGCTACGTGTTCATAACATACATGCAACTAAAAGTGAAACTACCTCTAACCCAACTCAGACTGCACGACATGATTACAAGAGAATATAAAGGTTAGCTCCCTTACTTCTCTCATTTTACAGAAGAGTATCTGCTTCTGCTCCTCGTCCAATTCCGCCAACAGCTCTGGCTCAATATGCATATCCTGAAGTACCTTCTTCAACATGGTGATCTACCCAAAAAGAATTAAACCAAACACATCAGAGTTAAATTACCACTCTGCAAGTACAAGCAGCAAACCGATGTTATTGTTATGCCCAATATCTTCCGCTTTGAAAAATTGCCCACGAAAACCTTAATTCGAAAAATATGACTTAGTGTTCTACTAATAACATCGCCACAAACCTACCGCTGATGATATTACGAGCAGCAAACCGATAAAGATACAATCCAATAATCTAGGCTATTAAAATTATATTATATTTAATTCGTTTTGAGATACAAGCATAATAACGTATAGTATAGAACGCACTCGCATCTATGACTCAGTTTATAAGCTCTACCGTTTTCAGAAGATATGTCTTTATTAATAAACTCGCTTTATTGTGCTCTTTCGGATCACGAAGATTTCTAATATGATAATTATTGTTGTTTCTTTAATGAAACGCCCGCTGAACATGTACAAGTCATGCAACCATCATTAACATCAATCTGAACTACTAGCAGAACAGACAGCTTGCAATACACCACAAATCAGGTCCGCTCTACGGGGTGCGATCACAGTATATACTGTGGTGCGATCTCGATGCCTCTCGCTCTCCTTGTCAGTGCGTTATCAAATGCGATACAGTCTACCTCCCCAATGCTATTAAACGACACACATTGTCATAAATATTATTAAACACATGTAAAGTGGCGTGAGGTTATTAGGACGGTAGGAAGTTAGCATAAAAGTGATAATAAATTGTACCGTTATATTGAGCTCCTTAATTCTCACAAATGGTTGTCATAGTCAAATGTATAGATAGTAGTGATAAAAGGTACACTCAACCTTCCAATCGAAAAATGGCATTGGTAAAATAAATAGTTACGACGTGATAGCTGCCGACCTTTAAATTCGACTTCTGTAATAATTTGTGAACATCCACCTTGCTGTGAGTTGCAATCATTCTGCGTTGTATCAGTCTGAAATTAAACCAAGATTATTGCATAAGATACAGTACGCTGCACCAGCTCTTTGGAACGAATTTCTAGAGCTCTCTAACTCGTCTGTTAATCTCGAATTAAACTGGCTAATGGCAGAGTGAAGGCCCTATATAATTGAGGTTAGGACTTTTTTTGAAGGACTCATGCGGATTCTGTAGTCGATTTATATATCTATGGTAGTTCCTGCAATGGCTGCGATTGGGCTGTGTTTACAAAAGAATTATAAATTCTCTTTAGGTAAAACTTGCATCAGATGTCGCATTCTGTTTATATAACCATGATATTTTAAATCTACGAATAGTCGGTCACGGTAATTGACAGTAATTGCTTTCGGTTCTGTTGACAATGCGTTTGTGAAGCCATGTGCAACTTGAAGGACGCGCTTCATCGCCGGGTGTGGCCCGAATCCCGAAACGAATCATATATATTTTTTTCTTTATTGAACAATCCGGTTGACAGACCGCAACCGGCTACAGTGTACAGTTTTGGGTTATTGTTACTGACGGCTCGGTAGAACATAAACAGTATGGCGACCACAGATAGACGCAGAATAGAGCGGTCTAACCAACGGCGATCACAGCGGAAATTAGATACCAAGTATAAAAGTTAAATTTTTAATATTATTGTTTTCAAAATCTGCATTCAATTGTCCAAACATGTTCTTACACATTATTTTTTAACATCAGTAAAAATATTGTCACTTGTTAAACAGAAATAAGCAGTCATGTGCGTGTTTGGCATTACAAAAATAAGCTCTCCGCATGTAGTTAACGTGGGTTGTTAACGTGGCCTGCCAAAACAAGCCCAAAATTAGCCCACTTGTGTGCACTTTAAATTTGCTTTAAAAAAATACTTTTAACATTCAATTTAACTG
The DNA here is from genome assembly GCA_949752735.1 of Lumbricus terrestris. Taxonomy (NCBI): domain Eukaryota; kingdom Metazoa; phylum Annelida; class Clitellata; order Crassiclitellata; family Lumbricidae; genus Lumbricus; species Lumbricus terrestris. Next base: position 64,837,318 of record OX457036.1, read on the forward strand.
GCACTATATCAGATTATTTTTCATATTAGTTCCTCTACGCTTGTAGCACCTAATGCACAATTATGATGATTTTCAACTCTAAGGGCTCTGACTGTAGGCTTCCAATTTCCGTTTGAATTGATAAACAGTGGGTAGGTGTTTTAAGGTCAACCGATTTTGTTTTATTCTTTAGCTTATTTAAGCTTGTTAATATTTAAGAAAATATACCTATTCATGGTCTTCTGACCATTGACTATTAAGCGGAATAATTGGGCTATCGATCGCCGGAGTTCGGACCGCTCTATTCTGCGTCTATCTGTGTCCGCAATACTATTTACGTTCTACCGAGCCGTCAGTAACAATAACCCAGTTTTGCTGTTGAATAACAGAACAGACAGCCTGCAAACACAAAGTACGTGCGCCTTAAGGGGCTCGAACTCAGTTCAGCTAATCTCTATGCCCGTGTTTGTTTTTTTGTTTGTATGTGCACTTGTTATAGCGCCCCTTCAAGCTCTCTCTACTCAGAGGCGCTCCCGAATGCAGAGCGGACACTGCATCGGAGTTTCACGCCGAAGCGCAGAGCAATTGCGAGTGAAGGACTTGCCCAAGGTCCCTACCCGGCGAGGTGGATTTGAACCTCGAACCTTCCGGCTTCAAGGTAACGACGCCACCACTACACCACCGCGCCCCACCATTGGATAGCACCGTGTGGTGCTATCCAATGCGCTAGCGGCTCTCCCGGATGCGAAATCGATTTCCACAAAACCTAATGATTTTTAGAGACTAAACTGGGTAGAAGAGTGCATCCACTCGGACGCCGATATGCTTTGGGTAAACAAATAATTTTTGCAGCCTCAGTTTGGGGCAGAATAGAGCGCTGACCTGTAGCCAAATATTTATGCGAAAGTTAGCATGTGAGTAGAGGTCTACAAAATTAAGTATTTGACTATAAAATATTACTTTTCAATAGAAACAGCAAGGTAAAAACAGAAGGATTATTGTTTTTGGGTATACTGTGCGGGCGGTTTCTAATAACGACATCCAGGATTAAACTGACCCTAAACGACCCTCACGATGTGTGACCTTAACTTAACAGACAATTACACTGCTTTATCCTGACCCTAAGTGACCCTCACAGCGCATGACCTGACCTAAATGACACAAGTATGCCTAACTCTGGCTTTAAACAACCTCACCACGCGTGATTGTCTCTAGCCAGCACCATTGTTTGTATGTGCACTTGTTATGCCCAACCTGATCCTGAACGACCCTCACAACGGGTGGTCTGACCCTAACTGATGCAATGCGTAACCCTAATCCTAAAGAACCCTCTGATTTGACCCTAAACGACACTAATAAACTTACACGGCATACGCTATATCCTTTGATGCCGGTAAATTTACACACTATATCATTCAATGACAGTATTTTAACAAGCTATGTTTGCGGACTCTAACTCACTTACACTGGCGGAAGTAGTAGGCTGTTGGTCAGAGTGCTCTATACCAGGGGTTCTCAACCTTTTTCGTCCCGCGACACACTTAAACTTGCTATCAAATTTGGCGACACACCATTCAATCGTCATATATAAATGTCGTAAAAATCTCAAAAGTGCCAAATTTAAACATGTCTTTTCAAATTTGCTCTCAAACTTATTTATCCTTCTAAAATGATAAACTGCTGACATTTTAAATAAATAAAAATATTTATATTGAATTTTCCCCCCAATTTTTATGATTCTAAAATTCTAAATTATTCTTCTGATCCCAATCTATAGTTGTTTCTACAACTCGACGTCAATTTAGTTACCTAATTACTAAGACCTTGTATAGTCATAACAGTTAATAGGATCTTTGTTCTTGGATTTTTCTTTGGATCATATTAAAACGCTGTTCCACAGTTTTTTAAGTGCAATTCGTAAGCAGGCTGAGAAGGCAACCCCGACAAGTTTGTTCCTATTCTTGTTCTTTATGTTGATCATCTGAGAAAAGCCCTGTTCAGATAACTATAGGAGCTATGAAAGGAAACCAGCTCCGTGATAGCTTTGCTTGCAAGTGATTTGTAATGTTCTTCCTTGTACGTCTTTGACCAGAACTGAGTTCTTGATAATTGCTTGTAGGCCTACATGTCCTTCATTCTGGAATCACATTGCAGCTCAACAAGTGTTTCCTGTTCATTGTTGTTAAATTCTGCTCCATTGATGTTTTCTCTGAGGATTGGTTTCAACATCCACATTGTCTTCTTAATATCAGCATCTGAAGAGGATGGAAAGTATCTTCTGAGATTCAATGACAGAATATCCAAATGTTCCACAGCAAGTGCAAGCATGGTGTCTGCCAGGTTATCGTTTGCTTCGTCACTATCTGTGTCTTCTGATAGAGCAGTTTTCAGATTAGGGAAATCATTGACATCACCGGATAGCACACAATTCTAACTTCTAAATTACCTGTAGGTAAAGTATGTCAGTGTATAATGCAAGAACAGTAATAATATAAGAACAACGGACGTGTGCTGTGAGAATTTAGTAGACTGATGTTATTTAGGATTATCGTTGTGTCACTTTGGAAAAGAAAGGAGGATAATTTATTATCATTATTATTAATTCGCGACACACCAGCGACACACCACTTTTACGCGACACACCGCCGGTCAAGTCGCGACACACCAGTGTGTCGCGACACGCCGGTTGAGAACCCCTGCTCTATACTATCCCATTCTGGGGTAACTATATTTGTTTGCTCGCTGCATAGTGACCGAGCGGATGTACTCGTGTACCCAATACTGTGTTATCAACAACACTTAATAGATCCATTATTCCATGTATTAAATTTAACTCTGATTAGTTTTTGGGGTTCGACCGCTTTCTATTATAAAACTGTTTTCAGGATATTGGGCTTTTGTGTATTTTCAGGATTTTTCAGGGATAACGTTTAGTTGTGTACCAAACACGAAGTAAACAAATAACTTGACATAAGTCAAAAGTAATTTCATACATATCTATAGGAGTTCTTCTGGCAACGTGCATTTTCAGAAACTTCCTCTAAAAATATTCATGTGCTTTTCAAATTAATTGACTCAATTCTTTTGTATATGAACCAGTAAAGGTGTTTTGAAAAACTTTGTCTTGTTCTGTTAATTCTTGGTTAAATCCAGCATCTATTTAACAGTCTTTCAAAAGGAGAATTTAAAAAATGATACTTTTTCTGTGTGATTTTAGGATTACTGAAACGGTTGCACCCATGGGTAACCTCGTCTGTCGGTTGCCCTTATATTAACATTCAACCTGTACGATGTAAAGGAACCCAGAGATTTAAACTGCCACCAGCAGCCAAGGAAAAAGAAAAATGGCAGCCAAGAAAAAAGTAAAGTATTTGCCAAGTTTCCTCTAGTCTTCTCTCTCTCATGTGACATATTCCAGGGCTTTTGAACATGTGTGGGTTTAATATTTGAAATTATATTTCAGTTTGTTATATAATCTGTTCATGCGATTCATTTAATTTTCTTAGTTAATGGTCATTTCTCTGAGTGTTTTATTTGTTCTTGTCATGTAGTTCATATTTCTCTGCTAATAGTTTGCATCTGCTGGTACAATTTCTTAGTTAGCAAAAAATTTCATATTGGTCAAGTTTGATAATTTCTCTATGTTTAATTTGCATTTCTTGAATGAACAATGTTTGGGTTTTGACACTTTGTGGACGGATATTTGTAGAACATGTTTTAAATGAGTCTGCTAGAACCACTATTTGTGGAATAATCTGCATAACAGACTTTTACAATTTAAGCTTGAGTTCGGATGCATTCATTATTAACTATAACATCATATATCTGGCAGGGAACATGTTCAGAAAGTTATTAGTAAGTAAGTAGCCTTTAGTTTTGCCTGACAGGCACACCTGCATTATATTGTGCATGAAGATTACCCTACATGCATTTTGAAAACGACAGTGCTCAGCAGAGTGCAACGTCACACATTTGTAAATACAACGATGCATGACTTTACAGTTTACATTACACATTAATATCGTTGACTAGATTTTTACGAGCTGTTTAATTACAAATACTGTAGGATAGTTGAGGAAGTGGTCATGACTCCAAAAGAACTGAAAGACTTCCTCGAACGCATACCAAAAGATGATGTCTGGATGCAGAAGTATTACCCGCCTGCAAAATATTCATTTGAACAGGCGATTACAATGCATAGGGAATTGGCTGTGCCAGAGATGCAGGATAACGTGGATGGTTTTCTATATCTGGATGCTGACTTAGATTTGTCTACAAAGAAAAAGGTATCACTTTCCATTTTCTTAATCCATTTCTTAATTCATTTATTTTCCTTCTTCCATGAGTGTGAATGAAAAAAACCCAGATTGACACATGTGTTCGCTGGTCGTACATCGTTCCATTTGTGACTTTTGTGTGAATATTGCATAGAATACTAATAAAGAAAATTGTCTGCATGTTCTAAGGTTGGAAACATTGGATAAAGTTTTGCAATTGTGCCCATGTTTTGTACTGTAAATTGGATGAATGCATACATGTAGAAACTAAAGACCTGTACATTGATTGTTAACTGTCAGGATCAGAATGTATACACATATTCTGTTCTACCATATACGTAGTTATTTGACACGGTTGTAATTTTACTTGGAATTATTTAGGTCCATTATGTGGCTATGTGGTTAAAGGAGAGGTCACTGTTGCTAACCTTCTCAGCCAGTCATCTGGCTAGTACGTTGTTTTCCTTTGAGTTGATTGCTGTCAATCACTTCTCAATAAGGCAAATCAGCATAAACTACAAATGGTTTACTTTCTTGCCAGGTCCATAGCAAAGACCCTTAAGTATCAGCTTTATTATGCCTCTTTTGCATTCATGGTGTGTATTGCGCAAAGAAAGAGCCCATTTTAAAATGTACCTTTGAGTTCTCACTATATCTTAAGTAACTGACCTATCTCTGTTCCATGATTGTAACTTGAACTTGGGCCTTTCGATTCTTGATTGTATGGCTCTACCCAGTGGAATGTAATGTTGGAATGTGATCTTGCATAGAAAGAACCATCGTTGCAATGATATCAAGTTTGTTGAAGTTTCCAGATTAGATTATATCTGTTGGTTAGCATTGGATTGTCAATCCAGAGATAAAAAATCTGTGACGGGATAGAGAAATTTCTGTTGCTAACAAGCAATGCTATATAGGTAATGAGTACTTCTGTTGTGTGCTGTTGATGGGAAGACGAGATGTCAAGGGAGAGGACCTGCTGCTGTCCCTCATATACCGAGTCTCTAGGACTTCATATCCTTGACTGTCTGTTAGGGTTAGGTTAGGAACTGTGCTGCTCCTTAAACTGGATTACCTTGTACTATTAAGGTTTTGCACTTGGTGATTGAAGATAATATTTAAACTGGAGAATTATTTGTTGGTGTTTTAGACAAAATTTCTTGGTGTCATCAAAGGTACAATTTTACTGCCTCACAATTTTGAAGGCAGTATTCAAAGTCGTGTCATTGCCATCACTAAGGTAAGAGTGTCAGCTGACGGCTAATTGATGAGATTAATGATCTTTTATAAATTATTTTTGCAATCTTCTTGATTTCTTTTGTGAAATTAAAATGGAGCATTATTAATGATTAGAACTTGAACAACGAACATGATTGATTTACACGTGGACACTGGACAACATGGACGTGTTATCTTTAAATCTGTGAATGAGAACATGAGTTGAGAGGAGAATTTTTATTTTTAGAGATCTAGCATTCCTCTATAAATTATTTTAATTTTTCTTGTAATTAGTTTTATGGGTACTGAATACTGATTTCAATCTTTCTTTTCTGATGATCCCAATAGAAGATATTTATTTTTTGCTGTTCACCAGTGGTAGTTTATGAAGAGATATCGTTGTTTTAAATAATAAATTGATTGCTTGGCCCTGTGTTGCCCGCTTAGCAAATAAGAGAAAATGCCTCATCTGTGGAATCCAACAAGTAAGGTAGTTCCATTATTTCTTCTAGGCAGATGAAGACAAAGAGAAAGCCTCTCAGCTGGGTGCACTTTTTGTTGGTGGTCTCGAAGTCGTTCGAATGGTAAGATACTTTCAGTAAATCCTTCTCCAATCCACATTGAAAACTCAGTGCTGTCCAACCTGCAAGCCACATGTGACCTGCATGGTGATTTCAAATGGCTCGCCCAAGCTCGCTTAATTGTGCATTTAAAGTAAAATAAAGGACGAAGCCACTGGTCAACATTAATGTTTAATATTTTAGTGATATTGTAATGGTTGCCAGGGTTTGGACAGTTACCAGGAAGGCCAATCCGATAACTAATCTCTTCTTTCTATCCCTGCGGTTAGGATCCCAGAGTCTTTCAGGGTAATAACACATGACTTCTGAATTTAACCACTTTTATTCCTGTGCTTAACTAAACCGATCTCGCACACATTCAAACTGTTCATTTAACTAATCAGTTCCTGAGCTGTGTACCAAGTTCCAGTATGTCTGTAAGGGGCTGCAACAGTTCCTTTCAAGAGATAGTCCAGAGGGTTGGAAGGAAACAATTGAAAAGAGTCCCCAGGGTCAATGAATAGCGATGCCATGGGCTCTTTCTCAATTGACGACTATGACTGCTCTTTGACGAAAGACTCTAACTTTGGAAACTCTTCATAAAATTTAGCCAGAGCCAGAGGATGGTAATCTGGCTTGGCCATAAGGTCACCGAGCCAGCCAATTTGTTGAGACTGGACGGAACAAACTGACTTAGCCAAACTATGTGGTTGGGCCAGCCAAATCAAGTCTGACGATGAACTAACGAGGATAGGCTGGGTGATAAACTAAAGACTGGGTCAGTCAAATTCTAGCTTGGTGACGAACTGAAGACTTAGGAGCTTCATAATAACAAGACAATGATAACCTTTGACACCATGGGCCACAGAGGCAATAATTCTTGAAGCTGAGGACTGTGACAGTAAACTCAAATGTGACGTGACAATATATTGATAATTATTTACTGATTGAAATTTTATTATAGAATGATTATAATGTATAATGAGTAATGTATAATAGCATGTAGGGATTGTAGGTCTATTATACGCATGCCATGTTGACATGCTTCATAATAGTTCAGCTCCAGCAAACATAAGGTGGCGTTTATCCCTGCATTGCACTCAGTTTATTTATTTATTTCGTTGCCCAGTCGTAATTTTGTTGCAAAGCAATATTTAGAACTGTTTTGATTTTTGACTGAGTTTATAAATGTACCAAATTTATTTTAGATAGAAAAAGGTGAAATCAAGCAGGATGACTTTGATCATGTCGTTTTAAACATGGATATGTTAGTGGAGGCAGCACTAATTAAGAAAGCATTAAAAGACCGCTTTCCAGCCAAGAAAAAAGGTACCTTATTTAAATGTTGTTACTATTGCCATAAAGCCTAGCTGTGCATTTGCTTTTCTTAATTTATGCTAGTTCTTCATAACATGTATAATATGTTTCATAAAAATTTATTTGAAGTCACAACAGTAGAAGCTGCTACAATATCTTACGCAGTCTAATGTCAGTCATCTCTTGATGGGATTGGTATATGCTAAGTAAGACATAGTAAATATAGTTTATTTGTACATTTATAAGATTACAAGTGTTAAAAGGACATCTTGAAAAGGTCTGTGCTACTTTCCAGCAAAGTAATGTTACGCTGGATAGTAGTTTACTTGCTGTAAAAAGATTATTCTATACGAACAATGTATGAAGTCTACATTGTCTCAGATAAACAGAACCATTCAAACGAAGCCTTGCCCTTGAGACTGATGTTGAGTTTCTTCTGCCTGTGCTAAGAACAAAGACTGCTGCAACCACTTTGTTTTCCTCCCACATTATAATTGGTTGACTGGCATACCCTGAGTGGAATATAGAACTCCTAGTTTGAACAGCCTTGTGCTACAAGTCTGAAGTATTGGTCACTATTGCAATCACTTGATTCTGTGCTGTAGGCCTTCTGATCCACAGTGACAGTTCTTATAAATGTTCTTATAAATCTTGTACGGTAATCTTATAAATGCACAAACAAATTATTTACCACTTCTTACTTAGCATATACCAATCTCATCAAGAGATGACATTAGACAGCTTCTACTGTTGTGACTTAAATAAATTTTGATGAAAAATATTACATGTTATGACAACATGTTTTGACAACAGAATGGTCAAAATAATGTTAAATAAATTCTGAATCATGGCCTAGGATGCAAACATCGTCTTAACTTGTGGGAACTGAGATAGGTTTAACACCCATATCCTACAAGATGTGATCATGTGTTACAGCCTCATGGTGAATCCCAAAAGTTAAAAAATCTTCTATGTAGCATATTGCTCACGCCAATTTGGTTTCGCAAATATATTATTTCAATCTCATTACGTAATTTATGAAGGCAGATTATTTGGATGTTTTTCTTTATGAGTTTCAGATTAAAATTTTGTTAAGGTTACTTTGACACCAATCGCAGTCAATTGCAAAGATGATCCTAGAAAATATTCTGATTATAAATGGTAAACAAGCATCATTTTAATTTCTTAACAGGCAATTTGGGAACAGATACTGAAGCAATGGTCCAGTTATTCGTTAATGGACGGTCATTTGAAAGCACAAAAGTTTCTGATTCACTTGGAAAACTCACATTTGCTTTTGGAAAGGTTGGTCACGATCAGTATAACATGCAGTTCTGTACATATTTCTCAATCAACTTACTTGTAGCAGTAGTATTAGGTATGATTAAAAGGAACATATGATAAGTTGATTGGTCATTTGGAATTTATTGCTGAGAAAGTCCTGTCATTTGGACGATCTCTTGGCAAATTACTTAGTAAGTCAACAGCTCTTGCCCTATTTCAAAACTGCCTAAATAGTCTAATTAGAATGTGCTGCTGAAATTCTTCAACAGTTTTTGTAACTTTCATTGCCAATGGTTGGAGCATCTTTGTAAACATTACCCCTGCAGATGGCTGTTCTTAATGCTTTCTTCACTGCATTTGAAATTTTGTCTCTGCTTCATGGGTAGATTGACAATCTTTTGTGTTGTCATAGAACTCGTATGGTTGTCTTAGAATTTCCACTGACAAACGACAGTATAAAGCATCCTAGAAGTAGCTTGTTTCTAGCAAAGCAGTCATTCTCCCCTAACGCCTATTGCTCATAGAAAGCCACCATACAAAGAATGGTCTACATAGTTTAGAGCACCAGAGGTACTGCCACTGTATGGTGCAACTAGTATGCACTGAGACTTTGAAAAATAATAATTAAGATTTTAGACACTGAATGCTTTATATTTTATATAGCAATGAAGCATTCATATTTTAGAGCAACGATGTATTTGTGATTTCAGCTGAACATGGACTTGGAGCAGCTAAGGGCCAATTTCAAGGCAGCAGTTGACGCTATATGTGCACAGAAGTCTCCCAGTGTCGGTATGGGCAAGTTTATACAACCAATCAAATTGCATGTATAAGAAATCTGTTCATAATCAGGATTATTGCTGAAAATTACTCAAATGTCAAACTCTCATGTCTTGATATTATTTAATGATGGTGTTTGTGTTTAGAGTAAATTGATATCCACTTAATTTTATAGTTTAATGAACATAATGACAGCTTTAATACATCTGGATAAATTTTTTATCACAGCACTTATTAAAACCTGGCAATTTTTCGTGCAACTTTAATATTCTTTTAAAAGTTTTATGCTAAAAAAATTTAGCACGCATAATGAAGTTGTGCAAGTAGTCCCGATGACAATTGTTGAAGGGCCAATTACAGTCCAGCATGTTTACTTACAATGTACATCATGCCTATTTTGCCACATATTTTTCCATTGCTGCAGCACAATTCTGTGATCTTGTTGCTACTTTCATATGAAAGCTTGCCTTCTGGACATGAGCAGCTATTTTTCAGTTGACATCTGATGCTTTGCAGGTGGACCAATCTTCAGCAAGGTTAGGATAACATGCCCTCCGTCAGGTGAGAATTTTCTAGTGGCAGACGAGACAGTGTTACCAGCAGGAACCATTGTACAGTCATCCATCATCACTAAAGAAGAACCGCCAGCAGCAGCAGAAGAGGATGATGATGACGACGGAGATGCAGAGGAAAGCAAAGCAACAAACTAAATGTGAAACACAAGTGGTACATAAAAGGAAATTAATGTGTAACAAATAAGATTGAAAAGATTTGCAGAGATATACAATCAAGAATGACAAGGGTTGTTGGTCAGATGTGATGGAAAGCTACAGCATCTGTTCATGAAAAATTGGCACAAGAAGATAAAGATCAGCTGTTACTTTTGTTGAGCTGATTAGAGACTGATTCTATGACATATAAACACAGAACTGGATCTAGCTTATGAAGAATTTCTCAGAGGGCAGGCATCATGAACTAAATAGCAATTCTATTGTGTGTGTTTATTGTTTAACTGAACAACGATGTTCAGTGTTTCCTTGATCCACGATGTTCGCTTGATTGTCTGCGCCTGTCAGTTTCTTCTGGGCTAGGAGTTCGTCTCGAGTGCTTTGCATTTGTCGGCAACTCTTCCCTTGCCTGTCGTGATCTTCCACTTGTACTAAGCCGTCGTGATTTTTCTATATAGCAAAAAATACACATTACACTTTGCTGGCAGAATATTTCTCTATAATGATCATCTATGTTTTTAGAAAGCACCATCAGTCCGTGTATATGTCAATTTAAAACTGCAAATTAATATCTGGGGTCATTGCATAATTACGTAACGCTCGAGGGTGGGTGGGTGGGGTCATTGAAAACGTTACGAAGCGTTACGTGGGTGGGTGGGTGGGGGGAGCTGAGCGTTACGTAACGCCATGAAAAAATTATTAATGAATATTAATTTACCATAGAATGACACTTCACACACGATGTGATCGAAGTTTAAACGTCGTGACATTGATTTAAAATTTAACGGAGGTAGGTCTATTTATCTGAAATAGATCCAGAGGTAGGACCTATAGACGCCAGTTAGCCTATACATGCCAGGTCAGTTCTGTTCTCCCACTTTGCAAATCGGAAACCGCTCTTCGAATTGTTTTAATCTGTGATAGCTTTACTAACGGAACAACGTGGTAGGCCTAATTCTTCTTGAATTCCTGACATCGAAGAGCCGCTTTGAAGCATGTTTTACTTAGTGGACACGATCTCAAACATTTAAAATTAATGCTCAACAAAACTCGGCAATATTTCTATTAATAATTATCGAAGTGCCCAGACTAAGCAAATAATTAGTACATCTTAATTTTGATTAATTGTTAATGAGCCATTTAGTCCGTGAAACTTTTCAGCAGTGTAAAATTATATTATTCTTACGGTATAATAATTTAAGAAAATTGCATTCACGCATGACTGTCGTTTATATAAATGAAAATTGTGTTTATTTTAAACCTATAGTCTACTGTCAAATTAGCTTATAATTCACATACTGGGCTATATTAAATTCGCTGCGAAAATATGAATTATACTTACGCGCTCACATAAGTAAATAATAGACCTAAATCTCAACTGATTTTTGGTAAGAATCGTTACGTAACGCTGGGGAGGGTGGGTGGGTGGGTCAAGGGCAACGTTACGAAGCGTTACAGGGTGGGTGGGTGGGTCGAAAACGGTCATTTTCGGCGTTACGTAATTATGCAATGACCCCTCTAGCTCTATTCCATACAGACAACTGATGTACAATAATGTCCATGATCTGACATGCTTTTTTTTCATCACTTGATGATCATTTCAATCAAATGAAACACTTATTGGCAACTGCTGATCAAAGCATCATTTCTGTAAATTAAAATTATTCCGCAAGCACACAAAAGACGCCTGGCGTCAACACAAACAATGTACGTATCTGGCGTCAACATAAACAATGTACGTATCTGGCATCAACGTAAACAATGTACGTACCAGTTGACAGGGATTCGTCTTCTGAAGTAGATGACGAGATTCGCCTTTTCTTCTTTTCCTTAAAAATTGAACCATTTAACAATCTTAATCTTCTTGACAAGACAAAAGAAGCTAACAGCAAATCCAGGGAAAAGGAGAAACTACAAGTCAATCAAACTGAAAAGCATCAGACATTATTACAGTGTTACCAAATGAAAGATCCCAGAACCGATTGCAGTTTTACCAAAAGTGTAAAACAATTTATGGTTGTCTGTGCCATGCCAAAACCCTACAGTTATGCTCCCCCCTATGGTCACAAGCCGATTGTGCATTACTGACTAGGCTACTGAATTATATAGCCCAAGATCAAGATTACAACTTGGTTATGTTTGCTAGTGTCTACTGTCTAGTGACTAGCATCACTTGGTCAACACAAAGTAAATGTTGAACATGATGGCATGTTTAAGAATGTAACTAAACCTTACCCTTTCATGATCACTCTCTGAATGTGAACTTCTGTGCTTTTTCTTCTGTTTCTTTGACTGTGGCAAATAATGCAAAAACCTTCATTAAAGTTGTTATATGTTAGATTGCACAAACAAAAAGCTTCTTGTAAAAATTAACATCTGCAATTATTAAGATGTTTTGGAGATTCATTGGCATATAAATTTTATAAAAAAAAGATTGGTTATACGTTTTTACAGCATATTAAAGAGTTTCTTACAGCAAGTAATCGTGAATTATTAATAAATACTAAAAATTTATACACTTAGCATGTAGTAAATGACAAAAAGTACCTCAGATCTGGAAGATGACTTCTCCTTTTTATGACTTTTCTTCTTGTGCTTCTTGCTCTGTATTCAAACAGTTTTGCCATAATAATAAGAAACACATTTTAAAACCTAAATTGGGTGTCCAAGGACGTCGTCTCCTTTGCCCTGCCGAAAAGGGAGTCCTCTTAGTTCATTTTGCTCGTACTACATCCATGAAGATTCGAGCCTTCTCTGTGGTTGGCCCAGTGGTCTGGAATGGCCTTCATTTTAGAGCCACGTCTATAACCTGGGACTCTTACCAGAATCCTTTCTCACTAAACTTGACACTTCTTTTTCTTTTTGGACGTTCTGGAGTTGTGAGCGCCTTTGAGTAGCTTCCTTGAAGGGGTGAGCACTATATATGTTTCCATATGAATAGTCAACTAATTCCTAAACTTTGGAATTGCCAGAAAGACAGACAGCTCAGCAGCTTCTTGGATTGGGGGGAGTGTTGATCGAGTATGGGGTCATTGCATAATTACGCAACGCTGAAAATGACCGTTTTCGACCCACCCACCCACCCTGTAACGCTTCGTAACGTTGCCCTTCACCCACCCTCCCCAGCGTTACATAACAATTGTTACGAAAAATCAGTTGAGATTTAGGTCTATTATTGGCTTAACCTACATGTATGTGAGCGCGTAACTGTAATTAATTTTTCATAGTGAATTTAATATAGCCTAGTTACCCTAGTTACCCAAAATGCGACCAACCCTCGTGTCGAGGATGGTTGAAGGCAAGGCAAGGCAACCCTAGTAAGTTTATGTGAATTAAGCTTTGACAGTATGCTAGGCCTACATTATATACAGAACGTTTTATTTATGTAAGTGACAGTCATGTTTGAAATGCACCATGAGAAACAATTTTACATAGGCCTACTGTAAGACTGCTGAAAAGTTTCACCGACTAAATTGCTCATTAATAATTAATCAAAATTAAGATGAAATAATTATTTGCTTAGTCTGGGCAATTCGATAATTACACTGGACAACAAATTTTTACAAAAGTCATGTTACAGAAATGAAATTAGTCAGTTCTTATCAATTTTTATGTGCTGAACACGAATATGACAGTGAAATTGCTTAATTGGCTCTAGTTTTTTTGTAATCTCAAATGAAGTAATTTTATATCGCACAATGCATTCCAGTAGTGATACACTTACGGTTAATATTTGTAAAAACCAGGTCATAGACTAGTTCTTAGATTTTTTTGCCTGTCTCTTGTACAGCTGTTCGGGAGCATCTCTGCGGAGTGTCCAGTAGTAGTCAGCCAACACTGTAGTGGACCATTTTCCCTGGTACCTTTGCTCCATTGTTGCGATATCTTGATGAAAGCGTTCGCCATGTTCGTCACTAACCATACCACAGTTGTCAGGGAAGAAATCCAGATGGGAGTGAAGGAAATGCATCTTCAGCGACATATTGCAGTGAAATTTCTGGTACTGCTTGAGCATGTCTTCTACTAGTTCCTTGTAGTTTTCTGCCCTAACATTCCCCAGAAAGTCTGTAGACACTAGACGAAAAGCAGTCCATGCTTGTTTCGCATCACCCTCCAGCAAGTTGTTGAAGCAGTCATCTTTGAAAAGTTCTCTAATCTGAGGACCCACGAAAACTCCCTCTTTAATCTTTGCTTCGCTGAGTCGAGGGAGTTTTTCATGCAGGTATCGGAAAGCTGGCGAAGTGCGGTCCATGGCTTTCACGAAGTTCTTCCCCAAACCTAGTTTGATGTGAAGGGGTGGTAGTAGGATTTTGTGAGCCTCGACCAGAGCTGGGTGCTGGATATTCTTCTGTCCAACTGCCATTTTTGTCTGGGAGTCCATTCCTTCCGCACGTAGTGCAACTCTCTTGCACGACTATCCCACTCACACAAGAAACACATATATTTTGTATATCCTTGCTGCAGTCCCATTAAAATGGCAACTAGCCTACCTTTAAATCACCGCACAGGTGCCATTTGTACCTGTTATAGTCAATGTAATGCAGTAGTTGTTTTAGGTTATCGTATGTCTCTTTCATGTGGACAGCATGCGCTAATGGAATAGATGGAAGACGGTTTCCATTGTGCAAAAGCACAGCCTTAAGACTCAGTGTCGAAGAGTCTACAAAGAGTCTCCATTCTTGTGGGCCATGAGTGATCTGTAAGGCATTCATGAGGTCGTCAATATTGGAACAAAATACCAGATTACCTTCTTTCATGAAGAAAGGTTCCAACTGCTGATGGCGCTTTCTATATGAAGTGATTGCGACATCTTCTTCTAGAAGATTCCATTGTTGGAGTCTTGATCCTAGCAACTCTGCCTTGTTTTTGGATAAGTCCAAATCACGAACAAGGTCATTTAGTTCTTCCTGTGTTATTCTATGTGGGGTTGATGATGCACCACAGTGAAAATCGGGATCACTGCACGCTGACGGACCAGGAGAAGAACATGTCGGCTCACCCTTGTCCTCATCAGATGAATCAACGAAAATATATTCTGCTGGAGGTTCTGGAATAGGAAGTCCATCCATCACCATGTGGAACTGGTCTCAATGCAGACGGAATGTTTGGGTAGACTATTGTCGACTTCTTTTGCTTCATTATTCCACCAGAAAGAGGAGGAACCAAGCAGAAGTAACAGTCATCTAAGTGGTTGCTTTGCTCTCTCCACACCTTGGGAACTGCAAACGGCATTGATGGTCTTTTGCCATTCAACCACTGTGAAAGCTGTGTTGTACATGTAGCACAGCATATATGTGGGGCCCATGGCTTGTCTTGGTCACCAACCTTGCATCCGAAGTAAGTATGATATGCCTTCTTGACTTATTTACGATATTGTCGCAGTTCTACTGCATAAATTTACATGGTGAAACATAAGAAATGAACTGTATGAAATATTTTCAAAACGAGAGCCAATAAAAACTTTTTATGGTTATATTCGTGTTCAGCACACCAAGATGCTACACATTAGGGCCTTTTCCAGTCAGTAACGATTTCTATGTTGACCAGTGTTATTAATAGAAATACTGAGTCCTGCTGAGCATCAATTTATAATGTTTGAGATTCATGTCCACTAAGTAAAATGCTTCAAAGTAGTTCTTCGATGTCAGGAACCCAAAGGGAATTAGGATTACCACGTTGTCCCGTTGGTAAAACTATCACAGATCCAAACAATTCGAACAGTGGTTTCCGGTTTGCACAAACCGGAGAATAACATAGATAACATATACGTTGACCTTGCATGTAACTGGTGTCTGCTGCAGTATCTTTTTCAGATATATATATATATATATATCCCTACTTCGGTTACGTTTTAAATAAATGTGGCAAAGTTTAAACTTCGATCACATCATGGCTGAACTGTCATTCGATGTAAATTTTATATTCATTATTTTTTTTCAAGGCGTTACGTAACGGTCAGCTCCCCCCACCCACCCACGTAACGTTTCGTAACGTTTTCCATGACCCCACCCACCCACCCTCGAGCGTTACGTAATTATGCAATGACCCCTATGTTGTTTGTGAGCGAGAAAGTGAATGCAAAGAATAAGGATAGGTCAGGATAAAATAATAGATACAGTCTGAAAACTGACAGATTTTGAATGGAACTTTCCTTAGACCAAGGAATCTTAGTAAGCAGAAAGTTGGTGTAAAGATTGCAAGAGAAGGTTGTATACGTAAATCACAATTGTTGCATTTATTCGAGCAGCTTAAATGCCACCATCTTCTCGGCATTGGTCAGATACAAAACATGAATCCTTGAATTTTAGAAAAATGACAACATGAAGATAAACTAATGCACAATAGAAAAACTTGTTACAGTATGGAATAAAAAACCTTACTTCTTTCTTGTCCTTCTTGTGTCTTTTAGATACAGGTGACTCCTCATTTTGTGTTTTGGCTGGCCATTCAAAGACTTCTTCAATTAGTTCATAACTTTTGCCACCCGGAACATGAAAGCAATCCTGAGCCAAGTGACCTGTTAAACAGAGATCCTCAATTTTTAGTAGGAAGCACGTAGTTTACAATAAGAAATGATTATGCCTGAAAATCTTGCTGTTATATAAACTTGAGTTGCATTCACATAACTAGGAATGTAAGAATGGAACTGTTAATAAAAAATTACACAAGTTTGTAACTTTAGTGAACATTTTGTAAATGCAACTTCAAGAGTAAACTCAGCAGTGCTGAAACCAAGCAGGGATGCCTCAGGTTTAAAAAATGCAATCCTTTGCATTGCACTTGCAGAATAAGGAAGTTGACAGACTGATGAGCTCACTCTGATTTTAAAAAGCAGAAAGGTCAAAATGGGAAAAGTATGCTGAGTAGTGAATGACATTAACAATGCAATGTGCAGCCAATCAGAAGGGCCTGCAACCTGGAATAGTTGAGGCAGAGAGAGATACACAATGATTCAAGATACAATGGAGCAGGCAGTTCCCACTGGGCGACTTCACATGAGAGGTAGAATCTTCTTATAGTCTATTACGGTAAATGTACCTTTCCCTCCACATTTCTTGCAAACTGTATCAAACACTGCACCCAACTCTATCTTTGGAAACTCTTTCTTGAAGTCTTTCTTTCTGTGTTGTTCATCTCTCCTGCACCACAAACAGACAGTTACTGAATTGTGACAACTTTGCCTTATTTAATTTCTTACTTTTAGAATGCCTGCTAAATGCTGATATCATATTTATGCCATAGTGATCGCATCAGTGCAATTAGTGTTGCACCGATACTACATGATATATCCTTATTTTAATATCGTACTGCAACAATTATGGGGTTCAAACTGCCCTACTCATCGAAAGCGCCTACCAGTCTGTAAGTCTTCAGAAACATTCTGTCCAATCTGTTCTCTCTATACATTGAAAAGCTAGTACCAGATCAGCCTCATAATAAATCATCGTTAGAAAATATTCAAACAAAACTTCAAACATGTCTGTTTATGCACTGTTGTCACAATAGCATGTAACCTTCATCATTTAACAATTGTCAACTCACGGCAATCTAGGTGAAAGGAGAGGGCAGGCCCGGGCAGGGAAGGAGAGGGGTCTAACTTGGTGGTATAGTGGGAATAGAAGCCACTGGTCTTAGGCCTATCACTATCAAGTTTCAAACAAACCTCGTTGCTGCCAGGGACCACCAACTAAAGCCCATGCTGTGAGTCATAATTGATCTCAGGTGAAGTACCGAAGACAAAGAGTAAGCCAACACTTACACTTTACTGTATTTTACCTAGTACTATACTACGTCTAAGAATTTTTTATTACCATTATGAGCCAATCCCGTGATCTTGGGATTGACTCATTTATAATCCCGGAATCCTGGGATTGAGCATAGGCCCTGGGATTATATTTCCTAGTCAACAGCGTCGGCTCATACTTACGAAGTTTGTACCTGATTTGGATCCAAGTCTTGTCCTGTAGTTTGGTTGACAACTTTCATAGAAAGACTGACCTTCTGTCCATCTGGCTGAGATCAATGCAGATCAAATAGAAATCTAAATTGTTCTGAAGAACGAAATTTACAATGTTCATCTAATTTCTTACATCAAAAGTACATGCTTCGATTATTGTTAGCAGATCGACAAATTAGTTTATTAAAATTATGATAAATTTATTATGATGCACAGGGTGGTTATTTAGTTAAATTCGTCTCTTTTAATATAAAGTGAGCCACTTCTAAGCAAATGATAGTAAATCCTTGGGCAAATGCTAATCAAAGAGCACCAGCCATTGATATGCTGTTCATAAAAATATATACCGGTAGTATAATGAATAGTTTATTCAGCAATTGTCTGATATAAAAATAATTTCTTTTACTCAAGGTTCATGTTTATCTTGGATATAAAATTCACAACACATAACTATAAGCCATGGATGCATTTCCTTATATTGGAAACTCTATCTTTTGCTTGTCAAAAGTGCAGCGAATACAAGTGATTGGCTTGCCAAAAACAACTGAGAATTAATAATTCTGTTACTAGCTTTGTGTATATATAAACTTGAGAAACAAATAAGCATGCAAATGAAAATAGTTTACCTCAATTGAAATAACCTTACAGTAGATTTTTTCCTTCAGGTCGACAACCTCTTCAGGACGTTCAACGCGAGAATTTGAGATTTGTGAAATGTGAACTAAACCTGAAATAAGTGACCAGAAAAATTCATCATATAGATACAGCATTAGCATACAATCATTATCATACACAGTGCAACTAGCTTTACGAAGTTTACTTTTTTAATTGCAATAGAAGATCATAAATTCGTTCAACCAACTCCAAGAAGCAGCTATAGCCTAGCCTTTATTTTTCCAGGTAAGCATTTAAACTAGAGCTGCAATGACATCAAATTCATGACAGTCCAGATTGCAAAACTAAATGCCTACAGTCCAGCCAGTCAAGAACTAGGCAACTGAATAGATAGTTTTATGATTAAAGTCATTCTAATTAAGAATATAACATGCAAGCTTATGACCAATAAATCTAATTTATCTTCAGTCGAAATGCTTCAGTCTTTTTTGAGCAAGGTGAATCAAGTACATTCATTTTTATAACCTTGAGGATCTACGGGTTTCTGTCTGAGTTATTGCATAAACCTGCTTTCTGTCTCAGTCTGTATCTGCTTGGCATGAGGCACTCAAAATCTCAAACCAAATCATGAAACAATTAAACAACACAGTAAAATATGTTACATCAAATTATTTTACCATGTTTCTCGCATCCAGGCATTTTCACAAATATACCATAGGGCTGCAGTGAGGTAACCTAATAAAAGACACCAAAATTATAAAATAAGCATAGAGCGAAAAGCAATAGCTTCATTCATTTTGAGCATTTTCATAGCACCTCTCAAAGATAACTACACAGCAAATTTGGGATGGCCATACTATTTACACTCAGTGACTCACGTTTTTGGGATCACCGAACAAAGATCTCCACAGTCACGCAAACCTGAAATGGGGCAGCACAACTAGCAAAAATAGCCAGAGCATTTCCCCCATTTGGCATCATAAAACCAAAATTAAAAGTGTAAATTCAGTATGCTGGTACGTCGGCAGCCATTTATAAGCATGACATGTATAAAATACAAAATATAATATTTTTATATCCCAAAAATAACTCTAGCAGCTCCACGCAGCATGCATTCCAGCTGCTTAAGGTTCCTTAAATGGCTGCCGACGTACCAGCATACTGAATTTACTCACCCCCTCCCCTTCCAAATTTCTGTATCCGCCCCTGTTAACACCTGCATCAATAGGTCCTATGTTCGAAAAGCGTTCGCTGAACAGACCTTAACTGAAAAAATCACGGTAAACACGCACACTGCATGCCCGTACTCCAAACAATATGGCTGCCAACGAATGCAATAAATTAGAGAGCAGCGACCTATTGACGGCATCGCAACATGCATCCCAACATGCAAAGCGCTCAGTAAGTAACCGGCTCATTGCCCACATGCAAGATAAGTAAGTAATCAAATTAGAGGGCGATATATGGTTAGATATGCAGTACATTACAGTTTGAGAGTAAATAAACCTGCGCTTTGCGAGAGAATTCGGCGCTTTCGAAGCTATAATTTAGCTGATGTTCCGCCTGGCGCTTATGAAGCTATCAGCTGCATGGGCACGAACATTTTCGCTATTATTTTGAACACTTACGTCAAGGCATATTTCTATTAATTCGGTAGCTTTATCGTAGCTTTATCGTTAGACTACAACATATTAAACGTCACAATGTGGCTCCAATTTGATTTATTGTTATATCACATTAAACGTTTCTTATTCGCATTGCTTTAATTTTTACTGTTGCTACTTGCGTAGATTACTTACTTACTGAGCGCTTTACGTGCTGGGATGCAGTGGACAGATGCCGTCATTAGGTCGCTGCGCTCTAATTTATTGCATTCGTTGGCAGCCATATTGATTTGGAGTACGGGCATGCAGTGTGTGTGTTTACCAAAATCACTCTTCCGAGAAATATGAGTAACTTTGAACTTCGCCAAAGTATGCAGTTTACTGCAAGCAACAACCTACTATAGTTAGGCCTGCTCTTGACTGGAGTATCTTATAGGCCTGTGCATTCGTATTTGCCTATAGATATGTAGTTACGGAATTACAATCGGCAGTTTTCCACGAAAAGTGTCCCGGCTTTGGATGGCCAGAAAATGGTCACCCTAGACTAGCATCAAGCATCAAAGTAAAAAAAAAGCAAAAGTGCCATCCACACATGTACCTCTCCTCGGAAAATGCTGTGCAACTCGGGCAATGTGTCGCTTGAAGACGCTTCACGGTTTCTCTTCATTGTGTTTTTTTGCTTTCAGTGTCACAGAATTCAATAGAACTTTACAACAGCATCACAATTGACGCACAAACTGCACGGCGCTGTCGGTGCAATAAAAGTATAATAATTTTATATTATTACAAAAACAACAAATGTGAGCGATAAATCAGTAGCACCACTGATGTGTATAATTACAAGATTAATCTCGGCTATACTGGTCCAGAGACGACGGCAAATCAGACGCGGTTTCCGGTCAGGGAGGCGAGTCTTTACATGCAAACCAATGATTAATTTTCAACTTCAAAGACTTTTTCAAGAAATCTGGTCTGTGACCACAACATATGAAGAAGCTCATAGATTTGCATGTCACTCGGCTCAATACAAAGTCTCTAGGCTGGTTTTAAACACCTCAGTATCATAGAGAAATTATTCTAACAGGACTAGGCCTAATGCACACGATGCATCTACTCGCCGATTATACCGTATACTCTGATTTGCTTCAGGGAATCCTGATATTAAATGTTTTGTCCCAGAGAATCCAGAGATTTACCCCAAGGTCTCCTAGTATGCCCCCAACTGAGCGATAATCCAAACTTTCAAAAGTCAATTAACTTTCCGGTTTATTATAATCTTATATGGTGATCGATGTTCGGCAAGCCTAAATAAAGACGCAGAAATAGACAGACAGATAGATATAGACAGACAAACATACATGTAAAACAAACATAGACAGTCAGTCTATGACTCTATGTCACAGACAGACAAACGTAGACAAACATAGATAATATACACAGGCATATATAGACAGTCATAGACAGATATCTGGATCGAGACGGGCACAGACAGACAAACAAATGCAGACAGACATATGCAGTCAAACAGACATACGCAGTCAGGCCTATTCAGATACACATAGCCTATATAGACAGACAGATAGATGTAGACCGACATTCATTCATTTCGAAAACTTATATAGCGTCCCTTCAAGAAACCTACTCAGAGTCGCTCCCAGTCCAGCCACAGCTAAAAGATCGGTCTTGAGCAATTGGTAGAAAGCAGGCAAATTATTCCGAGCTAGTAAGCGTGGTGCAAGCGGGAGCCCATTCCATGTGGACGGGCCAACAACCGAGAAGGCTCTGTCTGGTAGCAGAGCGGGTTCGAGGCACCATGCAGCAGCTCCCCATTGGCCGAAGAGCGTAGACATAGACAACCCACATATAGAGCAGACACAGACATCGACAATCAGTCTCGTCCTCTGTCTTTACCTCGATAATCTACGTCTTCGTCTGCTCCTGAATTGATTACTGCAATTTCCTCTTGGTCGGTCTTCATTAAACATCATTAGCAGTGGTACACATTTTCAGTACCGGGTAAAGTGGGGCTATAGACGTAGGCCTACGTCAAATATCTCGACATCAATAGGAATGCGTGGTTCCGCTATTCAGGTAACCCACTTAACATAGGTCAGGTCTACGTACGTATAATTATAGGCTATTTCAGCATTCCAATAGTGAAATTAGGCTATACTAACAATCATGCATTAGGCCTGCTAATCGTGAGCAGTTCTTAATAGCAAAAAGCTATAAAGAAGAAACAAAAAGCAACGGCGCGACGCCGCGCGATTAACAATAGGCCAAAAAACAAGAGGTTTGTTTAATTTAATTCATCAAGTCAATTAGTCAAATAATAATGCGTGCTCTGTTCATTCTTAAGATGCATCTTAATTTCTAGGCCTATTTAAATTAACAGCATCACCTCGATCGCTATTATAGAATCTATATTAAATTATTAATACTATTATGTCACATATCATGCTGGTAGGCTATATACGCCTATAATAATAGGCTCAGGGCGCACGCAGCACATAATGCGGTAAGTGGTAGCCCACAAGTCTAGCTATGGTGTGATGGTTATGCATGTATAGACCTACAGGTAGACCTATCTCCGAATTCCTACAAACCATTGGTTAAAATTCACAGGCAGCAAGTTATATTCCAATTTGTACATGAATAGCCAAATCATTCAAAGGTAGCTAGCATAGATCTCGACTAGCCTTTGACTATTAATATTACCTTTGTCATAATATTGCAAAGTTTATAGACCTGCTAGGCTGTTCAAAAGCATTCGACAGCATATTTCGCCGTCGAATGCTTTAAATTCATACAACATGTATTAGACCGGGGTCACACACTTTATAATGTATTCGTATACTTGTCGACTTGCTCCGTATAAACTGGTTTATGATAAACCGTTTATCCTACTATAACATGTATCACGAGGAGAATAAATGAGCATCGTTCGTTTCATGTCCGGCTATCTATCATAATAGGCCTACTACTAGTCATGTGACGCGAATGTGGGCGTGAAAACATTTTGTACAAATTACAGGCCTCGTTCATTGCGATTTGCCCATACAATTAGGCCTATTCAACATGTAGGGCCTACTACGCAAAATGTATCACTGCAAAACAAATAGGGCTAGTAGGCCTATATGTAGAATCCCTACGTAAGTATATATATATAATATATATATATATAGTCTGAAGATAATTATAGCATGTAGGACGCGCGTATAGGTGCCCTACGCAGGCATAGGTCCTATAGCCTATGTGCTTCTGTTTTGAATTTGGGTTAAGCTAGCATGGTCCGTGTTGGCATAGGCCTGTATACGTACTTGTAATAACGGCTGAGGCTAACATAGATAACGGGTCGATGTCGCGCAAGATAAGAACCTTTGCGACGATCGTATATCAAAGTTTCAATTAAGGTCTGCTGTATAATACTGTATGCTATACAGGCTTAGATAGCGATGTAACTTAAGTATTATAGGGCCTATACCATCAAATTGGCCTTCTCTCTCCCTCGCGCTTTCTCTTTCTCCATGTATGTATATACATAATAGGCCTACACACCACACATGCCGCTTATTACTTCTAGTACACATGTGGGGCGTGTGGTGGTTACTCCATTAACCTCATTATTTTGACGTCTATCATCGGTTGTGCAGATGAATTATTAAGGAATAATAGACCTATAGACACACATTCAAGTCATTGTTTTGGCCGAGACTCGATCTGCAGGTCCGAGTTCAGTTGTCTTTTGCACAAGGTTGGCCTACTTAATCTGACTTATATTCAAATGGTCGTCGTCATTAACATCATTATCACTATTATCATCGCCATCATCGTCGTCGTCATTATCATCGCCATCATCGTCGTCGTCATTATCATCGCCATCATCGTCGTCGTCGTCATTATCATCGCCATCAACGTCGTCGTCATTATCATCACCATCATCGTCGTCGTCATTATCATTACGACCACCACCACTACCGCCATATCGTAGTCTTCATCTTTATCATCATCAAAGGACAATGGCAACAATGCAACCATTGCCACCGACTTCGTCACAAACATTGACTTCCTCGTTGGTTGGTCATGACATTATAATTATATGGGTTTATGGGTCTGCATGCGGACCTATCATAGTGTAGGCGACGGTTGGAACTTCCGGTGTGCCATTAGGCCTACTTTAGTTCTTGGTTCAGTCAAAAGCCTGCATATAGGGCATAGACCTATAGGCCTCGCAGTATAGACAACATCGGTGCGCCTACAGTATAGGCCTACATATATACATATATATATATATATGCATATGTGTATATACAGTGGCAGCGTCAGGATTTCAGTTTTGGGGGCTGAATTTGCGGGAGAAAATTTTCCGTTTTCAGTCGCCAAAATTTCTGACGACTTTTTTTAGTCATCGACCAAAATCTCAAGAAAATTTTCCGTTTCGGCCGTCAAAATTTCTGTCAATTTTTTGTCATTTGGTAGAAATCTTGGAAAATGGTCCTTTTTCATATCCGCCAAACTGTCTGGCAAACCTCGTGCGTACCTTTACGGTTTTGGGGGTGGGGGAGCTAATGGGGGTTGGTTAATCGTGCAACTATTTAATTTTTACATTGGAAAAAATGGATGGCCTTTTTTGGGTTTGGGGGCTTAGCCTCCTCTAGCCCCCTAGCGCCTCTACTGTATATATATATATATATATATATATATATATATATATATATATATATATATATATATGTAAATCAGCTGTCAACCTATTGTATGTATATATATATATATATATATATATATATATTTACGACCTCAATTAGAGATTTGTTAATGTCACTCATATCTAAAGTTATATTTGCAATGCATTAGCGAATGAATCAATCAGTCAGTCAATCAATCAGTCAATCAATAAATCAATTATCGATTATTCAAAACATCAGGCTAACGGAATGCAGCTATGAGGATCTTTGGATAATTAAATGTAGACTAGGCCTAATAATCAACGCTAAACGTAGGCTATACCAATCAGCTGTCAACCTATTTTGGCGAGGCTTAGTCTAGATGGTGATTTTAAGCGTGAGATCTAACTTGATCGAACAATGCTTGCAATACCTAAATAAGTTTAGGAATATATCGAGTGGCACGTGGGCATAGACCTAATTATAATATGGGTCATGACCATAATGCGATACCTGCTGGATTCGTACAGGTGGCGCCACCATTGGCTATACGCTAAATACCTGCTATACTCTTATTCAGATGCAGGCGTCAGTAGGCCTAGACCTAAACCCAAGACTTGCTTGTGTAATTAATTTATTCATTTCTAACGCTAGGATTTTTGTTTATTAGGTCTAGGTTTAACTTTAAGACCTGCTAATGTCGTTTACGACCTCAATTAGAGATTTGTTAATGTCACTCATATCTAAAGTTATATTTGCAATGCATTAGCGAATGAATCAATCAGTCAGTCAATCAATCAGTCAATCAATAAATCAATTATCGATTATTCAAAACATCAGGCTAACGGAATGCAGCTATGAGGATCTTTGGATAATTAAATGTAGACTAGGCCTAATAATCAACGCTAAACGTAGGCTATACCAATCAATCACAACATAAAATCTGATCATTTATGCAGCGACCCTTAAAGATTCCTAGTTCCTACTCAGAGGTGCTCTCGACCCAGGCCTGGCGAAACAAGACAGTTTTCAACAGTTGATGAAACAGTTTAGAGATGTGTCGTATAGCCAAGGGAATCCGTTCCAGGTTGTTGGACCAACCACAGAGAAGGGACGGTGACACGAAACGGAGTATCCCCCCTGAAAGCTATCCAGGGGGATGAATTAATTTATCCCCCAGGATAGAATTAACCGGTCTATACTATCCGGGGGGATAGGCCTAAACCATTCTATCCCGTTTTTTTTAAATGCGCATAATAAAAAAATTTATTATGCCGTAATCAAAATTTAAAGTGACTCTAATTGTTTTAACCTAAGCAATGCTCAGATGAAGGCAACTCGAATTTATTTAGTGACTCTGGGAGTTCTTAAGTGTTTTAAATATTTTAAGTGCTCTAAAAACAGGGCAAAACAAATTATCTAGTAGGAATAAACATACCTGTTAGTGTCATTGTTAAAAACAAAGCACATGAAAATTAATTGGCCAAAAAATGCACGCGAAAGCGGTTTCTTTGACTTTTTTTAATTTGGGGGATATAATTAATACGGGGGATACTCTATTTCGTGACAACGGCACTGCATTGTCGCACAGCTGGCAAAATTCAGGGACAAAAAAGCCAGCGCGTGAACAGAGGAGGGCAGTGCGCGGCTGCCTATGCGAGTGGAACTGGACGGCAAAACTCACGCTGGTGAAGAAGATGCCTAACCTGATAAACACCGCTACAAAACAATTGCAATCCTGAATGAGATGCGCTGTGGGAAAGGAAGCCAAGACCTCGCGCATAAACTGGGATGTGCAGTCGGATTTAGCGAATCTAAGCAGGCCTAAGTCGCGTCGCAAATCGGTGAACCCGCTCCAGCCTTTCGCTCCGAACTCACGGGAGACCAGCAAAAATGGAAGAGCTATAGACGAGGTGGCTCAGGCTCAGTGCAAACGCATGAACAAGAGAGAGACAGCAACTTGAAAAGTAAGAGAGCGAGCAATGACCCTGACCTTTGCTGTCATGCAGTCTATAGTTTAAAAAAGTAAGACCTACAGGTGACATAACATAAGCCTTTTATCTTGAACTGAATTTCTTTTCAGTTCTTCGTCCATAGCCGTAGATTCGCATCCTTCATTATTCTGATCAAGTCGTAGTTATCGTCTTCAAAACAACATGTATGTTCCATCGATGTTGATCGTCTCTGCCATTCTGCTGAGCATTGCTTCCTCGTCGTCGTCGTCATCATCGTCATCATCATCTGATGGATTACTCATCGGTGCCTTTAATGTGCAAATCTTTGGTCAGAAGAAGTCAGCGAATCAGGAAGTCATGAAGCTTCTAGTTCAGGTATCAAGTCATTTTCAGCTCAGGCCAGAAAACATCTGCTGTTGAAATAGAAGTTGGCATGCATTAGAAATGTCATGGGCCTCATACGCTTTAAACAAGTATTATAAGGGCCTATAGGCTTATATGTCTACGTGCACAAGCAGTAGAAAGTGCAAACTAGTCCTTCGTAATAGCAGCCTGTTTAAGACCGTGATACCTCTATGTATTTGTCATAACAGTACTGCCTCAATAAGATCGACGTGCGATAGGCCTACTGACCAATAGACTTGCCTTACTTTTTATTGAACCACGGTGTATATAAGCCTTATATACACCGTGGTTCAATAAAAAAGTAAGGCAAACTATTTTTCAAATATCTCTAATGCCGGATGATTAATATTATACTAAAAGTTTCCGAATATTTAGAGAAGTGAACCAATAATATGATTCCGAAATGTCATGTCATAAATTTGAATGGATATAAAGATATGAATCTTTCAACTTCATCTCCCAAAATGTAAGTTTTCAGCAAGTCTGTTATGGCGTTCGTTACG
Organism: Lumbricus terrestris; assembly: GCA_949752735.1. Lineage (NCBI taxonomy): Eukaryota > Metazoa > Annelida > Clitellata > Crassiclitellata > Lumbricidae > Lumbricus > Lumbricus terrestris. Next base: position 64,865,167 of record OX457036.1, read on the forward strand.
GTTTGACACTTGATAGTTCCCAATTTTGTCATCCTGGAGTAAATATTAACGGAGTAGGCTATAGCCTATTATCGCAACGTTCTGCTGTCACAACATCTTCCACCTGTTATCAGAAATCTATACTCTATCTCTATAGCCCCAGAAGGTTATTTTATTTTTCAACAGAACATGCAATGCCAGTCCACAGAGTCAGAGTAACCATGAAATGCTAAAAAGAAAGACACCATAGGGCCTAGGCCTACTGAATTTCTCCCACATTATGTCCTCCAAACAGTCCAGATTTAAATCTTGTCAGCTATAACATCTTCTTTATGTAAATAATCAAACAATAACTACATAAAATTTCTTCACAAAAATATCAAAAACTTTTTCATGTTTGAAGTAGGCCTACTTTGTTACAAAACCCAAAAGAAAATTGCTGGCAAACTGAAATTTCGGCAGATGAAGTTGAAAGATTCACATCTTTCTAACCGTTCAAATTTATTATTTGATATTTTGGAATCATATTCTTGGTTCAATTCTCTAACTATTGGGGAACATTTAGAACGATTAATAATCAGGCGTTGGAGAGATATATGAAAAATAGTTTGGCTTAAGCTTACTTTTTGTTGAGCCATGGTGTATATCGGCAAAATATTTTATCATTTCAGATTATCCGACGATACGATGTGATTCTGATTCAAGAAATACGAGATGCCCAGAATACCTCATTGCAGATTTTAATGAATGCCCTCAACATGAAACAGTTAGTTGGCTTCTTCATTGTATACGCATATAGGTCTATAGGTCTATAGTTCTATACTATATAGGGTCTATATTCTACGCTTTCTACGAACTACAGCATCAAACTGGAAATAAAACCTTTAATAAGAGCATTAATAGGTACAAAAACGGGGCTCTTTCTCCCTCCTTTCTGTTGATCTACTTTAAATTTGTACGTGGAACACGACGGGTATAATTTATAGGCCTAATGATACTGATTGTGTTTCTGTTTTCGATAAATTTGTCATCTCTCAGTACATGTCTTCGCGCAACTATCTGACCAAAACACAAAAGACAATTACGGTCCCTCTGACCGGAAAAGTCTATAGCTAGCCCAAATCTTAGTCAGTGTTTCACAACAGTTTTAAGTCGACTCACATAGGTCTACGTACCATGCCAGTTCAGTCTCTTTGATAAGAAACGATTGGTCTTACAATATAATTATTATTATTTAAGGCACTTGAAGTTTCGGCGAATACAAGAACATTGAGTTATTTTTGAAAGACGTATTGACTCTAAAGATGTTAATTGTTAACATGTTTTCAACTTCTCGTTCTTTGCAATGTTTTATGTTATTCAAATTCGCCAATGCTAGCATGCTGTCCATTCACAATCGGAAATGGGTTCAGGATATATTTTCACCTGCAAAAAGCCTACATTGCGTGTAATGTTGTGCTGTAGATCAGTTACATTCAGTCAGGTAACAAGTGAAAGGCTTGGATCTACGTCTTCAAAAGAACAGTACTCGTTTCTAATCAGGTAGGCCTATAATTGCTGATTCGCCGACTCTTACGTTTTCAACTCACAGATTAACGTCGTCTACAGCGTCATTTTATCTTTCGTTTGATGTTTCTCTAGCAGCTTAACTATCAAAGCTCGAGGGTACGTACCATACGTATTCTATTTTATAAAAGGTACGTACGTATTTTAACGTACCCTATTTTAGGGTACGTAAACCAGAATAAAATACGTTAGCCTCGTCATTGCTCATTATAAGAATGTTCAATTTAATTTAAGCAAACAATCACAGCCAAGTAGCTATATAGTCTACAACGTAGTGAATTGCTGCAATGCTATATTGTAGGTCTTTGTTTATCCAGCATACCGTACATTGAACTTAATGCACTAATTAATGTCAGTTAGCCGGCTCAGTTCTGCTGCAGCGCTTAAAAGTCCAACTCTAAGGAAAAGGTTGAACGGCTGCATTCAATTAATTATAACAGAAGAATTTATCGAATTAAATTTACTGCTACGCTACCGGAAATACCGATTTCAATTACGCATACTGTTGACTGCATCATGTAGGCCTATACTTACATGTAGGATATGGGTCGGCGAGTGTCATACAATTTTTTTCGTGTATGGTACGTACCATACGCGTATTGTATATTTTGAAAGGTACGTACGTATTTTAACGTATTCTATTTTAGGGTACGCGTACCCTCGAGCTATGTTAACTATAGACATTATCTGTATGTAAAGTCTGTAGCTATTGTCTTAGACTTAGAGTTTCTAAAGTCTTTTCTTTCAACTGTCATCGATCAGACGGTTGGCTACGCCACGGACAATTTCTTTCAATGTGAAACTTTTTGTTTCCATTTCCTCCTTTAATAGCTGGTCGAACATTAACCTTGTCAAATAAATGTTGCTGTCTATCTCTATGCCATTTTAGATCTTTCCAGTGCATGAACATGATCCAAAAACTAATTTAGGCCTATACCCTTCTCTATTTTTCTGCAACTTTGAAAATTGATGACCCTCTGGCCATGCACACCGGCTCATTTCTACTCTGCCATGGAAACCTATTACTAGTCTTCATGGAGATCCATGATAGACCGTATATATATATATATATATATATATATATATATATATATATATATATATATATATATATATATATATACGAGCTAAACCTACTCGAAGAATATGTTGCAGAAACTTAGATCTACACCATAGTCTGTTGAAGTGAACAAACGCTTCAATAAGGATTATATTTAGTTATTTTAAACTTGGGCTTGTATTTTATTTTAATTATAGAAGCAATTCAGGTATCACGGTCTTGGACAGACACCAATATGTGAACAAAGAATTTAGTTTTGAGAGACCACCATTCTCTGTTAGACTTCGTTCAGCCAAATCGGGTATGTTCGAAATATGTCTATACTCACGTTCTGCCCTCAACCTCTGCTCAGCATTGGCTTTGTCCTAAATGTGATAAAGACTCTTATATCAAAGTCATTTACTTCATGAAACTCTCATCTTTGAGATTATGCATGAAAAAGTGATTTCCCCGCAGGCAGATCGCATTAATGTATGAATAATTATCATTATATAGTCTTACGTAAGCTTTTAGAAATTTAAAACATCCAAGCATCTGGTGTTATTCATCTGGTTCCATACTAAGTTCAGTTCTTTATTGTTGACACTCAAGTGCATAGTTTTCTTGCTGCAAATCCGAGAATTTCTCTGTTCATTTAGCTCTTTCAGTCAACCTAGCTTGTTCGGTAAGACGCCGGAAAGAGCAATTTTGTAGGCTATAGGAGTGTTGAAGATATGGTTAGCGCACGTTTTCCTTCACAAAATTCTTCGTGATGATATCTTCTGTCTCATTTATTCTGCTGGTCATTTTTAACTCACAGCAATTAGTGAATTCGTGTTGGTTGCCCTACATGCGAAACCGGAAGAAGCCGTAGCGGAAATTGATGCCTTGAAACAAGTTCACTCGGAACTGAGGAAGCTGTGGAACACAGATAACATTCTGATCATGGGCGACCTTAATGCCGCCTGCAGCTACGCCAGCGCCACTGCTCTCAAGAAACTCGACATCAGAAAGGATCCACAGTTTCTCTGGTTAATCTCGGACAAAACAGATACAACTGCAACGGCGTCAAACTGCGCTTATGACAGGTTTGTTGACCCCATGCGAGAATTTGCAATCTGATATACCCATAAGGAAACACTTATAGATGGGCCATCTACACTGCGTGTCATATTAAACCTATATGGAGATATTGTCATAATATTTTTTATTGACTTCTTATATAAGGGCCTACCTAGCACCTATAGGCTAAGTAAACGGAATCATATGAACTCGTATTATGTAGGCTTATAGAATCCCATATTAACCTCATCATGTCCCTTCCTACAGGTGAGCTTATACAACAAAAGCCAGAATATAGGTTTTCCTTGACAGCTGGTCCCTAGCTTTAAAAAGATTTAGTTAAAAGTGTCGCATCCGAAGTTGCATACGACCTGCGTTTCTGAGTTGTCGCTCAGTAGACCTAAAAGGCTAATTATTCCCATTAGGCCTACTACATCTCATTGCATCACCAAAGGTGCCGTAATGCCTTAACGCATTCACTGTAGGCCTAGTATGGACACAGGCCTGCTGTGTCAAAATATGCTTGCTTGAAAATGTCGAATATGATATGGGCTAGACCTAATACATTTTTTGTGAAAATCTATAACCTGCTCCAAGTTCCGCCACTGGAATTTGTGCTTTCGATAATGCTGTAATACTGTTGCGTTTAATTACCTCGCCTCTCATATATTACCTCGCCTCTCATATCTATTTGACTTGTTGATATAGGTTCATCATGACTGGCGCGAAGTTCAATGACAGCCTGGTCGTCAACAGCGCTCGCGTGTTTTACTACGAAAAGGAATTAGGTCTTTCAAACGAACAGGTTTGCCTCTACCTACATACATAGATCTATTGCATAGGCTTCGATTTAGGCTTCAATTTGGCTGTCACTGTCGTGACTTATTAGCTTTACGCGTTTGCGAATCTCCTCTCAGTATATTATGTGTCCAATCCATTGTCTTTGTCTTCCGCTTAGGTATCTTCTTTTATCAGTGTTCTTTCTTCTAAATCTAAGTATTCTTTTATGCAGGCGCCACGCTGCATTAATTGTACATTGCCAGCTGTTCTTATTGGTCACATTCGCATGGGCGCCAGCAGAAATGTTTGCAGGGGGCAAAATTTTTACGATGGTCATGGCCAAATTTTTTCCAAGCTAGTTCTTGAAAAATGCATAGCTGTAGATTAAGAACACGGGTACTTTTCAGAGAGGTTTCTTAATGCAAATTTCACAATTTCATCTTGTGTATCATTTTTAATATGAATAATTTCCTTAGTGCGAAGAAATATGTTAAACATCAAAAAGTTGATGTTGGGGAGTAGGTTCCTGAAGGGGCGCTATATAGACTCTAAGTCCATATAGAATGAATAAATTAAAGAAAAAAGGTGTCAGTTTCAAGGGTAAGTGCTCTCTAGCTACTTCCATATTGCAATCGTTATGTCTGGGTCTCTAAAGCGCCACTCGAAAGCCAATCACAGGGGAGCCTACCAGCTTATCCACAAGCGCTGCATCGAGTCAGAATGCTGTTCAAAGGGTGTAGTCAGAAAGGGGTCCGATTCTGCTGGCCAGAGGGTCAGAGTAGATTTTAATGCGGGTGTCGTTTTGGAAGGTGGAGGATACACGAGGATCAGATGAGCAGGGGTATGAATACTTTTGAACAGGGGTGATAACCAGCGCCCCTTATCCAAGTTTCTCTGCAGCTTGATCTCCTTGGATTCAGCACTGGCATCATGCAAAATGGACAAAATGCAGCTTGGCTTATTATAGCAGACTTGATTTACATAATTATAATGCTGGTGAATAAACAGATTTACCTGAAGCAATTTCAGTATGCTGTTGAGAAATTTCAATTTTTGCATATTAAGTGTAATTTATTGATAATTAATTTATGTGCAGCTGTGACAGGTTGCATTACAGCGAGATTCCAATCAAGTAGGCTATAATCGATAGACTTACTATTTGCATGAGCGCCCGCAGGAGGATTTAAAGTCAATGGTCATTGTTATTGAAGTTTTTAACAAGAGCTTCAATACACAAGGCAGAAAAAGTTACCCCTCTTGCCCCTATGTGCGGGCGCCCATGCACATTGGGTAGGCTATATTGATTAAGGGGCTCGCTTATGCGTCTGGAGATCCGTGACTGAATTCGCTTAAAGTAGCCTACTGATTCGCATACCAAATTACCAATAGTAGCTATAATTAACATATAGGCCTATTGTTTTTTTTATCTCGGGTCAGCCCTTTGCATAGCAGGTAGGCCTATGGCGTACGTGAAGAATCTCACCTGATAAATTCATTGAGAACTGACTCAACTGAGTATAGGGTTTATAGGCCATAGGCGGCTTAATTAGGCCTATGTGTGCAATTGCATTTATGTGCATGCCTTACAAATACAATGCCCTGTCATTCTACTTTTAAGATATGTTGTGATGATGACATTAATTTTGAATGACATTTTGACGTTTAGACGCTGGCTGTGAGTGACCATTATCCGATTGAACTGAGGCTTAGCACCGGTACAGCATCCTCGCTAACCCATTCCAGCAATGGGACGCTGGGAATAGGTATACTGTCCGCTGTTGTTGCGATCCTGTTCTTGGGCGCCGTCTGTCGCCGCCATTATGCTTGACCAATGACCAATGAGAGAGACTGATTCGAATATGCATCCGAGTGTCCACTCACTTATAGTTATAGGAAATCCGAATAAGAGACGTTCTCCAACCAGGGCATTCGAATTTCGCAGAAGTAACCGGTGCAGGGGCGATTCATGGCCCGAATAAATTCTCGGCATTAATAAATTCTGGTAGGGTAACGACCAGCGTAAAGGCTTTATACCGGGACATTTGACCTAGGCTACTGGTTCGCGCCGTCACTGCCGCTTGCAGGGACTGATAGTGTTAGGCCTACTTATTGAATCAGAATAAGTCGGAGAGTGCAGGCTACTTAGAATATTAGGCCTATGTGTCTCGTTAGAATGCTAGTAGTTGAAAATTAATTAACTTTTAAACAAGTAGATTCATAATTCATACCAGATGTTAGTTCAGAAATCAATTCTCGTTGTTGTTACGAATTTCAGTGCAATTTTTATTGTGACTCGTATAGGCCTATTTTCTCGAGCGTATAATTATTCTAGAGCATTTTTAATCAGACAATCATGTTGTGAAAACTACCGTGCAGCCGATCGATCATGTTTTAAAGTTTTCTTGTGATTATTGTTTTTTAAAGAATAAACTATTAAATGTGCCAAAACGATTTAACTCATTGATTAAATAGTTCACATAATATTATTATGACCGACGTGAATCGTCCAATATAATTATTTAGATCTCACTTCGTTTTCTAGTTTTCATTCATTGACCAAACACATAGCCTACAAATGACCATGACTTAAAAGGATCCTTAATATGTGGATATTTATGTAGCCTACATTAAATAACACGAAAGACTGAAAGAATGAATGAATGAATGAACGAACGAACGAACGAATGAATGAATGAATGAACGAACGAATGAACGAATGAATGAATGAATGAATGAACGAACGAATGAATGAATGAATACAAAGATGATTGCATATCATGAAATCCCTAGAGACAGAACTATTATGTATACACATTACACAGACTCGTTTCGGATAGAGTCTCTAGGCCTAGGTCCTATATAATTATGTGTGTTTATATATTACAGGAACCTCAGGAATTTCTAGAACACTGAATTTGATACGCAGATTACTACGCGACGGGAGATAAGCTGCAGCTGGTGGAGATGGAGTTTGGCTACGGATGCTGACTGCAGCTGCTGCTGCTGTTGCTGCTGCTGGTATCAGCTTGTGGTTATAACTCTCATGAAATCTGTGCATATTCCTTGCAACGCACGCGGCACACCTTATTATATTTATAATAAATATGGATCATACATATTATGCGTGTATAGACTGGAGAACGCTTTTATGCTCTGATCTGACCGACGTCTGTATAGCCTACTCTTATCAATGCAATGGATGCGTTTACGCTTCTCAGTCTGTATGTCTACATGTCTGGCTGGGTCTCTCTCTTTCTCTAATCTAATATGAAGTCTGGCATGTTGTATTTGGCAGTATGCATTAATTCTTTCATGTAGCCTGTAGTTTTCTCCCCGTTAACTGAAACGGCCAATCGTAAGTCTGCAGTTTCTTGACCTGTTTGCATCAGTGTGAAACTGTGTTCATGGTACCAACGCGTTCTTATACCCTGTACATTATACATGTACCACAGGCACAGAATATGTTGGCAATTTAATATAATAATATATAGTCTACATTGGATGCAATGCCATCGTGCTTTGCTCACAACTTTTACTCAGACCTTGCACGAACTGTATACGTAATGTCATGCGCCCTCGGCTCTTTTCTCAGACGCAGTGCATGTGCAACTGCTAGGAGCCACATTTTAGACGGTTGCTGCATTCGCTTATGCAGTTCTGCTATCTGAATAATTTGTGTCGTAAATGCAAAGGCCTACTGTATGATGTACAGACCTATAGGCTCCACAAATTATGTTCGTTGCATCGACCTACGTATAAGGTTCAGTTCTTTCTGTACTTTAGTGTTCTTGGTATCTGAGAAGAAATGTAGCCTACTTGGTTCAAGTTGGTTGTTCTGTTTGACCGTTTTGATTCTGACTCATTCTAGCGAATTAAATCATCTTCAGCGAAGAAGCGATGTCTGCAGCTATTCTATAGCAATGGCATAATATCAATAATTTCAAGAATCTGAATGGATTATTACAGTAGAGAGATCTTTTCGCGTAGTTATTGTACCATATTAAGCAGATTGGCGTCTACGAATCTCTAGAATATGACATCACTTTCGACCTATCAGAGTTTCGCATAATCTGCTGCTGTGTGCTTATAGGCAAATCTGCTTTGGATACCGTCAGCCTATATTTTTATGACCGCAGTATATTTCAAAACTATACGTAGTGTCTAGTGTAGGTATTCAGTTTTGCGCCATCGTAAAACTATCGACGATAGTGTCTACGACAGCAAACGATCCAGGACCATTTTTCAGTTTTTTGACGATCCGCCATTGCTGGAATTGAGCATTGTATAGGGAGCAGTGCAGCCTCCAGACAGGAAGGCTACCTATGATAATAGCATACAGCGTCCATTTCAGTGGCTGGTCATAGGCTGCGTCCTATACAAAGGCTTGTCGATGGGGTCCTCCTACTGCATAATGGCAAATTCTTCAATGCCGTTCAAAGTCATGGGATGTAAGTACAATCCAACATTTACTTCTCATCGAATTGTTCAGCATACGATGTAATATGTTTAGCAGTTAATGATAGACATGTAGGCCGTTATAAGATTGATGTTTTCAGGTTAAACCTGGTTATACATTCACTTGCGTATGAATCGTTCAAAGTATGTAGCTGCGCTAACCAAGGATCGCTGAGTCGGAACCTTTAAAATGTGCTAAACAACAATTGCTTCGAATCGATTTCAATTGCACTAAAATTAATTAATTCGATCATTGCTGCGCTTTAGTCGCATCTGCATTTCTACGTTTGCTCCGTGTTTACGGTTTGGTCTGATGCCTTCGTTTCATCGATATGCAATGCCCACATTACTAATGAGCAGACGCCATTTTCTGTTAAACGCAACACTTGAAGGAGAAACTGCTACATGTATGTTTTCGTTTAAAAGAGAATCGCAAAGCGACAGAAAACATACGCCTCTTGTTTAGCTAATCGAGGCTGATATCGAAAACACATGGGCAGTTTAGTTTCATTATAGACCGAGTTTTAATTTATTAGATCTAATCCATTTATCTGGTAATTAGCCTATAGTTGATTCTTTCGCCATTTAGATATAAATTCATCTCGTACAATTCTTCGATTAGGACTATAGTGTTTTGATAGCTTGTAGATAAGTTGGATTTGACCTTTTTCTCAAATTCACAAACTGATGAAGACTTCTTTCCCCTTGATCTCGGCCGGGAGCGCCTCCGAGTAGGTGCGTTGAAGGGGCGCTATTTATAAATTCTGATTGATTGATTGATTGATTTTACCAAAACGAAATCATTGGCCTGTTGGTTTCTGCATGCGTTAAGTGCTATCTTTCCATCATAATCATCGTCATCATCTTCCTCCTCTTCACCATCATGATCATGATCATGATCATGATCATCATCATCATCATCATCATCATCATCATCATCATCATCATCATCACCACCACCACCACCATAAACCATGGGCACCTTTTGATTGGTCCTAATTTTTTAACTTTAAGAAAACGCAATGTGATCTGATGCAATTTAACACAACGATTAACAAGTGCTAGGCTAAATGCGATGTGATAGATCTATGTGAGAAGTTATATCTAGTCGTAGCATGTGGTCTGCAGGTTAAACCTATATTCCAACGCACTTTTGCCATGTGGCCCAGCTATACTAACCCTCCAAAATTTCTTATAAGGCGCTTTATAGGAACTCAGAACAACAAGATGTACGGCAATGCGATCATAATGCAAGTATGCTCATGTATCTGGGCTCGAAGATCTGCGTTTCGGATGATTGCAACTTAACATTACCATCGTTATAGACTTTGTTAAATATGTTGGATTATAGCTTTCAGCCATTGTAATGCTACCCTTTTACTTCATGTGACTTGATAAATATCAGCAAGTCTTCTCTTTTTACACACGAAATGATTAAGGCCAAAGCGTTTGTTGTTGCAATCAGAGCAGAATGACGCAGTACCTCACAGTTAACATCTCTTAAAGCTTCTTTAAAAAAATGAATGTTGAATTTATTATGAGGTGTGGAGGCGTTCTATTTTTGTTGAGCAAAATTTAACAGTTTTAAGTCCGTATATATTTCTATAGCTGTATATATATAGTCTATGCCTTAGGGCTCTAAGCCTACAGTACAAGCAGTCATGCGTGTAATGTCTTAGATTCAGATTGATGTCGATTCGAATTCAGAGTTACTAATTTTGTGGTAGTATAAGTGCTCTATAATTGTTGTTGCCTGTAGTCTATTTTTGCCAAAACAACTGAGAATGTTCTCATACTTAAAATTGATGAACGAGATTTTTGCGAATATGTATAGGCCTACGCCTATATGAAGTGACATGGCAAAATGGCTTAGCTCTCTAAGATAGACCTGAATTGGTATAGGCCTAGTAGGCCTACCAACAACTATGTTTGATCAGAAATTCAGTACAGAGGGGTTATAATATACGTAAGTAAGCGAGTCGTTATGGATTGCTAAACAGCTCATTTAAACAAATTGTGCCCATTTTTCCAAAGCGATTCGGGTATAACGGTCTTCAGGTACCAATATAATTATATATATATATAATATAGCCTATCTGAAAGTCAGTTTTGGGATATCACCATTTTCAGTTAAGCCTACACTTAGGTCTAGTTCAGCAAAATCGGACATTATGTGTACCAGTCTGCATGGGACTGTGGGCAGAGGCTTCTATCCCTATACATGGCGGGCGCAGCTTGCGCCCAGTGAAAAATATGGGGGGAATCATAAGACAGCCAACATTCACGTCGGTTGGGGGGGAAGGTCGGACATTGAGGGCAGCGTTCATTCTATGCATCAATAGGAGGAAGATTACCCCGGAAAATACTTCCCCTCCATGTAAATTTGGACAAAATGATAGGCCTAATAGTTTTTAGCAAAATGTATACACTTTACACACTTTGAGTTTTTAGTTAGGCTATATATATACTATCTGCATTTTTGAATTACATGAACTGCTATAACAGCTACAATATACTATTAAAATTTCCTATTACATGATTGTAATTATGTTTTTACTATTTTAATAAATAATACAATCATATTATAATTGGAAAAAGTTAATACAAATACTATTTTGCACAATTAAATGGCTTCTCTCCAATGTTAGCTTTCAAATTTCAGACAGTCAAATTTGGTCCTTGAATACTTAGTAACGTGGGCTTACAATGTAGGACCTACATTGTATTTTATTGTATTGAATTGTGCTCTAAAAATTTATGTAACACCTCTCGAGTGCACACTGATCAGAGGCGCAAAACATATGGCTGCCCAATTCTGGCAGCAATTCCTCCACTGAAACAGTAGAGTAATTTTGCTAAGAGGATAGCTTAAAATGCTGAAATTGCAATGCGGAAATCGCAAAAAATTTCCTATGGGCTCGTTTGTCCCTCTCCAAACAAACCTTCATTCCCACACTACAGGAGGGCATGCGCTATAGATTGCATTATATTGTATACACAGAGGAAGGCCGGTCCAGAAAAGGGGGGGAAGAAAATGGATTGCGCCCGGTTGCTTAGGGGGGAGTAATATATGATGTCTATGGGGGGGGGGATAGAAGCCTCTGACTGTGGGTCTGATCTAAGCACGTATTTCTATGACAAATCGTTCATCCACGACCTCGAACACTCATAACAACTTTAAAAGACTACTGACAACTTTAAAACATCGGCTCTTGAACATTCGTCTGCGAAGAGGAGACCAGTGTAATTCGTGCCTCAAGGAACCATTATAAAATTATACGACCAACCCTCGTAAATTGCATTAATCAACCGACCAGCGCATGGGCGCCCGCAGAAATTTTTGCAAGAGGGGGCAAACACGATGGTCATGACTAAAAACATTTGTAGCAAGAGGTCAAAAAGTGCAAAGCAGGGAGTTAAGAGCATGCATGGGTATTTTTCATAGAGGTTTCTTGATGTAGGCTACGCCTACATTTCTCAGTCTCACTTTTTAACATTTCTAATATGAAATTGTTTCTTTTTGCCAAAAAATTTGTTTAAAAAAATTGAAAAATATTAGCTAATGCTAAAAGTAATTTTTTTTATTCTCTAATGCGAAGAAATTTGTTATAAACCCCAAAAGTAGAAGTGAGAAAGATAGGTTTCAAGAATTTTCCAGCGGGGCAAGTGCCCCTCTTGCCCCTATGTGCGGGCGCCCATGGACCAGCGGTCTTCAATACTATAATTGTAGCTGATACTCTTGAAAATTAATAGGACCACAACATTCTGCATCACAATAATAATTATTATAGTGACCTATGTTGCACCGGGCGAACCAACGCCAAGCCGTTCTCAGGAAACGTAGGCTATACCGAAGAGAATTACTTCACTGAGTCAGAAAGGCAGCATATGGCAGATAAGCAATCAGAAAGAGATAACGTATACATATGGTGAATGCGTGCACTAGTCACTTGAGCTTTTACAGGAGAGCATTGTCTCAGCTTGTAAGACGAGCTGGTAAGACATAAATTTCAAATGCATTCGACCAAAGACAGATCATCAATATTATTGGCCATGCAGTTAGCGCTTTTAAGATCCAAGTAGTCAAGACAGTGCAGCAGCTTGGTTATGTCAAAGTGAAGGTGACTCGTCGCCAAAAGGATGTTTAGACCTAGGCCTATACAAGGTAGCAATAAGTGAGGTAGATTGCATGGATCATCAATTCAAATCGCTGAAAGTAGGTCCACGCATTTCGAAAATGATGTTTGGGTGGTGATGCCAGCTTTCCCACTCCCGGGCCGGTTTTACCCCACCCGACGTGAGCTTTACCATCATTTCTTATGATCCACTGTTTTTTGTTAGACTCAAGTTGCGCCCGTCTTGTATGCATAGTATGCATGCTTACTTGTATATTGTAACGTATTTCCTCAGAATATAGATCTACATGCAGAGTAGCTTATTTAGGCCTTACAACAGCTATAGTTTACAGTTTTATTTCCTAAGCCATTTCTACGAGTGGTCTAACACGACACCTAAATGCGAACAAGAAGACGTGAGAGTATACAGTGCACAATTGCAAATGGAAGCAAAACCAGCTAAAACTCATGAATTAACTTAAGCCTAAGCTAGAAAAATAGGAAGACAAAGAAATTAATTGACTGCCAAATGGTCATTCATGCACAACCAATCTAGTTCGAATGCAAAATTAAAATTAAGCACAGCCTCGTTTGTAGATTCGACTTTACCCATCAACGTATAGGGACCTACAGGAGGCGTAAAAATTGCAACTCAATTTATTCGGTCTTACCGCAAATGCCTATGGGCCGCATCTAACATTATTAGGCTACGTTTAGTGCGTATAGGCCACATACAATGACGGGCCTATAGCGGCGTTACCTTATAACTTCGCGGCATGCATGCAGGTCATTTCGATTGCCTATTTTACTCTTGCTCAGACTTATGAACTTTCAGACATTCTTTGAGTTTTTGAATTGTTGAAAATTGTTAATTTCTTCGACCTGTTATAACCCCATGACCCTGACGCGTCCTGCTGAAATTGTTTGGCTAGCCCCGCAGCTGCGTATACATAATCATACAATAGGCTACATAATATAAACATGAAGTTATATTACATAATAAATAATAAAAATAATTGGATCAGCGGGTCGAATCCTAAATTTCCCGGGCAGCGCCAGGTACCCCAGCTAGTACATAATATAAACATGAAGTTATATTACATAATAAACAATAAAAATAATTAAATAAATATATAAACATTGTTATATTACATAATGCGTAGCCTATAAATATGTACTTATAAGTTATAGGCTTATAGCATATAATATTATGCTAAGTTATGCATGTGAACGCACACATGACCTTGTGACTTCAGCTGCATCCCATCCATGCTCGACTTCAAAACTATCTCCACCACTATAGCGTCTTTGGACAGCAGGCTGCACCTCTAACTCAACGGTATGCGCTCGTGAATCAACTGATGCCCTGTCTTTGGTTGTCTAGTGGCGCTTTAGAAGCTCGCAGATTATGATTACGATATAGGCATATTTAGGCCTACATTATAGGCCTAAGCAACGCGATGTGCAAAATGGAGCGCAATAGGCTATTGCACCATTAAATTTAGAGTCACTAATAATTTCCACTCCATTGGTAGGGGAACAACTGCCGCCAATAATTATGTGGCATACTATCATTTTATTAATAGAAATAATTATTGGTTTTAGCCTACTTTATTATTTTTATGATGCAATTTGCCTTTCGTTCTTTGATAGCCTATAAATTTATAATCGACGGCATAGTGGAACAGATGTAGGCTATGCTATCTGAACAGCTTGGATGACGTAGGCCAATAGATCTATATATTAGATGAGTCATTTTTGTCACGCAGCACGAGCATTCGTCGGCCATTTTTTATTCATGACCAATGAATAACATTGATCGATGAACCAATTCAGCTACCCATGCATGCTGCTACGTGTATATAGTGCAGTAAAATTTTATACCACGTTGCCAGTCATCTATGGCCTACGTGGGTCACGGTGGGTGGGGACTGAGGTAGATCATTTGCAAATGTTGGTAGACCTTTACTAAGCTTTATTATTACTTCTGTGTATAATTTTACATCTCTGACCTGCAACTTGGTGCGGTATGTCACCCTGATTGTCTTTGAAATTAAAACGAATATACTACTACCTGCATGCAGAACAATTTATCCATGTTGCCCATCTCGATTGCTAATTTATGTCGAATTAAATCTTCAGTTTGTCAGAATTGCAGATGTAGGCCTATAGGCTGGTGGCCTGAGTCATGCGTAGACCTTTTGTCTGAACTTCTGTAAAGCTAGTTAGGCCTATATAGGACATTCGGCGCTCGTGAATAAGCTGGTGCCCCGCGCTTGGCTTTCGAGTGGTGCTTTAGAAATTTCGAGTCTACGATTACGATTAGGAATCCTTAAAAGTCGCTATGAACACGGCTGTCTAAGGGGCTGAATACAGTGGCGGCGCCAGGATTTCAGGTTTGGGGGGGCTGAAGCCCCAAGCCCTTCCTCCCTCCCAGTGACGCAACTAGAACATTTTCTTCCCAGTGCGGTCATAATGCAATCGCCGAATGCATGAACGAAGCATATACCGAGCAGGGGGTCTGGGGTGGGTGGTAAGCTCCCCCAGCGGGGCCTGGGGCGGAGCCCCAGAAACCAACGCTTTTTGGCTGTTGACATTGACTAGAGCACGTTACAGGCTCTTGTTTGCTAGCTGTTTGTGAACGTTTAACCCGTCGGAGGTGAGGTGGGGTATGACACACCCCAGAGGTTTTCCACTTTAAACTTTTAGCGGAAAACGTGGAGCCAGCTCAAATTGTTTCTACCTTTGTGAATAAGAAATACGGACACTTTACCACAATTCCAGATATTTTGAACGAACCGTTTTTTTATTTTGTCACATATTTGAATGAATTTGTATTTTTTCGTATGCAAACTGTTATAAGTGTTGATTTTATGGGCCATTCGTTTAGCGTGCGAGTGTGTCTTGAAAACGCCATTAACGTGCTGATGCATGGCATTGAGAAGGCTTATAATGATCACTAAAACATTTTATGTTGTATGAAAATAAATATGGCTTTTCGTGCATTTGATAATGCTGCGCATGAGGACTCAAATTTGCATGGGCTAAGTACACATTGGATGGGTCCACCTTCTGGCCATCTAATAAGGATTGAAAGCAGATATTTGTTCGTGGTAATCGTCTGTTTAGTTGTTAATCGATCATAGAAGAATAGTTTAACTCAACTTAGTATTTTCCATTTGATATCGAGACCTGAAAATCAAAATATGTGTTGGGTATGTCACACCCCACCTCACCTCTGGCGTTGCAATTCGTCACCTCACCTCGGAAGGGTTAAGTCCTGAAAAAATTTTGAATTTCCACATTGCAGTAGTAGCATTTAGGATGTCATTTTAACGAAATGGCTCATCATTTCAGTGCTGAAAGTCGTGATTTAAGATCTCAAAAGTGAGAACTTGGAAACTTTTAATAAATATCCACACAGTAACGGTAACAATTTAAGCTGTCGCTTCAACAAATTCCGCATAATTATTTCATGTGTCTCCACGCTGTATAAATATTTGGACGCGGAAAAAGGAAAGTTCTTCAGTTTGTGAACGTTGCTTTGAAATTTAAAGCTTCATATGACATATTTGTTAAAGACAATCGGGCAAAATTTAATTTTGGAACACATTTGCAAATGCACACCTTTTTAAAAGTATAATTGCAATTAATGCTGAATGCAGTGGTGCTTTGTTTTTTGTAGCACGTCTGGTTTTCGAGAAAACTGAAATATTTAATTTTGGCACCCATTTGGAATTGCACACCTTTTTTACTATAATTGCATATAATGCTTAATGCAGTGGTTTTTTTGTTTTTCTTGTAGCACGTCAGGTTTTTGAGCACACTGAAATATTTAATTTTGGCACACATTTGCAATTGCACACCTTTTTTACTATAATTACAATTAATGCTGAAAGCAGTGGTGTTTTTGTTTTTCTTGTAACACGTCAGGTTTTTGAGAAAAACTGAAATATTTAATTTTGGCACAAATTTGCAATTGCACACCTTTTTTACTATAATTGCGTTTAATGCTTAATGCAGTGGTGCTTTTGTTTTTCTTGTAGCACGTCAGGTTTTTGAGAAAACTGGGATATTTAATTTTGGCACACATTTGCAATTGCACACCTTTTTTTTACTATAATTGCAATTAATGCTGAATGCAGTGGTGTTTTTGTTTTTCTTGTAGCACGTCAGGTTTTTGAGAAAACTGGAATATTTAATTTTGGCACACATTTGCAATTGCACACCTTTTTTACTATAATTGCAATTATTGCTGAATGCAGTGGTGCTTTGTTTTTTGTTTCACGTCTGGTTTTCGAGAAAACTGAAATATTTAACTTTGGCACACTTTTGGAATTGCACACCTTTTTTGCTATAATTGCAATTACTGCCTAATGCAGTGGTGTTTTTCTTTTTCTTGTAGCACGTCTGATTTTCGAGAAAACTGAAATATTTAATTTTGGCACACATTTGCAATTGCACACCTTTTTTTACTATAATTGCATTTAATGCTTAATGCAGTGGTGTTTTTTTTCTTGTAGCACGTCAGGTTTTTGAGAAAACTGAAATATTTAATTTTCGCACACATTTGCAATTGCACACCTTTTTAAAATTATAATTGTAATTATGGACAATTAAAAAATGGACTTTAAAAAGAACTTTCACTATTCGGAAAAATGGTATGTTTTTATGAGATTTTCAACTCGATGACCAAAAAAGGTCACCAACTGCTTTGGTCGAGAATTTTTTTTTTAGCCCCCCAAGATCGTCAACCAAACTTCGCCCATGGAAGTTGTGCAGTTCTAAAAATTCCTTTAAAAAACCCTGGTTCGACTATTCGGTTTCACGGGTCGCTTATAAAAGCAGCGTTTGAAACTGTTTTTGAGGTGTTTTGGTCTGCGCTTTATTAATCAGGAGTTTAACGACATCTTATTGCTAAAAAGGCTGTTTACGTCTTTACAGGTGTTAACGTATGTCCATTCTTTTTTGTTCAACTGTTCAGCAGTTTTTGTCCTTTTTCTCTCTGTTTTCTTTTCCTTTTTCCGAAGTTTGATAGCAATATTATAATACATTTGCGCATTTTTGATGTTCACATAAAAACAAGATATATAGGCTTTCTTCGGTCCCGTGCGCATAAAAGGAGCGGTTTACACCGTTTTAGAGGTGTCTAAGGCTTGCGCTTTTCTTCCGGTCCCATACGCATAAAAGCAGTGGTTGACACCGTTTTAGAGGTGTTTAAAGACCGGCGCTTTTGCAGTCCGGATTTCACGGGTCGCTAACAAAAGCAGCGTTTGACTTAAGCATCTACGCTTTGATAATGTAGCTGAATCATTGTCTAGTATCCTTATTAAGAAATAAGCCGTTATAGAAATTTTCCGCATTTTGCTTTGGGGGGGCTGAGCCGCCTTTAGGGGGGCTTAGCCCCCCCCAGCCCCCCCTAGCGCCGCCACTGGCTGAATAGCCGTGTTTCTTAAAATACCGTAGCTGTAAAGGGTATTTTTGTATACAGATTTCAAAAGCAACTCTATTGTCAACGGAAAGATTGCTCCATGATGATTGACCAATCAAGAACGATCGAGAGAGTGCACGCACCGTGCATACGCGTAAAATGTTATTGTTTCGCTTCAAAGACTGAAAGTCTGGCAATGAATATTCAACAAAGACCTATGACTAATAATTATTCTCCTAGCTATCAAGTAGGTATAGGTAGGGCCTACATGGGTTTAACTAACTCCCCAATTATAATTAATTGGGAAATGTGTTCCCTTATATTGGACGCGAAAACCTAAGTCTAGTATATAGACTTAGCAATGAAAGGTCTAGGCTACATTAAAAGTGAAATTGGCTACTGCATCAGCCTGCCCTGTATATATTCATATATAATAATTTATGCTCTGACAAAAAGATTCCATCGAAATGTCTAGAAGTATTTTGCCACATTTACAGATTTTGGAACAAGTGCACGGTAGTTTAATTTGATATGGGCTTATGACCTGGATAAACTACTTTAAATTGTTAATAATTATAGTTTATGTGAACAGGTCAAAGTTCAAGCATGATCGAGATCAATATTCCAAATGCTGCCATTGAATTCGTTGAAGATGTGATGACAAGTGCTACTAATAGATCCATAATATGAAACATAATTAGTGTCACTGCATGGAACATACTGTGTTCCATGTATACATGACATTGTGTAGGCCTAATACGTGTGTAATGAATTAGCTAATAAGGGAATAAGGGAATATTTCACCATTATAATCAATAATTTATAATGATGTTGCTTCTGGTTGTGAAACTATTACCTATATTATTTTGATAACATCAATTGTGTATATTTTGTGACTTAGTCGGATCCATTAGGTTCTTAAGCTACATCAACTTAGGCTAAGTTCAACGTGCACTTGAACTGCTCTTCAGCATTGTAGGCTATAATTATTAATATACATGCAGCAAGCTTCATACATGCAAAGATTTTATGACGCAGATGTTCTCTTTCGCAGCTCTGATTAAACATATTCTCAGGTCATCAGGTCATTTAAAGTCCTATAATAATTATTATAAGTAGGTTCGAGTGATAGCGCTGACAAATAACTCATTACTCTGGGAAATTACGAGCTGTGCACATTCTTTAGACAAGTACATCTTATTTCTTGCAATATAATCAGTGGCGGTGCCAGGGAGTAGGGGGCTAAGCCCCCCTCCCATAAAACAGGCCATCCGGGGGCTAAGCCCCTAAAAAATGAAATACATCCATGAGATTTCGACCAAATGACTAAAAAAGTCGTTAGAAATTTTTGCGGATGAAAATGGAAAATTTCCTGGAGATTTCTACAGAATGACTAAAAAAGTCTTCAGAAATTTTTGCGGATGAAAATGGAACATTTCCTCCGCGAGGATTCAGCCCCCCAAACTGAAATCCTGGCGCGCGCCACTGAATGTAATTATTGCAGTAGGCCTATTATATAGTCGATGCTAGTCTCGTATAAAAAGTTCACAAAGGATAAGCTTAGTTGTTTTGCTTAGTGCAATCGTGTGAAATGCTTTCGAGTAGGCTTTGCGCGAATGTTCTGGTGAATTGGCGTGTTCTTGCCAATTCGCTCCAATAACATAATATTGCTCTTTGTCATACATGCAGATTTTCACGCTGCTGCCGCTGCTGCTGCTGATCTCGTTAAAAATAATCAGTCTCGCTAGGAGTGGCCGCCGACGGTTGGCCGGCTTATTTGTCCAGTGCACATGAAATGTAAGACGCGTGCTGCCTCTGCCCCTACCTCGCCCCTCCCCCCCACCCCATACTGCATGGGGTAGTGGGAGCACGTGCCACCGAAGAGGAAATGGATCCGGAAGGCCGTGTCATTAATGGAGTGCTTAATTGATCTCTGAGACTCGAATGCGACGCATCTGAACAGAGGCCGCGCCCCGTAAGTCCCATAATGCTCTCCTGCCGACCGCCATCTGATCCGAAATCCAATTTGTCGCATTGAACCATTCTCCGTCTGCATTCACTACAAAGCTCGCCTGACCAACGAACGCACGAATCTGCACCGACAGCAGCCTCTGGTCAAAAGCAGCACATGGGGGTGAGGAGGAGGAGGAGGAGGAGGAGGAGGAGGAGGAGGAGGAGGAGGAGGAGGAGGAGGAGACAGAGGAGGAGGAGGAGGAGGAGGAGGAGGAGGAAGAGGAGGAGGAGGAGGAGGAGGAGACAGAGGAGGAGGAGACAGAAGAGGGGGGACAGAGGAAGAGGAGACAGAGGAGGGGGGAGACAAAGGAAGAGGAGAAAGAGGAGGAAGAGGAGGAGGAGGAGGAGACAGAGGAGACAGAGGAAGAGGAGACAGAGGAGGGGGAGACAGAGGAAGAGGAGAAAGAGGAGGAAGAGGAGGAGGAGGAGGAGACAGAGGAGACAGAGGAGGAGGAGACAGAGGAGGGGAGACAGAGGAAGAGGAGGAGGAGGAAGAGGAGGAGGAGGAGGAGGAGGAGTGAGGCGGAGGGAGGACGAAGGAGGAGGAGGGAGGCGGAGGAAGGACGAAGGAGGAGGAGGAGGAGGATGAAGACGAAGAGGAAGAGGAGGGAGTCGAAAAGAAAGAAGATGGGGGGAAGACAAGTAGAAGGAAGATAACGTTGAAGAGGCTGGGGGATGAATGAGGAACAGAAAGATGCACCGAGCAAGAGGAGAAGGCGGGGAAGGCGGGTGGAATGTGAGAATTAGGAAAGCGAGGAAGAACATGATGAGGGAGGGGTAGGCAATAGTAAACGATATTAGAGCTATAGGCAAGAGGATGGAGATAAGAGAATGGAAACGGAAGGATGAGAAATGATTGTGAGGAAGAAGGACAAGAATGAGGAGAAGGTGGAGGAGGAGAAGCGAACGTCTGGGTCCATTGGAAAAGGATATTGGGAGACTTGAGTGGAGAGCGGTTGGGTGGATAGGTTCGGATAGGCTTGCACTGCTCTAGTGCCATTGTGACTCGCAGAGTTAATGCGCATAATGGTTCTGCGTCGGGGGACGAGGGAGACCTCGGCCGCCCCCGCCGCCGCTGCCGCCAGTGGCCTCCGACCGCGGGCGCAGGAGCAGCGGGGGCGGCGGCGCTTGTCTGGCCTCGTAAAGACGGCGAACGAGGCGGATTATCGATAGCAGGTCAGATATTGAAGAAGGCGGTGATGCAGAGACCAAACGATGCCCTGCAGGGCTGAGCTGTAAGGCCTGTGAATTCGTAAGAATATCACTCCAGTCTCCAGAGTGGAGGCTATATATGGCAGTAGCTATCACAATCACTTATTATGCATGCCGTTTAAATCCAATAATCCAGAGGTCGGCCAGATATACGTCCAGGGATCAGTGACGGCGCCAGGATTTCAGTTTTGATTCCATCCGCCAAAATTTCTGACGACCTTTTTTGTCATCCGGTCGAAAATCGTGGAAATGTTTCAGTTTTGCATGTAAAAAACCCCGGATGGCCTTTTTTAGGGGGCTTGGTCTCCGGGTTGCCTTTTATAGGGGGTTTAGTCCCCTAGGCCCTAACCCCACTAGAGCTGCCACTGCCAGGGATATGCAAAATCTAGCTTGGCCTGTGTAGGATAGCGTATTATCTGAGCTTCGTATATAATTTTTTTCTGTTCATTTAAGTTCATTCAAGTAGTCAAGACATGTAACAATGGCACCAAAATATAATACGGGGGGGGGCTATTTGAAAAAGTTTCGCTGTTTCGGTATGCTCCTTGCGCTGTGGCAAAACGATTTTAAAGCTAGGTCGATCAGCAAATATGGACTAGGCCTACTCTGTATAAGAGGTTTTAGAAATCTCAACTTCTCAGTGCATCAAGAACTTTGCAAAGGGACTCAAAAGAAGTTTTGGCACGAGTGGTGGGCTCATTGAACACAAGTTGTGAAGCACTACCAAGTTCATTTGACAACAGTTATTTGAGATCAGACTTAATAAAATCGTGTTTTTGTTACTTTTTGTCGCGTTTCGTTTTTGAATCGTCAAAAAACGGTGGGTGGCCTCACTAAAAGTGCTATAACTTTTGTCCTGTTTGAAATATTTTGATGAAATCTGAACACCATGTGCAGATATGAATTGTCTATAGGCCTGAAAAATTTCATTTCGATATTCTTACTTTTAGCCAAGATATTGGCCAAAAACCTAATTTTTGTTGCGCTTCGTTTTTGAATTGTCAAAAAACGGGGGGTGACCTCACTAAAAGTGATATAACTTTTGTTCCGTTTGAAATATTTTTGATGAAATCTGGCCATAATGTGTAAATATGAATTGTCTATAAGCCTGTAAAATTTCATTTGGAAATTCCTACTTTTGGTAAAAATATTGGCAAAAAACATAGGGAGGTCTTTTTTGGCGCACCCTGTATAGTCTAGACAGTAACTTGAGGCATCTTAATCGGTCTAAAACACCTGCCAGACATATATCCATTACTAGGCTATATTTTATGATTATACGCTACTTATAATAGTAACTCCCGTCTCCACCATTCGAAGCCATGGTTGCTGACTGATAAGAGGTTGCCATGTTATCTGCGACAATGACATCCAGGACCAGACATGCGGCCATAATGTCAGGTCCCAATTAAACCATCTGTTCTCGATAGACTGCAGCTGATCACTGTACGTGTTGTAACTGAATGGACGACAACGCAAAAAGACGCTTTGACATGGGCGGAGTTTGGTTTCCGTTTGGGGGGAGGGGCTAAAAACTTGGTAACTTGGTCCTTGTTGTTGTTGTTGTTGTTGCTGCTGCTGCTGCTGCTGCTGCTGCTGCTGCTGCTGCTGCTGCTGCTGCTGCTGCTGCATGCATTATGGGGAACCAGCAATTGTGCATGGTGGTGGTTTTGGTGGTGGTTTTGGTGGTGGTGGTGTTGGTGGTGGTGGTGTTGATGATGATGATGATGATGATGATGATGATGATGATGATGATGATGATGATGATGATGATGATGATAATGATGGTGATGATGAAAACAATATAAAAATGGTCCAATGGCGGCGCCAGGATTTCAGTTTTGGGGGGAGAAAATTTTCAGAATAAGAAATGGGGTCCAATGTAGGATTGTAGGCATAATTAAGCTATCTATATGGAACGAGTCCGAACGAAGACTTGATGTAGGCTTATGCGGCAGGTAAGAGATGCAACGAAATGCAACTCGAAGAAACATTTCACTGTGGATCGTTTTTTGCCAAGAGTTGGAAGAGATAATTTGTTTCCCTTGAGTTAAAGACTTAAGGAGTTAAGGAGAGATTTCAGTTTTGCGGGAGAAAATTTTCCGTTTTCAGTCGCCAAAATTTCTGAAATATTTCGAACTTTGTCAAAATTTCTGATGACCTTTTTTTAGTCATCGACCAAAATCTCAAGAAAATTTTCCATTTCAGCCGTCAAAATTTCTGATGACCTTTTTTTGGTCATTTGGTCGAAATGGTCTTTTTTCCGTGTCCGCTCAAACTGTCTGGCAAACCTCGTGCGTACCGTTGCGGTTATTTGGCGGCCGGGGGACTAAAGAGGGTTTTTCGTGCGATAATTTTTTTACATGGGAGAAAAAAATGGATGGCCTTTTTTAGAGAGGGAACTTAGCCCACCTTGCCCCCTAGCCGCTACTGAAACGGTCCACGCTGAAACCTATTTTGATGTCGACAATCCATTTAGGTCGTGTACGTGCACGTGTCTGTTCTTTTGTTCTTTGTAGTTCGAAAGAAGGATTTGGACGACAAAAACTGGGCTCAGCTGGTTGTACGAGTTAACAATCTGAACAAGTCTCGCGATAAAATAACGATTTCATACCCAAACGAAAGGTTAGTTGCAGCGGAATGTATCGATCCGGGATCAGTATGTCTTGGAGCCGAGGGGGGGGAATGAGTATAGGCCTAAGCAGGGTGAGAATTGCCGGGATTTCAACCCCCCCCCCCCAGTCTTTCTTGGATCCAATAGTAAAGTCGGCTTTTCACACCCCATTTCCAAGTGGATCATAGCCTAGTCCACCCCCATTTATTTTGTCCTAAATTCACTTCATTGCAGAAACTTGGAACCATCGACAGCACGTAGACTATAGGCCCTAGACCTATATACTTTGATTGTTTTATTTGTTTCTTTGCTTCGCATTAGGCCCACACTCATACAGAGGACTGGTTTCTTCTTCTTTAGCCGCCTTGTACACGTTTTTGGGCGATAATAGGAGTTCCGAAAAAATTCAAATCTTATTTACTAAATAAAGGCACCAAATTAGTTACATCTATGAAAACAGATTGACGACTAGTTATGTTTGCAAAATAAGCAAATACCTTTGGAGATTCAAAACCTCATCCTTAGCGATAGAAACGGAATTTTAAGTGGAGCGTCATCTATTGCTCAGAGTGAAATCATGACCACAAAATGTTCTCAAGTAACCTATCCTGTAATATAGTCCTTGGCCCACACTTATAGGCCTATTTATGCGCAGAGCAGGCTATTCTTTTGCGTCACCAAGGAGGTTGTAGATTATTATTCGTGAATTAACGTGAGATCTTGATTGTGGATTGTCTTCTTGTCACTGCATAAATTAATTCAAGATTTTTTGTGATACAAGTTAAACGACCCTACTCAATAAGTTAAATCTCTAAAAGAGATCACGTTAAAGACGCTGAATAATTATTCCGTAATACCATTTACAAATTGTTTATAGGTGTTCGAGGCTTTCGAGCGCGTTATGTTCCCCGCTAGATGATGCTAGCCGACATTGTATAATTTTAGATTGTTGTTGAATCTTCATTCTCTCAATATGTAGTCATTGTAAACGACAACCTCGCGCCCGGAAAACAATTTTTTTAATGTTTTTCGCAATACAAGAATTGTAGCATATCTGGCATTCTAAAAGCTGTAAATAAATAAACAAGTGATTTTTAGACTTTCTCGCTGTCCCTGAATGTAGTGTTGCTAACTACGGTAATTTTTTTTCTATTTTAATGTGATTTATTCTCGTTACAAAATTTGCTTTTAGTAGGCCTATTTCAAATGTATGTATGTATGTACACTTGTAATGCCTTGTTATAGCGCCCCTTAAATCTCTCTGCTCAGAGGCGCTCCCGATTACAGAGCGTACACTGCATCGGAGTTTCACGCCGAAGCGCTGAGCAATTGCGAGTGAAGGACTTGCCCAAGGTCCCTACGCGGCAACTTGAGGTGAATTCGAACCTGCAACCCTTCGGCTGTAAGGCGACGAACATACCCACGTACTACACCACCGCGCCCCACAATGTGTGGGACGCGGTGGACTTGCTCAAGGTCCCTACGCAGCAACTTGACTCGGTGGATTCGAACCTGCAACCCTTCGGTTGCAAACGAACATACCCACTTCACCGCCGCGCCCCAGTGTGTGGCAGTCCATAAATGAAGTCACGCAATTTAGGAAGATTTTTGATCTCCCACCCCTCTTCACAAGTCGCATCTAAGTCATACCCCGCAAATAGAATGTCACAAAGCTCTGCAGCCCGCTCCCCGAGAAACTCGATGTTCAGGATGTTATATGCAAATTTCCTTATAACTATCAACGAAGTAACTCATGGCTATAAAAAATACTTAAAACTACACCTGTAGAGGAACAAAGAAAAATGGAGAGAGTATAATTGTGCAATCATTATGCATCCCACAAAATGAAAAACTCTGGTTGAATTCCTACAATTGCTTAAAATATTTAATAACAATGACTCGAAGCAATCCCTTACCTGCTATTACAGTCTTAACTAACAAAAGTCTTCGAAAGCTCCTACAGGGTATTACTTGTGGACGTTGTATGTAAATGAGGTAATTAACGTGGTTAAAAAGAAGATTCAAAATTAAGTGTCTAGAAAATTATATTTTACATTATTTTGTGCATTTCATTGAAAATTTTAAATAAAGTTAAGCATTTTCATGTTTGATGTGATGTCACATTACTTAAGTAATAATAAGACCAGAAATTTGAACAATATTGCAAGCCAAGTAATGTGAAGAAAACTAAAATAGTCATTAGTCAGCAATTTATGGCAGACCCACACATACAAATTTGAGGCCCAGACAGTGACTTTAAATTCTTAGTTGGCAGTCTCCATTGATAATGTGGAGTGACAGATGGTAGCATCAGAGGACACATGCAGCTGTGTCCCCTGCTGGTATAAGATAATGCATCAATCAATCAGAATTTATATAGCACTCCTTCAAGGTACTTACTTAGAGGCGCTCCCAGCCGAGATCAGGCGAGAAAAAAGTCTTCAACAGTTTGTGAAATTGAGAGCAGCTTGGGAGGTGTCGCATAGTCAAGGGAAATCCGTTCCAGGTTGTTGGACCAACCACAGAGAACGAACGGCTCTGCATTGTCGTTGAGCGAGTGAAAGGCACCAATAAGTCGCCATGGACAGAAAAGCGCAGCGCGTGGAAAGTAAGTGGAAAGGGGGAGGCAAAGCTCACACAGATAGGATGGTGCCCAGTTTGATGAGCATCGCCACACCAAAGATGCAATCCTAAATCCTGTCTTCATCATCTGCTGATTAATAGATTGATGCTTCACAAGTGAGTAACGGTTTAGGTCACTCCAAAGACTCGTGCTGCTCCACTTTGGCCAAGATGAAAATTACCCTGATGTGATCAATATATTTGGTTCGTAGATCCAAGAAAGACTGAATTTCTGGAAGCCCTCATTCCTTATGCAGTCATGTAGACCAAGATGACATACATGTGAAGAGAATATAGTCTAAACATAACATCTGCGGCAGAAATGAAGGATAAACACTTTTAAACAGCCTACACAGTGTCTAGTGCATTTTGCACTGAATTTTCATCATGATATGAAATCCACGACACCAGAGCACTTCCACTTCAGCACCGCAGTGACTGACCACGACTAACACTGACACAAACTGGCTTTTAATTTTATCCTGATTCATGTTTTTTGTGAATTAAGTGTTTTATTTAATACAGTATCTGGGTGGCCCAAGATTGCGATACTTTCCATTACATTAGATTGTAATTGTATAATTTTAATTTGTATAGCACTCCGTTAGCTGAAACTTATCAGAGGCTTTAAAAATTGCTTTTCAGTAATGCAACTTCTGATGTTACACAGTTGCTGATATATGCCCCTGAATTAGTTAAACAATAGGAAGGTAGGTCTGTTCATAATATAACTCCCAACGCCAGTTGTAGTGTTTCTGGTGTTCAATCTGCTGAAGCTGTTTCTGTGATATTTTAAGCAATTAAACGTGACATGCTTACTGAATGAGTGAGAGAAATTAAATGTGCAAAATGATAAGATCCAATTTCATGTATATTGTGTGCTGGATCATTTTTATGCAAATGGGATGTTGTGAGTGTACTCAGTTGCAAATTGAACAGGGCCTGTGCAGAGAAATTGCAATAGGTCATCATAAAGCAGAACTACAGAGCCCCTAAAAGGGACACGTGTACAAATATTTTAGGTTATATGCACAACTTGTATAGCATGAGTAATAGTTGCTGTCTTGTGTGCACTGGTGGCACGATTTAATAAGTTGTTTGCATGTGCACTAATTAATTAACGAATTTACGTGCATGTCCCTTTTGGGGCTCTGTAGAAAACTGCTTCACACAGCTTGTGTAATGCACCACTTGCAACAGGAAATGTTTAATTTCCCATGCTAAAACGACAGTGCAGCACAGAGGAAATTCAACAGCTATGGAATAATTTTTGTTTTATATTTGTATATAATTGCTCTTGTGCAAATTTTATTGATATTTATTTAAGGAATACTCTGGTTCTAAGAGGAATACTTCTGGCTTTAAAACTGCTGGCAGAATTCCCAGCAACTTGTAGCATTTATTTATAAGGTCACTACTGACTAGCTGGAAAACTTAAATACAACCTTGAAAGTGGTATAAATATGCAGACATTAAACGTAGCCACTTGCACATGCTTAGACTTAAAGTTTT
Source organism: Lumbricus terrestris (assembly GCA_949752735.1). Classification (NCBI taxonomy): domain Eukaryota; kingdom Metazoa; phylum Annelida; class Clitellata; order Crassiclitellata; family Lumbricidae; genus Lumbricus; species Lumbricus terrestris. Next base: position 64,893,567 of record OX457036.1, read on the forward strand.
TGCATAAATAGTACCATAATGCTTGTATGAATAACAGTGATGCTGATACAATTTACTTTGCTACTATGGCTCTGTTGTTTTCTATCACATGAACTATTAGACATTGCAATCAGCTATGGCATTTGTCCTTGCACATAATTATACTGGAAGAGATAATCAATGGTTGTGTTGATATGACCCAGACAGAGACAGTTAAATTAAGGCATATGCATTGTAAAGTCTGGTTTAGATGACACAAGCAGCATGGGAAGTTTGTTCTGGAGTAAATTGTTCATGTTTTCTTGTGATTTTATGAAATTTTTGGACACTTGCAATTTTTTAAACGAGCTAGTTTTTTGTAGCTTACCCTCAAATTTAAGAATTGTTGGGAAAAGCAATTATATTAGCCCTTGTTTAGTGTGTGCAATGTTGAACACATGTGAAATAACAGAACTACGTTTTAGAGGTTCTAATGTATTTACTGTTTTAAATCTTCAATAAATTGAACGGACTTTATGTAATTTTGCCCAGAAATGCCTAAGACGTCGTCAAAGAAGGGAGCCAGTGCGGCATTGACTAATGGAACACAGAATGCAGACGATTCAGATTCTGGCGATGAGGCGACACAGTCGAGGTCTCAGCTGACTCTCACTCAGGCAGAAAAAACCCTCGCATCTATGTCTCATGTTGAGGTTGAACAGCTGGTCAACGATCTGGTCATATATCTGTTGATTGCAGATCAGAAAAAGATTCCAATAAAAAGACAGGACATCAACAAGAATGTTCTTAAAGACAACAAAAAAGCATTCGCTGGATTAATGAGCAAGGCGAAAGCGAAGCTGGAAACCGTGTTCGGCATTAAACTAATCGATCTTGAGCAGAACCGGTACATACTTGTGAACAGCCTGGATAACCCTGTTGTGGAGGATGTCGATGCCGAGGACCATGCAAGGACTGGACTTGTTCTCGTCATTTTGGCGTTGATTTTCATGAGAGGCAACCAGATCGGAGAAGACGAACTGTTCGAGGCGTTGCGGAAGCTCGGTGTAGACGTCGATCAGCCGCACGAGGTCTTTGGCGATGTCCGTCGACTCGTAACCGTGGAGTTCATTCGTCAAGCATATCTTGAGAGTGAGAAGCTGCAGACAGTTGACCCTCCGAAGCTTATTTTCCACTGGGGACCCAGAGCAAAAGCAGAAACAACAAAGCGAGACGTACTGGAATTTGTCTGCTCGATTTATGGCAATAAGGAGCCAACCGAATGGCGTGCTCAGTGGCGTGACAGTGAAGGCGCAGAGTAGTCCTAGTCTTGACCAAATTACGATTCAGTATGAGAGAACTTTATAAAAGCACTGACTGTTTCATAAGATCCTTCTGAATTTTGAATTCCGTTTTGCATTGAAGAGTACATTTGTTTTACAGTTTTCACAGTTGTTGGATATACTTGATTATTATGTTTACCAGTGTGTACTGTGCAGTTTGATTTTTTTATGGCTTGTGAAATTAGGCTTCAGGTCCATTTAATTTTCAGAAAATGACATACTTAATTTCTTTGTCAAGTCCCGTTGAGAAACCAAACTTAGACTCGTACAAGTACTTAATTTTCAGTACGTTCTTTTATACAATAGTTTGCTTTTTAAATAAAGACTTTGTAAGAGGTAATTTAATCTGTCCAACTAGATACGTTATTACATGTTATATAGAAATTGTCAATCTAGGAATTATATCGCTAAGCATTTGGAAAAATACCATACAACATGTCAGTGTAATTAAAGAGTAGACAAAATATTGTCCATTTCATGCATACCCAACCTGCGATGAAGGTGAAAGAGAGCGCAACAGTACAGACATTGACATAGTTTCTTGTATAAAATTTATTATTATGACATTTTGTGAATGTTGGGGCCACTGCCAGTGCTGTATTTCAAGGAGGTTTTTAAAAAATACTTTCATTAGTTTTGGACAAGTCTGTTTCCATTTCTAATTTGCACCTGAAACGAATTAGTATTCTATTTTTATCAACTTTCTTAAGAAATTCTATGTTGTGGTTACCAAGAATAGTTCAGAGAATGTGTTACTGTTATAAATAAAATATTTGAATGTAAATAAATGCATGGTGTTTTCAACTTCTCTCTTTTATTTCTTAATGCACAATTATTATCATATCAAAAATACCATACAACATGTCAGTGTGATTAAAGAGTAGACAAAACCAATGCATTTTTGCTGCATGTTATGAAAGTTCATACTGATGGCTTTGGTTCAGATAGACCTTGAAGTGAATATTCTGCTAATTTCATACATCAGATATCTTGAACAGTTGAGGAAGGTTCATTGAACTTCAATTTTACAAAGGTTTATTGCAGTTTTAAGCTGAATTACAGTTTGCTTACATAGCTTGATTTTTCTGTCTGTAAATAGGCACCATTGTAATAATTATGATATCTATAATAATTATCTTGTGCAGCATTGGATTGAAACCCATCCAAACTGATTTTCTACTTTTTGGAACTGCACAGCAGCTGAACAAATCTTTGTTGTGTCCTATGCATTTCAATTTGGGGATACTGATTTTCATTCATTCAAGAGATTTATATGGTGCCTCTTTAAGGCTATCTACTCATATGTGCTCCCAACTCAACCTGACTAAAGACAACAGTCTCGAGGTTAGAGTAGACTGTGGCCACAAGGCAGTAGGAATACCCACGTGAAGGCACTGAATCAAGACGAGAAACGCTAAAAGTGTGGAAATTGCAAGTGGATGTTGCCTTGAGCATGATAACAGTGGTGCTGTAGAAGTTATTAGGTTATATTAAATTGTGTGTCTTACCAGGCAAATGTATCCTGTCATTCATCTTCACAGATAGTTTTTATTCTTTGTATGCCCAAAAAGTGTTGGGGTATATTTCTGGTATTTATGATGTGTGCAAGACTGATTGATGATAAGTAGTGCTTAATACACTTGTGACTCTTCTATTCAGCCATATGTTAAAAACCATTGGTAACAGCTTGACATCTGTGGCAATCAGCCCCAATAGTAGGTAATCATTATAATTTGTAAAAGTACTACTAAGAATATGTAAGTGCAATGAAAAATTAAATTCTGAGCGCTGAGCAGTTTTTCTGGGCCAGGGTAAAGCTCTGGATGACCCTAAGCACTGTACATTACATTGTGAGTTTTCAGAAAGTCCCTTTGGTCAACCAGTGTAGATCTAACATTAGCTTGGCATTGCTCCTTAGTCTTATACTCGTGTAAGACTGTAAGTATATACATTATACATCAAGTAACTTTTGTTCACTCTGCAAGTTCAGAGATGTCAACCAGATCAGGATAAGGGCCAAGTCATTGGGCATGTTCGTGGCAACTGGCAACCTGGGCATTACCTTGCTTGATGTGTGCAAGACTGATTGATGATAAGTAGTGCTTAGACAAGACCTATTCTGTCAATCATGGCAGCATTGATTTTCTTGATTGATTCAACACTGGCCATATTTTAGATTACTGGGTCTAATCAAATTCTTGTAGGTTTAAGTTGACTGGGTACACCGTTTAAACGACTCTTGAGAAGTTGTTTGCACTCACTGAGCCTCATGAGCCACTAATTCGCATTTAATGACCTTGTACCAGAAAGAAGTGTAAATAAGAAGCAAATGCCGTCATCAACAGTTCATTTCACGTTGTTGGGATAAATTTGCTGTCGTGTAATTCCTGGAAGCTGCAGATTCTTAACCAACCTGGATCTGAAGAAGACAGTTTGTTCAGGGTTTTGTCACTTATTGTATTGTATCTGACCATTTGTAAAGCGTTCTTGCAGCAAGGACCTTTCAGAAGCACTCCCAGTGCATTCAACCCTGAGAGAAAAGGCGGACGATGGAAGGAACCAATGCAGGCAAATGATCTGGATTGAGTGCAGCTCACTGGACCCATGTGTTATTCTATGGGTTTCCTGATCTATCAGTTTGACATCTCCATTACTTACAGGTGGTGGCTGTAATGTCATTTTGATCATAGATTATATGTCAGAATCTGGACTTGTGTAGTAATCGAACAGGCTGTTGATATTTAACAAATGTACAAAACTCCTCAGTAAGTTCGACACAGTGATAAGTGACCTACTGCAGATTGTACTGTTATGGTAAATATGCTGAATGGAGCCTACATCTTTTGTTGCCAGAGTTGGTTAAGTGCACATTCATCCAGCTGCTATTAAAATAACTTTACCTAATATTTTCTACTGGTAGCTCCTCCACACAACTAAGCTGGAGTGCTTTCATCCCAGTCTTGATGAAAGAAATTTTCAAGTTCTGATAAAAGGTGCAGTTGTTGATGCATGATGTATACCAGGGGTGTCGCACTATTTTCACTGAAGGGCAAGTGGCAATATTTTTCACCAGGTGGTGGGCCGGTGTGCTGAAGGCATCGGAGTAAAATTTGGGTTGGAATCTGGGGGGAGACTTGGTGATCCCATAACCCAGAAACTTCGTGTGAACAAAATTTAAATGGTGCATTATTTTAGCATACAGCACAATTAGACTTTACAATCTTAATTTTGATCTTTATTATTAGTGACAAATCACATTAAACTCATTAAACCCTAAAAATAACTTATATTCTGAAATTGTATAGTCTTTTAGGCAAGTCTCAGCTAGCCAGAAAATCATCATCGGTGGGTCAAGAAATGGCCAGCGGGAAGGCTTTTTATCACCTGATGCATACCATTGTAGGATGTGTTGGATTCTACCAGTGAGGGCTAAAAAAATGGTTCTCCAACAAGGTGTGCTGAAGAGGTAATGAGAGCTGGAAGCCAATTTTTGTATCAAACTTCCTGTATTGTGTCTTTCAGAACGGAACCTTTAGAAATACGTATAAATGAAGATCCGATATGTACAAAGCTTCTTCCTGGATCAGTCATCCCAAGCCAATGTTCCTTTAAGGTAATAATAATAATAATTACGACAATTGTATGAAGCGGTAACACAGCCATGTCGTTACAAGGTCGCCTGGGTAATCAGTGTAAATGATTACAGACTTACTTTTAAATGCATTACTGTAACTTCTGTGAGACTGACTAATTTATTACAAGAAAGCAATGCATACCATTTGATTAAACTATATAGTTAAAGAACTGAAGCTTGATTTTAAGCCAGGTATCTTACTATTTTTTGTAATTCATGCATTAACTATAATTAACTACATGATAAAAAACACAATCTGACCTACTTGAGTGAACCATTCTGTGAAGGTTACCGTATATGCAGAAGGTTTTGGTATGGATGTACATAAGTTGTCAATAACATTTGACCTTAAATACAACAGCATTTGAGCTTAAATACAACAGTATAATCCCAAACTTGGACAACCATGTGACATGGTTTTGGTAGCTTGACTATCAAAATTTTATTGCAATAAAACACAGGATTCAAGTCCAAATAAGACTAAGAGTGATTGAAAGTCGATGAAAATTAATGTATATGTAAACTTCTTTATTATCAAATCTGAGTCAATCTGACATGTTTCTGACAATAGACCTGTCTCAACAACTTTGTAAAATGGATTCATTACAGGAATTTAATTTAAAAACTCGAATGTAATGAAAAAGAAATTTCAAGTGTGCAATGAAGCAATTAAAATTTGTTACGTGTTTCAAGAACTTGGCAATCGCTGAATTTGAACAAGACTTAAATGCTATTGTTATTAAGAAAATTTGATATAGCACACCTACTAGGCAGACTTCTTGGTTAATATGTTTGCCTTTACTGTCTGTACCCAATATTCAGGCTCGTGCATGCAGCATCACATGAATTTGAAACTTAATTGTGACCTAAACCACTCGCGCATTAAGGATCAGGTTGTCCAGATGCTGAATTACCATACTTATGGTTGCAGTTGAGCTGTAATATCCATTGAATAAACATTGAAGAAACACTGAAGAACTATTTGCAGAAAGGTGTAATAGTGATGTTACTGATGTACCTCACAGGCTCACACCATCATTTAAGGAACTACTTGTGAATTGTTTTGAACATTCTGTTGTAGGTCAGTTATGCGGAGAAGGGGGAAATAAAGGTGAAGCTTAGGAAGTCGGAACCTGAGGATTGGATGCATCGGTGGAGTCCATCACGTGATACAGTGCAACAACACCAACCGGCCATAGCGATGAATCAATGTTGATGAACAGTTCCATGCATCTGTCTTCAAGATCTTTTCATCTGTCTAACTGCACTTGGTGAATGTAAATGTACAGTATGAAAACGGATTTAAAAAACTTTTTCAGAGGGATATGATTTGGATTTTTATAACATAAACTGCGCATGAATTTCATATTGTTGTACACAGCTTAGACTTGTGCAACCATTTCCCTAATTATGCAAATTTAACACTATGAGTAAATTAAGAGGTGCTAGACAGCCAGATAATTTTTTAAATCATCACAGGTGCCTAATAAAAGTACCTCACTCATCAGTTACTAAGTAACACAAATAGCAGCAGTTCTAGGCTCTCTTTAAACAAACCTCTAATGTGATAAGTTAGTTAATTAACGAATATTTATTTTGTTATCCCTGTGAAAAGTTAGCATTATTTCACAAGCCAAAATTCTTAAAGGTGTTGTGAGAAATAGAAAACATGCGCAGGAGTTGCATGACTTTGTTTCTTTATCTACTCAAAACACAAGTTTTTTAGCGCCTCCATCTGCATCTGATACGAGTGAGAGGATACAAGTGATTCAGAATCAAATATTTCTGTTTCAGTATATATATATTATGTACAAAATAGGAAAAGGAATGCTTCAGATTAATAAGACATGTAATGTATTCACATTAAAATGGTTTAGTGATAGTAATTAGAACTCAGTTGAAAGTTATACTCCATTGTTCTAAGTCATGAGAAAATGTCCGAAAGTATTATTAGACAACTGAACTATGAGTTTACCACAGAGTGAAAAGATGTAAATCATTCCACATGCCAAAACATGGCCAATTGAAGCTGCTCTAAAAACAGTGGTCTAATGATTTACAATATCATTGTGCACTTAACTGATTTCTGTGAGTTCAAAAAAGAAAAAAAATGTAGTTGAACTTTTTATGATCCTTATAATTTTTTTAAATTTGGGAATGTTGTAGTGTTTAAAAGTAAAAATCACACATGACTTGTTTGTTGTATACATGTAATGGTTTGTCAAACTTTTCAGTCATTTTAAAACTCTTGAAAAGCAGACTTTTGGAAAGTATTGACCTATGTGTGTATAAGAACGTTGACATGTATTTGAGAGTTTGCTGTTAAACTGTTGGAAAAGTAAGCTGATGAATTAATTGCCAATGTATTTACTGTTTGTAGGCTGCTGTCATTTAACTGTATCATAATCAAGCAGCCGAATCTATGTAATGCTTTTCAGCTTCTATGATTGTTGTGTGAATTACATCAGTTATTTAAACTGTTGGTGTTATTTCTTCAACTTATATTGCACCAAAATTCCAGACAAACCTATATGCTAAGCAGTGGAAGTCCTACAAATTTTTAATTCTGTTCATTTCTATCCACTCTGTTAGTTTGATGATGTCTTTTAAGTTAGGATTGATTGTTTCAACTGGGTTGCCCCATTTTCTGTCTTTGGGACTGTGGTGCCATATGGCTTTGTCCAGCAGATTTCAAATTTCTTATAAGCAAGTTGATACCTTTTGCATGACAGTAACAGCTCTATGGACGTTTTTGGGTTTATCTAGAGGACTTTGGATTAATCAGCACAGATTAATTTCAACAGTTCCTTCTTGGTGCTGGGATTTCTATGCTAAGTTATTGGTGCTGTGATTTCTTAGCAAATATGACACAGTTCAGTACTTGATTCTCTCTATGCTCAGTAGTGTCGTGGTTCACATGCTGGACTCAGCACTTAAAGTGTGACTAGACGGTAACGGACGGCATCCATGCACTTATTTTAAAATCCGAACACTGTCCCACCACTTATACACCAGCACAGCTTGGAAAGGTAAGGGGCATCCAGACTTTAAGTGCTGGCTGGGCTGTAAATCAAGACATTTGGGATTAAACTCCCTGCCAGAGCAAAAATTTGGTTTTTGACTTCTGCTTCACAGGCACGACCTTGCAAACCCAGCATTGACTATACACTGTTGGTGCAAGAATGACGCTGCGTGAGAGAGAACTGACCACCTGCCCTCATATGCCGAGGCTAAGCAAAGGAAGTTGCTAACACTTCATATTCAAGCCATCACATGACTGCTTCAAGGAATGCCTTCTTCTCCGTGTGCAGCACGATGCAGGTCTGCAGCACATCACACAACTCATCTTCTCCATTCATCTTTGTCCATCGCAAGTTCTGCCTATCTCGGAACATCCCCGTCTTTTTTGCCACATTTCCAATGTGCAGCTTAGGTTGAGGAATGATTGCAGAATTTCAGAGAGAAGGAAACTGAAGGCCGATTTTATTGATCAGTTAAATACTAGCACATGTCAGCGCTGGCAGGATCGAATATTTGTTATTGAAATCATGTACAGGGTGGGCCAAAAAAAGACCCCCCTACGTTTTTGCCAATATCTTGGCCAGAAGTAGGAATTTTGAAATGAAATTTTACAGGCTTAAAGACAATTCATATTTACACCTGATGGCCAGATTTTATCAAAATATTTCAAACAGAGCAAAAGTTATGCCACTATTATGGAGGCCACCCACCGTTTTTTGACGATTCAAAAACGTAACGCAGTGAAAAGTAGGTTTTTGCCGATATTTTGGCCAAAAGTAAGAATTTCGAAATGAAATTTTACAGGTTAATAGACAATTCATATTTACATATGATGGCCAGATTTCAAAAAATATTTCAAACAGAACAAAAGTTATATCACTTTTAGTGAGGCCACCCTACGTTTTTTGATGATTCAATAAAAAGTCAAAAAACGGTGGGTGGCCTCACTAAAAGTGATATAACTTTTGTTCTGTTTGAAATATTTTTATGAAATCTGGCCATCATATGTAAATATGAATTGTCTATTAACCTGTAAAATTTCATTTCGAAATTCTTACTTTTGGCCAAGATATTGGCAAAAACCTACTTTTTGTTGCGTTACGTTTTTGAATCGTCAAAAAACGGTGGGTGGCCTTCCTAAAAGTGGCATAACTTTTGGTTTGTTTAAAATATTTTGATGAAATCTGGCCATCAAATGTAAATATGAATTGTCTTTAAGACTGTAAAATTTCATGTCGAAATTCTTACTTTTGGTCAAGATATTGGCAAAAAACCTAGGGTGGGTCTTTTTTATGGCCCACCCTGTGTAATAAATAAATAAATAATCGTTTCTTTAATTCAACGCTTGCAAACGCACTGCGCTTTACATTTACAAGTTATGTAGTAATCTTAATTATAAACTTAACTACTAACTGAAGTTATGCAGTAATCTTAATTATAAACTTAACTACTAACTGAAGTTATGCAGTAATCTTAATTATAAACTTAACTACTAACTGAACAGACAGCTTTGCAATTACACGGCGCTAATAGCAGCCTACAAAGCAAATCCTCCCAACGGGGGCTCGAACTCGCTACCTCTCGCACTCTACGCCAGCGTGTTATCCATTGAGCTACCGGGCCCCCCAAGCAATGAAAGTAGCAGGCATCGCCGTTTCTCTTAATTGCCTTGTTATAATTATAGCAATACAGAAGTTGCCAGATAAAATTTAACTCAGCCACTGTTCTTACTCTGACAGTGCCAGTACCAAGCCCGAATAAAGGAGGAGGGCGATGCTAATGACATTTTGTTAACACAAACTGAGACTAGCCTACTATATTATAGCCTACAGTGTACGAATTGTGGAAAAATAACTTCGGCTCTTAAAAAGAAAAAATCTTTAAAAAAAATACTTTTCAATCATTTACTTACTTACTTGATCCAGGCAAGGACGTAGCCTAATCAAGGAACTCCGCCACTGGTTGCACTCTGCCAGTGCCAGTCCCAAGCTAAAAGAGGTGGGCGTCGCTAATGGTCTTTGTTACCACACAGTGACGCTAAACTGCAACTACCACCATACCACCACGCAATCAAGGACTTTCTGTCCTTGGGAAGTAATACCTTCTGTGGTAATACAGATTCCTTTCATGACCAGGAACTTTGTGAACAACCAACGACAGCTAAGAATGAACGACAGTACCTGTAGAAAAAGTTACACGTGATCAATAACATCGAATCCGTGATTGGATAATAATTATTTAGACGTCATCATTGCAAACAAAGGGTTCGGATGACGTATATCCTTTGTCATGGTAACGTAAGTTTTCGTTGTAGATGTGAGTTTATTATTTTGAAGATTTCATTCGAATTTTTCATTTTAAAGTCGATTTTAGATTCCTTATAAGAGATTTTTGACAGAAATGACACGCCTAGTAGTCAGAAAGAAGAAGATCGGCGAGGTCATCGACATTACAAGGTTTTTAAAATCGTTTTTTATCGAAATATTCGAAGTATCGAGCTAACACGATACGACGCGAGAGAAAAATGACTTGCCGAAGCTAATTGTTTAGTTTAGTACTTTAGTTTATTTCTATGGCAAGGGTGGCACGCCTATATAATTAGACATAGCCATAATAATATGACACCTCGACCCGGACCACCATGGACTACTCTTACGGACAACCCTTTTGACTCAACGCATTTGATCCTGATCCTATGGTAACTCGACCCGGACCACCACGGACTACTCTCACGGACAACCCTCCTAACTCAACGCAGCGCTCGTGAATAAGCCGGTGCCCCGCGCTTGGCTTTCCAGTGGCGCTTTAGAAATTATGAGATTACGATTACGATTACGACTACCACCCAAATATGAAATTAATGAGGAATTTAAATGCCTTTACAGAATTTTTTTATATTCTGTTCGCTTAAAAGCAGTGTTTAATCTAGTCCCCCTCCTCTGGGGGGGGGGGAATTAGAGTTTCTGGTGGGGGGAGACATTTGAACGTCCGAAGGACGCTCGTGACACACGTAGCATCGAGACTGGGAGGGGTAGGGGTATGGGGATGCACCCCCCATCAGAAACTTTTTGAATTTCCACATTGCAATGGCAGCATTTTAAGGTGTTTTCTTAACAAAATAGATGTACTTTTTCAGCGACCCATTAGAAAATTTTTGAATTTCCACATTGCAATGGCAGCATTTTAAAGTGTCGTCTTAACAAAATAGCTGTACTTTTTCAGTGACCCATTAGAAAATTTTTGAATTTCCACATTGCAATGGCAGCATTTTAAGGGGTCATCTTAACAAAATAGCTGTACTGTTTCAGTGACCCATTAGAACATTTTTGAATTTCCACATTGCAATGGCAGCATTTTAAGGTGTCGTCTTAACAAAATAGCAGTACTTTTTCAGTGACCCATTAGAAAATTTTTGGATTTCCACATTGCAATGGCAGCATTTTAAGGGGTCATCTTAACAAAATAGCTGTACCGTTTCAGTGACCCATTAGAAACTTTTTGAATTTCCACATTGCAATGGCAGCATTTTAAGGGGTCGTCTTAACAAAATAGCTGTACTTTTTCAGTGATCCATTAGAAAATTTTTGGATTTCCACATTGCAATGGCAGCATTTTAAGGGGTCATCGTAACAAAATAGCTGTACCGTTTCAGTGACCCATTAGAAACTTTTTGAATGTCCACATTGCAATGGCAGCATTTTAAGGTGTCATCTTAACAAAATAGCTGTACTGTTTCAGTGACCCATTAAAAACTTATTGAATTTCCACATTGCAATGGCAGCATTTTAAGGTGTCGTCTTAACAAAATAGCTGTTCTGTTTCAGTGACCCTTAGAAACTTTTTGAATTTCCACATTGCAATGGCTGCATTTTAAGGTGTCATCTTAACATGATAGTATCATATATTATAGTAGTAAAATAATGTCATTATAATCATATAATAATAAATAATATCACGGTATATTATAACACTTCATGTAAAACAATGATGAAAGCAGTAACTCAGGGGTTATTTTAAGGAATTTTCTCAACTGCACATAAATGACGTTTTTTGAGACTGGACATAAGAAAGTCCTTGATCAGGGATTTGTCCCCCAAAGCTGAAGCAGCTTTTGGTGAGCGCTCGTTAATAAGCTGGTGCTTTGCGCTTGGCCTTCGACTGGAGCTTTAGATGTTTGAATATTAAGATTTTCCGACTTTATAAAAATTCATATTAAAGATCAAAATCAATTGTTATGACAATGTTTGACTCAAAGTTCATCATGGCAAAATCTCCAAATGAATTAACGAATGAAATCAGCTAGACGTTTTTAGACGTTTCAGACTTTTCAATATCCTTAATCGACTAGAGATCCTTTAAAGATCCCGTACAGATCCTCTGCTGTTGCTGGAATTGGAAATAGCTCAGAAAGATTGCTAAGTGCAAAAAAGTTCAATGGTCTTATATGTTCCTGGACACTTCCAAAGTTTCGTTAGTAATCTTAAGTAAGGATACGTCTAAATGTTGCTTTTCTGCTCTGAAAGCCTGGTCATTAAGATCAACATGATATTGTTTTGCTAAAGCTAAAGCTAGCAGACAAGATGAGATATTTCCCCAAGAAATAAAATCTTTGAGCTAATTTCAAATTTTGTATAAAATATAACCCACTAACTGCAAAATACGATGTAAGACCGATAAATATCATTAGTAAACCTCCAAACTGGTCATTATTGATCGATAGACCTATACTGACACCCACCTCAACACGAATATATACTGTTGAGGCTAATAGCAGTTTTAACCAGGAGCCGCGTCGCCCAGTGTTTAATCTAGACGTCTCTGGGGGGAAAGTTCCCCCCAGGATTGACATTCCCCCCCCAGAAAAATTTGCCGAAATATTGGTTTTTAGTTACTGTTTTCATCATTGTTTTACATGAAGTGTTATAATATACCGTGATATTATTTATTATTATATGATTATAATGACATTATTTACTACTACAATGTATGATAATATCATGTTAAGATGACCCCTTAAAATGCTGCCATTGCAATGTGAAAATTCAAAAAGTCTCTAATGGGTCACTGAAAAAGTACAGCTATATTTTGTTTAGATGACCCCTTAAAATGCTGCCATTGCAATGTGAAAATTCAAAAAGTTTCTAATGGGCCACTGAAAAAGTACAGCTATTTTGTTAAGACGACACCTTAAAATGCTGCCATTGCAATGTGGAAATTCAAAAAGTTTCTAATGGGTCACTGAAAAATTAGAGCTATTTTGTTAAGACAACACCTTAAAATGCTGCCATTGCAATGTGGAAATACAAAAAGTTTCTAATGGATCACTGAAAAAAGTACAGCTATTTTGTTTAGACGGCACCTTAAAATGTGGAAATTCAAAAAGTTTCTGATGGGGAGGGGCGCATCCCCTCCCCATACCCCTCCCTCTCCCAGTCTCGGTACTTCGCGCATCACGAGCGTCCGAAGGACGCTCAATTGTTCCCCCCCCCCCAGAAACCTCAATTCACCCCCAGAGGAGGGGGACTAAATTAAACACTGCGCGTCGCCGATCTACATGTAAATGATATTTTACCACACCATTAGGGTATGACGGCTGGAAATTTTATATGCTACAAGCTCTGGTGTCATTCATTCATGAGAACCAGAATGTGTGTGTGTGTGTGTGTGTGTGTGTGGGTGAACATAGCCGCAGACTTGGTCCTGGGTTTGTGGAAACGAACGAGCGACCGAAGGACAATAATTTCCAATGCACGAGCACCTAGCTGGGTAGTGGTATTTGGATGGTGATGTACCAATCCCATTTTCAAATTTTGTTTAATTTCCACACTGCAATGGTGGTATTCTAAGATGTAATTTAGCGAGGTTGCTCATCATTTCAGTGCTGATAGTCATGGTTTAGGACTTTAATAAGTGTCCCGTCCCATTGTTTAAATATTTTTTACAACATTATAATAGCAACTTTTAGACTGTGATCTTAAAAAAATTGCTCACAAATTTCACGCCAAAAGGCATGGTTTGAGACTTCAATAAATGCCTCTCCCCATTGTTTACATTTCTGAATATCCACACTGTAACAATCATCTGAACAAAATTGCTCTTTTTAAATGCTGACAGCTATGGTTTTTAGAGATTAGAGAGTCTCATCCTTATTGTTTAATTTTTTCATTTGCTCGCTGTTAATCTGGCATTTAAAGCTGTCATATGAAAAAATTACCTACCGGTGCTCATAATTTTCTTTTCTCGTCCATTGTTTGAAAAAAAGTCATTTGCCCACTGTTGTAGTAGCATTTTAAGCTGTTACCTTGACAATGTTAATCATAATTTGGTACTCAGAGACGTGGTTTAAGACTTGAATAATTCCCCCTACCTGTATCTTAATTATTTTTAAATTTACACAACGTAATGGTGGCAGTTTAGGCTGTCATCTGTATCAAAATTGATAATTATGGACAAGCAGTGGATAACACCGTAGAAATCTATAATAATGTTTGTGATAATATTTCTGAAATATTTGGGGGATATAAGATATAAGCACCTCCGTCACCACCACAAGTTCCGGGTTCCGTTCCTCGATCCTATCCCATCTAAGTCTACACCCTGTGCGAGATGCTCGTTCAATAACATAGGCCTACGACGCCCTACGTGTATCTTTCAGATTCTGAGGATGGTGATTTTTGGATGGGATCACATAAACTCAAAAAGGGTGCGTGTAATATGAGGATATATGGAGAATTTGGAAGAAAATTTGAGTATGCATTGACCTACAATCCTACGTCATGTATGTATGTATTGGATAGCCTGTGTGGCTGAAAGGCTAGCTCAGTCTGGATGTCTGCCTGATTAATTCTTTTCTTTTCATCGTCTGTCTCCAGTTAGATACTTGGGTTGTTATATTATTAATAGTAGACTATTTTGCTTTATGCGTCTGACTGTTTACGTCCCTTTCTGCTTCAGCCTGTCAGAGTAAGCGGCAAAAGCAGGAGAAAGTAGACTACCAGTGTTTAATCTAGACGTCTCTGGGGGGGAACTTTCCCCCCCCCAGGATTGACATTTCCCCCCCAGAAAAATTTCACAAAATGTTATTGGCTTTTAGTAACTTTTCATCGTTGTTTTACTTGAAGTGTTATAATATACCGTGATATTATTTACTATATTATATGATTATAATGACATTATTTACTACTATAATATACGATACTATCATGTTGCAATGAATATAACTTACTGTATATATTTAGATAAACACTATTTTTTTCTAACTAAAAACAGAGATGACATCTCCTCCAGAAAAATTTGTCAAAATGTTAGTTGCATTACATGAACTGTTATAATAATATAACCGTAATATTATTTACTGCTACATGGTTGTAGTAAATATTTACTGTAATATTATATGACAAAATCCAGCAAAAAGGAGTATAATTTACTGTTAATATTTGTACAAATACTATTTTTGTACAACTGAATGGCTATCAAGTGCTATCCTTCACATTTTAAACTGTCAAATTTCAAACTGTTTTGGTCCTATTATCTGAACACCTAGTAAAACAACATCATTACTACAAGACTAGTGGCTTCTTGATTTTGGTACCGGTAGTTTATTAGCTCTTGGTAGATTTGTGTACCATTAAATATGATTTCGGAAAGTGTGTACTGGTCAGCAACTCAGGGCCATATGGAAAAACTGGGATAAGCTGACAGTTTCTGATTACAGTGCTGAAAAGTCAGCTTATTTACACATGTAAACAGTAATTCATTAAAATAACCCAGCAACAGCAGAACTGAGCTGCTAAACACGATACATAAAGATTTTTTATTGTAATTATATAATATATATATATTGAAATCCTAAAACACTTTTTATCAGTACTGAAATAATGGAGTGATTTTGTTAAAATGGCGTCTTCAAAGGGTACCATTGCAATGTGGAAATTCAAGAAGTTTCTAATGAGTCACTGAAAAAGTACAGCTATTGTGTTAAGATGACACCCTAAAATGCTGCCATCGCAATGTGGAAATTCAAAAAGTTTCTAATGGATCACTGAAAAAGTACAGCAATTTTGTTAAGATGACACCTTAAAATGCTGCCATTACAATGTGGAAATTAAAAAGTTTCTAGTGGGTCACTGAAAAAGTACAGCTATTTTGTTAAGATGACATCTTAAAATGCTACCATTGTAATTTGGAAATTAAAAAAGTTTCTCATGGGTCACTGAAAAAGTACAGCTATTTTGTTAAGATGACGTCTTAAAATACTGCCATTGCAATGTGGAAATTCAAAAAGTTTCTAATGGGGCACTGAAAAAGTACAGCTATTTTGTTAAGACAACACCTTAAAATGCTGCCATTGCAATGTGGAAATACAAAAAGTTTCTAATGGATCACTGAAAAAAGTACAGCTATTTTGTTAAGATGACACTTTAAAATGCTGCCATTGTAATGTGGACATTCAAAAAATTTCTAATGGGTCACTGAAAAAGTACAGCTATTTTGTTAAGATGACATCTTAAAATGCTACCATTGCAATTTGGAAATTAAAAAAGTTTCTAATGGGTCACTGAAAAAGTACAGCTATTTTGTTAAGACAACACCTTAAAATACTGCCATTGCAATGTGGAAATTCAAAATGTTTCTAATGGGGCACTGAAAAAGTACAGCTATTTTGTTAAGACAACACCTTAAAATACTGCCATTGCAATGTGGAAATTCAAAATGTTTCTAATGGGGCACTGAAAAAGTACAGCTATTTTGTTAAGACAACACCTTAAAATACTGCCATTGCAATGTGGAAATTCAAAATGTTTCTAATGGGGCACTGAAAAAGTACAGCTATTTTGTTAAGACAACACCTTAAAATACTGCCATTGCAATGTGGAAATTCAAAATGTTTCTAATGGGTCACTGAAAAAGTACAGCTATTTTGTTAAGACAACACCTTAAAATACTGCCATTGCAATGTGGAAATTCAAAATGTTTCTAATGGGTCACTGAAAAAGTACAGCTATTTTGTTAAGACAACACCTTAAAATACTGCCATTGCAATGTGGAAATTCAAAATGTTTCTAATGGGGCACTGAAAAAGTACAGCTATTTTGTTAAGACAACACCTTAAAATACTGCCATTGCAATGTGGAAATTCAAAATGTTTCTAATGGGGCACTGAAAAAGTACAGCTATTTTGTTAAGACAACACCTTAAAATACTGCCATTGCAATGTGGAAATTCAAAATGTTTCTACTGGGTCACTGAAAAAGTACAGCTATTTTGTTAAGACAACACCTTAAAATACTGCCATTGCAATGTGGAAATTCAAAATGTTTCTAATGGGGCACTGAAAAAGTACAGCTATTTTGTTAAGACAACACCTTAAAATACTGCCATTGCAATGTGGAAATTCAAAATGTTTCTACTGGGTCACTGAAAAAGTACAGCTATTTTGTTAAGACAACACCTTAAAATACTGCCATTGCAATGTGGAAATTCAAAATGTTTCTAATGGGTCACTGAAAAAGTACAGCTATTTTGTTAAGACAACACCTTAAAATACTGCCATTGTAATTTGGAAATTCAAAAAGTTTCTAATGGGCCACTGAAAAAGTACAGCTATTTTGTTAAGACGACACCTTAAAATGGTGCCATTGCAATGTGGAAATACAAAAAGTTTCTAATGGATCACTGAAAAAAGTACAGCTATTTTGTTAAGATGACACTTTAAAATACTGCCATTGCAATGTGGAAATTCAAAATGTTTCTACTGGGTCACTGAAAAAGTACAGCTATTTTGTTAAGACAACACCTTAAAATACTGCCATTGCAATGTGGAAATTCAAAATGTTTCTAATGGGTCACTGAAAAAGTACAGCTATTTTGTTAAGACAACACCTTAAAATACTGCCATTGTAATTTGGAAATTCAAAAAGTTTCTAATGGGCCACTGAAAAAGTACAGCTATTTTGTTAAGACGACACCTTAAAATGGTGCCATTGCAATGTGGAAATACAAAAAGTTTCTAATGGATCACTGAAAAAAGTACAGCTATTTTGTTAAGATGACACTTTAAAATACTGCCATTGCAATGTGGACATACAAAAAATTTCTAATGAGGAGGGGGATTTGCCCCCTCCCCATCACCCTACCCCCGTAGTGCGCTACGCGCCTCACGAGCGTCCTTCGGACGCTCAACTGTCTCCCCCCCCAGAAACCTGAATTCCCCCCCCCCAGCGGACGGGGACTAGATTAAACACTGGTAGACTACGATGGCCAAGAAGTTGTCATTATGGTATGAAGGATAACCCCGGCCTTTACAACTTTATCAGGATATCAACCTACAGCAGGCCTTGAATCTTCATCCGCCCATACATTTAGCCTACTGCGAATTGTTCTGTCTGCATGCAGCCTATGTGTAATTTTTAGCAGAACCTTGTCTTCGATTACATCACCCATTTTCCCCGCTCTTACTTCATGCACACGGGGGTGACCTTCGCCGAATCGGTCTAATGCTTAACTTGAAAACTGCATGTAATCACCATATCTATTATAATTCACGCCAAATTTCAACAGGCCTGCTCTTTTCCTGAACATAAATATCACCCAAATAAACCGCCTCAAAGATGTTCACTTTGGGCTGTTACTATCATGTTTGTGTCCAACTTTTTACCATTAACTTCTCGTCGGTTCACGCAACTAGGCAAAAAGTAACTGCACAAGATCTGATTTTCAACTGCACAAATCTCTTTCCCAACTGCACACTTTGTGTCCAGCTGCACGTTAAAATAACCCCTGCAGTAACTAAAAACCAATATCATTTCGTCAAATTTTTCTGGGGGGGAAATGTCAATCCTGGGGGGGAACTTTCCCCCCCAGAGACGTCTAGATTAAACACTGGCTTAAAAGTTGAGCAATCGTATGCAAAGAATAAACAGTTGGCTTAATTTTACGTCAAGATACACAAAACACGTTAAAAAGCAGTGAGGCCTATTAAGAATGTTTGCATTCCTGAACCCACAGAAACACATGCTTCGTGATTTTTTGAATGATTTTTTATGTAGGCTAATAAATTTTCAATCATTTGTTTCAGAGTTACACTAAATAGAGATCATTCTCTGCAAGGAAACTGGCTCGAGATCACTGTCAAAGGCAGGTAAATAGCACACACTTTAGTTTATATGAAGAGGATAGCGATTGACGTGTAAAAAGTCTGGTATTATTTTGTTGTTTAATAATTAAAAATTCATGCTAAAGAGAGAGCAGGAGGCAGTAGAGTGCAGTTTATAAGAAGAGCAAGAAAAGCATAAGTTGAGATTTGTAGGAGTAATTATAAGTTGTCTTCACTGCGCATTTATATTGTATACCTGCATATTGTATACCACACTGAAGAAACACGTGTATGCCATATGCATTTTGTTCCTGCAGGTCTTTCTCTTTACAACAACCAGAAATTGCACCTCGAGCGCAATTTATGACAGACAGAGTGGTCTACAAATATATAGCCTATTAAGCCTACACCAGTTCTTCTCAGAGTAGACCCATTTAAAAAAAATGCACTTTAATTTCCTTAACTTTCCGATATTTTAGGGTTTAACTGTAAAATCTAATATTATTGCAATATTATGCAGACTACTGATTAAAGCCCTGTGCTTTATGAAATTATGATAACAGTGCTGTTGAAGTTTTTAGATTAGATAAAGTTAGATGACATTTCCGGAATTCCGGAAGCTATTTAAAGATTAGGACAAAGGTAAAGATGCCAGTTATTTCCTTATTCAGATTCTTAGGTTTAAATCTTAAAAGCAATTTGAACTATATGAGGATATTTCATGCTGACGATGTGTATATGTATATTAAAATTTATATGTGCACTTTTAGATCAAATACTTTAATGTATAACACAGAAGTATACATTTTCAAGTTTGGTTTAATCTATTTCAGATCATGAACTTATCTCGTATGGCTAAGAAAGTTCTTCATCTCCAGCTGATAAAAATTTTAAAAATTCAGAAAGTCAACCTTAAAGTGAAGCTAAAGTCAAAGCCTTTACATCAGAAGTAGGCTACAGGCATCCAGAAAGTCAGCTACAAAGTAAATATCATGACAAAAGATGACAGGTATTTCCAATTCAGTTGTTGTGTTGTTTAATAAGTGAAACAATTTAGGAGCATAAAGTGCTTTTCAGCTGATAAATATAAAAAGCATCAAGAAATCCAGCATTGTAGAAGTATAAAAAAAATGTGAACTTCAGAGATGACATAAGAGTTAGTCAAGACACCAGTTAGTTCTAGTTCAGGTTCTTCTAATTTTTGACAACTTTAAGACACTTATAAAACTATACACTTGAAGACTCCTTAAGACAAATAAACCACTTTACAACACCAGTGATGGGCACTTAACCAATTTTTTTTAGTTATAGGCCTACTATAACTATTTTTCAGGTAAAAAAGTTTAACTAAAAGTCGGCAAATCATTTTTGTAAATAAGTTAACTAAACTGAAAATAGTTAGTTAAACATATCGAACTTAAAAAATCTTTTGTGATAAACTTGAAACATATTCACAATAACAGAGGTATACAGAGAGGACCAATGACAGTTTCACTTTCAAGCTGAGTGGTGTCTTGTGTACTAGAATAACAATGGTCATAGTACTATTAGTACAGCTCTGTCAGGAAATAATGAAGACATTTGCTATTTTTAACAATGATGCATTGATCATTCAATACACTTCACTGACTTTGTAGCAAAAGCAATTACTCTGATTGTTCATGAGTCATGACAATAATGTTCAGCATCAGCAAGACCATTGTCAGATTTGTATCTGGATCGTAAGAAAAGAGGATCATAAAGGGTATCGCCAAACATTCGACATCAGCGTCTGAGTCTAACATCAGCGAAACAAGTAGCGACTAAAAACTATTGATTTCAAAGTGTACCATCGACTTGACTCATAAAAAGCAATGTTCTTATTTGCAAGCACTGCGCTTTAATACATATTCTGTGCAGAGGCAACAGCAGTGACCAGTTTTAATTAGTAAGTAAATGTCACATTAAGTTGTTGACAAAACTTGACAGTGTTTGCTGTTCATTTCGGAAGATGGATGTGTGTAGTTGCTGACCTTGTATCACTTAGGTAATAACTAAAATATATTAGTGAAATACTTATAATTATTATTGACTTTTTTGTATAGTGCACCTTCATGGTAATATACTCAGAAGTACCCTGCCTTACCACTCGAGCGGACGGAACTAAGGATAGCCATCCTGGTATTCGGATTCGAACCCTGGCTCACCAGAAATGGTGTCAGAAGTGAGGTACCTTCGTTCATCAATGACCACCAGAAGACAAACCCTGACTTACCACTCGAGAAGGTGGAACTAGGCATAGCCATCCTGATATTCAGATTCGATTTTCGGTTCGCGGCAAATAGTGTCAGAAGTGGGATAGCTTGGTTTTTCAATGACCACCAGAAGCCGTACCCTGACCTACCACTCGAGAAGGCAGAACTAGGGATAGCTATCATTGTATTCGGATTCGAACCCCGGTTCGCCACATGGTATCAGAAGTAACGCAACTTCATTTTTCATTGACCACCAGGGGCTGTATCCTGCCTTGCCACTCGAGCGGACGAACAAGGAATAGACACCCTGGTATTTGAATTGGAACCCGGTTCGCCATAAATGGTATCAGAAGTAAGGTAAGTCGTTTTTCATTGACCATCTGGAGCCGTATCTTGTCTTACCACTCGAGCGGTCGGAACAAGGAGTAGCCATCCTGGTATTCGGATTCGAAACTCGGTTCGCCACAAATGGTATCAGAAGTAGAGTAACTTCGTTTTTCATTGACCATCAGCAGCCCAACCCTGCCTTACCACTCGAGCTGACGGAACTAAGGATAGCCATCCTGGTATTCGAATTGGAACTCGGTTCGCCATAAATGGTATCAGAAGTAAGGTAATTCGTTTTTCATTGACCATCTGGAGCTGTATCTTGCCTTACCACTCGAGCGGACGGAACAAGGAATAGCCACCCTTGTATTCGGATTCAAACCCCGTTTCGCCACAAATGGTGCCAGAAGTTGGGTAGCTTCATTTTCATTGACCATCTGGAGTCTAACCCTGCCTTACCACTCGAGCGGACGGAACTATGGATAGCCATCCTGGTAGTCGGATTCGAACCCTGGTTCGCCACAAATGGTGTCAGAAGCGGGTAGCTTCGTTTTTCATTGACCATCAGGAGCCGTTAGTCGAGCGGACGAACAGGGAATAGTCATCCTATTCTAATTTAAACCCGGTTCGCCCTAAATGGTATCATAAGTAAGGTAAATCGTTTTTTATTGACCATCTGGAGCCGTATCTTGCCTTACCACTCTATCGGTCGGAGCAAGGAGTAGCCATTCTGGAATTCGGATTCGAAACTCGGTTCGCCACAAATGGTATCAGAAGTAGGGTAAATTCGTTTTTCATTGACCATCAGAAGCCCAACCCTGCCTTACCACTCGAGCGGACGGAACTAGGGATAGCCATCCTGGTATTCGAATTGGAACTCGGTTCGCCATAAATGGTATCAGAAGTAAGGTAATTCGTTTTTCATTGACCATCTGGAGCCGTATCTTGCCTTACCACTCGAGCGGACGGAACAAGGAATAGCCACCCTTGTATTTGGATTCGATTACCGGTTCGCCACAAATGGTGTCAGAAGTGAAATCACTTCGTTTTTCAATAACCACCAGAAGCCATACCCTGCCCTACCACTCGAGCGGACAGAACTAGGGATAGCCATCCTTGTATTCGGATTCGAACCCCGGTTCGCCACAAATGGTATCAGAAGTAAGTTAACTTCGTTTTTCATTTACCACCAGGAGCCGTGTCCTGCCTTGCCACTCGATCGGACGAACGAGGAATAGCCATTATTCGAATTGGAACCCGGTTCGACATAAATGGTATCAGAAGTAAGGTAATTTCGTTTTTCATTGACCATCTGGAGCCGTATCTTGCCTTACCACTCGAGCGGTCGGAACAAGGAGTAACCATCCTGGTATTCGGATTCGAAACTCGGTTCGCCACAAATGGTACCAGAAGTAGGATTACTTCGTTTTTCATTGACCATCTGGAGCCCAACCCTGCCTTACCACTCGAGCGGACGGATCCAGGGCTAGCCAACCAGGTATTCAGATTCAAACCCCGGTTCGCCACAAATGGTACCAGAAGTTGGGTAGCCTCATTTTCATTTACCATCCGGAGCCCAACCCTGCCTTACCACTCGAGCGGACGGAACTAGGATAGCCATTCTGGTAGTCTGATTCGAACCGTGGTTCGCCACAAATGGCGTCAGAAGCGGGTTACTTCGTTTAACATTGACCATCAGGAGCCGTTATCTGCCTTACCATTCGAGCAGACTGAACTCCGGGTAGTTATCCTGGTTTTCGGATTCGAACCCCGGTTCGCCACAAATGGTATCAGAAGTAGGGTAACTTCGTTTTTCATTTACCACCAGGAGCCGTATCCTGCCTTGCCACTCGATCGGACGAACGAGGAATAGCCATTATTCGAATTGGAACCCGGTTCAACATAAATGGTATCAGAAGTAAGGTAAATTTCGTTTTTCATTGACCATCTGGAGCCGTATCTTGCCTTACCACTGGAGCGGTCGGAACAAGGAGTAGCCATCCTGGTATTCGGATTCGAAACTCGGTTCGCCACAAATGGTACCAGAAGTAGGATTACTTCGTTTTTCGTTGGCCATCAGAAGCCGTATCCTGCCTTAACACTCGAGCGGACGAACAAGGAATAGCCATCCTGGTATTCGGATTGGAACCCGGTTTGCCATAAAATAATGGTATCAGAAGTAAGGTAATTCGTTTTTCTTTGACCATCTGGAGCCGTATCTTGCCTTACCACTCGAGCGGACGGAACAAGGAATAGCCATCCTGGTATTCGGATTCGAAACTCGTTTCGCCACAAATGGTATCAGAAGTAGAGTAACTTCGTTTTTCATTGACCATCAGCAGCCCAACCCTGCCTTACCACTCGAGCTGACGGAACTAAGGATAGCCATCCTGGTATTCGAATTGGAACTCGGTTCGCCATAAATGGTATCAGAAGTAAGGTAATTCGTTTTTCATTGACCATCTGGAGCCGTATCTTGTCTTACCACTCGAGCGGTCGGAACAAGGAGTAGCCATCCTGGTATTCGGATTCGAAACTCGGTTTGCCACAAATGGTATCAGAAGGAGGGTAACTGCGTTTTTCATTGACCATCGGAAGCCATATCCTGCCTTACCACTCGAGTGGACAGAACAAAGAATAACCATCCTGGCATTTGGATTCGAACCCAGTTCGCCACAATAGCATGGTGGTTTAGCATGGCACAGTGCTGTCCATCCTCTGCGATCGTCATCGTTTCCGATCTCATCATCAGAAAGAAGTCGTGCAGGCAAGTGACACTGCCAGGAGAAGGTAGACGACGGCTATGCTTGAAGAGAATTGAATGCTGCAAAAGTTGTTTAGGACATTCTACACCTACTGTACAACGGACAACTGCTGATCACAGGTCTGGATTTGTCAATGTTCAACTACTAGCTGAGAATGTAAAGTAAGGTAATGTTGATGCCCACCAGTATTCAGATTGGTCATTGAAGACATTGTCCAGGATTTGAGAGAAAAATCTTACATCTGTGCAACCTTTCTGCAGCAGTTATAAGACTATACTAACTGTATTAGGAGTCGAATCCCAAACTCAACTATTATGCAAATGCATCAGCAATCTACCATTTAATCTGTGTAAAAAAGTGGGAGTTACGCATCATTTCCCATATTATATCTCCACCATTTATACACCATGCCCAATGATAATTATGATGGTGATGGACTGATGGTAATGAAGGTGATGATGGTGATTATTTGATCATGATTACATGGATGTTTGGTAATTATTTTGAGGCACATGGGTTAAAAAAGGAACACTTTAACATACTTTGGATTCAGCATGATTCTATAGGCCAACATTCTCACCAGACTCTGGTGACTTTAAAGACTAAAGCAGGTCCATAAGTCGGCCTATATGCTTAACTGCTTAAAGTCCTCCAGTCAACATAATGCTTCCACTAAAAAAATGTTATGGACCAAGCTTCACGAATGTCTGATAGACTCTTGCTAAGATTTATTCCATCTGTTCTTTCTTCTTTTATGGACTGTCTTTGAGCAAATTAACTTTTAAATGTTTTATAATAATATTGGCAGCAAGTAACCTAGACTACTTAGTATGCAGTGATTTCTTACGACTGTGTCTTTGGCGACTATATATTATATGTATATATATTATATATATATGTATGTATATATATATATATATATATATATATATAATTCTTAGCTTTAATAAATCTTGCTTGTCTTTTAGAGGTTTGGTTGAAAGAAGCTTCTCAACTCATATTTCTGAAAGAAATTATTAAGGTCAACAGTACTACAATGCTTCAAGATTTACCAAGTTTTCAGGTAAAATTGGCATTTTTCACAACACAAACTTTTGCAAAACATCCATGACTTCTATTAATGTAACAAGAATATTATTGCTTAAATATCATATTATGCGTGCTATTATAATGCTAGTGTGCAATTGTACATTGTACAATCGAAATGATATGCATATCAGACATCATCCTAGCACCTATACCTTAAAACTGGGACATGTGTAGACCTTGCATTGTGTAATTTCCATGCACATTGGCAGCTTGTACAACAAATTATTTTAAATTGTTTCAAACCTATAATGAGAAAACACGTGTACCAAACTGGTAACTTTTATGAACCTGCTGCAGCAAAATTAGCAGTCTATAATAGCTACAATATTTACTAGCCTACACCAGGCTAACATGTCTGAAACTTAAAGAAACTGCATGTAGGACATTATTTTGTTCTCTTGCAACTTTACGTATCACTCCTATTGGTCTACAAAAGGCAGTTAGCGGCAGCCATGGCAATGTCAGCCTCGAACAGCATGTTGGTTAATAGGGCGGAGTTGAAAGAGGTTAGCCTACATGCGAAGTTTTTGTGTAAGCCCTATTCCATCGTTAGTGTGCGCTTACTAGTCTATGCAGCACAGCCAAGAAGTCAGTTCCAGGCTGTTCTAATTTTATCTTTGACACTGAAGCCTCCCTCTTTCCCTGCGTCTGCCGCTGACGCAGGGAATGAGGGAGCCGCTGGTGTACGAGTTTAGTGTTCTACTACTATCGGCCAGAGACGTGGAAAGCCTGGACCAGCAGTGGATCTGGCAAAGCCGGATGCAGTTGGCTCCAGGCGCCGGCGAACGGTGCACGCACATTCCAGCTTTGTACAGCTAAGAAGTTTGAGACTTGCGCGGAACACATACGTCGGGTTACGTGTATGATCGTCGGGCCACCGATGAATCACCGTCTCCTCTTCTCTTTGTGATTAAATGTCTTCGTTAGCAGACGACTTCAAGAAATTCCAGTTCGTTTAAGTCACGGAAACTGCTGTTCGCCGCAGCTGCCTGGAAGCATAAGCCACCTTTCGAAGGACTTAAAACCGTCTGACACGTTTAGTAGCCACGAAACAAAATGCAGGACGGAGAGCCTCACGCCTCCAACAACGGCGTATGTATTCGTATTGTTCCGTATTACTCCGTATTATTCCGTATCGTTCACGCTTCGAGCGTGGCAGCATTGCTGCATTTGACCTGGCTAGCTATAATAGCTACTATAATCACGTGAAGGTTTTCAAAAGTGAAGAGTCGAAAGACTAAACAGAAGTAGCCTAAACTGCCCTTTCCACCACTGAATGGCCGTTGCAGCACCAAGGCCAGACCAAACTTGGCAGTGAACAAAGCAGAAATCAAGTCAAGGCTAGGACTTCTGAGGCCCACTTAATGCAGAACTAATACTGCAGTTGGACAATGTGAACTATTATATGAGCGTTAATAACCAATCTCAACTTCCCTAATTTAGACATTACAATTGTATAGACTTTGTTTTAGAATAATTATAATGATAATTAATTCGGTTATTGTATGTTTTTCTGGACACAGTGTAGCCTGTGGAAGATAACGTTGAACCATTTCTCATTAGAATTTCAGAATCATGTCACTAAGAAGAGAATTCTTTGTTTTTCAATATAATATCAGGAGTATAGTGTATGATTTATTCATTTGAAAATTAAGCTGGGCATCCTGCATTGGTTTGTTATATGCTCAGATTCATTCATCAGAAAGGTTTATCAGTGTAAGATAAGAGAAGCTTGAACAAGTAGAATAGACTACATGAGAAGATGTGCCGAAGATGTTCACTGAAAAATTTGTTTGTAATTATTTGATTTTATAGTCATTTTATGTTCAAGTGAGAATACAGTTGGTCAGTCGTCTAAAAAGTTATAATGAGAGACTTTTCTGTCAATTATGCGAATTGACTTGTTGACAAATTGTTTTAGTGTGCGTGCAGCATGACCCAGAATTAGTTTAACAATTGTACATAACTGGATAGCAAGTGTGTGCAGAAAGTTAATGAAACAGTTCCTACAGAAGTGTTCTCACATGTATGCTGAGTCCATTTGGTGTTGCTTGAGAGTATTGTAAGTTTCAGCAATGCTGGTAGCGGCACACAGTAGCACAACAATGGTTTGCTCTTCTTATCAAAATCCATAAATCATGTCATGGCTTATAAGCGGAGTGAAGACGCAGGAAAAGATAAACTGACTCCTTCAGAGGTTATGTTTCGCTCCGTTATTTACTTTGGGCTCAGCCAGATGCTGCAGTTGTTAAGATTGGTTTCTATCTGTGCCTCTGTGAGCCGTAATAGCTTACATTGAGTCTTGAACTGCATTCTGATAAACTCTGCTGTAATGTGCACCATTCATTTAAGTTGCTACTCCAGTTCCTTTATTTCTATATCGTCGCCTGTCTAAGTAGATAGGGATGGATGATATAATATGATTTTGATTTTATAGTTATTTTGTGCCTAAGCAAAAACACATAAGATGGCAATGTTGTACTATCAAGTGAAACAATAATTAATTAATAATTAATTCATCACTACTGTCTATTGGAATGTGCTGTAAGAATAAAATGATTATGAAATCAAAGTCAATAATTTTGAGGATGTTTATATGCCGAACTTCGATGTTTATTTCTGAGCTTTGTAAAGAGGGCATTACCAAATTAGCCTACAGTTGTATTGTATTGTATTGTGTTATGTACTGATGGACGGAGAGTTTATCCTATCAGTTATTAGTTGGAAGCATTCCTTGTAATGAATGAGTGAATGAATGAATGAAAGCAGTATTGCAACCTTTAAATTATGCAATGGTGATGAGTTCTGCTAGATTACACATGTAGTTTCATCAGTTATTAAGTATTCATCCTCAGTACTAACTGTCTTTTGGAATGCACTATAAGAGTAAATGACTTCTCATTTTCATTATTTTGTAGTTGAAATATGCTAACTTGTTATGTTAATTTGCGTATGCACATCGAGAATGCGCATAGCATTTTAACAATTAATTATTCTTTTAAGGCTGCCACTTTGTTATTTGTCCTGTAACAGTCTCGAGTTGACGAACTTGAAGAAGAACTCAGGGCTGAAAGAGTTGCTCGAAAATGGGTGAGATGTCAGAGAAACCTTGTTGTTGTTGTCATCATATGACTCATTAAACTTGTCGATGGTGTTACTTGATCCAGTTAACATAAATCTAATTCCTAATTTCTCTTTGACTTGCACCTTTGAGGTTAGGATGTCTTTGTATTCAGAAAGCTTCCTGAAGATTCTCTGCATTATTTTGCTCATGTCATTCTATCAAAGGGAGAAATCTTTGGTCAGACAAGCAAGAGGCAGACTGACTTTAATCTAATGACTTCTGTAGTGCAGTGGGATAGTCCAGGTTAAATCTTTGAATCCCAAAGAGGATACTAAAGTTGTATGAAGTCTTTGAAGCCAGAAACGAAACTGTAATTGTACGTACAAAAAGTTTTGAGCCAAAAACAGTCTGAAGTTTAAACCTTCAGAGAATATCTACGAGATTACAGAATACAAGATTGGCTGCGACTTTAAAAGTTTTGGACCATTTGAACCATCGACCGAGAATGCCAAAGTCTGAAACTAACTTGGCACATGTATGAGACTCAATATCTGAAATGTTGTTCTTTCATGAATTGTTGGTGCTGCTTTGTCCTTTTCTTTCGTTTTGCCTGGGTCGAGAGAGCGCAGCGAAGTAAGAATCTTGAAGGAATTCTATATGAATATTCTAATTGACTGATTCATTGATTGATCGATTGATTGAATGTTGACACAACTTGCCAAAAAAATCGAGCTTTCTAATTCAACAGACTTATGTAATGTTATAACATTGCATTATGTAATTTAAATTGAATTTGCTTTAACTGTTGTTCTACTTAAGCGCTGGTGTTTCTAGAACAGCATCTGCAAAGAACTTGGCTCTCTTGTGCAACACTCAGCAATTTGTTCTTTCTTTCATCGGCAGATTTTCTGTGTGCTGATTGAGTCGATTTTTTCCTGTTGCCCTAGCAGGTTGTGTTTTCTATTTAGGCTGAAAAGCAGCGAATTGAGCTGCAGAGAGAGCTGGAGATTATAACCGAACATCTGGAGGACGCTGGTGGCAACTCACATCTACAGGTTAATGTGCGATGGATGGATGTCCATTATGCCATGTTTTCTGTGCAAGTCATGTTTATTAAGTCATTTAAATACAAAAGCACAATGATCAAACAGATTAAAATAGGTTGCTGGACAGAATACAACTTGAGGAGCAAAATTCTTATTTATGAAGCTGTATTTCTTTGCCTAGAAGAAAAGAAACAATGAGCTTTGAACATATTTTGTCTAGCTTCTGAATTTGCAGGATAATTCATATTGGCCGTATGATATGGACTTATTAAATGTACATTGTGATAGTTGGAAGCAGTTGTATTAGGGGTAGAAATCGAAATAATGGCTAATAAATTGTAGGCTGACTTAAATTAGTCAATATATATATATAAACAGCAACTTGTTTTTCACTTGATTAATATAATGTGTCTGCTGTTTGATTATCATGTATATTGTATAGCATGCATGTGTAAATATGCGAGTGTTGAAACAGCCACAATACATGCATAGCTTATGTCTTTTGTCGTGTGTATTTTAAGAACAGGTCTGGATTTTACAATGTTCCACTGATTGTACAAGATTCTTATAATGTTTTACACAGAACTATGACAGTCTGACATGGATGCGTAAATTATAACTTGCTGATATCCTCAGGGGCTTCTATCCCCCCCTAAGCAACCGGGCGCAATCCATTTTCTTCCCCCCTTTCTGGACCGACCTTCCTCTATGTATGCATATAGGCCTATATATATATATATATATAATGCAGTCTAGCGCATGCCCTCCTCTAGTGTGGGAATTAGGGTTTGTTTGGAGAGGGACAAACGAGCATCCAGCAGACGATCGCCGAAGCATGTGTAGCGCCGAGAAGGGACCTGGTATGGGGAGGGAATGTGCCCTCCCATAAGAAATTTTTGCGATATCCGCATTGAAATTTCAGCATTTTAAGCTGTCCTCTTAACAAAATTACTCTACTGTTTCAGTGAGGAATTGCTGCCAAAATTGGGAAACCATATATTTTGCGCCTCTGATCAGTGTGCACTCGAGAGGCGTTACATAAATTTTTAGAGCACAATGCAATACAATAAAATACAATGTAGGTCCTACATTGTAAGCCCACGTAATAGTGATGTTGCTTTACTAAGACTTCAAGGACCAAATTTGACTGTCTGAAATTTAAAAGATAACATTGGAGAGAAGCCATTTAGTTGTGCAAAATAGTATTTGTATTAGCATTATTTTTTTAATTATAATATGATTGTATTATTTATTAAAATAGTAAAAACATAATTATAATCATGTAATAGGAAAAAAATTTATCGTATATTATAGCTGTTATAGCAGTTCATGTAATTCAAAAATGCAGATAGTAGCCTAACTAAAAACTCAAAGTGTATAAAGTGTATACATTTTGCTAAAAACTATTAGGACTACCATTTTGTCCAAATTTATATGGAGGGGAAGTATTTTCTGGGGGGGGGATCTTCCTTCTACTGATGCCTAGATTGAACGCTGCCCTCCATGTCCGACCTTCCCCCCCAACCGACGTGAATTTTGGCTGTCTTCTGATTCCCCCCCCTATTTTTCACTGGGCGCAAGCTGCGCCCGCCATGTATAGGGATAGAAGCCCCTGGATATCCTATTAATTATTGTTAATATAGCTTGTTTCAGGGTTACTCTAAATGCAACGAATTGCTAGAGATGAAAATACTGAATTATCTAATGCACTCTTTGTTTTTGTTTTCCAGGTGGAGATGAATCGAAAGCGCGATGGTGAGTTGCAGAAGCTGCAGCAAGACCTTGAAGACGCTCACATCCAGCATGAGGCTCAGGTGGCGGCCTTTCGAAAGAAGTTCCAGGAACTACAAACCGAACACACTGATCAGGCGGAGCAACTGCAGAAAGCGAAACTCAGGTAATATCTGCATTTCTTTTCTTTTGCCATTCTGTTGTTCAATTTATTTTATGGGGTGGTGGAAAACCTTTAGAAGTATTCAGGTCATCTTGCTGTTAACAATTGTAATTAATTATAAGTGATAGCCAAGTAATTAATGCTGAGCAGTGATTCCTGTAAGGACTTAATATGCTATCAACATAACTCAGCGTAATGCTAACGCTCTATTGATCCATTTTCTTTACTTTAGAGTGTGACTTTGCAGTAAGCAGTTGTTGATATGTCTCTCTCAAGTAGCACTACTGTTTGGTCCAGTACATGCAAGGATTTGATGTATCTCTGTTTGTGTTTGTGCTACAGAACATTACTGTAATTAAGTTTTAATTACATCATGAAGCTAATATTGCAACCATGGATGTGAAAAACGATGGAAACGGAATAAAAAAAACGCAAAAACCTCGTTTTATTTGGGGGGAAACGGGGGGAAACGAGAAAAAAACGGAAAAAACAACAAACACGGAAGCGGAAACTAATTTGACTTTGTTACATCTTAAACTGCATTTTAAACTTAAAAACCTTGTTCATGCAATTTTTTATCATAATCGGCAAATAACACAATTTTATTAGTAGACCAAAATTCATTATAAGTGACATTAATCTAAAACAGTTCTATTTTTTCTTATAACTGGTTTAATATGAAATTGAGAAAAACTCAAGATATTGAAATCTTTTAAAATTTAGATTGTGAATAAATTCATGCATAAATTCACTCATAAATTCATAAATTCATAGCCCACTTAAAACGTAATCAGATTAAAAGCTATAGATGTGTACTAATTAAATTATATATTATAGGCTACTTAAAATTGTTACTTATATAGGCCTAAGAAGTTTTATATCAAAATAACTCTTATAAATTTGATTTTTTCCTACCACATGTGACATGTATCTCTTAAATGGATGACGTTAAACAATTAAATAATGACATCAGTTAGCTGAATCCTGGAGAGTAGGTTGAAAACATAAGGAATATCAGAATAAAAATAAAATGAAGAAAAATAGTAACAGACAGTAAATAAATAAATAAAGTTACATAAAAAAATTTAAAAAAGAATAAAGCGATACGAAAAAAATCAAACAAAAAGACGACTTTTTGGGAGGGAATAAAAATCAAAAAAACGTTTTAAACACCCATATACTTGCAACCATTCCATTCCTTTGTAGATCTGAGAAGGAAAAGCAACAGTTGAAAGCTGACAGTGCTGAGCTTAATAGCCAGCTTGAAAATTTGACCAAGCTAAATAAGGTAAGTTAGTGAGACTTCAACCATTCCCTGTCTCTTTAGGACAATGGTTGTCATTGATCAGTTTATTGCAGCTGGTAGACAGAATGGCAATTAAACTTATGCAATGAGGACTGCGTTGCATCCTGTTTGTCAGATAATTGTTATTGAAATGGAAAGACTAAAAATTAATCATTGCCTTTATATGGATAACTTGACATCATAATGCTAGAAAATGAACCTTAACTGGGTTTGACAAGGTTTATATAATAATTATGTTAATGATATATTGCATCAATTGAATTTATGATATAGTGATAATATTTACGTATCGTCACTTTAAAATTACGTACATCCATATTAAAAGCTCTGTCTTTCTGAATTTAACGCAAGATTTATATACAAATGTTTTAATTTGGGATCCAAGATGTTACCATTGTTTTAATTTTTATCGTTTTAGATAGCAGCCGAGAGTTATCTAATTTACTTTAAATCATTTACCTGCTGTCGCTTTTTCATTTGAAATTGCTGGGTACAGCTAACAAGTAGGTCTATAGTAACTGCTTAGTGCTTACGTATTACTTTCTAGTGCCTGCTACTGAACTTTTCTGATTTCATGTGATTTTCATTAGGCTCTTAATGAGAAGGCAGCAAGGCAACTGGAAGTGCAGCTATCAGAATCAAATAACAAAATCGCCGAGTATCAGAAGGAGATGAATGACGTCGTCCAGCAAAGAAACAAAGTGCAGACGGTCAACTCAGAGCTTGTGCATCGAGTGGAGGACTTGGAGAACCAGGTCAACCAACTGCTGCGTGTGAGGCAAGCGCTCAGCCAGCAAATGGAGGAGGCTAAAGTGAATGTTGAAGATGAAGTGCAGCTACGGACAAAGCTGGCCAACGAACACAAAAACCTTCTGGCCAACATCGAGCACCTCAAGGAACAGCTGGAAGATGAACATGGGACCAAGGCAGACCTTCAGAGGCAGCTGACGAAAGCAGTTGGAGAAGCAACATCGCTTCGACAGAAGCTGGAGACCGCTGAAGCTGGAGTGAGACCAGAGGAGCTGGAAGATGTAAAGCGTAAGATGGGAGTGAGGATACAGGACAGTGAAGTCCAGTTGGAAGCTGCTCTCTCCAAAATCGTTAGTTCCGAGAAGATGAAGAACAGACTGCAGTTGGAGCTGGAAACTTTGGCTTCAGATCTAGAAAAGGTAAGCACTTTCTGTGTGTGTAATCAGTACATCTGAAAGCCACAAGGAATTTAGATCTACACTGCGTCTATGGAGCTATTTGATCTGAAAGAAGACTTTTATTTAAATAAATCTATTAGCTCCCCATTCTTTTTGCCACTACTAATCTTGGAATCAGCAACTTGTCATTGTCACGGTGGTTATTGGGTGATAAGCCTATTTCTAAGCGGATCATTACCCGTACTTCTTGATCTTTGAAGATTCGTTTAAGAGCTCTATGGTCGTTCGGCCATGTTGGTCGAACGATCGTGCCTCTCTGTTATTATGGCAGATTTTTACGTCTGTGGCTTAGCTCGCTCGTTTTTGTTCGGGTTTTCTGATGTTTACCGATGTCGAGTCTCGATTTTCTGACTTTTCTTCTTCTGTGTCGTAAGCGTTTGGACGGGATATTGATTATAAATTTTGACGTTCAACTCTCGCCATGCGTTCCTCTTTGGACTGGTCCATTCTCCATTGCGCTCAACATCAAGGGGTCCCAGGTTCGTCATTATTGGAGCGTCATTATCGATGGCCGAAGTTCGGCCATCGAACGTTTGCTCACGTGAATGGGAAAAGAAAGGATCTGCACTTAACAACAACCAAAGACCGTACCGTAGTTGCGCCACGTTTCCAGCGTTGTGCTACCCGTCGCTGCTCTTCGGACTTATGCATCTCGACTCTGTAAACACTGAAATTACTGTTCAACTTCCATCATCGGCACGAGAAACTGTCAGCTGAACTCTTCGTGTAGCCAACGCGTAGGAGTTCGACGATGGTGACTTGTGCTTCTCGAGCGGAGTTTTGCCTAGGAATAACTCTGTCGTTGTGACATTACCATCAGTAGGCTAGAGCTATATGAGTGGGCGCCGTTGATGGCTGCCATATTTGTCCTGTATTTGTTTTTTATGTATTGTGTTTTTGTATGCTTGTAAATCAGAGTGCGTTTGCAGTTGATACATTAAAGAATATACTTACTTACTTACTTAATTGTGCTTATGATTTTTGTCTGTGTCTTTGTTGGTTGCTCCCATAGTCACAGGTATTCAACGTTCAATTGGAGAAAAGACAGAGGCAGTTTGAAAAGGCAGTTGAAGAGTGGAAAATCCGTTTGGCAGAGCTTCAGGCAGAGCTGGAGAAATC
The DNA here is from genome assembly GCA_949752735.1 of Lumbricus terrestris. Classification (NCBI taxonomy): domain Eukaryota; kingdom Metazoa; phylum Annelida; class Clitellata; order Crassiclitellata; family Lumbricidae; genus Lumbricus; species Lumbricus terrestris. Next base: position 64,928,670 of record OX457036.1, read on the forward strand.
ACAGAAGGATGCAAGACTTCAGGTGGTTGAGGTTCAGAGACTGAAGGGACTGGCCGAGGAAACACAGGAATTGAGCGAAAACTTAAAGAAAGAAAACAAGCGCCTGACTGGTCAGAGACTCTTTCAAATGACTTTGATCTTTAGACAGTCATGCTGTGAATGTTACTAAGGCAAAAAACACTAATTCCTCAAATGTTTAACGCCTTTTACATATTCAAATACTGTAACATTACACCACACATCTCAACACTCGTACATTTGCTAGCTATTCACAATCTAAACACCCAGATCTATTCATTCCTCATTGTACCTTTCTCCATTGCATCCTCCTATCTGAAATTCTGCAATCACTCCTTAATCTACATTGCACCAGCTCTTTCGAAGAGGTCTGCAAAAGATGTTGGCCAGTTTTCTAATCCTCCTCTCGTCTATGAGTTTCACCTCTCCTCTGCTTGTCCTCATCCATAGAGCTTTCAACCTATGGCTGAAACCGAACTTTACAGGTTATCCTATCCTTGTTATACTCCTGTGTCTCTCACGACTACCATCATCAATGATTTCCGCCATAGCACCATGCTATGAGGTCTTGGCTTGACCTCCGAAGATTCTGACATGGCACCAGAACGTACCAAGTATCTCTGACAGTCTGACTACTGCGGACTTGATTTGAGATCATGCCTGTGAAAAAGGACAATCTTCTTCTTCGTGTGGCCTTCGTATGGCGTTGACAATGTTTTAGATTTACATTGCATTACATTTAAATTACAAAAGGAGTGCAGCTTGTATTTTCATTAGATTCTATATAAATCCAAGTTACTATTCAACATGTTTAAAAAAAATTCTTGCATATGTAATTATATATGCCTAAATGGTGAACATGGTCTTTTGTTTATGTTCTACTCCAATATCTTGCAGTCCAATCTAGAACACTGGCGCTACTTATTAATGAAGATCTATAAACAAAAATTAATCACAGATTTAATGCAACATCAGACTTTCAAAATAGCGAAACATAATTTTAATGGTTCGCTATTGACTTTCAGATGAGATTCAGGACCTGACTGATCAACTGGCTGAGAGCAGCCGAAGAGTGGTGGAAATGGAGAAAATTAACAAGCGCTTGGAAATTGAGAAGGAAGAATTCCAGGTGAAGCTCGAGGACTCGGAGTTGGCCATTCAGCAAGAGGTTCAGAAGCTCCAGCGCGTTCAGTCAGAAATCAGTGGCGTCAAATCAGAGCACGAAAGACGTCTTATTGAAAAGGAAGAGGAACTAGAGGGAATTCGGTATGTTGCTGAACAGTAAAATGAATTTACTGTTAATAAGCAATTAAACATGTGAGCAGACCATAATAATTGTTGTGGAACAGAATTTCTGTAGTATGTCTGTAGTAAGAGAAGTTTGTTCAATTCCTAAACACTGATCTAGAACTCTAATAGAAGAAAGAGAATTATATTGCAAAAACACTAGAAAATAATGAATTGACAGAAATTCTGTTAGATATAATGCACTATCTTTTTCTTTCTGATTTGAATTGTGATCCAGCTGATTGAAAATTGCATGCTGTACCAAATCTTGATTTCACTTCTTAAAACTATGACAAAAGTTAGGCTAAGAAGAATTGCTTTGTAAGATGCTCCAAAAATACTAAACAGAGTACAGCTGCAGGGGCGGATCCAGGGGGGCCAATCCGGCCATGGCCCCCCATTTAAAAATTGCATGGAACGTGGCCCCCATTTGGGTTTGAAACACATGTAGCGGGAGAGAAAACAGGACATCTGGCCCCCCCTATCAGAAAATCGTACGGGACGTGGCCCCCCTGTTCGGAAATGGCATCTTCTTTTCCTGAAAAATTAATGGATGACTAAAAAAACTTAAAATAAAAAAAAAAAAAAGGTCATCAACTTTTTTGGCGGATGAGTTGGTATCTTTTTCCCGGAAAATTGGTCGATGACTAAAAAAAAAGTCATCAACTTTTTCCCGGAAAATCTTTCCCCCATGTTCCACCAACAAGACCGAAAATTTTGGCCCCCCCTTCGAAACCTTCTGGATCCGCCACTGTACAGCTGACATTTTATGTTTTAGACTTTCTATAGTAATATGGAGACACAGGGGCGGATCCAGGGGGGGGGCCAATCCGGCCATGGCCCCCCCATTTCAAATCACCATGGGACGTGGCCCTCCCCATCCATGGTGGCCCCCAAAAAAATTTCAGGGTGTCAGTCATGCACAGGAGAATTAATGTATAAATGTAATTAAAATCTATAATAAAAATAATGTATAAATGTAATTAAAATCTAATCTAAGTCTCTCACGCAATTGCATTGTCTTTATATAAAGCATCGAAATGAAACAATCTTTCAACAGTATCCAACTATGATTTATGACATGCAATGTATGTTATTCGTGTATATATTCGTAGTAAATTGTAAAAACATTAACACCAATAAACACCATTATAACTAAGTACAACTAACTATTAATTACAAATCAAGTTAACACTAACAACAGTGTTTGGGATGAAATTTATTTTTTGGAGATGCCAAAAAATTTCAGGGCGAAACGTGTTAAGTTTTGAGTTTAGTCTATATGTGCAAGAAAATGCGGTGAATGATAACACATGTTTACTTCTTGTTTTTATTTATATCTTACTATATTTCATTCAGTAGTGGGATGTATTTTATTTATTCTAGTCTTAAAAAGTCATCAGTTTTTTAGAAGGAAAATTGAACACCTTTTTGAAGATTTCTGACGGTTCACTAAAAATTCATAAGTTTTTGGGAAGCGAAATTGAAAACATTTTTTTAAATTTCGCACGGAAGAATAAAATGTCATCGCTCTTTTTAGACGAAAAATTAAACACCTTTTTTAAGATTTCGCACGGATGACTACAAAAAGTCATCAGTTTTTTTAGATGCGAAATTAGACACCTTTTTTGAAAATTTCGCACGGAAGACTAAAAAGTCAACACTCTTTTTAGACGAAAAATTAAACACCTTTTTAAGATTTCGCACGGATGACTACAAAAGGTCATCAGTTTTTTGGGATGCGAAATTGAACACCTTTTTTGAAAATTTCGCACGGAAGACTAAAAAGTCATCTCTCTTTTTAGACAAAAAATTAAACACCTTTTTTAAGATTTCGCACGGATGACTACAAAAGTCATCAGTTTTTTGGGAAGCTAAATTGAACACCTTTTTTTGAAAATTTCGCACGGAAGACTAAAAAGTCATCACTCTTTTTAGACGAAAAATTAAACACCTTTTTAAAGATTCCGCAGGGATGACTACAAAAGTCAACAGTTTTTCGGGATGCGAAATTGGACACCTTTTTTAAAAATTTCGCACGGAAGACTAAAAATTCGTCACTCTTTTTATTACTATAATTATTTGATTGATGTTTTAAATGTGCAGGTTGCTTTTGTACAAGAAACGTTACATTAAATATTATTGTTATTGATGCACTTATATATATATATATATATATATATATATATATATATATAATGAACTTTTGTAACAAAAAACTGCTTACTTTGGTTACTAATGTAATTAGTTGTATGAGACAATCAATTTACAATTATACTGTCTAATGTTGAGATATATGAACCCTTTATCATAATGTGTCATACTGAGCGATGAACTAGGCCCTACTTTATGTTGTCAAAAAATTGAATGTCATTGAAATTGTAAAGTTCCGTTTAGACACCTCTTTGGGGTTGCTTACATTCTATAAGTTTATTTTTACTGCTCTGTACACTTATATTGTATTGTCGTCAACGGCCTTTGTTGTCATACGATGACGTTAAACTTTGGAATAATAATAATAGACGAAAAATTAAACACCTTTTTTAAGATTTCGCACGGATGACCAAAAAATATCAGTTTTTTGGGAAGGAAAATTGAACACCCTTTTTGAAGATTTCCGGCGGATTACTTAAAAAAGAACATCTAGTTTTCGGGAAAGAAGTTTTTAAGTAAAGTCTATATTTATTGAGGCCTTATGGCACTCTTATAAGCACTGAAAAGTACAGCTATTTTGTTAAGATAACAGCTTAAAATGCTACCATTGCAATGTGAAAATTCATAAAGTTTCTAGTGGGGAGGGGCGTATCCCCTCCCCACACCCCTCCCCTACCACTCTCGGCGCTGCGCACCTCATGATTGTCTTCCAGACGGTCAATTATCTACCCCTCCGGAAACCTCAATCCCCCAAGAGGTGGGGGCTAAATTAAACTCTGGTTTCGGCCAAAAACGACTAACAAAGTTCATCAGATTTTTCAGCGAAAAATCAACAAAAAATTTTCCGACCCAGCCCAAAAAATTTTTGGCCCCCCCTTCGAAAATTCCTGGATCCGCCCCTGTGGAGACATTCTTATTTCTTAGAATTAATTTTAAGTTTTTCTGAATTGTGCACTGTGGTTTCATAGGAAGAATCACCAGAGGGCGTTGGATGAGCTGCAGTTGAGTCTGGAGGCTGAGGCTCGTGGTCGAATAGAGGCGCTGCGTCTGAAGAAGAAGCTCGAACAAGATGTGCTCGAGTTAGAAGCAGCACTTGACAACACGAACAGAGCACGTGGCGAGGTCGAGAAGAACTACAAGCGCTACAACCAACAGATGCGAGAGCTTCAGCTGATGGTTGAGGAGGAACAGCAGGCGGCTCAGGAAGCAAGGGCTGAACATTCAGCTGCCGAGCGCAGATCCGGTGTGCTCGCTTCCGAACTGGAAGACACACGGAGTCAGGTGGAACTCCTGGAGAAGGAAGTAAAGACCGTGCAGAGTGAACTCCATGAAGCGGTTGAGAAAGTGGCCGAGTTGAGCACAGCCAACGCAGCTTTGGCAGCGGCCAAGAGGAAAGTCGAGGCTGACATTCAGGCATTGACTGTGAGTGAATTCATGTGTTATGAAAAGTTTCTCTAATGCATTTAGAAGACTTATTAGGAGGCATCACTTTACTAACCTGCATTTTATGTCAGTGGCAGACAAGGCAGGATTAAGAAATGTGGGGGCCACCGATTATTCCCCTCCCAATAAAGTTGATGACCTTTTTTTAGTCGTTTGGTAGAAATTCTACAAATTTTCGGGAAGAAATTTTTCCCGCATGTGTGTGCCTCCTAAAGTGTGGGCCCCTGTTCGGCCGAACATGTTGAACATACCTTAATCCGGCCCTGGTGGCAGATTATGATTATATTGTTTATCTTAGTGCAGAAAAGTGGATGAGATGGCTAGGTTCATACGGTAGTGTGCATAGTGCATACCATCATCTGACTTACTCACATAGCTATTTATTAATGCATCTGGTATGTATAAATATTTTATGTATCGGGAAACTTAGTTACATAAAAGGTTAGACTTAAGCATGACTCTTTTACATGTGTATAACTTTTTTTATTGGTTATATGAATTGCCACTTTCACAGTTTTCATTCAAAGCTACGCTTGAAAGTCACATCATTATGATTTTGGCATCAGATTCATATATTGTTTATGACTTTCTATGTATTACAGATTTTTGCAATTATATAATAATAATAATAATAATAATGGTTTACACATTTGTTTTCACTGTCGTCAGGGGGACCTGGCAGATCGACTGACGGAGTTGAAGGGAGTTGAGGAACGTTCCAAGAAGGCTGCAAGTGATTCCGCTCGTCTGGCGGAAGAACTTCGACAAGAACAAGATCGTTCGGAGCAGCTGGATAGAGCACGTCGGACATTAGAAAGCCACGTCAAAGAGTTCCAGGTACGGTTGGAGGAGGCAGAGGCTGCGGCAGTGGCAGGCGGAAAGCGAATAATGCAGAAGATGGAAGGACGTGTTCGGGAACTCGAGGTGGAACTGGAAAGCGAACAGCACCGTCATGGAGAGTCGGTGAAGGCAATGAGAAGACAGGAGCGCCGTTTGAAGGAATTGGCCACACAGATCGATGAAGACCGTCAGACACACGAGAAACTACACGACGTCATAGAGAAGCTACACCAGAAACTGAAGAACTACAAAAGACACGTTGATGAAACAGTTAGACACATACACTGCTCATTCATCTTTTATTACCATCAAATGTATGTTTCTGGTTATTTATGTAGGGCCTTTCAAAATCTCACAACCATAGGCGCCCACAGAAATGTTTGCAAGAGAGGCAAAACACAATAGTCGTGGTTAAATTTTTTAACAAGAACGTTCAAATGCAGAGGGGATAATTATAAGGCACGCGAATTTTTTCGCAGACGTTTCTAAATGTAAATTTTCCAGTTTCACATTGTGTATCGTTGGTAACATTGACGCTTTAGTGAGAATAAATTTGTTTTAGACCCAAGAGTAGCAAGTGAAAATCAGAAAATCAATTTTCCAGGTGGGCAAGTGTCCCCTCATGAAACTTAAGAACATGATTTTATTGTAGGAAGAAATGGCCAACATGAACCTGAACAAGTACCGAAAGCTGCAGCAGGAGATGGAAGGTGCAATTGAGCGAGCAGACATGGCAGAGAACACGTTGGGAATGTTGAGAGCCAAGAACAGGTCATCGTCCGTGGCACGGGAAGGAATGACGGTAAGTGCTGACAATGATCATTCAACATACTCACCTTTTTATGAATGTCATTTCTGTGTTTTGTCGTTAGTTAAGGCAGTAGGCAGTTAATTAGGAATGATATAAATGCACTGGCAGGTAATCAAAAACAAATAGATGGGGTTAATGAACAGATGCGGGACTTTCACATGTGATTCTGCAAACACAGCTAATGATAGCAATTCAGATTGCCAGTATTAAGATAGCCTTGACTTGTGATGTAAGTGGAAAATGACGCCGTTGCATAACAGTATATGATATAATTTTAAATTACTTACCTGCCTACTAAGTCGGAGTAAAATTCAATCATGGTATCTCTGATGGCATGATAATTTTTTTATAATGTGAACAGTCACTACTGAGCAGATTAGTTATTACAACAATATCTATGGCCATCTTTAGTTTAACAGAAACTGTGAAACGATGCAATTTATTGGAAGCACCATCATTTCAACACATTCTACTCTCTGAACAGTTGTTCAACATCTAGACAACATATTTCGTTTGTAGTGCTCATTAGCATATGTTTGGTATTTCTCAGTTGTAGCATTATCATATAAAGTAAAGTCCATCCAGTTCCATATGGAACACAGGGAGGCACTCATCTCCTTTTCAATAACCTTGAGCCAGCAATGGACGAATCCCAAGGTCCTGGATACGAGGCCAGTGTATCGCAGGACTTGCCGTTTACTTCCCAGCTTAAGCTGGTACCAAATTATACTGCTTGCTGACAGAGGCTCGTGTGCGTAAGGGGTCATTGCATAATTACGTAACGCTCGAGGGTGGGTGGGTGGGGTCATTGAAAACGTTACGAAACGTTACGTGGGTGGGTGGGTGGGGGTAGCTGAACGTTACGTAACGCCTTGAAAAAAAAATATTAATGAATATTAAACTTCCATCGAATGACACTTCAGACATGATGTGATCGAAGTTTAAAACTTCGTGACATTGATTTAAAACATAACCGAAGTAGGTCCATTTATCTGAATAAGATACGGCAGTAGACATCAGTTATACATGGCAGGTCAGTTCTGGTCTCCCGTTTGTGCAAACCAGAAACCGATCTTCGAATTGTTTTGATAGTTTTACCAACGGAACAACGTGGTAGGCGGCAGGCCTAATTCCTAATGAATTCCTGACATCGAAGAACCATTTTGAAGCATGTTTTACTTAGTGGACACGAGCTCAGACATTTAAAATTAATGCTCAACAAAACTCGGCATTATTTCTATTAATAATTATCAAAGTGCCCAGACTATGGAAGTAAATATATCTCATCTTAATCTTGATTAATTGTTAATGAGCCATCTAGTCCATGAAACTTTTCAGCAGTGTAAAATTTTATTCTTGCGGTAAAATTTAAGAAAAATGCAGTTCTCGCATGACTCATAAAACATTGTGTAGCCTATATTTTAAGTCTAGTCTACTGTCAAATAATAGGCCTAATTCACATGTACGCTTATACTAGGCTATATTAAATTCGCTATGAAAATATGAATTATAATTACGCGCTCACGTAAGCCAATAATAGGCCTAAATCTCAACTGATTTTTCGTAGCAATCGTTACGTAACGCTGGAGAGGGTGGGTGGGTGGGTCAAGGGCAACGTTACGAAGCGTTACAGGGTGGGTGGGTGGGTCAAAAACGGCCATTTTCAGCGTTACGTAATTATGCAATGACCCCTAAACAACTTGCCCAAGGTCGTTACCCGGAGTCGAACCCGCAACCGCCCGCTCCGTGAGCAAGCGCATTACCGATAGGCCACCAAGTCGCACATTATCATATGTTTGGTATTTTTCAGTTGTAGCATTAGCATATGTTTGGTATTTTTCAGCCGACTTCCTTCGACCGCTTGCCTTTAGGATTGAAGGGATCTCGTGGTCTTCGAGCTTCATCAGAAGTCAACTACTAAATTAGTATACTAGTAGCAAATAAGATTAAATCAAGTATGCCAAACACTGAATAATAATTTTTGATAATAATCTGTTAACAGTGAGTTTCCTACTGACATTTTAATTGATTTGGCCAACTATTATGGGGATATTTCTAAAATGGGATAAAATGATTGTTTTCGTACTTCTTTGCGATGAAAGCATTCAACTTTGGCGCATTGAGACAAATTAGCCTAAGATTGGCATGGCTGTCATCTATAGGCTTGAACTCAGAATATCTATGTGTTTGTTTCTAGTAATTCAGCATCGTCTCAAGTACAGGTTTGTCTGTAACATTGCAGAGTATGTTAATGTGCATGTAATGTGACAGGACAATGTTTTTGTGTCCAACGAGCTGTTTTTCGCATTGTGTTCAGTTGGTGCTGTGAGCCTGTTCAATTAAAATCATCCTATATGTTGAGGAGACCACTTTGAAATGAATACCTGTTCAGTAGAGTGGTCCAAAAAGACAAAATGTCGAAAATTAATTTGGTTCACATGCTTTCTTGTTCCATTCACTTCAGATAGTATTTGAACCAAGTTTGGTGTCATTTGAAGAATATCTAGGGGTGACTCAATTTTGAACGATAATTTTGTTTCTTCGAAAATTTCGCCATAAGGTAGTATATTGCATTTATATGACCCAAAAGTGTTTTGAAACCAGACCAAAAGCAAATAACTATTTAGTGTTAACTGTTTAGTAAGTTCCTAGGTAATAAGATCGCCATTAAAACAAGTCTTTATTGATATGTTCCTCTAGAGAGACTTTTATGGCTCCGGAATGGCTTGACAAAGGTATTGTCTTAGATTCTCGACTCTTGTCACAGAAGAGTTGAATATCTGGATGAAAGCAATACCCTTTTTTGCACTGTAGGCCTAATTTATTACTTTAATCTGCCTGGCTTTGTCTTTCAATTTAATATAAATTGAATGCAACTGCCAAAGTGTGGTGGCGTCGAGAAGAAAGCCTAAACCTCATCTGCCAGCCACTTGCAGGCAATGATCATATGTCGATGAGTCAAGATCTTCGACTTGTCCCAATGTCACATATGATTCCAGTGGATTTCCAAAGTTCAACATTTGTGCATTCAATTCCGTTTGATGCTATATTCTTTTCAGAACATTTGAGCTTCGTAACCAAGGTGGTCTTTGCATTAAATCACATCAACGTGGGCGTAATAAACTCTTTTAGTTATCCTAATTATTAGTCGTTTTAGCATAAACCTGCCTAATTATCCATGTCAGCGTTGAACTCAGCTACCGTCCTACGTGCGTGAACGCAAAATATAGTCTTACTTCAGTGGTGTAGCTAGTTTTCCCATGCATAAGCTCGCGTGCATGGGCTCCTGCAAGACCTGTCACAATAGCCTTGCAGTATTACGTTCTTACAATAATGGCATGGTCCTCATGGTCATGGACTCGTGTCACGGAGTCGTGTGTATGCATTTTTATGCAATAATGCAACCACAGAATAGATAAAGCTATGCCAGAGTCATTAGCTTAGTCCCAGGGCCGTGTTTAAGGTTCTTTGAGTGTCGGTGCAAAGTGTTACCACATATATTATATTACAGAGGTTACAGCAGGGGCAAAGTGCCGTTCGGCAGTCTTGCAAGATTGGTCATTTCACAAAAATCCGCTGTTCAATAGGCTAACCTACGTGGCTTGTCGGTTGTGGCGGGTCAGTAAGTAAGCCAGCAACGTCGGTCAACTTAGTGGAATTTATGTTTTCTTGCACTTACTAATTTTACAAAAGGTTTAAGTGACACTGAGACTCGCAAAAGACATTTGGCCAATGGCAACAAAACTCTCGGCTCAAGGGCATTCGGTGCACGGCACCGAATGGACCTACATGTATGTTAAACACGGCCCTGCTTAGTCCTTGCCTAAATCAAAGTCTTGCGTACAGTCGTAAAGTTGCGTAGGTCTATAAAACCATGATAACCATCAATAGCCAGAATTAGCAACTGTATAGCCTATATTCCGTTCGCTAATTTCACCGTTGGCATTAGGGGCGCCCGCAGGCGTAGGCTACGCACTTACGCAAGTGCGTACAGCAGCGGCGCCCGCAGACGTACGCACATAGGTAAGTGCGTACAGCGCGATGACCCAAAAGGTATGTTTTTGGGAAATTTTTGGTTGATGACTAAAAAAAAAAAATTTAAAAAAATTTAAAAAAAGGTCATCAGTTTAGATAGAAAAGGTATGTTTTGGGGAAATTCTAGGTTGATCAGTTTTTTCGGCGGCCTAACGAAAATTTTTCCCTGTTCGCCCCTCCATCGAAAATTTCTGTGCGTACAAGAAAAAAATCCTGCGGGCGCCGCTGGTTGGCATGATTATCCTAACAGTAGGCCTAGGCCTATACCATGGTGTAAGAAGGGATGGTGTGCGCACTTCTTATACTGGCCGTACATTGTTTTTGGCATTTCAGCAGGTGGCGCTGCTGTCCCCAGTTGATGGTTGGCAGCATATACAATATAGAGCAAGAAGTACAAGAAACGTTCGAAACATGGAACATAGGGACAAGGAGAGGGCAGGAACATAGCAGGGAGTATCACTTGGAACATATAAGGGGCGATGAGGATCAGGTAACATTGCAGGGAACATGGAACGTCATACGGAACACCAGGGAACATAGACCTAAGCGAATATACAACAAAGAGCGTGGAACGTAAAGAACATGAAGCATCACAGAGAACATTGTTCAGAGAATATATTGGACGAGGAAGACGGAACATGCATGCATTACGGAACATGCCACAAGGACTGCAGAACGTAAGGAGCATGGAACATCAGGGGAAACATCGGAAACATTAAGGAACATGGAATATGGAAAGTGCAACAAGGAATTGGAACACAAGGAACATGGACCATCAGGTGACATAAGGAACATGGAACTTCAGGGAAAATCAGAATCAGTGAAGAACAAGGAATGCGGAACACAAAGAACAGGGAACATCACGGAACATAAGGAACATGAAACATCACATGGAACACCAGAGACATCAGAAAACAAAAGACGCGGAACAAACAACAAGGGCCGTGGAACATAGGCAATATACAACAAAGACAATGGAACACAAGGAACCTGGAACATCACGGGAGAATGAGAAACATATAAGAACACGGAATGTGGAACATGCAACAGGGTCTGTGGAACGTAAGGAACATGGAACATAAGAGGGAAGATCAGAACCATTAAGATACATGGAACACGGAATGTGGAACAAGGATTGTGGAACACAAGGAACATGGAACATCAGGGAACGCAAGGAACATGGATCATCACTGGGAAACAGAACACGGAAAGTGGAGCACGCAACAAGGTCCGTGGAACGCAGGGAACAAGGAACATAAGAGAGAACACAAGAAACATTAAGGAACAAGGAGCCCGGAATGTTCAACAAGGAATGAGGAACACAAGGAACATCAGGGAACATAAGAAACAAGGAACATCGCGGGAGCTTCAGAGGCATTAAAAATACGAAACGCGGAACACGCAACAGAGACCGTGGAGCACAAGAAACATGGAACACCTGAGGGAACATCAGAAACATTAAGGAACAAGGAACGCGAAACATAATTGAGGAACATGAATCATCAGAATAAACATCAGAAATATTAAGGAACATATGGAACGCGGAATATGTAGCAAGGGCTGTGGGACATAAGAAACAGGGAACACCAGGGAACATGGAACATCACATTGAACGCCTGCGACATTAGAAAACAAAGGGTGCGAAATAACAACAACATTGGGGAACATAAGGGATATAAATAAATAATTAAGGCCCATGGAACATAAGAAACCTGGTATATCACAGGGAACATCAGGGAACAAGGAACACAGGGAACACGGAACATCAATTAACAGGGAACAGAAGGCGCATCACAGAGAACAAGAGAACACGGAACATCGATAGGAACATCAGGGTCAGAGGACATGGAGAACATTGGAACACAGGGAACACAGCATCACATGGAACCAGCGGCGCCCGCAGGATTTTTTTCTTGTACGCACAGAAATTTTCGATGGAGGGGCGAACAGGCGAACAGGGAAAAATTTTCGTTAGGTCGCCGAAAAAACTGATGACCTTTTTTTTTTTTAGTCATCAACCTAGAATTTTCCAAAAACATACCTTTTCTATCCGCCGAAAAAACTGATGACTTTTTTTTTTTTTTTTTAGTCATCAACCTAGAATTTCCCAAAAACATACCTTTTGGGTCATCGCGCTGTACGCACTTACCTATGTGCGTACGTCTGCGGGCGCCGCTGCTGTACGCACTTGCGTAAGTGCGTACGCCTGCGGGCGCCGCTGCATGGAACATAGAACACGAAACACAGGAGAAAAAGAGACAAAGAGCAAATGAAACAGAACATAGTAAAGATAATTTGTGTCGCCCTCCTCCTTCGTCCAGACATGAGACTGGCATTAGGGAACGGACGTGCAGTGAAGGAGTATAAGTATGTATGCCATACAATATCATGAAATTCCATTAGGTTTATGGGCGAAGTCCGTCAACTACGAACGCCATCGCCATCTAGCGACTTTAGCCACAAATTTCAGCCAAGTGCGCACACCATCCCTTCTTACACCATGGCCTATACGTAGGCTACTGTTGCAGTCTGTTGACGTCTCTTACATTTCGCACATCCGCTAAGACGTACATCTTGCAGATAGAATAGACCTAGGCCTATACTGATGCTTCATACAGAACAGTACAAACCTCGAGATCAGCAGTCTCCTAGCTTGAATTATTTGACGCAAAACTGCATCTAGGATTTTCATGTCGCTGTCTCGCTTATTCACTTCATTTTCTTATATGTTTAACTGTATTACAACATTCGATTTATTATTGAAAATTTCGCTCACAAACACTCTGACGTCATTATAAGCCCAAGGACCGTTTTTCTCACTTCCTTGGCTCTTAATTTTATGCAACTTGAGTCATGTGACCTTTCTGCCGCGAGGTGCAAAAAGCAAGGTAAAGACTTTAAATAAGCGGTACGGTGGCTGGCAGAGGCAGCTGACCGGCTGTGTTTAACAAGTTGATATCACAAGTTAATATAACAAAATTACTACTAGAAGAAGTCTTTTAAGCTAGCTCTGGAGCAGCCCTGAATTAAGTAGCCATGTGTATAAAATGTTAGTGACTTCAGTTTTTTAGTCTCGGGATATGAGGAGGGAGGGTGACCAATCTTCTCCCCGCCGTCTCATCTTTTCACCGGCATTGTAGGCTACGGCAAATGTATTCATTATAGCTCAGTTGGCTAGGGGTGCTGGCTGCAGAACCTTAGCACCCACCTTATTTTATTTATTTATTTCAAGTATTTATATAGCGCCTCTTCAAGAAACCTACTCAGAGGCGCTCTCTGCGCTAACTAGCCGAAATGATGTTAAGTGTCATATAACAACAAGAAAATCCCATAAATTAGCAAAATAAGTCACAGTGAGCCGGAAACAGTCATCAGTGGCGATCCATCGCAGACACGTAGAATCATCCAACGGAATCCCGTCAGCAGCCTTCAGATGGTGTGAATGTTTAGAGTCTCTAGTACAGGTTGCGTCAGTGGCGGATCCAGAACGTTTCGAAGGGGGGGCCAAAATTTTCGGTCTTGTTGGTGGAACAGGGGGGAAAAATTTTCCGGGAAAAAAGTTGATGACTTTTTTTCTTTTTTCAGTCATCGACCAATTTTCCGGGAAAAAGGTACCAACTTATCCGCCAAAAAAGTTGATGACCTTTTTTTTTAGTCATCGACCAATTTTCTGGGGAAAAGGTACCAACTTATCCGCCGAAAAAGTTGATGACCTTTTTTTTTAGTCATCGACCAATTTTCAATTTTCCGGGAAAAAGATACCAACTTATCCGCCAAAAAAGTTGATGACCTTTTTTTTTTTAGTCATCCATTAATTTTTCAGGAAAAGAAGATGCCATTTCCGAACGGGGGGCCACGTCCCGTACGATTTTCTAATAGGGGGGGCCAGATGTCCTGTTTTTCTCTCCCACTACATGTGTTTAATGGCTTCTTGAAACCAAATGGGGGGGCCACGTTCCATGCAATTTTTAAATGGGGGCCATGGCCGGATTGGCCCCCCCTGGATCCGCCCCTGGGTTGCGTCAATAGAGTAGAGCGGCGACAGATGACAGGGCTCGCACACACGAAACGCTGACGAAACTGAAGCTCCTCGCTGGTTGAAGATGATGCGCGCGTCCGGCCAATCGTCGGGCACAAGGTTTGCACAGTAGAAGGCATTTGTCGCTTGTCGGTCGGTAGTTTTGAACGCCACCAGAGACAACATCCGATCGAGTTAACTCCACTGACCTGCGTGAACCGTCCTTCGGCGAGATGTAAACAGCAGACAACAGCGGTGAAGCCACACGGTCTTGATGGTTGAGCTCGACCGTGTGCATCAAGAGGCGTCTAACGTCAACACGGGGGCGACACAAGACGACTTGCGAACAAAATCCTTTCCAACGCAAAATCCTTGACGACATAGGCGCAACCACCCTATGGGACCCACGGGACGCGTCCCCCCAACTTTTGAGTGGTCCCCTAGCTTTATTATTATGGTACCCCCAACTTTTGGACGTGATTCATTATGGTCCCCCAACTTTTAGGACATGATTGCGCCTATGCTTGACGAACCCGACAAATAAGTTCGGTACACGAACCTAGAACCAGTAAACTCGAACGTGTGTGAAATCACTGCGCGAATTCTGCATAAAGTTGAAATAATCCACCGAAATGACGGAGTGGTCTAATAAACAACCAATATGGCCGCTGACCTGATGCTGGTCTGCGGGCATAGTAGCCTAGCCATGAGAGGTCCAGACAGAAGCATCTCATCTAGGCTCGTCTATTAGTCTGCTACAGCCAGGGCCGTAGCTATGATTTTATTGAGGGGAGGGGCGTTTACTCGATCTTGAGCAAACCGACTGGTCTGCCGACAAGCAACCGAATAAACGGACTAAGGGTTTCTCTAAAATGAAATCCATTTACATCATGATTGTGTTAGTAAATGCATTATTTCATGGTAGCACTATTTCATTTCGAGGGTCGTTGTTCAAACACCTAAAACACCCCCGCCCCCAGCTACGGACCTTGGCTACAGCTGCAGTCTAACTACATGCTTTACGATGAGTGTGTGAACTTTGGGCTCAATAGAACCGGCTGATATGTGTCTGGCCTTGCTTACTTAATTTGTCTGGAGATCGACATATCAGGCATTAATTACGAAGACGAAGGCAGCTTTTTCCGTAAACAAGGGAATTAAACAGCGTAAGAATTAATTAATTATCAAAGATGTCTGGCTGCAGTCTCGTGCTAACTGCAAGCATGGACGGTGCTGCACATAAGTGAATCTTTGTAAGTGACATAACAGATAACATAACAGATCTCGTGTCGGAAATAAGAGAAGAGGTGTGCGCCGCTGAGTCCTGAGTTCGTGTGATTAGAGGGAGAACCTTATAATTATAAATAACAATAATTTTATTATATAGGGCTACTGTGGGAGAACGCAGGTCTGTGGGCAGACAACGGAAATGGATTTTACTCAGCAGATATTAATAGCTGCCAATCTACACTTTTAGGGGTGCAAAGCATAATAGGTTTTATGGTTTCAACGGCTTAAAATGCATCAATAGGCTATAGAGTATAGACTATTCTCAAAGAATAGCTGAAAAGACTGGCTCTGTAGCCTAGGCCTACTAGCATGCTGTCTTAATGTTCGTAAGTCGATTAATGAGGAGCAGTTGAATGTGAGTATTGGATTAAGGCTAGTCAGCTAAAGAGCGTTTGCCTTTGTTGGTATGAGCAACAGCGAGAAGCCAAAGCAGTCATTTAAGAACTTTGGCCTATATAGTATATAATGGCAAGTTGGAATATTGTAGATTCCATGTTGAATTTCGATTGCACATCTGAAACAAAAGCTTGCAACCAGGGCAGTCATACAAGTAACTTGTGCAAGAGGCGATTTATGCCTCTGTAGGCGTATAAATTATTAACAAAGCAAAGATTCTGGTTGCCTTGAATGTGGTAGGGCAACGACCAAAGCAAAGGCTTGTTTTAGCAAGACTTGCCCTCTTGGCTTGTCCTGCTTGCTGTATCGCCGTCATACATGATTGTATTACTTGTCATATTGTGAGCTATGTTACTAAAATTGTGAAATTTGATAATCTAACCATTTGGATGTAGCCTAGATATGGTTCAGGACTAGTGGCAGTATGATAACATACCTTGATTAGATTAGATAAAGACAATAGTCAGGTTTCTGGTTTATCTTGTGATTGGAATTGATGCTGACAGATAACAAACTGGACTGAAGTCTAAGGGAACAAAAGCCAGTCAGTGTTTTCATTTAATTTAATTTGTGAGGGATCATGCCACAGAGTTTTACCTGTAAAGGAGTTGGGTTAAGAGTTGTGATTTTCTAGCTCTAGAATACTTTCCTCTCAGATGATTTAATATTTTCACATGTTTTGGCTAACTGTAGGCCTATGTTGTACTGGAATCGAAGATTACCAAAGTATCTTGCTTCTGATCGTTAAGTTTCCTCAGTCTGCAGCTGCTTCATGTTGAATAGTTACGTTTTGTCTAACATCATTTCTATTCACTGAATTTCTCTGATGATTTATTTTAAAATTTTATATGATTTCTATGATTTATTTATATTATTATCTGATGGCTTGTTGCCAGTGCACACACAATGCCATGCTGTTTTGTATAAAATTATGATGACGGCATTTGCTTTTAAACTTTATTAAACCTGATAATTAATTTCTCTGCTGTCTGTGACATGATTGAGGAGTATTACATGAATAAAGTTATTTTAAATGAATGTCTATTTCTGTCATTTTATGTGATTTCATGTTATGTTGTTATTCTTCCCATCCGATATGATTACATCCGTAATTTGATGCCGGCTGCTGGTGATTTGCTTCCTGTCAACTCAATATTGTGCAGCTTATAAGCCACCACCAACGGAATCCTGTCAAGTTATTTTCAATTTCTGATTAATTTTTCTTGCTGCATGTTGTTGGGATTATGCAGCTGGTTCATTTATTGGCAAGTTTGCAATTGTGTGCACAGAGTGACTGTGAAAATAGTTGGCTTTCAGTTGCAACCGAGATCTGAAGTGGACGCACGTGTTGGTTCTGATCTGTGACTGACTTGGTATGAAGTTAGCGATTAAAATCTCAGTTATTGTGTTTGGTATGACGTTGGCTATAATTGCAGTGAATATTATTAATGTAGTTGTTTGAGGTATTGTGATAGTGATATGTTGCAATTGTTGGACGTTGCAATAAGAATGAGATTAGCCACAAATTTAATAAACAGAATAATTTAATGGCTAGAAATGATGATGAATAAAATTGATGATAATGTTTATTCCTAAACATTTGCAGTTTTCAAAATTTATGCATATTTTGCATGACATGCTTCACTGGTTTCCAGGTCCCTAGCACATTGAATTTAGGATTTTCATCTTGGTCTAGCAGTGCCTGTTAGGGAGTGCTCCTGCCTACTTGCAGAAGTTTGGTTGCCCCCTCCACCTCAGGTAGACTGGCTGCATAGATCTTTGTTCTGCACCTGGAATGTTGTTGTTTCTTTTGAGTGCACTTCAAGGACACAGCATCAAGTGCCTCGTTAGTGGCACTGGATCTTTATTGCCACTGGATTCTAGATGCTGTGCGTAATACCCTTCCTTCAGACCTGCATGCTCTTTTAGACTTTGCATACACCTTCACTGTTCTTTACCGCCAGTGCTGCGATGGGAGCACCTCTGAATTGGTTATCGTAGAGAGGCACTAAATAATTCCTCTGAATGCATGATGGAATGGATACAGCAAGTTAGATAATAATTATGATTTAAATAGCATTGCCAACGTTGGAAGGAATTGATGATTGTAATTCATTGTTTATTTCTGTAAATATATTGCATCTTAAGTGGTCAGATTTGAAGTTTTATAAATTTTAAAAGAATCAAGTTTGATGGATGTTTGACGGTGGTGCTTGATTTTGTCTGTTGATTTATCCAGATTGAGAATGGAAGCGGAATTAAGAGAATTGTCAGGAAGCGATTGTGTTCTGCGACAGAGGAAGAAGATTTTGTCACCGAAAGAACCAATTGAGACGAGTGACAAGAACGAAAATCGTTTGAAGTCATTCAATTCAAATTTCCGTGATCTGTTTGGGTTTGATTTAAGCGACTTCCGGAATTGGAATCAATTCGTTCAACTGATGAACAAACCGATGGATTCAAGCTCACTTGGAGTCCTACGAATTCTGTTTGGTATGTTATGCTAATTAATCTTTAGCTCAGAGTCTTTGAGTCAATTCTGTGTGTGTGTGCGCGCACGTGTGTGTGTATGTATATAAAATAAAGGAGTCATGCTTTATTTTAAATAGCGGGTTAACTGAGTTGCCAAATGTTTTTGAGGAATAGGCTTCTGGGTATGATTGTGATTTTTCAAGGTCTTTGTCTTTGTCTTGGTCTTAAGGTTTGATGTCTTCACAGCAAAACTGGACAAATGATGCAATACTTCATAGTCATTGTCGAACTGTTTACCTCACCCAGTTCTACCACATCTGTAACCTGACTTTGCATGTCTTTAACTTTCATATAAGCTCTTGTTTAAAGCTGAGTTCTGCTAAATGTGGAATTGAACTTGTCGGAACTGTTTTGTGAAACAGGGTTTATGATGATACTGGATGCCGTACAAGAGCGTGGAATGTCGTATGCGAAAGTCAGATGGGGTGATTCGGACGAATGTCGATTTCCATTCTTCAGCTTTCTGCAAGCACTGCCACTTAGCTGGATGTACATGGTCTACCTAGTCCTCATTATTGGTAGGGTGCATGCTCACTGCTCATCCTTTCCTATTTACAGTTTCATTAAGTAGTGTTTGGTAGGCCGGACACTGCTAATGTTGTGTGTTGTCAGTGCTTAAAGTGTGGAAAAAGAAGTGCCTGGACGACCATCACTTCTCCATGTTTTGCTGTCCTGAAAAGTGGCAGGATGACGTTGAGATTTGAAAATAAGTGCCTGGACGCCGTCCATGACCATTCAGCCACACTTTAAGCCCTGTGTTGTAGAAATTTGAAAAATGTCTTCTTCATAAATTTCTATGCCGTTTGCAATGAATAACTTCCATAATACATCTTATATACAGGATGAAATGACATTTCTAGTGCATGATGAGGATAAAGGTTTTTCTTAAATTAACGTTTTACCTACGCAAATGTTCAACTATTATGCAGTTCATTTGGATGATCATTTTGAGTGTCTGTTAAGCGCAACATGTGAATTTGCTTGCATTGGACTTCACTGATTGGCCTAGACCTTGCTCATTTTGCAATGGATTTATTATCCTGGATCATTCAGCACGGCTCCCCATTTGAATGTGTCCTACACTATTTGTTTGGACCTGTGCTAACAATGTTTGCCATGCAATGTACTACCTCACAGAAGTGCCACATAGACTAGACTAGTCTGAAAAAATAAAGTTAGACCAAAGAAAGAAGAAAAGAAGAAGAGCAAAGATTGTGCATTTGATGTTGATCGCTATTATTATTGATCTCCAAGAACATCTGCTGTTCTTGCTAATCATTTGTTGGCTCTTTATTTTCTACTCTTTTTACTCTGTCGTGCAGTGCACTTTTAAGTTAAATTTTACTTTTCTCTTTCAGGAGCCATTGGCATTATGATCGGTTTATTCTACAGAATAAGTTGCCTCATGTTTATCATTCCGTATTGGTATATCCTTCTTCTGGATAAAACCGTCTGGAATAATCATTCTTATCTCTTCGGTCTGCTTGGATTGCTACTCTTCTTCTCTGATGCACACAGATTCTGGTTAGTGAATACAGTATGCTCAAGTCTCGTCTTGTAACTTGGCGTAAGTTCCCACAACAGAGACTAGGGTAAAACATTTAAGTTAGTTGACAACCTACTGATGTTAGGATGAAAAGAATGGAAAATGGCAATTTTGTACATTATGTTCACTTTTTATCACTTTTGTGGCATTGTCATCATTGACATTCAAAGTCATGATGGTGACATTCAAAGTCATGATGGTCAGTGTTTTAGTTGTCATCTTTGTCATTGCATAAATTCTTCAATTTTTGGGTTTGAATGTATATGGCAATACAGGAAGGGATGTAAATCAGGTATGTTATGTCTTTTAGGAAACTCTCAAAAGCCTGTATCATAGTCTGTTATGATGATAGTTGTCATCACCAGTATCATCAAGGCACCATTGAGATGTTCTTAAAATGCACAAGAAATATTTAGATACCACCAAAAAAGAATCAGGAAAACAGCAACTATCCATTATAGGACCAGCAAGTCCATTGGTCATAAAAAAAAACAGTCGCCTCAACCACCTGTTTACGACCACCCCATCACTGCCACCAGGGCCGGATTAAGGCATGTTCGACATGTTCGGCCGAACAGGGGCCCCCACACTTTAGGGGGCCCCCACACATGCAATAATATTTTTTAT
Organism: Lumbricus terrestris; assembly: GCA_949752735.1. NCBI lineage: Eukaryota > Metazoa > Annelida > Clitellata > Crassiclitellata > Lumbricidae > Lumbricus > Lumbricus terrestris. The sequence goes on from OX457036.1 coordinate 64,949,667, forward strand.
CACTGTTAATCATGATAGTGAAAATGAGTAAAATATCTCGGAGCAAGTTGTCAAATTATTTGAAAACTATTGATTTTAGCATAATATAGACTTACAATTTTTGACCATGTGTGGGGGCCCTTATTATAGTTTCCAATTCCAAGCAGACTTATCTTAAAATCGGCCAGAAATTCTAGCAAGGGTTTTCAGTTTTAACTAGCCTACTTAGATCTATATGATTTTAGACACTTAACACCTCTTCCGATCGAAATTCAAGTGATATGCAACGCATTTATGAAATGGCATCATTATACACTCTTTACTTTTACGAATTAGGTCAAGGCCTACTACTTGCGTACACGCGAAAATATAGGCCTATATTAGTGTGTGATCAGTGGCGGCGCTACAGAAGGACAAATCAGGGCAATGCCCTGGTACAAATACTTTGCCTTGGTCGTTGTCCTGCCATATAAGACAGCCAGAATATTGTCCCTGCCAAGAATTTATTTGGGGCATAAATCGCTTCTGTACAATTTACTTGTATGAGTGCCCTGACTATGGATGCCGGGTAAGAAAAAGTCTTATTCTAATATTCTTATACGGTATAATAGATGAACACTTTAACACTAGACTGGAATATAAAAAGACATGTTCACATTGTAAAAAGAAGGATGGAATTATTAACAGTGGCAGCGCCAGGATTTCAGTTTTGGGGGGCTGAATCCTCACGGAGGAAATTTTCCATCCTCATCGGCAAAATTTTCTGTCGACCTTTTTTTGTCATCCGCTCGAATTCTCATGGAAATTTTTCGTTTTCATCCGCCAAAATTTCTGACGACCTTTTTTAGTCATCCGGTCGAAAATCGTGGAAATATTTCAGTTTTACATGTAAAAAACCCCGAATGGCCTTTCTAGCGCCCGGGTTGCCTTTTATAGGGGGCTTAGCCCCCTAGTCCCCCTAGTGCCGCCACTGATGATTACTAATAGACGAGTGTTGATTTGTTGAATATAACACGTTTTGTGTCAATTGTGTGTCCTTTTTTCAGTGAGTCTGTAAGAATGGGGCCCCCACAGTTTTACCGAACAGGGCCCTCACATTTGTTAATCCGGCCCTGACTGCCACCACCACCCCACCACCATCTATATCTAGCAGCACCACTACCCACATGAGATCTGAGCATCATCAAAAGTTTGCAGTGATGTGAACTGAGAAAAACTCTTTTTTGGTATCGTGCACAAGTCACTGATGGATTTAATTCAGACCACTTAAGTCAATACTTGCGGTAGGAATTGTCTTAGAGCATCTTCACTTCAGTAACTGTTGTTCAGTTGCTGCTGTGTGGCAGCATTCATTCTAATTTTGTTTCTGTGTGATTGCTGTTAATCCTGGTTTTCGAGTAGTTCACATGTTTTTATCACAACTGATGATAATAGAATGGAATACAGACTCTCTTTCAAATTTCATATGTTTAATAATTTTGGTATTTTGGTCATTTCAGTTCTGTGGATGGCTTACGAGGCTGCACTGTTAAAAAAAGTGCTGTTCCTCTGTGGAACTATTGTCTCTTTCGAACTCAGGTGAGCTATTGGATTTTTAATATCAAGAATTCAAGATACATGAGGTTGCTGACACTAGATTTGAAATTTCTTCGTGTATTAGGCATCTGTATAGTTTTTAATCCTTGGGACATTTTATGGGATGAAGGTTTTACGGATTTGTGGTAGGCTTCTTGGTTTTTAGATCCGTTTCTGTTCACATACTTGTTTGCATGTACACAACACAGCTGGGGAGTGATTTAGGTTTGTTGTTCTTCTTTGTTGCATATGAAATGATATTGTCTGTTGTAAAAGTCAGCATTTAGCTTCAGTGTCATATTTTTTGATTGGTGTTTAATACTTATAGTTAGTAAGTATTTCACATAAATCCTTTATGAACTTTGAAGGAGACGCTGTCTTTGCTTTCAGATTTTTATCGTCTATTTCATAGCAGGCATTAAGAAACTTGATGCAGATTGGCTTCATGGTTACTCAATGGTGAAATTGTCCAGTCATTGGGTTTTTTCTCCATTTCAGTGAGTACCAAGGCTTTGTTAAGGTAGTTGTAAATTTTAAAATTAAATATAATTATGTTAGTCAATCTGATAACGGGAAATGGCTAAGCATCATTTGCATATCATTCATTTTTCCTATAAAACAGACATTGCTCAGTGCAGAGTACATATATTTTTCGGGGTTGCAAAGGGCTGACACAAGAGTGACCGAGTTCCAGCTTAGTAGGGTCGCCTATTTGAGAGAAAAAATTTGTTTTGAAATGACGAGTCATAATAGTCGTACAATGCTTTTGCACAACATAATAAAAAACAAGAAAGCTTAGCTAGGAAGAACTATAAATCGTTCATTGTTTTGCTAGTTCAAATAAACCTGCACAGACTTTTCAGTAGTCTCTAAGTTTGGTTTTACAAGTAACAGGCAATTTGACGATACAATGCAATCATTTTAAAATAGATTAGCCTATTTTAGTGTGTTTAGAATATTCACGATAATTTCCCTGTGCTCTTTTGTGTGGTATTCAGAGTTAGGAATAATCTGAAGGCAAGAGGAAGTGATTTATATGCAAATTGATGCATAAATTTACTGAATCTGTAGTTTGTTCAATAATCATATTTTTGAATACTGAGAGCATTATATTTTTGATCGGTAAAAAAAATTAATAATGAGTTCCAAAACTCACAAAGCTGTTTAAGTTTTTCTTTTGTTTTTATTGGCAGTCGTCTACTATGTAAGTGCATTGTACAGAATTAGTCACCATCTTCCTCCTCTTCTTCCTCCTCCTCCTCCTCCTCCTCCTCCTCATCATCATCATCATCATCATCATCATCATCATCATCATGCAGAAACTTCCTTCTCAGGGCATTTATAACATTATCTACATTTTAAAGGGTTCTTTTGGTTGACATCTACTTCCTATTGAACCTTGGTTGATGTAAATCTTTGAGCCTACCTTTCTATTTTCAGATTGCTTTTGTCAAAGGATCAGATTGACCTTTGGATTGTTCATCAAGGAGGACTGATCATCGACTTGTCCTTAGGCTTCGTCCTTTTCTTTGATGCCACTCGATGGATAGGACTGGTTTTCGGAAGCATGTTTCATCTCATGAACGCACAGATGTTTGAAATTGGTTTGACTCTTTCTTTTTTGTTAGAAAACAGTATTGAATAGATTCCAATCCAGTTAAACCTCTTTTATGTCAAAGACATTTCTTGTAGAAACTTGATTTACATATTATGATTAGCCAATTTTGCTACTGTGTGTGCATGTTTTGTTAAATGAAGAACTGCTGACTGTTTTCCAGGTATGTTTCCATATTTAATGCTGGCTACACTGCCAGTGTTCTGTTCTCCTGATTGGCCTAAGAAGCTGTTGTCTCAAGCATCTTCATACATTCATCTTATTCTGCCAAGTTTAAGGGTCAAGTCATCTAGCAGTGTTGTGCATTCAGAGAGTGAAGAGGTTGTCAAAGCAAACGAAAAGGTCTGTTGCAATGACTGTTGTAAATTCAAAGTCAGGCTTATTTGATTTTAAGATTGCTTATGCTCATAGTCAATTGACTTTTCAAGCAAAATATCATGCTTGCCCTGTCAGATGGTTTTGATAGTCACGTGTATCAGATTTCGACCATAAATCTGAGAATGGATATCACAAGGGTGGAGGTTCTGCAAATGCAGCTACACGTGCTGAGGATAAAGGTATACCGGTTATCTAGTTTGAGTCATTCAAACCTCTCAAGGTAAGTAATGTAAGTAAGTTTCAAATTCATTATTCAGTACATGACAGAAGCAAGAAAATGCAAGCTGATATAATATTATATGCAAGATATCAGCTCAGAGCCAACTATGCACAAAAACAATTTAAAATAAAGCAAAACGTTTTTCACATACAGATTTTTCATCTAGATTTTAGGTTATACAATGGGACCTGACCTGGAATAGTACCGCCCTGGATACAATTGCAATTTCACGGGTAGCCTGTGATTCATCATCTTTGAGTTGCTTTGTGGAGCTATAGCTAGTTAAAGGTGCTGATGCAAGCAATGGAAGTACATGGGCAATGAAATTAGCAAGGATGCTGCTAAATACTCTCTGGAAATTAGAACTGTTTGCTGGTAATCTATGTAATGCAGGTCGTCTATGAAGCCATGTGGAGTGACAAAATATGAAAAGGCATCAAATGGGATTTTGTGCTGGTAAAGGACAGCGGTAATGAAAGTATTGGCAATGCTGATATAATTTTTGATTAACACATGTTAAGAAATAATGATAAAACTTTGTTATTTGTGACGACAGTGTTTTTTATGCATCTTTGATAATTATGTGCACATACTGATCATAGACTATTATAGTCTTATGTTTTCTGATTCGAGGAGGTCATTGACGGTCAGAGTTCTGACCAAACAAAGCAACCAGATGCTAATGATGATGATGATAATGATGGTGATGATGACGTGGACTGTAAGCCAGCTCATCATTTGGCTGCAGCAGCAACTGTCTTGTACATCTTGTCTCAGTTCTTCCTCCCATTTTCACATTTCCTTACGCCTGTAAGTATATTGCAATTTTTGCTTTTCTTATACTACAGAATATCATTTTATTGCCACTCTAAGTTACATGATTAATAGGTGGATACCAGGAATTGACTTCAATCATAAAATGAGCTTGCTTCCTGCAGATTTCTTTAAGGGCAATATATATATTTTACAGCCATTTTAATTCATAACACTGTTGGAATAACATCTTAGATATTAACAGAAAACTGAAATGCGAGAAGTTCATGTTTGGAGGCTGATTTGAATAAATGGCAGACTACATTTTTGACCTTTTTGTGTCATCATGTTGAACATTTGTCTGTTTTTGTCACGTAGGGATACAACACTTGGACAAATGGGCTTTATGGCTATTCCTGGGATATGATGATTTACAACTGGAAAAGTCAGCATATGCAGCTTAAGTACCACAACAGAGATAGTGGTGACGTCGGATTTCTCAACCTAACTGTAAAGCTTTTATGCTTTAATTTATTTTCTTGTTAATAACATTATAAACCTTCTAAGCATCCAAAGTCAATTATATAATTTTTCAGACAATTTCACTATATGGTTTTGAGGTTCATAGAAAAGAGATAATTGCTATTGTCTGAACTTTATCAGATTTTCAAATAATTTTATCACATTTTCTGAAATTTTAGGCTTTCTGTATTTACTGATAGTATTACTTAGAGACCTTAATCTTTCAATCTCTACAAGGACTTTGAGCTTAGGGTTATTCATTGAATTTATTTATTTTGTTAGTTATTTCTCCATTTCTATAGCGCCCCTTCAAGCTTGCTACTCAAAGGCGCTCCCAACTACAGCACGGACACTGCATCGGAGTTTCACGCCGAAGCGCTCAAGCAATCGCAAGTGAAGGACTTGCTCAAGGTCCCTACACGGCAGCTTGAGGTGGATTTTAACTTGGAACCGTACAGCTCCAAGATACCGACGCCACCACTACACCACCGTGCCCCACAAATTATAATAATTTGTGTTGTGTTATTGGAAACGTAGACTTGGACTCAGAGCAACGATCGATGGAGTTCTCATGCTGATATGATAAAGCAGATGGCTAACTGCATTGACAGAAACCTCAAGAAACAGTGCAACATGGCGAACACTGGACTCTACTTTGATGTTTGGAAATCGCTAAACGGCAGATTTCATCAAAGGTAACAGAAATTTCAAATGTTAAGACATTAGTAGCAATTAAAAATTAAAGTAATAATATCTGCAAAATATCACCAGTCCTACTTTTATTCAATGACAATCGAATAACCACATGGACTGAATACTCTGCAATATATTTATTTCACTTTCTGTAATGAAATATGACTGAAAATGCATTATTACTTTGTAAATGTTTCTAATAATGACTAAATCACATAGCTTTTCATACTGTATGCATCGGACAGCGCTGAGTAGTGTATACTTCTAGAAACTCTTTGAAAGCATGTAGTAGTTTTTTACAAGTCTTTCCATTGGTGCTAATGTATACAATACTTCCTTGTTGAATGGCTCTGCAATTGCTAATTGTATTCAAATCACAATTCTAGATTCAGAGACAAGTTACGTTTGCACATTTCTATTTCCGAAAGCGGTGTAGGGCTCCATGGATTTGCAAGTGACACTACACTACCTTGCACATTAAGGCTTGTAAATCTGATTTTGCCAGTACTTGCTATTATTATTAGACATTATTAGTTTAAAATTTCTTGACAGTTGAACAGTGACATAAATTTAGTAGTGATGTGGACAAATTTCTATGTACTTTGTTGATTGTTAATCTACCTGGTTTAAATTGTTACAGCTTCTTGTGTTGCAATAAAAGAATGGCATTGAAAATAAAACTAGATATGCGGCACTCAGTAAAATAAAGGAGAAGAAGCAAAATTCTGTGAGATCAATCTGCCATAGAGACAGATGTGTGTGGTCAGTGTGTCATAGCTGTAAATACACGTTTATTTGTCCAGGGAATGGTTTGTGTGTGAATGGTTACTTTTCTATGTTCATGCTGTTTTTTAATCAGAATATTTGATCCTCGTGTGGATATGGTTAGTGCTGAGTGGAGTCCATTTAAGCCTTCATCTTGGGTTCTGCCTCTGTTAACCGATCTGTCGAATTGGCGTACGCAACTTGCAGATCTTGAAGAGAAAGTCTACAACTCAAGTAACAACACCGACATCACTTTCATAGCAGACTTTCCAGGTTAGTGTGATTTGTTTTTCATTTGCCTTCATGTCATTTGAAAAGGTGTACACTGCAACGGCCTCTTTTGCATTCTTCATCTCATGGCCTTGTTGTTGTCCCGCACATGCATTCTGCAACGTCTCACTCTAGATTGACCCCTCAGCTTGAAATCGTCTTCATTAGTCACCTTGCCTTGAGTTTCTAGTCATCTTTCCTTCTCAGTTCCGGAGATGCCTTAAGACTTTCACTGACACAGGCACATACGCAGGTTCATATCACTGCTGAATTTCTTAAATTCACTATATAAATTTTTTTCGGTTACAATTACAATTATGGTACAGCTCACATTTTTCTAGTTTGTGAATTTAGTTAAGATGCCCTTGCCTTTGGATGGTTAAATTAATGCCATCTAAGCTTATTATTATTATTTTGTTGTTGTAAAAACAGATTAGCGTGCTGAAATTTTATCATGTGTTTCACATCAACTATTATCTTAGTGCATGTGAGCCTTGTGTAGAATTTTGATGTGCTGCCTTTTATACTGCCGTGCTAAATCTCTGTTAGGGAACTACTTTGTTTGATGCTGAACTATGATATAAATTTAATTATTAGATTATCCTTCAGTGTGAGGAGCAGTGCAATATAATGGGGCATGAATATTAATTGGTTAGGTTCCAGTTTTCAGGAGGCACAATTTATGTATTTATATGATAAAATTTACGACTGTTAGGGAATAATGAATAATTAGGAATAATATAGCAATTTTAAATGCAAATCATGCAACGTATGCATTGTCTGTGCTGTTTGTCTTGTATAGGATTGCATCTTGAGAATTACATTCAGCCAGATCTAGACAACGTTGAAATCCAAGTTCTCAGTGGATCTGTCTCTGTTGAACTCTATGATGCTGATATTCCGACGAATTTCACGTTGATGAAAGAAGAAAAGCTTCGTGTAGGAAATTCTTTTCTTTAAGTTGTTCTAATGCCCTGGAATTCTAGTTTTGGTTTCCACTGAAAGAGTCAGAATGCTTACTCCACACAGTCTTAGTGTTGTAGATAGCTTTATACTGGTTTTTGAAATGAAGAGAATCTCTTGTTTTAGATCACTTGATCATCTGTGGAGGAGACTTGAGTTTTGTATTGTGCACAGATATCATTGATGAATGATGATTGTGGATTTTCGTATTATGGTTATGCCCTTTCAATAGTTGATGACACTCCAAGCAAGCAATGCTGACCCAGTCAAAATTCTGCTTGCAAAGAAAGGTAGACTATGAGGTGTAGCCTACATGTATGTAATATTTTACGACATACATGCTTCAGGTGTAGAGTTCAAATTAATTTCCTCACTGTCAAGTCTGCAGCATTGTCTTAACAACCAACTATTTAGGTAGGCCTACACCTCATTTTCATAGTGGGATTGAGGTGTGAGCATGTCTACATTTCAGTTTGTTTTATTGTGGTGCATTTAAGTTTAAAGCATTTTTGTTCTCTGTGCTTCACCAATGGCTGTCATTTTGAATGCTTCAGATCCCATCTGGCCAATTTCACAGAGTATACACCATTTCCGAGTATCCATCTTGCTATATGTATACATTCGTTAACAAGACACTAGAATCATCTAAGACTGTTGAACAGTCTAACTCTACAGGCAAGTTAACTGACATTTCTGTTCATTTAAGTAAATGTGTATCTTTATTTTTCATAATTTTTTTAACAAGACACTAGAATCATCTAAGACTGTTGAACAGTCTAACTCTACAGGCAAGTTAACTGACATTTCTGTTCATTTAAGTAAATGTGTATCTTTATTTTTCATAATTTTTTAGCTGGGTAATTAATTCAATTCACCTTTAAGCATGTGACCAAGTGCCTTCTGCTAGCTTTGGCTAAATGATTTTAGACCTTTGAAAGTCAGTTAAAGAACTCGTTTGTCTGTATGACGAAATGCATTGAACTCTTTGTCACTCTCAACTGCAATGCGTCCTTGAAGTCTTCGCTGTATTTCGTCATTACAGTCTTTGTCTGGAATACTACTACCCATGTTATCTCTACCTTTCAGTTAAAGAGAATCTTTCATTGTTTGACTCTTTTCTTTGAGGTTGGACTGTACAGGTTTCATATTATCATTACTCACTGAAGGCCTTAATGCCTATGCAAAAATGAAAAAGAGATATTGAAAAATAAGTTTAACGATGGAATTTGAAGCAAAATAAAAAATTAAATTTCAAATTCTAAATTGATGGGGCCCAAATTTTTAACTGTACTGATATAGTACCAGTAGTTTAGCTGTAAAATATGAATGTAAAATTTAAGCTGTTCAAAAACCTACATTTTGTGAGCCCTAGGGCTCTTTGCATTGGCAAAATCACATTGACGTCTTTAGATATCATTTCCATCAGTAACTTATTTTTAGTTTAAATTAGTGCATGGATAATATGAATGTGCACTTGTGTATTTATGTATAATGCAGAACAAGGGAGCTTGCAGTTTGGGAATACAAATGCAAGAGTGCCTAGGCCTGCAACGATCTTAAAACAGCACTGAGGCTAGAAGTACATTTCAGTAGTTACTCTCGAAGGATTGTTACACAAATGCTGTATCACGCTGCTCTGCACCAATTATGCATATATTGTATGTATACATGTGCAATATGCAGCAAATGATTTAAATATAAAGTCTTTCATTTGCAGACATTTGTATTAGAGTTGGCAATGCAAAATGAGAGTGCACTTGATTTTTGTGGCTAGATAATCAGCCTGCCTTGGATAAAGCTAAAGAAGAGTTGCTGAGTGAAAAAGATATCAGCGTATTGTTTGCTGAGAAGGTTGAGAGATTTATTAAAAGAAGATACCATGAATTTTCGAATGCGTAAGTATTCATAGATTCCTAGTTCTTACAAGTTTGCTGTTTAGTTTCAAATGGCTGCAGGTAATTTATTTTTATTAAGGAGGTTTGCATGCTGACATATGTGTCTTTGCTTGTGATGATTGCGAATGGTGAGGGGGGTTATTGCTGAATGTTAAAACACACAAAGAACAGAAGGACGCGGGTTATATACCTGTAACACATGACGTCATTGAGCAGTCTGACTTTCACTTCCTGGGGGGTGATGATAAAATAAATGGCAGTAGGGTGGAACGATGGATGCCTAACAGGTGCGCATGCGCAATACAATTATGGAATGGCCTCCCTGTTATGATGTGCTTTGTACCAAGGAGCTACTCCACCCTGTTCTGGAAGAATCTCAATTTAACTGTCCTATTTAGTTGGGCCGGGAGCGCTTCTGAGTAGTCTACCTTGAAAAGGCATTATATAAACTTCCTAAATGATAATAATTATAAAATTCAATCTTGATTTACTTTTTATCATGTGCTCCTACAATTTTTTAAGTAATTATACTCCAGTGTGCATCAGTTTGAATTGAGTTAAAGGAAATTATTATTGTTATGGTAATTTTACTTTTCAAATACAGTAAATTTTGAAACATTTTAGTTGCTCTTTGATGGTGACTGCTCTGTTCCCTTTTCAGTGATAAACTTTTAAAATTAATTTCAGCTTTTGGATGACAAAGGTTGCCTTCATGAGCATCATAACTGGAGAGTCATTTGAAGACATTCTGGAGAAGTCCAAGGACAGTGACAATTGAAAAGTACTCTACAATAGTCGAGCTTTGATATCTGGGCTTCACTCATCTCTGTCATATGCTGTTCTTTCGTGTTGTCAGTAGACTTTGTTCCAAGTTAACAGGATTCGTTGAATTGCACTGCTTGACAAAAAAGTTATTTGTTGATAAAGTGCTTCATAGATAGGCCTACTACAATGTAAGGAAGGTTAGATTTAATGGAAAGTTGTATCATTTTGACTTTCCAGTAAATGGCTGTTGAATGCTAACTATTTGTGGCTTTTGTTCCTATTTTTGATGATTATGTGATGATTATGTGACATTTCTATCACATTATGTCAATGTCACATGATGATTATGTGACATTTCTATCACACTATGTCAATGTCACATGATGATTATGTGACATTTCTATCACATTATGTCAATGTCACATGATGATTATGTGACATTTCACATTATGTCAATGTCAACATGATGACTATGTGACATTTCTGTGGTTTGTTCAATCAAAATTTCTTACTTAGCTTGGATGAAACTTTGAAGTCATACAGGGACTTGCTATAAAGTTTCAGTACTAGACATAACTTTCAGACCCATGTCAGTCTCTTAAATATCTGAAGTTTTAAAAATTGATTCATGGATGTCGTTTTGTACTCTGACAAGTTTTTGTGTGGATATATTGAGATAAGTTTGCAAGATTTGATCCAATAGCATCAAAAACATATAAAAACATCATTATGTCTGGTCCATTTTTAGATATTGCCAGTTAATTTCTTCAACAAACATTTATATTTATTGATAGGAATATCTTAATATATTTCTTGAGTGTTAATTTATCAGAGTGTATGTGCATTTTATTCCAATATTATTTTATGATGGCTCATACTTTTAGTTTATGTTGATATTTGAAGGGTCATCAGATCTTCTTGGAATTCCAATGTAAACATTGCTAAACATTTTTGTTGAAACAAATGATTGATATGTATTAAAATTGTAGACAGCTTATTCTGATTGTGTACTCTGGCAGTGTCAAGGATACCTGGTATATATATATATTTTGTATATACTAATTGTGTGTATAAAGCTCAAGCATACTTGTGTACTCAGTGCCTGTATACTGTCCTTAGGCCACTTGAACGTTAAACATTATTACTTTGGCTTTAATATATGCACATACGTGCATGCAGTTGTAAATTTATACATGTGCTACTCAGGTACATGAGTGTGTTTATATAATATATATGCACCAGTGAATTTCTTTACATGACTGGTTGTGCTGAAAATGTATAACCGGTATGTCTATGGTGACTCTGCTAGATATGCAGAGCAACTGTAGAAGGTGAAAACTAACGATTGGACCATTACAGTAACGAACCCAGAAGTTTAATTAGTCCACCTATAAGTACAGTAGTACACCACACTTCCTGATTGCAACCTTGCTATGCGCTGTATACATAGCCTACAGGTTTAGTAAAGAGTTGCGAATTGGTCTTTTGACTCAGTCATCAAGGTTTTTGATTACCGTTTTTTGCCAGATTTTTGCGACCATGGGTCTAGTGCTATCGTACTTCTTTAAATTCCGTTGCCTGTTTTAGATTTTCTGGGAATTTATGACTTTTTATCCTACACGTTGAAAGGTGGCCAGATGTTGGGGGAACCTAGGAAATGCCTTCACAAACTACGTGTGGTATCAGTCTTCACTGAGACTGCTATCTCTCAAACAGTCAACGAGCTCCAACACTGAGGCCACTAGAATCAATGATTTATTTATGGACCTGATTAGACTTAACAGTCAATTGCATGTGAACACGATAACTCAAATGGATTTAGCTATCGATCCATTCGTGAATTAACCTCTTCAATTTCTGTTCAGTTCACTTTGCATTTGCAAAGCTTCTCTTATCTTATCGAGCGACCTGTTGTCTGTGTATGCATGTTAGGTGTCGTTCTCGGCATCTTAATTAAATAAACATTCTCTTATTAAAATGTTCTTCATTGTTCTTCTGTTCCCAGTTCCAACTCTCTGCTGTTGTGCTTTCTACTTTCTCAATAAAAATTATCTCCTGCTGCCCCTAGTGTAGGACTAACATCACCTAACATAAGTTATTATAATAATAGACCTAATGTTAAAGAAAATGAAGTAAGAAAAATAAAAAAGTAAGAGGCAGAGTGAATGCTCAATATAATTATGTTGGGGCCTACACAGTTTTACTGTCTTTCTGACCTTTGTGGATCTTGACCTGTGCATGGCTGCTGATTTTGTTTTGACTGAGCGCCTATGAATAGGCCGGTTGCAGCAACATGGATTTTGGGGCGATAAAGAAATCTCGGGATCACGATTATGATTAGGCCTCCTACTAGCCTACTGCTACTGATACTGTCACTGCTGCTGCTGCTGCTGCTACTACTGTTACTAGCCTATCGGTACTACTATTATTATTGTATTGTATTGTATTTAATTATAAGAAGAACAGTTCTTTGGTATGGGGAGTAGACCTAGGCTATGATAACGAATCATAGCTCGAAAGTGGCGAACATATACCCCAACCTAATATTTACTATGCCTATTTGTAATAAGACTTACAGGCCCTATAATCCCCTATTGGCCGTACCCATATAATAATTATTATAAATATATTTATAGATATTTAGCACTGTATTCATAGGCTAGCTGTAGCAGGCAGATAGGTCTACTTGCTTCGTTATGTATATATAATATATAATATACACGAATAATAAGTCACTGTAGGCCTATTCACATTTAGACCGGATCGTGCTTTTGGTTAAGTTCTGTTTAACCTTAATACATGCATGCATGAGGCAGCACGCAGGTCTAAGCATGTACATGTATGTTGTATCGTTAATTATTGGCATTGGATATCAATGGCCATAATATAAATAGCGTTGGTCGTCGCTTGATTAGCTCCGATCTGTAACGGATTTAACCGATCGACGTCGTCGTGTGTCGTGGCCCCTGTGTGGCCCAACGTGGACCCCTCCCCCATCAACCCCCCCCATCGAGCCCCCTCCCGCCCATCGACCGCCGCCGCATCTAACGAGACCCAGCAAAGGACAAGTTCGGACTTGCAGTTGCGATAGCGATGAGAAGTTGGCTCGGACGAAATGATTACACGCCAAGAAACATAGGCTTACAGGTAGTCAGTCGATAGATCGATACGAGAGAGAAGCCAAATCGATCGATGATCGGACGAGAGATCGAATCAGTCGAAAGTCGTACCAAAACAGAGCAGATTTTATTATACGCTGACCAGTGGAAGGAGAAACGTGTGGACCTCGCTGTCCTATACAGAAGGTTTGGGTGTTGGTTAGACTTAGGTCTGTTATAGAGGCAGGACAGAAGAGGTGGAAGTTTCGTCTGATGATATTATGGCCGAGAGTCTGAGAAGAATCGTTGATATGGACAGCTTCGCTTTGCTTCAAGATAAACTGGAAAACTGGTTGGACGACTACGATGTAAGCATAAATAATATTTATTGTAATCGATTACCATTGTTCCGGGTCCCGTTTTACACGTTGTTTGACTACAGCTTGGGTCTGGAGCGCCTCTGAATCACTGTGTAGCTCTTTTATAAATGCTTAATTGCTATTACAATTTCAATGCATACATACGTACGTACATACATACATACATACATACATACATACATACATACATACATACATACATACATACATACATACACACACACACATACATACATACATACATACATACATACATACACGTGCATACATACATAGCCTACATACAATGTATGTAGGCCTATAATACATAGGCCTACACACATCATAATTCTTCCTCTAGTATTTCTATTGGGTCAATTTTCTAATAGAGTTTAATGCTTAAAACAGATATTTTCTCGGATCAGTTATAGCCCTGAGTCTTTGTTCACTGCATTTGAAACACCTGCGATTTTGATATCATGAAGCCAGCCGACAGTTTTAGCAGATGGACCACTGTAACGCTCTGTGTCGTGTTAACAGTTGAATACCTGCGACCAGAATGTCGATCGGTGCGTTGAAGTAATTGAATTGAATTCTCGAATTCAGTCGCAGCTCTTTAGAATCCTACACATCTCAGCCGCTGAAGGTAACTTAACTTGAAGAGGCGCTATAGAAATGGAGAAAATAAATAAATAAATAATAGGTAATGTTATTACAACCAAACAATATAGACATTCGTCAGTATCAATAATAAGCTCACCCAAAAGATCTAGGCCTATATGATCCTGCGAAGGCGATAATCTGTCTGAATCTAATCTTTTTAAAAGAACGATGCTTGTATTTCCTTTTTTTTGACCTCATCCTTTTAACCATTTTCTATTTATTCTTCTTAGGTTTAGCAATTCTACATATATAGTTGACTTATAATGGGATCGTATTTTTAGACACAATAATATCGAGATGCAGAAGCTGTATGCTAAGTCTAATAATTGTTTTTCAAATGACGAAAATGTGAAGAAGCTATGAATCCCCCACCGGTATACCACCTAATAGAAATTGGACGACGTATAGGCTTACTATGTGCCACCCATTTAGTGGGTATGTGGTGAGTGACCCATCTATAGATCTACCTCGACTAGGCCGACTGTACGTGTAGCATATTATTAACCATGGCAGCACTGGCGATTATTTAAGCCTATGTTCCTTAAATTTGAGTCGGATAAATAATAATTGGAATGGTGTTGACTTTGAAGCGGTTTCTATGGATGCAGGTCATAGTCTACCTCAGCGTTTCCCAAACTTTTTGGGCCACGGAACCCTTCGCGTCCTAAAATTTTCTGGCGGAACCCCAATCTTAACTAAACGCATTGAATCACGAGGAACGCACGGGAAGCAAAGGCTATTAATAATTGTAAGCCTATAGGGCCTACATACCTAAATACACTAAATTATAGAAAGTTTACTGTTCTTACAATATCATGAAAGATTAAATTGCACTGTTTTAAAACCACGATTTGTGGATCCTACTGAGTGTATACCCTACATGAGGCTAGAATGTGAAGGTTCATTGGAATTCTGCATGCTTCATTCGTGATAGGCCAATTAAAAGTTCGTAGTCTTCGTTGAAAGGGTTGACTGCTTTTCACCGTCATTGAGTGATTTCGTATTCTATTATCGTAATTCATGAAAAGAAAACATTTAACCAAGTTCGCTTTCAGGTCGATCATGAAAAAAATTTGCAATTTCTGAACGATGGTTTCCTCGAGAACCATTAAAAATCTTGTGAGTTTGGAAAGCGCTCAACGTTTCTAAATTAAATAAAAGAGGCTAGAACCCTAGCTGGCGTTCGTAGAATTCACTAAATTGTGGCAAATTTTCACAGAAACAAATTAAAATCACTATTTGTTGCTATTGCTAGGTCTACAAGATCAAACTTGGCGATTCTTTTTAAACTTGCGTTTTACGACGCTCAGGCAAGTTTCGTCGAGATAACGATAACCAAGATGACTGCGTCTCTGTTCAGACTAAGGCCTAAACGCCCTAAAGCTCTGACCTACATGCGTTCAGCGTTACGTCTATGCTTATACAAAACTACATATATACTAGGTTAATTATTGGATTGCTAATAATTATTGAAAAGTCGGGTGAGGACAAAACACAAAAGACGATTGACGCTATAGTTTCAAACTTCCAGTGCGTTTTCAAAAGCTGCTTGAAATGTTGTATTGCAGCAAAATTTCTCACAAGAAATTTTTTTTTCTCAACTTCCCGCGGAACCCTTGTGCTCGCCCCGCGGAACCCAAGGGTTCCGCGGAACCCAGTTTGGGAAACGCTGGTCTACCTTCTGGTGTAGAAGTAGACCTATTTATTAATTTACAAGTTCAATCGGTTCGCGTATTTGTGGTGTAGGCCTACTTCCATGCACAGTATAATTAGTGGGACACGAGACAGATACTATTTACAATGGACACTAATTGGACACCCCTACTATAATCGCAGCATTGATCGCAAGTAGGCCTACATTAGCTGCATATAGCAATAGCGCTGCAGGTCGTTGAAGGCCTTCGAATGATGACGCACGGCGTTATTGTGCAGGGCTGTTTTTAAGGAATTTTTAGGACTGCGCAACCCCTTCTTTCCCTTTCCATCCTCCATGGTAAATTACTTCCAATCGCAGGACAATGACCTTTTTTGCTAGTTTTAGCTGCACAGAACTTGTGACAGAAGTGCTTCTACAACTGCACAAATCCATTTAGAACTGCACATTTTGTGTACAACTGCACGTTAAAAAGCCCTGTTATTGTGTTTAGGTAGCCCGTACGGAAGGATAGCAGCCATCAAGGCCCGTCTGATGCCTTGGTTGGGTCACGGGATCTTCAGCCATTCACCCTACGTGGGGTCGGTCGATGCCACTCTCACGGCTCTCTCAGAGGCAGCGGCCAAGGACCGTGAACTTGTTGATCTCAAGGACGTCTACGAGAGGTCAATCGATGACCTTGAGGCTGATCTACACTCAATCAAGGACGAGGCTCATCAGCTCAAACTGGAGTAGGCCTACGTATATCTACCATATTGTAAAGTAATCTGCAACTGTATAAACACAGGTAAGGTACGTTAACACTTAATCACATCCGTGATATTGTAGAAAGTAGTCAAGCTCTGGTAGAATTCGAGCAGTCTTAATGTTTCGGCTGCAATCCACAGAGTAGACATACTTTTTTATGTCTATCAAATTTTTTTGTAACAGCCGGACTTCTTAATATTATATTCCATAACAGTCAAACGCGGGACTCTGCAGTCTTGAATTCATTGCTGGTTACCCGCAGTCTCTGGCACGCAGCCGACGTCGCCAGCTTACTTGTACCTCGAACATTATTAGATCCATGAGGCTAAACAATCTTAATAATATTAAATTTTTTAGCCTAATAGTCTACGACTTTTAGGAGAGACAGGAACAGAAGATCATGTAGACCAGGGGTCTCAAACTCAAGTCAGCATGTGGGCCGCATTTGGAAATTTTTAATGACTCGCGGGCCGCAACATAGAAATATTCTCGTGCACGTGAAACTATATAATTAGTTATGTGTCAATGTAGCATACAATAGGCCTACTGTAATGATGATATGACCCTGTAAAATTCACATAATATTATATTTCAAGTGTAACTATAATGGTACTACAAAAAAATTGAAAAACATTCTGTCCCAATTATCGAAATATGCATGGGCGCCATAATTGAAGAAATTATGCTGCAATCAAAATTTAAAATGACTAATTTTTTACGTATCCTATAGCAATGTTCAAAGTAATTCAACTCGAATTTAGTTACGCCAGGAGACTCTGAGTGTTCTTAAGTGTTCTAAATGCTCTAAGCCCTCTAAACCAAAGTCACCAAAATTATAGGAATAAACATAGGGCCTAACTGTTAATGTCATTGTTCAAAACCAAGCAAATGGAAGTTAATTTGCAAAAATAAACGCACGCGGAATTAAGTGACATTTTTCAACTTCTCATCATCTGGGGAGATACAATTATTACGGAGATACTCTATTTTGCGCCACTGGCATACAAACTTCGCTATAGCATACTTCTGCTTCGGCGTTGCATCGCACTGAAGGTCCACTCACTAATTCCATCTGCAAATAGACCTATGCCTAGGCAGCCTAGCCTATATCTGCTGTTGGAGACTCAATGTCCAGAGCAAAAGGAGTAGAAAACAGTTTAAACAGTGGTTCACATCGTAAAGGAACTGTAAAATTCTTATAAACCGATTTCTAATTTGTAAAAATCAAAAACCAGAAGGCTGTTCGCGGGCCGCATTAATCGGGTTCGCGGGCCGCATGCGGCCCGCGGGCCGCGTGTTTGAGACCCCTGATGTAGACGTATTATGCCGTCACTATTGCAGAAGAAGTTAAACGATTCTTGACAATGTAAAATATTTATTGACCGCAGCACTTTCCGAACTAGGCTAAATTGTGCTGAATTATGAATGAAAATGATTTCGCATAGAGACTACACAAGTAGGCCTACACATCTGTATATATTCATATATACACGGATGTGTAGGCCTATATATATGCCCATATAAAATGTAGGCTTATATTTTCCAGGCAATTGATTTATTTAAGCGTCGCTTTAGTGGGCTATTCGTCCCTGATACAAAGTTTCACGCACAGCTCAGATATCACGCGCTTTCTCAGGCGCGCATACATTGTGAACTCATAAATATTTCAATTGCAATCAACAAGACAGACTCTAGTAGGCGGCCTAGACTACTTGTCCTTACCAGACACTATCGTCATAGTCATAGATCGAGTATTCGTGACTTTAGGTTTTAAAATACCGGTTTAGGCTATCCGGGGGGATGAACCATTCTATACCCCCTTTATGAAAAATGCGCATAATTGAAAAATTATGTTGTAATCAAAATTAAAGTGATTCTAATTGTTTTAAGGATCCTAAACAATGCTCATATAGCAAGGCAACTCGAATTTACTTAGTGGCTCTAAGTGTTCTTAGGCGTTCTAAATGTTCTAAGTGCTCTAAACCAAAGCAAAATTATATAATAGGAATAAACATAGGCCTCCCTGTTAGTGTCATTGTTCAAAGCAAAACAGATGGAAGTCAATTTGAAAAAATAAATAAACGCGGCAGTGCCTTTTAAACATCGCGTCATTTGGGGATACGATTAATAAGGGGGAATCGGTGGCGTAAATCTAATGGTAGTTTCGGGGGTTAACCCCCCCATTGGCTTAGGAAAAAGTCTTTTTAAATGTTAGCCTATTTATCCACTTAAATAAGAAAAAAAAAACAATTGCTTGTAGTAACACTTGTTTTTTTTTTACCTTATTCCCTTTGTTACTTTATTCCCTTTTTATTTACTGTAGGCTAATACTGTTGGGTTGGTGTCAGGAAGGGCATCCAGTCAGGCCATAAAACCCCAAACCCCCACCCATAATAAATTCCTGGCTACGCCACTGCGGGGATACTCTATTTCGTGACACAGGCCCCTATACTGTATATATACAGGCATGTAAAGACAAATACATATATGCACATAACAGCCGGGCTTAATAATTATTACTCCACAAGGATATACAAACGTTATGATGGATGTCTTCGAATGTTGTTGCGGTTGTCTCAGATTGACGGAAAAAGACATCGAGTTGGAATCAGTGAAACGTAACTCAACGAGTGACAAGATGTTCGCAGACAACGAGTTGCAGCAGCTGAGGAACAAGTCAGTTTTGCGTGTCTACTTCCAAAAAGTGCTTGGCAAGCCTATATATGCCGAAATATAGCATTTCATGCATGCTATATGCAAATTATGCATATATATGCATATATGCATAATCAGTAGTTTTCTAGCCATTTTCCTTATGGCTTTGTGGAGAAATTCTGCTTTTACAGGACACAGAGTTTCGATGGCATACATTACATGCATGGGGCATTGTGTTCAGCCGAGGATCACTTTAAGTACCTGGTACATTAGCAGATTTGAGAACTGTTGGATCTTGTCATCTCATTATAATCTACTGAAATCTGACATTGATGATAATTATGGTGAGAACCTTCCCTCATGATATAGAAGCAAACGTACCCGCATATATACAGGGCGATTTTAAGAGGAGGAACAGTGCAATACAGTCATGTCCAAGTCTAGATGCCCGGTAGAGTAATGGTTAACACGCTGGCCAAGAGTGCGAGAGGTAGCATGTTCGAGCCCCCGTTGGGCGGATATGCTTTGTAGGCTGCTATTAGCGCCGTTGTAATTGCAAAGCTGTCTGTTCAGGTAGTAGTTAAGTTTAATTAAGATTACTGCATAACTTGTAAATGTAAAGCGCAGTGCGTCTTGCAGGCGCTTAATTAAAGAAAAAATTATTATTATTAATTATTATTATTATATATATAGAGGCAGCAAGGAAGACCTTAAAAGGAAACGATGTGCACCCTTTGCCGACATGAAGCGATGATTCCTGTAGACCTACAAGCATAGGTTTTCGTCATTTCATCAGGTATTATAAAAGAAACACATTACTCACTCTTTACTTCAACATGGAGGTGGTATAGTATGCCCACCAGCTTTGAACTGGACCCAAGTACTGGTAAGAAGAGAAAAAGCAGCAGAAGTTGAAGTCGTAAAGTCTTAGACCATTAACCCTATGGACTATATATAATATATAATATAGATCTATATAAATAATTATTCTGTAGTAACCTGATGTAAATGTGCAGACTATATGTAGCCTAAGCTCTCTCGAGATCTGTATGAATTTCATTATTTTATTAATTCTCCTCGTCTGGATTTTCCAGGCTGAATCTGATGGAAGGAGAGCTGGTCGTCTTACGATCGCGATGTCACATGGTCGACACCTACGAACGAGAAATCCGTCGCCTTAGAGATGAACTGATCCGACTGAGTGTGGCCGCGATCCCTAGGAGCCCCACACTCATTAACGGGTCTGTTCAGTCGCCTCTGTGATCAACTAACCTCTTAAGCTTACTTACTAAATCCACAGCTGAATTTTTGTTTATTAAAGACTCTATTAAAAATCTCTCCTCACGTGAGTCTCACATCCAAGCGTAAGTAGCCCTATATAATATAACCCCTGATATTGTAGACGCTCTCTTCAATTTAGAAGTCTGCATATGATATCGACGTAGAGCCTCATAACACGTAGGCTTACCGGTATATCACGAACTATAATCTCTGTTGCCGTAATCTAAGCACCTTCAAATTTCTTCATTGAACAGAAGTCGAATGATTGTCATGGAACTCATCAGATATGGAAAATTAAATCACTATTTTCTCGCAATGCATTGATATTTCAGCAAATCTTTATCAACTTTAATCCTTCTTAACAATTATCAGCGCGTCACCTATATTATAGAATCACGATAGACTATATTGATATATCTAATGATATGCTCAAAATGGTTTATGCACCACGTAGGCTACGCACTCATATGAGCTGACTTTCTAGTGATGCCCAGCTACTATGGATTGATTTTACCTAAAGGTTGATGATATATATATATATATAGATATATATATAGACGTTAGGTGCTATATATAATTGGTCAGCTATATGTTTGGTGCAGAGATGTCGATGGACTGAAGAGCCTTCCTACTTCTCTGAGCACCCGGCCTTTGTCTCCCACCCCCTTTGGCGGACACATCAGCGATGGCTTCGGTGGCTCTGCAGGAGAGGGGACGGACGCTGACCCACTGGACGTCGGTCACGGTGGGTCTCCCTTCCCCTCCTCCTCCTCCGATGATTCTCCTCATGCAATCGTCCAGAAGTATCGACAGCAAAGACTCGTCGCTCGATTCGATGACATCTTCATCCGCGATCGACTCAACGCTCTCGACATCCTGCGACAATATTCCGACGACCAAGAAATCAACAAGAAAATCATCTTCCGAGCCATGCAGGTATAGACTATACTAACTGAGACGAGGCAGGCAGCCATACAACGAGGTCAGGTCAGATCAAGTGGGGGAAATCAGGTGGGGTCAAGTCTTGGCATTTAGGTGACTCATTTCATTTGACATATAGGTCAAGCCAGATCTTAGACCATTTGGTTATAAATGTGATTAGTCAATGAGCTATCCTACTTCTGAAGACATTTCTAGACGTCCACAACAGCATCTATCAAAAAAATTATTGATTCAACTCTACAGTAGACTTGTAATCAGTGCCGTAAATGTGCTTCGACATATTGAGGAGCTATAGGGAAACTACCGTTCGAAAATGATGTGAAGGTAACACTTCCCGTAAGAAGCCCACATGACAGCATTGCTTAGGCTATACAGGAATCGTAATTTGATTAATGCATTTAGTTAAACAATGCTTCAAACCTCTACTATTATAGTGGGAGAATAAATTCCTACTCGTTTCCTCCGCAAAAATTTTTAAAGTAGAGAGGGAATCCACATTTCCCTTTCCAGGATCTATTGTCCTTATCATAATTCCCACAACAAAATAAATTCCTATGAGCATAATTAGACCTGAGTCTTGTCGTGATGATTGCTCGCTTCTCTCTGTACATGACTTGTGTCTCTGGTTAAATAGGAATCTTTCATTGTCGCTCGATTGGCGTTCATTAATTTCAAGATGAGAATTCGGTCAACGTTGTCCTCCGTCCACTCAGGTCCGGGAACCCTGGAGCAGGCCGTACAGGACTACGTCAACCGCAATCCGGACCTCTACAATCTGTCAGAGATGGTGGCCGTAAGTAGGGATTCAATCTTTGTTCAATGACAGTCCATAGACGCTGCATGATCGACAGAGTGGACTAAGAAGAACACTGCGCCCCACGAATATTTCTGATCCATCCAATAGCCTACGGGGGCGAATACAGAAATTTTGGAGGGGCAAAAGTTTTGATCTTGGGTCAGACAAATTTTTCTTTGGTCTTTCGCTGAAAAATCTGATGTCTTGTCTTTTTAGTCGTTCTCCCAAAAATTTCTAAAACCGTGGCAACTCCGGTTATTTGACAGCTGCTGATTACCTTACTTTTTAGACATATAACTCATATCAGGGCTTTTTTACCGTGCAGTTGTACACAAAATGTGCAGTTCTAAATAGATTTGTGCAGTTGTAGAAGCACTTCCGTGCAGTTAAAATTAGCAAAAAAGGTCATTGTCATCCGATTGGGAGTAATTTACCATGGAAGATGGGAAGGAAAAGAAGGGGTTGTGCAGTTCTAAAAATTCCTTAAAAACAGCCCTGAATCATATGCTATATAATATAGGCCTACCGTACCGGTATTTCATTGTAAACCTTGAAAACCTCAATTGCTGATGGAGGGGCGTTGTGTGCAAATCTGTGAATGGGGAGCCATGGCCGGATTGCCCCGGATCTGCCCCTGGTCCAATAACATTTTGTCTAGTCAGGAACGAATAAGTTGAATAACCGAGCCACTATGAATGACGATAATTAGCCTATTACTTATAAACTAATATCTAATTGTGGATGGCTGATTCATGATGAGCGTTTGTAAGTCCTCGCGCATTGGATACATAATATGGCATATTATGAGTGAACAACTGCTGTACGAAATGTCTGTGTAACTAGAAATGCATTACATGTAATTGTATCACACCTCTGCATGTGCAAGTGTTTAATGTCACCACGTGCAACGTCAGATCTGCGTGTGACAGAAAACCGTTCCCGAGTCCTATTCGGCGTTGCAGGGAGACAAGCGGAATTCATCGCAGCAGACGCAGCCATATATATTATATATAGACAAGTTTGCCAACATATCCTTGCAAGACGCTTTCATGACGGTGCATACAGGTCTTTGCTCAAGCACTTGAGTAAGAGTCCAGTCTATGCACAGACAGTAAGTACTGCGGTGCTCAAGTGTCCATGTATAGCTCTATAATGTTTGCCAAGTGTGTCTTACCGTCTCCGACTGAAAGTGCATGCATAGAACATAATATGTAAGCGAAAGGGTTTGGTCTATACATGCAGAAATTTGATAACGACTGAATTAACAGATCTATAAACAGTAGGCCTACTTCTCATTCGTAATCCTCACTTCAAAGGATCTCCGTTTCTTAATGTAAGATAAATACACACATAACAAATGAATATAGACTTAATTACCATTCATTGAAGACCTGAATTCATTCCACAGCTTTTCTCAACGCTACTATTATTATAAGCGTTCATTATATCCTAACTAATGGCACGATCGATTTAGTATAGATAAATGGAATTTCTATCACAATTTAAGCGCGGTGGTGGCTGTATAGACCTGTAGGGCCTATCCTACTGGCATCATGCATAGCCTATCATAATTATTGTGATGTATCGAATATGCTAATGAGTTATCGATAAAGTAGTCGGTCAGTTGTATTAGTAAGTGAGTTAGTAAAACAGCAAGTAAGTAAGTCAGTCACTCAGTTATAGTCACATCGCTGTAGCCTATACGTTCTCATAACAAAAAGTGTCTTTGCGTTCTCTATTAGGATGTGGTTCGTAACCTGGATCGTCGTGCTGAGCTTCCAGACGACGTGTCTTCGATAGTGCTTCAGTCGTTTATCCGTGAGTCATGTCGTCTGGCCTGGTCCCTGTCCGCTCTGCCACGCCCTCTCGAAACGTTGCCTGCCAGCGAATATGAACTCTACGACGCATCCAAGTAAGTCGGCGCCGACTTCAGACCAAAAACAAAACAAACTAGCAACTATAATGCTACTATAGAAACCTGCTATGAGCTATGAACTGCATATAGGCCTACAATATAGAGGCGCTAACGAATCATTCGTAATCGTAATCGTAAACTCGAAATTTCTAAAGCGCTACTCGAAAGCCAAACGCGGGGCACCAGCTTATTCACGAGCGCTGCGTTGAGTTAGAAGGGTTGTCTGTGAGAGTAGTCCCTGGTGGTCCGGGTCGCGTTACCATTGTCATAAAGTGATAAAATGACGAGATAGTTGGTGTCTGCATTTAAGGTAATATTATGCCTATTATCATAGGCGTACGGGACATTTCGTCAGCGGGGGGTAAAAAAAAATTTTTTGCCCGAAAAATCTGACGACCTTTTTTTTTTTTAGTCATCCCCGCTCAAAATTTTCCTAGTATTTTCCCGTCCGAAAAATCTGACGACCTCCTTTTTTTTAAAATTTTTTTTAGTCATCCGCTCAAAATTTTCTTAGGATTTTCCCGTCCGAAAATTCTGATGACGACCTTTTTCCTCCCTGCGTGCCCGAAAAATTCCTCCCGTACCTGTTTTGCCCGAAAAAAAATCCGAAATTTTTTTTCCCGACCATGCCTCTTTTGCCCGAAAAACACATTTGCCCGAAATTTGGGGGGCATTTGCCCCCCCTGGACCCCCGCCTCGTACGCCTATGCCTATTATAAAGAAAGGCAGAAACATGGTGATATTGGTGAGCAGATGGGTTGAACAGTGAAGTAATTAACTGACAATGGCATTCGTGCATAACTCTGTGTAATCATGCAGGTATCGTCGCAGTTTCGATTCGGACGTGAACGCTGCACTTGTTCTCTTCCACGTCTGGCCTTGCCTCGTCCAGGGAAAGCGAGTCGTAGCCAAAGGAGAGGCGTACACCGCCAAGGCAGGAACACTCGTGAGTATATAGGCTTACACCGCCAAGGCAGAAACACTCGTGAGTACTGCATGGCGCCTGTACATGTAGGCCTACGTGTGATCAGTTGGTGATTGAAAATGACATTAGATGTAGGCCTGTGCCTAATTGACGGAGTCGGTTAATTTCCGGGATCCTTCCTTCCTCTTGCTCCCCTTCGGTAGTTCCACTAACACTGCATGATTCTTGTTTAGGATGGACTGTTTTCACGCCGTAATACCGACCACCATGTAGTTTGTCCAAAAATAATCTGAGCAACCGGAGCAGTTTCAGAAAGCTAAATTAAGTTAAACCTGCTGCATGCATGGTCAAGTGACTCTATACACAGCATAGGCTACAGGCTCTGCTAGCTATTACCTCTGAATTGATCACGATGAGCAAGAAAAAATATTACAGATAAATTAGCCTTTGTAGGATTTAAACGATCAATCCATCAACCTAGCCACACTGCTATGATAATTATTTTTGCTCCATTGTTTCTAAAGCAGGAAAAGATTGAAGAAAGTAGGCCTCTTATGCACTCTC
This sequence comes from Lumbricus terrestris, assembly GCA_949752735.1. NCBI lineage: Eukaryota > Metazoa > Annelida > Clitellata > Crassiclitellata > Lumbricidae > Lumbricus > Lumbricus terrestris. Next base: position 64,975,659 of record OX457036.1, read on the forward strand.
TAAACCAGCGTTTCCCAAACTGGGTTCCGCGGAACCCTTGGGTTCCGCGGGGCGAGCACAAGGGTTCCGCGGGAAGTTGAGAAAAAAAAATTTCTTGTGAGAAATTTTGCTGCAATACAACATTTCAAGCAGCTTTTGAAAACGCACTGGAAGTTTGAAACTATAGCGTCAATCGTCTTTTGTGTTTTGTCCTCACCCGACTTTTCAATAATTATTAGCAATCCAATAATTAACCTAGTATATATGTAGTTTTGTATAAGCATAGACGTAACGCTGAACGCATGTAGGTCAGAGCTTTAGGGCGTTTAGGCCTTAGTCTGAACAGAGACGCAGTCATCTTGGTTATCGTTATCTCGACGAAACTTGCCTGAGCGTCGTAAAACGCAAGTTTAAAAAGAATCGCCAAGTTTGATCTTGTAGACCTAGCAATAGCAACAAATAGTGATTTTAATTTGTTTCTGTGAAAATTTGCCACAATTTAGTGAATTCTACGAACGCCAGCTAGGGTTCTAGCCTCTTTTATTTAATTTAGAAACGTTGAGCGCTTTCCAAACTCACAAGATTTTTAATGGTTCTCGAGGAAACCATCGTTCAGAAATTGCAAATTTTTTTCATGATCGACCTGAAAGCGAACTTGGTTAAATGTTTTCTTTTCATGAATTACGATAATAGAATACGAAATCACTCAATGACGGTGAAAAGCAGTCAACCCTTTCAACGAAGACTACGAACTTTTAATTGGCCTATCACGAATGAAGCATGCAGAATTCCAATGAACCTTCACATTCTAGCCTCATGTAGGGTATACACTCAGTAGGATCCACAAATCGTGGTTTTAAAACAGTGCAATTTAATCTTTCATGATATTGTAAGAACAGTAAACTTTCTATAATTTAGTGTATTTAGGTATGTAGGCCCTATAGGCTTACAATTATTAATAGCCTTTGCTTCCCGTGCGTTCCTCGTGATTCAATGCGTTTAGTTAAGATTGGGGTTCCGCCAGAAAATTTTAGGACGCGAAGGGTTCCGTGGCCCAAAAAGTTTGGGAAACGCTGCTCTAAACTACGAGGTATAGGCCTACTCCGAACATTTCTCATTTTAGTGTCTTTCATTTTCGCCGTAATTTTGCATTTTTATTACAGAGAATTGCAGCAAATATATAGGCTAAGATCTGCAATGTACATCATGTCCGTATGTTTCTTATTGAATTTTATAGTTTTTTATATATATGTTTGGATTCCAGAGTCCACGTAGGAGCCGAAGTCCCACTCGTTCGCCGAGTCCCACGACGACTGCAGCCCCGTTTGGATCGTACAGGACCAGCAGTCGCAGTCGCTCACCCAGCCCAAGACGATTGACCGACGGATCCAGTCCACGTAAGTGACACTAGAACTACATGTATATTATTATTGTCGTCGGGTCTGTTGTGACCCATAAAGAAGGCGTCTACTGGTTCTACAGTTGATTAACAGGTATGACAGCCATGCAAGACACCCAACACGGTTTACTGCTCGTCTCGCCCCTTGTGAGTGAAAGGCTGAATCGTCTCTTTCGACGGTATATATATATATACATATATATATATAAATTTAATATAAATATATCAAATTGTTTGATATATTTATATATATACCAATATATATATATATATATATATATATATATATATATATATTGAGCGCCTCTGATTAGGTTGTACTGTGAGAGGCGCTTTATAAATCCTAAAATAGAATAGAATAGAATATCGGGAATCGATTCTGACTTCTTACTGATCTTCTGCTCTTCGCGATGTAGCCTATAATTATATACTACTAGCTGGGGTACCCGGCGTTGCCCGGGAAATTTAGGATTCGATCCGCTCCGGCCACAACCCCACCACACAACACCCCACCACACTCTGACCTCTACCAGTACGCCACCGGAGAAATTTGGGTTTGACGAAAATCTCAACCTCATCCCACCCAAACCCCTCCACCCCACCCCCTCTCACCCCCTCCAACCCCATCTCCCACTCCATCCCCTCCACCCCAACCCCACTCCCACTCCCAACCCCACCCCTCCCCCACCCAAACTCCCATCCCATCCCCAACCCCCACCCCTCGACCCCCGACCTCCACCCCTCACCCCATCCCACCCCTCCACCTCCCCCACCCCACCCCACCCCTCCACCCACCCCACCATCCCACCCCTTCCCCACCCCGCCTCCACTGGTACGCGACCCGTGAAATCCGTACTGGCAACAGACTACCTTAAACACCTTTAAAACGGTGAAAATTACTGCTTTTATACATGGTAAGCCAATGAAAATTTATAGCAAAAATTGGTGTTTTCGATCCCCCGCACCCTGGCCCCCATGGTGGTAGAGATTTGCCAACCACTGATCCGGGTGGTTCTGATGGCCCTCTATCTAGGAAAAAAAATCAAATCAATAGCCTGGCCCCCATGGTGGCAGAGAATCGCCAACCCCTCGACTTTGCGTCTCGTGCCGAGACCTACACAGTAGTGAAGGTTTGGAGTGAAAAGCTCAAAAACTGTGAGCGTGCATTCTGGACAAAGTCACCCACATAGCCACATCCTTTCTTATAGATATAGATTACCATGCATTCACCTAGACCCGTTTCTCCCATGTCTACTGACTCTAAAAAAATCTGTCATCAGCGATTTTTTCCTATGAAGGAAGGCAAAGCCTTGACATTTTCTTGATGCAGTGCATGCTTGGCTTAAGTAAAAGCTTTAGATCGATAATAATATTCCATTTAAAATTAAACTGATTTAATATTATTTCCATCGGATATAGTTTTAGACATTGAATTGAATAAGCCCACTAAACGATAAAAATGCCCAATCTACAAAATACATGAAAGAGTGAAGACTTGTGATGGCAGATAAATGACAGAAGAATCAAAGACCATAACAGTGAGATGATGTTGTTGTTAATTTTCAGGACGTGACAGTTCCCCAATCAGAACATCGTCGTCGTTAAAGTAATCAGCCTACGTTAGGCCTACACAACTAAAGACTAACTCTGCAGAGGACTTAACTGGACTAAAACTAATTGCTATGAAAGCGGAAACTTTCATCTTAAATCATTGAAGCGGATCATTTTGAAGGTCGAAGTTATGCTGTTAAGCAGTAAACAACATGCAGCTTCGCGGCATGGGCGGAGACTTGGTCTAGAAATTAAGGGGGGGACGAGTGTCCGACGGACGATCACCGAGGCGCCACATTTTGGGTGGCCGCCCGAATCGCCAACGAAATTTTCCATTTTCATCGAAAAAATTCTTTACTTCTTGCAATATTACCAGAAATAACCAATTAACGACTGTAAAATTTACGATGCTATTTACAAAATTTTATTTTCATATTAAATATTGGGAGACATGACAATGGATGGTCCTCCATCATAAACATGGGGGACCGTCCCCCTCTGTCCCCCTAAGTCTCCGTCCATGCTTCGCGGTCGGTCGTATTCTTAGACTTGGCTATGACGAGTAGACATAGTTGTGTTTTTAGATATTTAGAGCTATTAGTTGCTGTTTAATTTTGCAATGTTCAATACTGTGGTGTAACTTGCAGAAGAGAGTTATAGACAATGGTCTGTGAATATGATTTCGATATTGTAAACTGTAAATGAAAACATTTAGCAACTTTAGAATGAGTGTTTTTCGGCAATAGGCCTACAGCGCAAATGACGCATAATTATTGCATATACAAGAGCAGCACACATTAAAGCATCAGTCTTTCCAAACCATGCTAAATGACCGTCTGCACAATTCGTTCTTATAACACAAACGCACAAATACACATGGACGGACGGACGGACAAACACACATGCACTCACACACATGCATATATAAATATATAGCCTACAATTATAGACCTATGCATGCATATTATTCAAGTGCATGCTTATAAAAAATAAAGGTCTATATGTGTAGAATATTATCTTTCTATATCATAGGCCTAATCGTGAATTGACCAAACGACACGGTCTATGTTGTGCAAAAGCAGTTTACGTAGTGAATTGTTGTTCTTTCTACAAAGTGCAGTTATTATGATCTTAACTCTGTATATATAGTCACTGGAACCCGATTTCATTTAATAGCTGGCTAATACGTTGTTGGCCGATATTCATACACGACTGTTGCAGTAGGCCTATAGTAAATGTGCCATTGCTAACACCTAAGTCAACGTCTATGATGGCCTAAATGCACTCCTTTATTAAGACCAACGGAAACGTGATAGGCCTACATCTATTCATAATGTAACTGCATGTTACAGCATGTAGCCTATAAGTATAATCAAACACCGCACTATAGGAACCACGACAGCATGCATGCTCGCCTATAATCATAGGTCTTAGGCCTATAAGGCTATTATGGCGGGTAGAGTGCAAAGATAATTATCTATTGTTTACAAATATCCCAAAATGCGTGTCATTTCGCATGCCACTGCGCAATCTTGTCAGTAGAAACAGGTAATTCATAAGCGTAGGCCACTCCCAAGTTTCATTTTATGTCTTAAAGGATTTTGGTGAGTGTCGATCAGGCCCAAAAAAGCAACAATGACTGCCTTCAAGCTCATGAAGATTTTTCAATT